>CAWUFW010009667.1:0-600000 GCA_963921515.1 Calotriton arnoldi
TGTGCGCGTTGTACCTCAATGGACCGATCGGTGCGCACCCATTGACAATGGGCTTGCCTGGCAACGGACGCGTTTTCGAATATTCGAACGAGTCGGTTGCTGGAAAATCAGTTGGTCACCCACAACAATGTTGCAAAATCATGTATGTCATGAAGTTGAAGATTTGAAGGATGCTGTGGGCGTGTTTTGGTGCTGCTATTCCATGGATTGGCCAGATTCAGAAGATGCAAACGACTTGGACCTATCACTTTGGACACAAGGGACAGTATCTGCCTCTCCAGCACATATATATTGCTGCATGTTCCCCTGAGAGCCCACTTGCCTGCACTACATGCTCCAGGACGACATCTGCCACTGCACTGCTGCTGTCTCTGCCCCTCTGGACCCTGCAATGGCACGTACTGTGGAGAGAGCCCCAGCCTTCAGCCTTGAAGAGAACCAGGCCCTGCTGGACAGCCTACTTCCACAGTACAGCAAGCTGTATGGGACACCAGGGGAGCAGGTGAGTGTTCTGTGCACTGCCTTTCTGAATGTGCATTTTGTCTGACTAGCAAGGCTGAGAGTCAGCACACCACTGGCTAGCAGGCTCACTGAGTAGTTGTCACCCCCATAGTGTGTAGTGACTTGCACTGGACAGGTATGGTGCAGTGACAGTGCTTCTGAACAGGGTTTTACTCCCCATGCTATGATACCATGTAGTGACTTCTGGAAAACTGTCCATGGGCAGCCGTGCACTGCCTGGGTACACCATGTGCCCCTGTGATTGCGACATGTATATGCAACTGTGTCATGCACGGATATGTTGCATGTGTAGTAATGTCCTTATCACTTTGTCATCCTGACAGGCTTCTGCCCATCGGAAGCATGAGATCTGGAAGGACATCGTCCGGGCTGTCCGGTCCGTGGGGGTCTACAAGCGCCGGATCCGCAACTGCCAAAAGAGGTGGCAGGACCTTCGGGGCTGGACCCGGAGGATTGCACGGGTCCAGCTGAAGCTGTCGCCTCCTCGCAGGAGGGGCGGAACACGGACCCTGACCCCCACATGCTCAGGATCCTGGCGGTGGTCTTTCCAGACCTGGATGGGCAGCTGAAGGCCAGAGAGCAGCAAGGAGGGGGGAGTCAAAGACTGCACTGTGTACTCTGTCTAACATGTTATGTGCCCTCCTCGGGCCAGGTTGAACTGCCACAGTACAGCAGTCATGTTGTCCAGGAGCCATGTCCCTCTATTGTGCACTGCCCACTCCTCATCTGATACCCAGGTGTGGCCCTTACATGCAGGGAATCCTGTCACTTAGGACTGTGTCCTTGCAGTTTGCTTGACTCAAGGTGGGAGACAGCATCTGTTTCCCTGACTCTGTGGTGGGCATCATGGGTGGGTCCATTGCTTACACAATGCCTGTATTCTGACATGTATTCAGCGTGTTACTTTGATCTGTGGTCCAATTGCTGAGCTGATCCACCACATGTGGCTGGGGTACCTGGCACACACCCATGCTGCGGGTGGGAACAATGTTTGGGCCCCAGGAGTATGTATATGACGTGTGTCACACATACTTAGCCAGCTGCCTACAGTCCAGGGCTCATCCCTCATTCATGTGGGGCTGGACAGTCATGCCTACTCCAGGCCATACAATACACTCTGTACTCCCACTCCCGTGTATCAGTGGACACATTGTGCACAGTGATTTGCCCCTCAGGTGTCTGCCTCTGTGTCAGTGTGCTGTGGATTAGTCGCCAGGACTGCTGTGGAGTTTCTTGGTAGGGGCTCAGCATGCCACTGGAGATGTGACCATAGGAGACGATACTTGTGTGACACATAGGTGTCTGATCAGCTGCCCATGCAGACTGGGGCATGTAAATGTGAAGTTCAGGTAGCTGTTCCCCATGCACAGCAGAGTGTGAGGGGCTCAGGTTCAGAGGGTAGTGTCACAGGTCTCCCATATGTCCAATAGGTATGACCTGGACAGATGAGGGTTAAGAGGATGTGTTGTGGGGGGATGTACATGTGCACTTGTGCAGCTCCAGGACTTGCATTCCCCATGACCTACTATTGTGACACAGTGCAGAGTGTTGTTGTCTGGCTGCAAAGTCATACATCACTGAGACAGTGATGTATGACTTTGCAGTCATGCCTCCGCCATGGCATGTGTCTACTGATTGGTGATCCTGCAGGGGAGTGACATGTGCTACATGCACACCATAGTGGCGCTGGCTATCAGGACATGGGTGCATCATGGTGTCTGTCGCTGGTATGCATCACATGCATTTCCTATTTGACTCTGGGCATCCCTTACATCCGTAAACCTGTACTGACTCAGTGGCAAGAGCTGTGATGTGTCCACACCGTGTCCTCTGCACTGTCCAACTACTGTGTACTTGGTGCATGTGTCAACACTGGGGTGTTGCAATCCAACAGACACCAGACAGATGGGTGCAAGGCCATGTGGGATGTGAGTGCCATGCTTGGCATCAGACTGACAATTGACTTCTCCTGTTCAATTAGTGCACTTTTAGCAATGTACAACTAATGATGCCAGGGCTTGCTCTGTGATGTGCTGTGCTCACAGTGGTGTGTGCGTTATGTGCAGGTGACTGATGTCTGTCTGTTTCCCCATTGTTTGCAGATACATCCACGGCCACGGAAGGGGACAGCTCCACGGACCAGGAGGAGCCGGAGAGCCAGACTGGGTCAGCAGCCGAGGAGTGGTCGGAGGGACCCAGTGGCACGGAGGGCGAGGGAGCCACACCGAGGAGTCCTCAGCAGCATCCACCTCAGCTGAGGACCAGAGCAACTCGGAGGATGACTCCCTTGTGGAGGCGGATGTCAGCAGCCACCACACCCCAGCTAGTGTTGCTGTCCCCGCCACCACCAGCACCACCACCGCCCTCCCATCGGCTCCCATTCCCCAGGTCCGTGGAGGCTCCCATGTCCGGGAGCGTGTCTCCTTTGGGCCAGGCACCGCACCCCCTGCCCCTGTGTCCCCTGCTGCCCTGAGTGAGGAGTCTGTGTACCTCCTTCGCCAGCTCCATGTAGGGCAGACAGCCATGCTGAGTGTCCTCCATGCGCACACCGCGCTGTTGACTCAGCTGGTGTCGTTCATGGAGGGCATCTCATCGGGCATGTCTGACCTACAGAGGGGCAATAGGTCCATGGACTCCTCCCTGACGGCAGCAGTGTCCCTCCTCAAACGGTCCCTCACCCCTCCTGCCTCTGCTCCATCCACACTCCCCAGCACCTTACCCATCCCAGGCACACACACACTGGCACACACCAGCACACACACATCCAGCACACTGACACACACGCCAATGACAAAACGCACACGCACGCACATTCAGGGGACTGAAGCCAGACTCACAGGGGATGGGGCCCTGGAACACACACACGCATCCACATGCACTGCGCAGTCCTCAGTTCCCTCTCCCTCCAAAGCACCCTCCCTTGCCTCACCTGCAACCCCAAAGTCACAGCAGCTCTTCCTCTGTGACCTCGGCCTCTTCCCCACCGATGAAGCTGCTCCAGCATCCCGGGGGAAGAGGAAGCCCACCCACACGGAGCAGAGTGCCCCTCGCCCCCGGACACCCTCCCCCAGGCGCAGACGGACTGAGGCCCCCACCCGCAAGTCCCCCGGAGTGCTAAGAGCAAGACCCCGCCACCGCCCTGCAGCTCAGGCACAAGGTCTCCGTCCTCCATCCCTCAGGCCCCCACTGCACAGGTGCCCCCACCACACCCTGCCCCAGGTTCCCCCACCCACAGATATACCATCCCCAAGATGCTCCGGCCTTCTCCCCCTGCCACTTGCTCTCCCAGCACCACACCCCCGCTGCGCTTGTCTGTGCCACTGATGTGGTGAGGGTGTCCCCCCTCTGTCCAACCCACCTTGCCTGTTCCCCATTCTCCTCCCCTGGAGGTAGGCACTGCAGTGGAGTCCACTACCGCCCTGTCTGACTTGGGCACTGCAGTGGCGGACCTGTCCACCCCATCTGCAGGGTCCACTGCAGTTGTGCCGGCACCCACGACATCTGTGTCATGCCCCCAGTTGTGCCGGCACACACCATGTCAGACACCTCCACTGCAGTTGTCAGTGGCTCTCCAGCACCCACCACCCCTTCCCTGACTCCCCTGGTGAGCCCTGATCCTGTCCCTGCGGTGCCTGGCCTGCCCCCCGGTTGCCCCTCCTAGTGGATTGTCCCTGGTATTGTGCAGGCATGCGTAGGGTGACATCTGCCAGTGTCACCCTGTTTGAACTTTGACAATGGACTGGCCATTGGCCTTTGCTCTTTTTCAGGACTTCGTTTGGCCTCAACACATATGCTGAATAAAGCAACTTTCTTTTCTCTAGTGCTCATGCTTCAGATGTACATGTTGTTGGTGCAGCTAACCATGCCCTTGCTGCAGTGATGGTGATATCTGGTCTCATGATTATGAAGTGTTACTGTGCAGGAACCCATGTGGTCCAGGGGGAATGTGTCCTATCATGTGGTGTATCCATGTCATCAATAGCAGCATCTGAGGGTGTCATGTGTTCAGTATTTGGCAATGGGTTTCCTACTTACATTGGCAATTTCATATCTGTGGCTTCCACCCCTGCACATCTGTTGTGCCTGCCATCGTTGCATTTGTCTACTTCCCTGACCGTGTTGCCATCTCCAGTGGACATGCAGGTTTGGGCATCAATGGGGAGGGACTCATCCGTGTAGTCAGTGCAACATTGCTATACAAGTGTGTTGGATCTGTGCTGATGATTCCGTTGGCACATCCATGACCAGGCTGATGTGATGGGAGCCCTCATTTGGTGCTAATTGTTGATTGTGTGACCAAGTGCTCAGCTGACATGATGGGGCCCTACTGAGGCAACATATGGCACAGCTTTCCTCACACAGGAGTGGAGTCCCCTCATGGCAGTGTGTACACGTGTGACATTGCCTGCGCCCAAGGTGTGTGTTGTATGTGCATGTCTGTGTGTTCACTTCCATTCATCTGCGCATGCTGTGATCCCTAGTGTTGTACCTGTTTGTGATGCTTGCTGACTTGAGCTATGTTCCCCAAAGTCTTCTCCCTGTGTTCTCTGTGATGTGGGTGCATGGCACATTACTGGTCATCAGGGTGTCACCCATAGGTGTGTTTGCTGTCAGGGCAGAGTTTGTGTGCTGACGCAGATGGGTCACAGTCAGGTTTCCCTTTGGCACTTGTTGTTTGCCCCTGTCATGTGATTTCCAGTTTGTGTTATCTTTCAGTGATTGTGACACGTTGTGTGTGTGACTGCTGGCACTCCTTAGGGTCCGGGCTGCAATGTTGGTTGTTGTCTATGTGTGTTCTTTGTGGGTGACCTTGGCTTCTTCATTGGTGTGTGACTGTGGCTGGGATCCCATTGGTCGGTGTGGTATTGCCGTCATGTCCATGTACAGCGTAGTGTGCAGTGTGTCAGACATTCAGGAGTCTTGTTGAGTGTCCATGTGTGATGTGTTTCTACAGCTTGGTTCCCACCCACCACCCTGGAATAGTCATGGGTGCATGTGCAATGTCACCAGTGCATGTGTACTTCACTGCTGCACATTGTTGGAGGTCGAGGGGTGTGGTGTTGAGTGTGTGCAGATGAGAGTTGTTGCCCGGCTAGGCCCCTGCCTCCATGTTGGCCTTGGCTTACTGGCCATGCTGATTGATTTGTGCTTGTGTAGGTGTGATGGTAGTTTGTTGCTCAGGACACCTGACTGTGGTTCACAGTGTGAACGACATTTAGCTTTGTCATCACAGTGGTATTTTTCTTCAGCCCAGGGTCACCACATTGTGGGGGCCCTGGGGGTGGTGCTGTGGTGTGTCTGTGACTTGCTGTGTCAGTTGTTGTTCCTACGTGCCTGTGTGACATGTGTGTTTTGTGCTCCCTCTCACCTGTCAATGCCTGCTTGCCCACATAGGGGATTTGGATCCATGAGTTACCTTAGTGTGGCAGTGTATGCACATCTGTATGATTGGTATTCAGCTCTCCTCATGTGTTGTGTTGTTGCCTGGGGACACTGGCACCCCCACCCCTCACCTGCTGTGTATGATGACAGTGTTGGTCTGCCTGTTTGTGTTTGTGCATCTGCACCACTGCATTGGCATATCTTGGGTGTGCCATTGGCTGTATGTTGTTTGGTGTGTTTCCCCTGCTGTCCCTGGGATTCCTAGGTCATCGGTCAGCACAGTGATCATGGTTTGTGTGTCCCATTGCTGCCATGGTATGGTATCTGTTCACCTCACATCTGCTGTCTCCACAGGGTATCTGCATTTGTGTGCCCATTGGTGCAAATATGTGGGTCTGCATTCTGATGGTCACTTCTGTCATTGTGTCATTGATGACTGTTGACGGTCTCAGCCCCCATGGGTGTTGTTTGTCTGCACATGGCCAAAGGAATGTCTCATTTGCACTGCAGTATTTGGCTCCCCCAATTTATGTTGCAATGGGACACATACACTACTTTGCCACAGATGAGTTTTTGGTTCTGTGACCAGGAATGATCCATGCAGTTTGGCAGTTGCAGCTCTTTCTTTGTCAACAATTACCTTTTGGTCACTGTGATGATGAGGGTGTAGACCCCATTGCCACAATGGTCAAAATGTGCTTCAGCTATGGACCCCACACTTCCCTTTTGGTCACTGTGATGATGGGGGTTTAGACCCCATTGCCCAATGGTCAAAATGTGCTTCAGCTATGGACCCCACACTTGCCTTTTGGTCACTGTGATGATGGGGGTTTAGACCCCATTGCCACAATGGTCAAAATGTGCTTCAGCTATGGACCCCACACTTGCCTTTTGGTCACTGTGATGATGGGGGTTTAGGCCCCATTGCCACAATGGTCATGGGCTGCTTGCATTGTGGGTGCCACACACATATATGTGTGGCACATGTGCTAGGGGGTCACATTGTATGTTCAATGTCATGTTCGGTGTTGTAGGCATTTGACACAGCCTGCTCACACGCTTGTCATGGTGGTGGGGGGATGTCTTAATCTTGCATTCCCTAGGTTGTGGTGTGCTTGTTGTGTCATGCATTGTCCATCCTATGAGTGGGGGTGGTAGTAGTGGTAGGCATCCAGCCCCCCTGGCTAAGGGTGGTAGTAGTGGTGGGCATCCTGCCCCCTGGCTAAGGGTGGTAGTAGTGGTAGGCATCCTGCCCCCCTGGGTGAGGGTGGTAGTAGTGGTGGGCATCCTGCCCCCCTGGGTGAGGGTGGTAGTAGTGGTGGGCATCCTGCCCCCTGGCTAAGGGTGGTAGTAGTGGTGGGCATCCTGCCCCCTGGCTAAGGGTGGTAGTAGAGGTAGGCATCCTGCCCCCTGGCTAAGGGTGGTAGTAGTGGTGGGCATCCTGCCCCCCTGGGTGAGGGTGGTAGTAGTGGTGGGCATCCTGCCCCCTGGCTAAGGGTGGTAGTAGTGGTAGGCATCCTGCCCCCTGGGTGAGGGTGGTAGTAGTGGTGGGCATCCTGCCCCCTGGCTAAGGGTGGTAGTAGTGGTAGGCATCCTGCCCCCCTGGGTGAGGGTGGTAGTAGAGGTAGGCATCCTGCCCCCTGGCTAAGGGTGGTAGTAGTGGTGGGCATCCTGCCCCCTGGTTGAGGGTGGTAGTAGTGGTGGGCATCCTGCCCCCCTGGGTGAGGGTGGTAGTAGTGGTGGGCATCCTGCCCCCTGGCTAAGGGTGGTAGTAGTGGTAGGCATCCTGCCCCCCTGGGTGAGGGTGGTAGTAGTGGTGGGCATCCTGCCCCCTGGCTAAGGGTGGTAGTAGTGGTAGGCATCCTGCCCCCCTGGGTGAGGGTGGTAGTAGAGGTAGGCATCCTGCCCCCTGGCTAAGGGTGGTAGTAGTGGTGGGCATCCTGCCCCCCTGGTTGAGGGTGGTAGTAGTGGTGGGCATCCTGCCCCCCTGGGTGAGGGTGGTAGTAGTGGTGGGCATCCTGCCCCCTGGCTAAGGGTGGTAGTAGAGGTAGGCATCCTGCCCCCTGGGTGAGGGTGGTAGTAGTGGTGGGCATCCTGCCCCCTGGCTAAGGGTGGTAGTAGTGGTAGGCATCCTGCCCCCCTGGGTGAGGGTGGTAGTAGTGGTGGGCATCCTGCCCCCTGGCTAAGGGTGGTAGTAGAGGTAGGCATCCTGCCCCCTGGGTGAGGGTGGTAGTAGTGGTGGGCATCCTGCCCCCCTGGGTGAGGGTGGTAGTAGTGGTGGGCATCCTGCCCCCTGGCTAAGGGTGGTAGTAGAGGTAGGCATCCTGCCCCCTGGCTAAGGGTGGTGGTAGGCATCCAGCCCGCCCTGGGTGAGGGTGGTAGTAGTGGTAGGCATCCAGCCCCCTGGCTAAGGGTGGTAGTGGTGGTGGGCATCTGGCACCCCCTGGCTAAGGGTGGTTGTGGTGGTTGGCATCCAGCCCCCTGGGTTGGGGTGGTGGCGCGCATTCAGGCCCCTGTGTGCATATGTGGCATTGGTGATGGGCATCCCGCCCCTATGGTGCTGCTGGTGTAAGTATATTCAGATTCCCAGTGTATGTGTGTGATGTGTCGTGTACGTGTTGTATGTGTTTTGTGGTTGGTGTCTGACTTACCTTCTGCGCCGTACGCGTCCGTGCCTGTTCCGGTAGTAGATGTAGAATATTGGTATGATCGGGACGAAGGGATTCATGGTTGGTTCGTGTCGTTCGTCCTTCTCGTTGCTTCGCGTCGTCCTCGTCGCTTGGCTTCGTCCTCGTCGCTTCGCTTCGTCCTCGTCGCTTCGCGTCGTCCTCGTCTGTGCTGTGTTCGTCTCGTAGCCGTGGATCGTGTTGTGGCGCGATTCGGAGCTTATGTGCGCCTCTCCCGGATGCTTTGACGTGCCGTGCGTAGCGACGGGTTCGGCGCGTACGGAAAGCGCATCGTACTTGTCCGGCCGGACGGGCCTGCATTTTCCCTTCCGTGCGACTCGATTCGGCGTTTCCGGATTCGCCTCGGTCGGAGAACAGGACCTGGTTTGGGTGAGTACGGCTCGGCCGGAATCTTTGCTGTTGTGCGCATCGTACTTGCTCGTTCGGTGTGCTGTACGGATCGGTCGGGAAACTGGCTTTCGCATGGCTTTTTTCCCGACCGAATAGTATTGGGTGCGCCTCCGACCGAGATCGGAATCGGCCCCTTAGCTGTGACGGCCAGCCGCCGCCTCTTCTCTGTCCTATTCTTCCTGTCTCTGGTCCAGCAGCAGGAAGCAGGAGAAAGCACCCGGGCTCCCAGTGTCCCCTGAGCCAATCACAACGCTGCATTGCAGCGTTGTGATTGGTCTGAGCGCTGTGGTTCGGCGCTTAGATGGGGACAGGGAGCCTTTGCATGTTCCTCACCAGGCTGTGTAATGCAGCCTGGTGCATAGTTCTATATAACACACGTGTTTCAGCAGTATTTTAAATCAAGTTAAGTTAATTGCTTTTGGGCCTATTCAGAGATTAGCGGATGAGTTACTCTGTCACAAAAGTGATGGCTATCCCGTCTGTCTTACAACAAGTGCATTATTTTGCATGGCACTTGTCATAAGACAGATGGGATATCCATCATGTTTGAGACAGAGTAACCCGTCCGCTCATACTCTAAATTAGGCTTTTACTTTTAATGCTTTTTTCATCATATTTTCGTCAAGCGCCACTTCATCAAAATGAAATTTCTTTAAATTGTGTTTTCGCCATTTTGATTTCATCAGATAGGTTTTCATTAAAATAGTATTTCATCAGAATGAGGATAAACTGGGTACTCAACAGTTAGACTGTAGAGAATGGTATGCACAAGAACCTCATCAGGCTAATTGTTTATAGAAACAAGCAAGTCTTTGTACAGACTGAATCATTACAAGCAAGAATATAACAGTGGTGTCATGATGCACCTGTAGATGGCCATCCAGGGTATAAATGTACATTAGATCAAATTACACAGCAATTCTTTTTGGTCAAATCTTCAGCAAGATCTAAAGCTATGTTCAATCCTACTTTCAAGATTTGAATCATGCAAAGCCAGCAGAATTAATCATGCATCTGTCCACTCCATCTCAGCCTAAATCCATAATTTATATGGATTTCGGCATTGATTTGCCCATATATGTTTCTTGTATGGTATTCGTAGTTGCAATAGATAAATTCTCAAAAGGGGCTCATTTCAAACCTGTTCATACCCTACCTTCATCTCCATTATGTGCTACAGTCTTTTTGAAACAGGTTGTTCTATACATGTTCTTCTTGATGGCATGGTCACTGACAGAGTTTCTCAGCTCATCTCCCACTTTTGGACAGCTCTTTTAGGCTTGTTAGGAATTGATGGTCGTAAGTCTAGTTATCTACCAACCTCAAACAGCTAGACAGATGGAAAGAGTAAGTCAAGCAGCTGAATAATAAGCGGTGTACTCGCTCAATATCAAATGAATTGGGTCAGATGGACTGCACTGGCAGAATTTGTCTATGATAATTGGCTCTACAATTCTCTTCACTATTCACCCTTGTTCTGTTCATTGGCTTTAATCCTCCATTGCTGCCAGTTGGTTTATCTACTTCATTTCCTTCAGTGACTCATCGTCTGGTGAATCTGCCATCTATTCATTGAATGCTGTTGTACATCTCAATGCTGCCAAAGCTGTGTATGCAGACACCCACCGTCCTTCCCCTGACTCTCAGGATGGTGACAAAGGGCCTGATTTAAAGCTGGCGAATGGGTTACACTGTCAGAACATGCTAGATATACCATCTGCCCTATTTCAAGCACAATAGGATGTTGTGCACTATAAAAAAGGCAGACAGGATATCTGTCATGTTGTGACAGAATAAAACGTTAGACAAACTTGACTTCAGGCCCTAAGTCTGCCTTTGTACACACTACCTACAGTAACCCAGGTTATCATTCCAAGTTTGCCCCTTGCTCTGTGAGGCCCTTTTCTATCTCCCAGGTGATTAATTCAGTGACTGCTCGACCGATTTTATCCTCCACAATAGTGCCTCCATGTTTCTCTTGTGGAACCCATTCCTGTAGTTTCTTTGGGGGGTTCTCTTCCTCCTCCTCCTTTTGCTGTGAATGATGAGATTGAAAAAGAAATTAATGCCATTCTGGACTCAAGCATCCATAGGTGCAGTTTTTGGTTTCTCAGAAGGAATAGGGTCCACCTGAGAGATCATGGAACCCTCTTCTTTCATGCATGCTCCCTGACTGGTTTATTCTTTTTTCTCTATATATCCCTCCAAACCTGGGTGTACTTCTGGGATGGGGTGTACAGTCAGGAATCAGTACCAGTCCCAGTGTTGCGCTAGGCTGCACATGCCCACTTATGTGCAGAGAGCTGCTCCTGTGAGAAGGATTCTTTGAGGGAGTGTTGGGTCTCTGGCATCTGTGGAGACTAAGCACAGTCTGCCAGCAGGTCCCACGTGTAGTTGGCATGCTTGGAAAAACATTGTTCTGCTCGTGTGGCAGCCATTTTGGGAAGATAAAGAGGTTAAACAGAAGTAGCACAGCAGTGTAATATACATATCAGCTAACATCTTTCTTTGGGCTATCTTGCACGGGTAACTCTGTGCTTTGCCACATTTGCATGTCTTTTACTTCCTGTGTGAGCCTGCACTTCTGAGTCACTTTAGGCAGAAATGGTATAAAATGCCGGTCGGAGAATCACACTTTCCCTGATGACATTGCAAGTTTGTGGGTTTATCTCACTTTCCGTATAGTTCACACCTGGCCTCCCTGTGATGTTCATCTTTTCTCACTCCCTCAGTTCCCTTTACTGTAAGCTTGATGTTATCCTTGCTGTCTTCTGCCTTCTTTGGTTGCGCCTTTCAGGGTTCTAGATCAGATTTTGAGTCCACACCAGACAACAGCACCTGGCCGGACCTTTTAGAATGGGTTTTATGCTTTTTACCATTGTCATGTAATTTCATGTGTATTTGTAAAGCCCACTATTCACCAGCCAGGATATCCTGGTACTAAGCAGGTGTGTGTGCATGGCCCAGTGTGTGTCTAGCCATGTCTATAGTAGGTTGGTTGATTGAAAGTCCAGGGGAATTCAACAAGAGAGGAGGAGGCTGTGATTGAAGTGGGAATTTGTTCAACGCTTAAGGAGAGATGTGGGAGAGATGTAAATGAACACTCGCCCTCCTGACCTGGTTCTGTGTATGTGTGGGATGTGTGGGATGTGTGCATGTAGGATTCCTTTGGAGCTGAGGTGTTTGGGTGGTTGGTGAAAGGAAATGCAACTGTTCAGGTAAGTGGGACCTGAGTTGTGTAGGGCCTTGAATGCGTGCGTGAGGAGGTTGAATTGAGCACATTTTTGTATGGGGAGCCTATATAGTTCCCTGAGGTGTGGTGTGATGGGAGTTCTGTGCGGGAAGTTGAGGATGAGTTTGGCTGCCGAGTTCTAAATGGTTTATAGTTAGCTGTTTGGTGATCACAACATAGTGGGAGTTCCCATAGTCCGACTTGCTAGTGACGAGGTCATCAGTGACAGTATTTATAGTGTTGCTTGGGAGCCGTTTGAAGATCTCCCTCAGTATCTTCAGGGTGTGGAAGAAAAATGCAGTGACTGCATTGACTTGTGCAGTCATGTCCACTTTGCTGTTGATGATTATTCTGAGGTTCCTGATGTGCATTCTTGGTGTGGGTCTGAGTTCGGCCAGCTTCCGGTTGGAGTCCTATGGTGGGGTGTTCTTGCCAAAGGTCACTACATCTGTGTTTTCAGTTTTGAGCTTGAGACAGTTGGCTTTCATCTAGTTAGCGACTTCAGTTATGCAGGCGGTGAACTTGTTTGTTGTGTTGGGTGTCTTGTCGAGAGGAAAATATGAGTCGCTTGTCTTCTGGTAGGAGAGGATGTTGATTTGTGTGCGGATGACATTGGCCAGAGGGATCATCTATGCATTGAATAGGGTGGGGCTGAGCGATGAGCCTTGAGACACTCCACAAATGAGTTTGCGGCCTTCTGAGAAGTAAGGTGCCAGGCTGACAGCTGGTGTTCTATCTGTTAAGGAGGAGCAGATCCAGCGGAGAGCACGTCGTTGGATTTCAATCTCGTGCAGGTGCCTGGTGGGAATGGGGTGTGTGCCCATATCAAATTCTGCAGAGAGGTCTAGGAGAATGAGGGCTACCATGTCTCCTCTGTCAAGGATCTTTTGTGTTGTATTTAGATCAGTGGCATAGCAAGGGGGCAGGCGGGGGGAAATCCGCCCCGGGGGGCACGAGTTTTGGGGGCGGCCGGCTCCTCCCACTCTTACCTGCCGTCTCAAGGGCGGCAATTGCCCACCCGCCATATTGCGGCCGTTGCAGGGCGGCATTTGCCACCGAATCTCGCCAGCACCCCCTCTGCTCTTCAAGCGGCTGCCGAAGGGCGGAATACGCAGGGACCGCCACCGGCGGACATAGGGCTAGCTACGCCACTGATTTAGATTTATATGTTTAAAGTTATTCAAAACATTATTCAAAACGTTTTCAGTTGTTTGAAGCACCTATCCCTTATTTAATCTCTCTCAGCTAATAAACTGATTTTTTAGACTTCCTCAGGCCCAGCCAATTACACGATTTCCTTATTTCTTCCTTGGTTTGTTCCCCTATAATCAGAATAAAAAGGCTCCATAGCAAATTACTGACCTTTACAAGCAACAACTGCTTAGACAAACTGCTAACAGCTGCTATGATATACATAACTAACAGGAGTCTGTCTAGATTGAGAAATTGGAAATTAAATTAAAAACAATTTAGACTGAGAAATTAAAAATGAACATGATTGCCCTTCAATGTCTAGTTTGAGGCGGCTGCACGTCAGCCCTATTTTTAAAGTGCTTGGGTGGTCGGCACATGGCCAGCCCTGCCGAACTATAGTGAGACCCTAACCTCTAGCTATAGAAGGGGAAAGTACCCTCAAGATGACAGGTAAAGTGGAAGTATTGTGGTGGAGCTGGAACTTAATGGAGAGATTATGACTGGAGGGAGATCCAGAACCTCTACACACACCCTTCAGTCTCCAGTTACAAGGAAGGTAATAAGAATAAAATGATCCCAAAACACATTACTGACCTTACAAGTAGCAACCACTTAGACAAACTGATAAAAAAAACACTGCTGGGATACACACAGCTATCAAAAAGTCTATTTAGACTGAGAAATTAAAAACTACATTTTAAAATTTTAAGCTGAGAAACTAAAAATGTAAAGTTTTGGTCAAACATCAATCTCAATGTTGCCAGTTGTGAAGGTTCCGTAAATATTTTATGTCATAGGAGAATGTGAGGGCTCTGTTCTTGCTTCCACCATTTTCAACATTTATATATATGATATAGATAGTGTGTTGCAAGAAGTTACGGTTTTTCCACCTAGGCTGGCTCTTAATCGGCTGGCGGCTTCATACTACAGTGACTACCATTTGCTTTTTGACCTTATATTTATTGATTTGCAAAGAAAAGTGGATCATTTATTAGGATACACTAAAATTATGGAAAGCGCCAAACTATGATTTTTTTAAATGATGCTTTGAGTAAGTATTGATATAACAGCAGTATGAAGCTAGAAAGACTTTATAATTATACACATCTGTAAATTACTTTTGATGATAAATTGGGGTCGCTTAATTGAATCAAAGTGCAACTCAATAACTTCCATTACTAATATCCTTCGAAAACTTAGCTACATATTTGGGCCTCTACTGAAGGTGCACCATACAACAATCACTTAGGGCCTCATTTATGAAAACTGTTGCATCGCTGCGATAAAACAGTGATGCAACAGTTTTCACTGTGCCCTCCTTGCGACATGATGGATGCACTGTATTTAATCTACGGCGCTCCATGTCGCAAGGAATGACAGATAATCAGGAATCCTGACGTATCTGTCAGCGCAAAAGTCACGCATTGCTGGAGTTGTGTCGCAAGCATGACGCAACTCCAGCAATGCCTGCGGTAGGCCTGTGCCTATGGCACTGCATCATCCTTATGCCTGCCATGAGGCAGGCGTAAGGATTTGACACATTGACATCCTAGAAGTGTTGCAGTGAAATCTTGTAGATTTCACTGCGACATTTCTACAACCCTTTATTACGTGGGAAAACCCACCCTGCATACATTACACCTGATGCAGGTATAATGTGGCGCAGGGCTTTACAAGGTGACGCATCTGCCTAGATGCGTCACCTTGTAAATATGGCGCAACGTGGCGCATTGTTTACGCCGCAGCTGCGTCATGAAAAGTGACGCAACGGCTGTCTCAAGGCCTTCTTAAATAAGGCCCTTAATTTCGGATTTATGGGGCACTCATCCCATTTGGATCTCTGTAGTTAAACCTCAATTGAAAAGTATGGCACGTTTCCTGGCGTTTAAAAGCAGAACAGTGCTCAAACTGACTTGATTAGGTACTGAATCAAAAGTTAATAGGGTGTGATGTTCAGCGCGAATGTGGATGTGGTTCATTCAGGTATTTTGGGCCTCATTTACAACAAAATGATGCAGCGCGGCACCGCACGCCATTTTGCTGCACCGAGCTGCGTCATTTTAAAAGCACACGGATGCGGCATATTTACAATATGATGCATCCCTGTGCTTTCCCCTGCGATGGCGCACAATTGGCTGCCATGCGCCAATGCAGGAACCCTAGCGTCATGTTGCAAAGGTGCTTGCATTGTGGGTATGATTGTTTTTGTGCAGGAAGGGACACCTTCCTGCACAAAAACAATCATTGATGGCATTTTCCTCTTTCTATGTGGGCTGCAGAATGCAGCAAGCATTGAAAGAGGAAAAAATGAGGAGAAATAAAAGTATTTCTTCGTGTTGCGCCTCCTTATGCCTCCCCTGGGGAAGCGTTGGATTCTGATGCATTCCCAGGTTTACGAAATGTTGTGAATCTGGGAATGCGGCAGAATCCATGGGTGTTGTGTGGGAAAACCCACCCTTGGCATGCCCCTTCCACACAAAGTGATGCGTGAAAAGGGTCCGTATTTACAAGGCCAAAAAAAGTCACGCAGGGTGACTTTGCGTGACCTTGTGAATATGGGCCAGCACACTTCGCTGCCGGTGCATCAAAAGAGGTGACGCACGGGCGGCGCAAGGGGCTTGTAAATAAGCCCCTTTGTGTACAGGAGGAGATATTATTATTTGGCAATCCTAGGAAAAAACATAGTAATACAGAATTTGGCACCACTGATTTTGTTACCTGCAAGATGTTACATCCATCTTTACGCCACTCAATGAGCTGTTCTCGCAGACAAGCAAAATAAGGGATGAGAAGTGGGTTATGTGGTATCCTGAGGGAGCAACGTATTTGTAGTTGGAATGTCGATTTGAAATCACAGGTTTTGTGCGAATTGCGTTGGGTGCTGGGATTTTGCCCTTCCTAAGGAATTTGCTCTTCCAAACATTGATTCTGGTCACATGGAACATTACTGCTTTTTTCCCCTCATTACATGGAGGAAATTCAGTATCAAGTGCAACGCCCGACCTGATGCAGAGTAACTTTATATACAGAAGGCAAGTTTTTCACTTTACAAAGTAAAACAAATTGATGGGTTTACTGTATTCTTGTCATCAACCTCAATACATTTCCACCGTCTCGCCACAAAACAATTTATCTCGTCCACTGCCAGCCTCCCAGACCTTCTTTTACATAGCCGTCTTCCTATTTAAAATATTGTCAAAAATATGGAATTCTGTCATCCATCACCAGCCCCCTCAGCATCATCCATCCGTTTCAAATATAAAAAGAACCATCGACCTGTATCCCTGTACCTGCCCGCTCCTATCTGCCCATTCTGCGCGTTCTCTCTCCCCTCAAGGCACTATTACATCACATCAGGATATAATCAATTTGGTTATTCACTGTTGTGACGTCACAGCAGTTGAGAACAGACGCCTGATTCCACTGCTTTTTACAATGAGTGTTCTTGGACGCCATACACAATCAATGTCATCAGCTACTTAGACAAAAACTCTTCTGTGGCATTAAAAGTGCAGAGCACGAGCACAGGGTGCTAGCTCGGGAGAGCGCAGAGCTCCCCTGCCGGGTGATCAGCCAGTAGACAGCTCCCACAACCCTCCTGCTTCTATCCTTGCGAATCCAGCTCCGGCTGTGTCTCGCGGTGATTAAAATACCGCAGTGTCCCTGCTCACGGTGGCTAGAAATAATCAGTGCAATCGTCTTGTCAGGTTTGTCAGAGATGTTCTTTTGGGAGAGGCAAGGAGACGTGCTCTTTTATTATTGTGCACCCCCCCCCCCCCTCACCAGCCATTGAAACCGTCTTGGGGAGGTTCAGGAGCGTAGCTTCGGGAGGGGGTGTATGGGGTGTTACACCCACCCAAAAAATTTATTCTGGAGTAAACAGTTGGGTACAAGCGCTTTCAGTCAGGTATGATGAAGTGTGTGTCGGATTTTTCCTGGGATTTTTACATGATTACAGGGACAAACACACACACACATACTCTCTCTCTCCTCTCTGTTTTGAAGGTCTTACAAAATGTTGATTAGTTAAAAAAATGTTGGCCCTCATTACGATGTCGGTCGGAGACACCGTTTCGTGGAAGGAACCGCCCGACCATAGGTCAGCGGTTCCGACGGCGCAATTAGGATGCGACATCACATGGTGCAGTTGCAAACTTCCATTTTTCATTGGGAGCTTGTGCGGCGGGCTGAAACCATCTGCAGCACAAGCTCCCATTGAAAAATTGAAGTTTTTAAACAACCTCAGGGAGCCTGCTGCACAGTGCAGGGATGTTAAGGGGGGCGCCAAGGGCCAAAGGGGGTGGGGGGCTCTGCTAGGGGCCCCCAAATCAGTTTCCGACAGACAATTCATGTCCGAAAGGCCAACATGGTTTGGTTGTCGGAAACCGATATCATAATCTTATAGGATTATGAGGGCTTTCCGACTGGCCGACTGGCTCCTTGTGCCCATCAGAACTGCGTTGGATTCCCCGGCCGGTTTAAACTCTGACCGCCATCATCATAATATGGCTGTCGGATTTTAAACCTACTATGTCAGGCGGAAAGCCTCTCACCAGCGGTCGGAGGCTTTCTGACCGACATTGCAATCAGGCCCATTGTGTTTTAACTTAAGTGCCCCTAACCATCCGCTCTCCTCTCTCTTTCCACTGCCCCCTAAGCCCTGCTCATGTCCTGCTTCTGCTATAATGTGTTTTAACAAGATATCCCAGCATGACTGTTGGGAAATCTGAAGCTCACACTCCCCAATCTTATTGACTGGGGAGCTCATGCAATAACGCTTTAAAACACTGGGGGGGCATCCATGGGGAGCTTCCAGGGCCCAGGAGACACAGAGGGGAGGGGACAAGTTTCATTCCAAAAAGTGGGAGCATTCATTCTGGAATAAACCAAATTCGAATCCATTAGCAATTGTATTTATTAAGAAAATAAACATTAAAATAATACATCAAAATTCGGGCAAACAGGTGCTTTGCAGAGTAATTAGCTAATACTGTTTAGAGGCTGGCCATTAACCCTTGATGGAACAGGAAAAGTATAAACTAGAGGTGATCAAAGTGTGGATAATTCAAGTGTGGGTTTACATATTACCAGAATATTGGGCTTACTGTAGTTCACCGAGCTCCAATCTATTCCTGCCTCGTGGTGCCAGGGACCTTGCATTGTTGTTAGATTGCCACATGCGCTCCAGCGCAAGGAAAGAGCAGAAGTGTATCATATTTTAGTAAATATTTCTGCTCTTGCCCTTTCAGGCAACGCAGTGCATCAAGGTCCCCTGCTGCATTGCGTTGAGTGAAAGTTTAGTACATCTGGTCCAGGATGTGTGACACGTGTTGCCCTTACAGCCAGGGCCGGTTCTAGGATTCTGGGGGCCCTGGGCAGAAAGGGAATTTGTGAGGCCCCTCTAATTTGCATAGATGTGACACATTCAGGGCTGCCTGCATCTCAATAGATGCCCCTGCTCCTGAAGCTGCAGCCCCTCCCTCTCCTTAAGTGCCTCTTAACAGCTCATAAAGGGCTGGAGGTGTGAGGGTAGCTTATCTGCAGAGACTGCCAGGGAGCTAAACAGAGGGACAAGAGCCGTCGCGCTGTGCCTCTGCGTGGGTGGGGGGTGGAGACCTAATTGCTGGACATTGCTGGGCAAACCTGAGGAATGTGTTTCCCTGCAACTGGGACTGCCCCCCACCATTCACCCCCTCAGGTTTGCTTGCTACACCAAAGCAATGAGGCACAGGGTAGGCCCCCCCCCTAAGGTGGCAGCGGCGGCGCACTTGCAAGGTCGCATCTTTAATGCCATAACCTGGCTGTGTCTCATTGGTGCGGAGCCCCGAGTTGGAGGGCTGACTACGGGGCCCTGGGCAGCTGCCCACACTGCCCATGCCTAGCGCCGGCCCTGCTTACAGCGTTTTCTTTGCAGCTTACAGAATATGGATGAATAAATGGAACCCTTTTCTCTTGCCTCAAGTGTAATTATTTTCAAAACTTCATTTAAAAAAAAAAAAAAAAGGACAAAGAGAACAGTAAGTATTAACTGAAATAACATTCTCTAACTGTTGTCCAGATTTCTCTCTAGTGTTTGCACACTGCCCAGCCATTTTGGATTTGGATACTGTAAGGAAAGGATCACACAGGACAGCTTCATTTTTCTGTGGCATCCCCTTCATTGTTTTGGGTAAACAAGTGAGTTGTTGTTTATTTGTAAGATGCAATATATTTTTGTTAGCTGTTGTATAAGCTCGTAGCATGCACCTGAGTGCCGGCCCAGGTTGACACCAGAGGATAGTTGGGTCCAGGGGTAAGAAAAAAGGGTACTTTTTTGTGCTACACGACCCGTCATTTTTTTTATTACTTTGTGCAGAGGTTTGCATTCATGTAAATTTGCTATTCCAGGCTACTTTTTCATAACCTGCATGTATTTCTTCATGCACTTGCTGGTCTGGGCCACCATTTTGTGAATCTAGTGGGCGATTGTGTGTCTGCCCAATAGTGCGTGTGTGCTCCTTGACTAGTTTATTTGCTTTCTCCATTTGTGCTGTAGATATTTTCCAAGAAGGTCATGCTTTTTCCAGTTTGCCTGCTGAGGTCTGGTGTGTTTAGGGTCTTGTTTGTGTGGCACACAGACACTCCTCTTGCATTCTCCTGCTACTTGTCTCATATTCTTGCTGCATCCTAGGTTCATTACAAATGGGCTTTTGTGAACCCCACCGATATTTATACTGAATTCCATCATTTCTTTCAGAGCTCCTGCTGGTGCCCTGTCTGTCGTATGCCTAGGGATTGGTCATGAGTTATTTCCAAATATTGGGATTTTCTTACTTTATGGGCTTGCCCACTGTGTGCTGGGCTTCATGGAGGCGAAATCAATCTTCCCAGGTTTTCAGTCTGCTGTTTTCCTATTATTTTAATAGGCCAGGAAAGTGACTAGTGTCACTGACAGATTAAAAAAGGCCAACACCAGCTTGACACACTGTCGGACATCAAACCTCTTCATTTTGTTGGGGTGAAGTGCACAGTGTGATATACCTGGTGCACCTATTGTTTCGGAGGAACAGGAAGTGGTCCTGTAGCCTCTGGCAACTTTACTGAACTATCAGAAAAAAACACTTCTTTATAGGTTACACAGGAGGCGTTTTAGCAAGCATAACAGCAAAAATAAGACACCTGTAACGTTGTAGCAGAGTAGGTTGCTTGGTAAACATTTTCTACATCTCCTCCAAGAAAAATAAGTCAAAGTCCCTAGATTTCAGCAAACCCCCTAGAGCTGATGGTGACAGTTCCTTGAGCTGGAGTGCTGAGGGAGACAAAGCGAATAAAGTTTCAGGAAAGCCTAGTTCGCCGTGCCGCTAGTGATGATGGAGATGAAGAGCACCCTGTGGCTGTTGATGAGTGTAAGCACCTATGTTCAGGATTACAGTCACCACCAATTTACAGTGGTAAATTATGTAGCCAGCAGAAAAATAGACTACTGTTGATAAATTTTGTTATGCCAGGGCCTCCTAAAAATATCTTAATTATTTGTAAGTACATGTATGGCAATGGTAGTGCACACTATCCACCTGATGGGAAATGTGGAGCAGTGACCAGGCTACTGACTACAAGAGCATCACTACCCTCTGGGTCTCTATCTTGGTGCTTGATGTCAGGGCATACATGATCATCCATAATGCCATGAAAGGCATTCGTCAACATTCGAAAATTGTAATGTTCAGTAAGACGAAAGCACTCACAACTACTAACAAGATCATTTAAAACTTCAATGGTGACGACCAAGGAGACTGAATTATCTCTTTGTTGCCACTGATGATAGCAGTAGCATTTTCTGTGCCATACCAGATGGTGGATACTTCCACATATTCTGTATTGTACTGTGCCAGAACATCATTTTACAAGTCTGGTGAGGGTTTAGTTTCAAAGCAGGGCCTTCTTCACTTTCAGAATGTGCTGATGAGGTGGCTCCATAGGGACATTCAAGCTATCTCTCACTTTTAGATTGCAAAATGTCTGAAGTAGGTCCTGGTCTGCTTAATCCTACGCATAATTTTTGATTTTAGGCTGCCTGGCTTTTGAATCTCTAATGTGCGTGAGACACCAAAATGAATTCTTACCCACTGTAAGCTTCTGCAAAAATGTATTTGAGTGCGAACCATCAGTGCCTGCCTTTGCAAATATGGCTGGCTGCGATGCATCTGAGGTAAGTCGGTCTGCACTGGTTAACTGCAAATGTGTGCACACACCTATGTACCCAGGTGCAAACTGAGCAAGACGTTTTGCTGTTTAACTCACCCGGTACCTGGCCACAAGTATACTTTCCTACATGGGGCCCTGAATAAATTGGTTATATATGATGCAGGCATAATAACTTTATTGAGCAACCAAAAGGAAAGTCCCCTTTCTTTTTTACTTCATTGGGAACCTCTGGCTTCACAGTAGTTACAATTTGGGGGAAACTGCACAAAATATTAATCTTAGATTGACTCAACACAGAGAAATGACTGACATAGCTTTTTCCATGATTAAAAAGGTCATGAGCACAAATAAAATATTTATTTGGGAACATTTGTGCTCCTTTAGTATTTTTCTTTTTACAATATGCCCTTTGCCAGCTCTAATGACCTTCGGGATTTGAACTACACTGCATGACCAAGGTAATTACTCTAATGGCCAGCTGGTAGTTCAAAGCCATCCTGGAAAATTGGTGTGATTAGCATTATCCATGTGGTGGAAGGGGGAGAAATCTGCATAACTGGATTAACTAACAAGCTTGGGTATGCCCTTCTCACAGGGGCAAAAGGAGGAGAAGCAGATGGTTAGCACAAGTCAACTCTTCCAGAACAACCGACTCACTTAGGGGGATATTCACAAGAACGTGTGCTAAACATCACCAAAAAATGTTAACGCAACTTTACACATCGCAGCCTATCGTGGGAAAATAACCCTGTGTTAACGTGGAATTCACAACAAGGCGGTACCATGCGATAGTCTGCCGAAACCGCGGACAATGTCCGTGATACAACCACCTCGACGGAGATAAAAACACAAACCACAACACAAAAAAAGTGCGATGAGCCCATTCACGATGAGGAAAGCAGGGATAAGCACCGCCAGGCCCGCGACACACACGGCAGGCGGGAATAAGCACAACAAAAGCCTGAAAAAGAAAGACAAACCAAACAGAAAACAACAGCCAAGCACAATGGAGGCAACCGGAGCCAGTATACAACCCCACAAGCCCCATTGGCAACAAAACATTGTACATGGCAGGCCATCTTGGACAAGGTGAATGTAGCCGGAGAGCGGAGGAGGATAATGGAAGAAAACCAGAACAGCCTGAATGATGCGAAACGCACAAACAAGCAGAAACACGCCAACAACAAGAAGGCAGCAATGCACACCGGAGGTGGAAGTCCAGCGCCACACCAGGAGCTGGATGACATGGAGGAAATGGTGTCCACCCCATCAGTCTGGAGATGGTGGCAGGACTCGGGGACCGGAAACTGCCCAAAACAACAGACACAACAGCAACAGTGAGAGGAACCAGCAGGGACTGGGGGGACGGGGGGAGATGGGCACAATGGCACACATGCACAATTAAGAACAGCACAACTGCAGACAAACCATGCCCAAGAGTAACAACACCAATCAAGAGCACAAGTCACACAACCCGGCAATATCACACCACTGAACAAGCACAGAAGTGAAAACCACACAGTCTGAAAGGGAGATGGGTGAGCCAAATCAGAGCTGAAGGGACATCTCACACACAATGCAGCACACACACATAGGAAGGGCGGGGTCCTAGTTGTTCGTGTACGAGGAACTCGGAAGCGGACAGTGCCGTGAGGGGAACGGCCTCCTTCCTCATTTCCACAGCAGCCGTGAGGGGAACGGCCTCCTTTCTCCTTTTTGCAGCAGCCGTGAGGGGAACGGCTTACTCGCATGAACACCCCATCGTGAGGGGGGCGGCACCAGGCACTACATCTCCCAGCAGGCATGGGCAGACGCCTGCTGATGACGTCATCTAAAGCGCCTGGAGGCGCGATAAGAACCTTGCCGGGCTCCCTCAGCGCGGGCAGCACCCGGGAAAAGCCCGGGCCAAGGTCGGGCCTGTCCTTGCCCGTCATTGCCAGGAAGAGGCAGGGCAGGGCCACCCCCCTTTCATCCAACCGCTGGACTGGGCCGCACACCGTCTACAATCTAACAAGGTATCGTGCTACGTGACATTGTTCCCTTCTGGGTTCACCTTTACCGAAGCAGGGCCATATCAGGAATCTAATATTGTAATCTTTGCTCAGGGCTTTGGGACCTAGCAGGAAAAGCTGACCTTAATTGAACACTCATCCTTGGACATTGTGGGTAGAAACAGTCTAGGGACCTGTTGTATTGTATTTTGGTGACGCATTAATTCAATTGGGGCTATAGAATGGGCAAAAGGAAATCGATGGATGGAGTGGGGGTGAGCAATGACCTGAATGGGGGGGCAGAGAAGGGCAAAAAAGCAAAAAGGAGATACAAACGAGCCGCCAATAACTGTGTGATGGATAGGATAGACACCCTCATTCATGAGTGCAAAGATATCCTAGATACAGAATCACTAACACCTAATTCTAACATCCAACCATCACCCCAAAGTGCCAGAGCATTACACACACCCACCATCCCTACAATGTTTCGTAAGCACTCCAGGAAGGGAGTATCGTCAAACAGTAATGAGACACCATTGGAAATCACCGAGGTACAGACGATAGAACCCTCTCCTCACGTTACACTTCCCCAAGCTCTAACCCTTCCAATTACAATTAGTGAAGGTCAACCTGGCCTTCCCGTCCCCTGCACGAATAGATTTGCAATTTTGGCGGACATTCCTGATGCCTCGGCGGCCCAGTTTACGCTTCCATTGCCGCCAATTCAAATTGAGAGTAGCAAAGAGGTGATCCCATCATTGCAAGACCTCCACCAGCTTGTTAGTTCTCTCAGGTTGGATATTGGAGTCATGAGAGATAAGATCGAGGAGCTCATTACCACGGTCAAACTCCTAACCTTGAGGAATACACTGCACAAGTACAAGCAGCCCATATGCCCCTCGATCAAACAGCAGCCGCAGGCCCAGCGAACTTCCCCCTCCACTCAGGAAGAAAGAAACCAAATAGGTGACAGATCCCTTGCGCTCCCCCATATAACGCACAAACAAGTATCACCAACTTCCATCACAGGACAGGCCGTTATCCAAAATCCCTATCCCCAGAATCCAGTTTCTTCACAAACCCCCACACATTACACCACCGAACTAAGCGCACCAACAGTTATGTGTCCCATGGTGGCAAATCCTCAAAAGAGGAATTTTCCACCGTTTACCCCTTCTCCACAGGCAAAAATAGTTTTTATGGTTAATGTCCCCAAATTAGCCGCTGTGGGTGGTTATGAAAATGAGGACTCACTAATTAATAAGTCAGTACACTGGATTCGCCATGTCAGGGGTTGCCGCTCACTCATTCGAGAGGACATTGTCAGGGCTAGGAGATGCACGTCACGTACACAATCACTGGACTGCATTGAGCTTACACTGACTAATGCAGACCTGGCAGAGAATCTTCTCTTACTTGAGTTTTGCACTTGCTCCCCTGATCCTTCATCAATACAGTTTAGGCGATTTCCAACTGCACCACCTTCAGAAAGATCAAACGATAAGCCCTCGTCAGGGACCCCAAGAGGCTCGTCTTCACTGGAGTCTATTGATTGACTACAAAATGAGACCCGGTTAGTGCAGTCGCCACAAGTCACTCCCTCAGTTATCGACCACAGCTTTATAAACGACCCAATCCTTTATCTTGATCTTGAACCATTGCTAGCTAGTTCGGATTTTGCTGTTCAAACCCCCAATCAAACAGCCACTATTAGGGCTCAGGTGGCTACTTCCTCAGCAGCACCTGATTCTTCTGCTTCTTTTGCTTTGTCATCAGCCCCAGCCCATATTCCCATTATAGACATAACTCAAGACCTAGCCCTTCCCCATCAGCTAAAAATCATTTCTTGGAATGTTGCTGGCCTTAGTAGCAAATTATCATTACCCCATTGGAATGATTTAGTAGAGGGCTACGACATCTGCACTTTCCAGGAAACGTGGAGCTTGGTTCCTTTATACAAATCGGGCTATAGCTGCTATCACATACCAGCTACCACCATAGGGAACGGTCGTCCTCGGGAGGGCTGATTATATGGGTTAATATTGCCCTTAACTGCAGAATCTCCGAACATCAAAGCTTGAGCCCAGATATCATGAGGCTTACAATTATGGGCCCAAGGGGGGGCGTAACGGTGGATTTATTTAATGTTTATATAAGGGGGACAGTAGGGGGTAAACCCTCACCCATTATTACATTACTTGAACAAGGCTTGTCTAGCTGTTTGTCTCATTCTAGAGTTGTGGTTGTAGGAGATTTTAATAGCACTTTCGAGCCTCTTAGTACAGAGGACATACTAGGGATAGAGGAAGACGACAGAAAATGGGGTGTTCCCCCGCTAACCATACCCCCGGTAAAAAGATGGTCACAGATAGCTATTCAACTCAACGCACTCACCATGGAATATGGTTTGAGGGCAGCGATTGGCAGGACCAAATCAGATGCCCAGGGGGCTTACACCTATAATAGAGCAAGCTGCCCGTCTCGTATTGATTACATCTTACTAAACGTTAGGCTTTGGGGACATGTTTCAGATATGGTGGTGGGGAGCACAACTGACAGCGATCACAACCCTCTCTGTCTGTCCATGAAGTCTCCATGGGCACTTTCTTGCTTTCCATTGAACACCCACATGCATTCTGTGACTAAAGAGGTGATCCCCTCAAACTCTAGAAGAGCCCTAAAATGGCACAAGGTTGCTCTACAAGATGCAAAGCTAGAGGCCATTAGGCAAGTATTGTATAAAAACACCACTGAGTTACGGGAAGGAATAACATTAGGGCCCAATAATGCTCTCATCATTCATACACGCACAATTGAACAGATTAGCGGTCACTTCCAAGCACCTAATAGGCCTATTAAGTCTCCTGCACAACCGAGGAGTGGGCAATCATGGTATACCAAGGACTGCAGACTCAAGAGGAAGGCCTTGGTAGCAGCCATTAGAGTTAAGAATGGCCCTGCTATTAAGGCCACAAGGAAAGATTATAGAGTGGCCCTGCACTAATTGGGACGAAACCCGCTGGCAAGATCTAAAAAATGCCAGTTTAGCAACGGACACCAATCTCTTTTGGACGCTCGTTAGACGGGCAAGCAAGGGGGAAGCAGATCAAATCTCCAACCATATCCCATCCCAGGCTTGGTATGACCATTTTGGGGAACTCTACTCTGGGTCCAATGATGTAAGTGTGGATGGGCAATGTGACCATCCCCCGACCTATCTTGGGGATGGCGGCAGTGACCCATTCACTCTGAACGAAGTTGAGTCTGCTATAAGCAGGATAGTCCCCGCTAAAGCTCCGGGACCAGATGGCCTCCCTGGAGACTTGTTCCTGGCAGATCGCAAAAAATGGACTGAGTATGTCCTCCTTCTTATTAATTCCATCTCTAGTGGATGTCCAGTTCCGGAATCTTGGAAGGGTGCGGAGGTAGTTCCAATTTTTAAGAAGGGAGCTAGAGAGGACCCTGCCAACTATAGGCCAATTACTTTGATCGATACAATGCAGAAGATAGTTGGCAGGGTCATATTGCAGAGAATCCAATCGTGGGCTGAGGAGGAGGATATCCTCTCTCAAACCAGGCGGGATTCCAGGCCTATACGGGAATAGTGGACCAGGTCTTCAGGCTCCTTTTGATCTATTGGAAAGTGGTAGTGATTGGCAAGGGCAGTCTTTATCTCGCATTTATCGATTTAAAGACTGCCTTTGATCTGGTCCCTAGGAAAAGGTTATGGGAAATATTGCGAGACATGGGCATCCCTTCATTAATCCTTAACCTGTTAATAAGGCTTCACGAGGGTAACTATGCGCATGTGAGATGGGGGTCCCAAGGACAGTTAATGGAAAAGATCCCAGTAAACAGGGGAGTACGACAGGGCTGTGTGATGGCACCCACCCTGTTCTCCTTATACGTGAACGGGGTGGTCAGCTTTTTGCAAGAAACATCTGTTGATGCCCCGGCCCTGGCAGGAAACAAGGTACCAACTCTTCTGTTTGCGGATGACACATTGCTGATCTCTAAGACCCCAGCTGGCCTACAAAAACTACTGAATAGATTTAAACTCTTTTGCAACACCCGGGGGCTGGTCATAAACACATCTAAGACAAAATTTATGACATTCAATCCCCACAAATTGTTCAGAAATAACATCACCCTAGATGGGATCTACCTAGAGAGAGTCACCACCTTTAATTATCTTGGGATACGACTCTCCGAAAAAATGCATTGGAGACCCCATGTTGGACTTGGCCCTTTTTGGCAGGTTCACCCCTAAACTTTTTGCCTTGTCTGTAACCTGGTGTTGGTGATTTTAGGCCTCTGGGCACTTTCGCACTGTGGCCCAGTGGAAAGTGCGTGCGCTCTCTGTGTTACATTGGTGAGCTTGGCCTGCCCTCCCATAGGAATGCATGGGGGATTCCCTGGTCAGTGTGTGTCAGTGGTAATTCCTGTTATGAGAGGAGCAGTGTGGTCAAGTCTGGTATGTATGAACTCATGAGAATAAATGCTGCGCAATGGTGTGCGCAGATTTATGGTGACTGGTGGAGAAATGCCACTTTTAGAAGTTGGCATTTCTGTGTGCTATGTGTCTGCCTGCCTGATGTGAATTGCATGTCTGGCTTGTGAGTGACAGGGGCTGTGAGGGGTGTGGGTGGCTCCAGGAGACAGGGGGAGTCAGCCCAGTGATGAATAGAGAGATCTGCATGCAGATGGAAGGGAGGAGTTGCACCTGGGACCTGAATAGGGCTGTGCCTTCCCTCCACAATGCTGGCTCCGCCCCCTGTGGTGTGTCTGATCACTGAGCCCCCACCTGACAAAGGGGAGAGGAGCTGGGCAAAACAAAGTGCTCCAAATCCCCCCTAAACCAGTTCTGACTGGTATCCCCAAGCCCTGTGCTGTGACACAAAGGGATTTTGTGATATAAATATAGGGGCTGTGACCCCATGAAAAGGTTCACTTCTTGTTCCTGTACTCGTGGGGGCTTGCTGCTGCTGGGGCCCAGGAGGAACCGCCATGGGGGCTGCCTCCCTGCTGGAGGGCCCTGTGTGCTGGCCTCCCTGGGCCCAGCTATGCCCCTGGGAACTTTTGGTTTCATCCCTTGATGCCTAAAGGACTTTTTGGGACCTTTTTCTGATCCTCCAGGACCTTGGAGGAGCTTGTTCCTGATTTTGCGCGAGCGCTGTACTTGTGCTTCCTTTTATTTGCCCAAGAAGAGGAGCGTGCATGCTCCGCAGCGCTGAGCTGCCCTCTGTGTAGAGGGAATCCCCCACCGGAGGGATTCCCCGTGATGGCTGCCGAGCGGGAGCCCACCCCGTTTATTGATCGTATTTGCGGGTGCCCACCCCGCTTATTGATTGAAATTAGGAGGGAGCCTACCCCTCATTGTCCGCTTATGCTTAATTTACAAAGCGGGAGCCCACCCCGCGTTTCACCGCCGCGGCCCGAGTGAATAATGGCCGCCGACCCGGAAGCCAGGCAAAGTTCGCCTGCCTCTGGGTGGGGCTGGCGGCAGGACCGGAAGTTGTGCCCGTGTCGATGCGGGTCTCCCGTGAGCCGATGGGAGCCCCGGTGTGCAGAGAGGGAGAACGGGAGCCTACCCTGCCTCCCGGAGCACCAAAGAGAAGTCCAGGGTCCCAGGAGGGGGCCCGGGTGAAGTGCGGGCAGAAAGGAGAACCGTCCGGAGCCTCGCGGCTCCAGAGCGAAGTCCCGGGTCCCAGGAGGGGGCCCGGGTGTAGTCAGAGAGAGCCCAGGTGAAGAGCCGTGAGGCCGGTCCCCGCAACAGAGAAGAGAGCCCTACGTGCCAGCTGCAAAGTGCAGCCGGATACCCCAGCGAGGCTCTCATGAGAGAGAGAGCCCCGCCTGCTGCCCGGATGAAGGAGAGCGAGAGAATCCAGCGCCAGTGAGCCCGGTGAGTGGGGCTCGAGTTGTGTAGTGCCTGGGAGAGGCACAGAGTCTGAGCGGCCCCGTCTGGCAGCGGGCCGCTCCAACATTAGAGGGGCAGTTCTTTTTGTACGTAAGAGAGCCCCAGAGGGCCACAGTCTGTGGGGGGCATATCGAGGCGCATTGTCGGTGCCTGGGCGGTCCCGCAAGAGAGTGGGCCGCCCCAACGATGGTGGCATATGTTTTAGTGCCACATGGGGTCCAGAGGGCACAGAGGTGCCGGGCCCCCTTTTTGCAAAGTGCCACAGCTGCGCCGCACCAGCGCGGGCAGCTGCAACGAATTGGGCACAATGGCGAGGAAGTCCCTGAGTGGGACCGGAGGCACAGAGGTGCCAGTGAGTTTCCCAGCTGCCCAGCAAGTAGTGGGCAGCTGCTACGTTTAGGTTTGCGCAGTGGCGCACTTTGGATTCAGCTGCTAGGCAGCAGCCCTGACATTCTGGACACAGGGCGTTTGAGCCCCTTAGAGAAGGCCAGTTGGCCAGGGGGGGTCAGTGATTTATGTGGTGCTAGGAAATGTGATTCATGTAGTATGATTTACGGACCCTGTTTTATACCTCTAAATGTGGTTTTTTATGATTATGAGGTTGGTTGCATATTATGGTTTACGCTAGTGAGATTATGTTCCACTGATATTATTTCCTAATGTGAGTTATATTTAGGAGGTTAGGGTCTAATGCGTTTAGACTTATGAGATGATTGCATAATGTGTTTATGCTGGTGAGGTTGGCGCAGAATGTAATTCGCGCCTAATGTGATACTGTGCATAATGTGGTTTATGTTAGAGGCTGATGCTGAGTACAGTGGTTACCAGTGATTACTGGTTGTATTCTACATCTACAATTTGTGCTACATTTATTATAAGTTCTACATTTACTAAGTTCGCTTTGTGATGGTTCTGACAGTGGTCCAGTAGGGCCCTGCCAGGTGTAAATAATCCCTTGTAAATATGACCTAGTGCCAGGTGGCACGATGTATATTATGTGAGTACTATTCTAATGTGTTATGACAATACAAAGGCTATCTTTGATATAACCTTGTGTGGAGTTCCTTTTGTAGTGTGCCTGGTGTGTTGTTGCTGTGTGCGTGCGCAAACGCTTTACACATTGCCTCCGGGATAGGCCTGACTGCTCGTGCCAAGCTACCAAGGGGGTGAGCAGGGGTTATCTTGGGTGTGTAACTCCCTATCCCTGACTAGAGTGGTGGTTTCTGCCTGGCTTTGGCGCAAGCCTTAGCCAACCAGAAATCCCATTTCTAACACCCCATCTTGACAAAATGCTTCTGAACCACAAGCGCGCTGCAGGGGCACTGAGCAAAGAACACCGCTCATCATTCAGAAGACCTGTTGCCCCGGCACTCGCTGTATATGGTGCTAAGGCAGTTACCTCGGCTCTTTATGGAGCCGAGCTTTGGGGCTTCGATAATCTAGAAGAGATCAGCAGGTCAGAACACAAGTTTTTTAGGGATCTGATCATGCTACCACAGGGTGTCCCTCTAATTCCTTTGATATACGATATGGGCAGGCGCCATTTCAAAGACATGGCGAATCTTCGCCCATTGCTTTTTTGGGCTCGCCTTAGGCGTGCCCCCGAACTCGCTAATTATGCAAAAGCATTTGCAGAAGTATTGAGTTTAGATACCAACAAGGGGGTTAAATGGATTTCCAATGTTAAGGCACTAATGACACCTCTTGGTCTTAAGGAATCCTGGGACACTCAAAATCCCCCGAGCAAGGCAGAACTCAAACGTATCTATTGGGACTGGATAGATGCCAGAGATCTTAGTAATCCAAGCATGGGAAGGCTTACGGAGGAATTCTTCCAACACAAACAATCTAGAAGCCTTGAAACATACTTGGATATAATTCAGATCCCAAGAGACAGGGCACTATATACCCAATTCAGATTCGGCTCACTTCCAGTTCATGAATTTACCGCGAAGTGGCGCCCCCCACATCAGACCACTGAAGAATGCCCTTCTTGTGGGGCTTCTAAAGAGAGTGTCGCTCATTTTATGTTCGCTTGCCCAGGGTACGCAAATGCTAGGTCTAGGTGGCTTGAGCCAATCTGCAAACAACTAGGCACTCTCGATCATCGAGTTGCTTTACGTATATTAAAATCTGATCCGAGAACCCTCTTTGTTTGCGGAGTCGCCAAGTTCCTAGGCTGTGCCTGGATAATCAGGCACAGAGCTACATGAAGGGTGACCTGATCTTGATCCAGAACACTCACGAGTATGTACATCTGAGCCAAAGTGGAGGACCAATGTAATCTAAATTTTTATATACTGTCCCCTATATGGAAAATCAAATACCCTTATTTCTAATCATGCTTTTATCGTTTTTATTCTATTAATTAGAAAATGAAATGTTCAATTCAAGACGGAACAGTTTTATATCCTGATTGTTTTTAATCTATGTATTGTTATACTTTATTAATTTTAATACATTGTATTTTCTCCTTTTTGTACTAAAGGATTGTCTGATGCTTTTATGATACTTGATATCGAAATAAAGCTATTTGACTTGACTTGACATAGGAAGCAGAGCACCCCAACATCCAACACAATGTGGTACAAACACCAACATTTGCACAACCGAACACAGGACACAAGTGCACCCGCTTGGGGCCGGTAAACGGCCATACGCATCTGGCAAAGCACGAAACAGGGACATGATAATGCACAAGTACAAACCCACAGCCCTGATGGTGTAGCAATGCACGTATGGCAGGGACCCAGAGAGTCCATGACACACACATTGGCATACAAATCAAGACACAACCCAGTTGGAGACAAGTGAAAGTGTGGAAACTTTATCAACAAGTGCGTGTCAGTACGGCCAAGAGAAGTGCCACGATATGCAGACCAATGCAGCAGCATGTCTGAATGAGGAACGTAGGAAAGCGCCCATGTCCACCTCTGGGGAGTCCATCACCAACAGAAGTCAGTGCCAACCCGCGTTGGTTGTCCGCGCATGGATCATGAGTCCAGGCCAATGCAGCCATGTCCACTGTCATCTTGGGACATGTGACCAGATTCCCAACATGCAATCAGGCGTCGGGACACGTGCAATGGGTCACATCCAGTTGTGGCTGCAGGTACCTTGTCACTCGTCCATGAACGCGAGTGCAGCAGCGTAGGCCAACATTTCCAATGAGAGATCGTTGTCCACCACATCTGACATGTCGTCGACGTAATCCATCAGCTGACATGGACAGATGTGCTGACTTCAATCCCTGGCCCCAATGTGCACCAAAGCCCAATCGGGTAGTGGCTCAATGTGCTCACTGCACACGACGACTCGTGCAATCTCCCAGGTCCAGTTGCCAGCCTGCATGCCAAACATCCATGCATGCCATAAACGGACATCACAGTGACACTCCTGGTCGTGGGCCAACAGGGGGCGCACACACACGTTGAAATCCAGGTCAGCTACCGTTACGTTGGAGAGGCAGACATCCATGGACCACTCGAATATGCACGAGCGACAATGCAACACAGGCTGAATGCAGGTGACGTTCGCAAGGCGGAAGCTCAGCCGGTAACTGATCCGCAGCACTGCCAACGGCAGTGCCCCCAGTACATGCAGCAGACGTGCACGGTACAGGTCCACGTGACTGGAGTCGAGCATGTGTCCGGGATGGTCTGCCATTGCGTCAGTGACTCTGCTTGAAGCGGCACTGGCTTGCCCTGCGCCAGTCCTGTGGATGAAATGGCACAGCTCGGAGCAATGAGCAGTGTCTGTGTGCAACGGGTGCAGGCCTGGGGTGGGGTGGGAGTACGTGTGAAGGCCATTTCACGCACGCTAACTACGACCAAGGACTTCTGCGTGTGGGATGTGTACACGTTGGTCTCACATCGGGCAGTGCGTAGTGTGGGAGTCGCAAGCAAATGCTATCGTATCTGTCAGGGGGTGCTGGCCACATGCAAGTTCCAGCTCGGAGCTGCAGATGTGCTACCGCCTGATAGTTCAGACAAGGGACCTTTCATCCCTACAGTAACTTCACCATCTGCATGCATACAGGAGATGTACAGAGGCCTGTCGTGGGTGTGGTGGGATGTCTGTGACCCCGGGAATCATGGATGATATGCCCAGCACGTGGCACATGAGCGGCCTCACTGTGTATTACGTTGCCACACAGCTGCTCCTCCCTCCCACGAGCCCCCACACTTGTGTGCGCTGCGCGGTTGTATCACGTGCACTCCTACGGCACACCATTGTAATGCCTGTCCGCGCATGTCCAGCGGCATGCCAACAACACCGTGACGCTGGCCTTTGAAGGTGTGCGGCCACGTGAGTGTAGGTCAATGGTCCGGACAGGGCGGACACAGGTGTACAGCCCATGGCTGGCTGTGATCGCGCTGCGAATGAGGCCAGGCAACTGACTCATGCATCCGCAGGACTGATACACATAACACTTGGCATACATGTGCCAAGACCCCGAGGGGTCTTGCGCTCCTACATTTCCCCGTCCGTGCGGGCCCGCCCTCCTGGTGCATGTTACATTGCAACATCGACTACTGTGGCCCTGGTGGCGACCACACCCCAACACAGAGACACACTTACCGCACTTCCTGCCCAAGGCCAGGTCCGAGGCACGCCCTGCTCCCCCTGCCGAATCAGCACACCCCTGCGCTGACCTGACGTACGCCGGACCAGCACACGCTGCTTGTGCATGCAGGGGGGGCGTGCGAAGCTACATGTCCAGGGTCACTGCCAACGCTGAGGTGACATGGTAACGTCCGCTGAAGACAGCACACTGTGATGTTGCAGGGCCCGTGCCCATCATGCTGACACAATGACCACACGGACACACTTGCTCAGATGGTGTGAATGGCTACGGGCACGTGTGCCCGGCCACATTTATTAGCAGGCACACATACCGAGTGACACCTGTGTTGGATGTGTGTGGGGTGTGTGCACACCAGCAGGCAAGGGCTGCCTGGTGCAGTCAGAAATCGACAACAGTGTACATCATAAAGGACACAACCATTCAACCATAAAGGCCCCATGCTGCACAGAGTTAGTGGCCCCGGATGCACAGCGTCCTGCACGGGCCTACCGCCATGGGCCGCTGACTTGCGGGGCACTGGGGCAGGGTCACGAGTGCAGAGCAGGTTTCCGTAGATGACAAAGGGGCTTGTCGCGGAGTGTCTAGGTGGACAGTGGAAGGTGTACCCCCAGGGCATGATGCAGAGGGCAGAACCACGCTGAAACAGTCACTATGGTGGAGATGAATGGAACAGACACATGTTGGACACCAAGTCCGGTCCAGCCAGATGAAGATGCAGAAAACCACCAGGCCATGGACTCAGACGCCACCAAGGTCCAACCAGATAGTGCCCATGACTCATTGCGCACAGAGTTAGTGGCACCAGTGCTGTTAGGGGATGCCGCCTGCGATGAGGCGTGTCCAATGGTGTGGACTCCTCCACATCTTACCCAAGACACAGTTCCACATGTGTGACCTACTGGTCCGCAGGGTAGGCCTGAGCCCTCATCCACGTGTCGCCGGCTTGCGTTGAACAGGGTTAGTGGCACCACGTGTCGCAGGCCTGCGTTATGGAATTATGCCTCACTGATCGAAGGGAGTCTGGTGCTGTGGCCGCTGCCACGGACTTGGGGTCACTGCCTTTCAAGACTCAGGACACAGTTCCATATGTGGGACCTACTGGAGCGCAGTGTAGGCCTGAGCCCTCATCCACGTGTCGCCGGCTTGCATTGAACAGGGTTAGTGGCACCACGTGTCGCCGGCTTGCGTTGAACAGGGTTAGTGGCACCAAGTGTCGCAGGCCTGCGACATGGAATTATGCCTCACTGATCGAAGGGAGTCTGGTGCTGTGGCCGCTGCCACGGACTTGGGGTCACTGCCATTCAGGACTCAGGACACAGTTCCACATGTGGGACCTACTGGGCCGAAGAGGATGCCGGTGGAGTATGTCAATGAGAAAGGAGTAATGTGGGCCAGCGTCGGGGGGGCCAGCGATGGTCTGCAGAGGCTGCAGAGGTCGCAGGACTGGTGCTTGGAGCTTGCACCGGCACGTGGTGGGCCCTCTTTGACACACGCCGGTGTAGGCAGGTGAGCGGAGCCTCGTTGGTGCGCTGGGGCAGGCATGACGGGTCTGGGGACCAGCGGCCCGGTGTGCAGCAGGCGCACAGGGACGCAGGCCCCGCCGCGCTCGGCGCAGGACTCGTGGCGGGCTGAGAAGCGCCGTCCTGGCAGACACGTTGTCCATTCCGAATGAGAACCACGCCCAGTGCGACAGGCTTTTTGTTCACACCCCTACGCAGGCCTGGTGTACGCAGGTCCAACCCACTACGCACGCGCATGCAGGGGGGGACGTAACGTGCAACATTTCCGCGTTCTGCCCCACAGCCTGTGGGGACATGGTAGCGTCCACTGGCCACTACACTCCATGCACCAGCAGTTGATCTCCACATGGCCATTTCCGTGGTTTTCAATCTGTGGTCTGTCGGGCACCTCCATGCCACACCTGGCATTGGGTAGGTTCACATTCCTTAGTCACTTGCCGCTCTCGCACATGCCTGCTCCATGCCTCTCCTCACATCCTGCTATTGTGTGTCTGTGGTGCCATGCCGTGGCTGGGTTGTGGGCATAGCAAGGCCGGATTCCCAATGGAGTCGTGTTGTCGTGTCTGGTCAGTTGGCATGTTGTGTCGTGAGTTGCATGACTGTGGGCTGGAGGTGTGTGGTGTGTTCGTTTTGGACTTACCAACGGGCACTGCATTTCCATGGGTGCCATCCTGGATGCGCTGGGTGATGATGGACTGTCGGGAGATGTGAGAATCATGCACTCTGCCTGGGGAGTTGGCCACGACATTGTTGAGGAGTCCCGGCCGGTCCACAATTGCCTGCACATTCATGGTATGCATGTGCTTTCTGTTGTGGTAGTTGTGTGCAGTGTCGGCAGGGGGCACGAGGGGTACATGTGTGCAGTTGATTGGCCCTGACACGTGAGGGAATCTAGCTATGGCGTAGGGGCCTTGCTTGGTCTCCAGCTGCTCCTGCGCAGTGTGGGTGACGTGGAGGTGCTGGGATACCAGGCTGATGTTGGCATCCAGGAAAGGTGTGATGACCTTGGATGGGGCTGGCTGTGTGACTCCTCCGACTCTGGCAGTTGTGGGTTGGATGGTACCAGAGGCCTACATGTGCTGCGCAGCCGGCAGCTTTGTCTGCGGAGGGATGTTGGTTGTCTGCTGGGTTGGTACCGTCAGCAGGTGGGGGATGTGGGTCAGGATGCGGGGGATGGTTGTCCTTTTGGGCCTGTAGTGGGCAATGTCCTCCTCTGGCGTTGGGCCTGGGTGGCAGGTGCGTTTCAGGTGGGTCCGCTGTCTTTGTGTACGCTGCCTCTGTGGTGTTCCCGGGGGGTGGTGGGGGCGGGACAGGTCCTGGGGGTGGTGGCGGGCCTGGGGTGGTGGCGGTGGGTGTTGTGGCCATCATGGGTATCGGAGCTGCATGATCATTGTCTCCATGGCATCTGTGGGTCTTCAGGTGTGGCTCTTGGCTGGGCTCCCTTTCATGCTGCAGGTAGTCGTCCTGCTTAACACCAGCAAAAGGCAGGTGTTAAATCACTGGTGCTACCGCGGCTTATCGCCTGTTTTTGGTTCGCATCGCAGATCTGGCAGTTTGTTGTAAAAGTGGTGTTGTGGTTTTTTCGTGTGTTTTTGCACGGAAACGCCTACTCTGCATCTCATTAGGGTTAGTTGGTGGTGTCCACCGTGGAGATAAATTTTGGGGCAGTTATCGCGGGAATACTGGCGATGTCTGCAGTTTGCACCCGCTTGTGAATGGGGTGTTAAATCTATCTCCACTTTTGATGGGTTAAGGTGGAGATAAATCGGCGGTAGGTCCTTGTGAATATGCCCCTTAGTCTCATCAAGATCAAGAATCATGCCACCCTCGACCTACCCAAGTCAAGCATTATTAACAAGACAGCAAGCCTCCACGGCCCCTATTGAGCCCAGTCCACCACTACCACCTATGGCAGGTTCAGACCAATTCCAGCAACACCTAGAAAGACAACAATGGGCAATGTACCAGACTAGGTATGAGGCCCTCCAACAATCTGATGTTGACACAGAAAAATACCAACTGAAACTCGGAATGATTCCTTGTTGTAGGACTAGAGAACGGCATGACACCCTAAATAGAAGTGCCATTTTAAAATTAGTAAATGCAATAGAAAATCTCAAACACCTACAAACAAACCACATCGAAAGAATATAGTTCAAACCAAACTTAGCAATGGCAGGAGGAGAAATAACGGTGGTCACCCGGACCAACCCAAAGATAGCCATGGAGGTATGGCAACAAAACAATTGCTTCTCTAAATGGAGCATTAAATTAAGAAGATCAGTGTCAGAGCTCTACCCTAGCCCTCTTCACCCCCAACCAAAACAACTCTTGATGGATGAGCCCCCTATCTGCGGGGTACTGAGGGGAGCAAACTTTTCTTAGACCACAGACTTTAAGCATCCCTCAAACTATGGCCCAAGGAGCTCCCAGTTACATAAGGCATGTTTCCCTGCAAACCTCGCAGGGATCCGCCCAAGGTGGTAGGAGGGAAGCATAAACGCAGCAACATAGGGACAACACCAATACCCACTATCCTCTAACACTGTGCTCTTGGAACGTGAACGGCATCCGAAGTTAGGCGGGGGAGACCAATTTAACAACCTACATTCAAAATTTTGATATCCTGCTCTTACATGAAACCTGGGCAGAACAACCTTTTCCAATGACAGGCTTCAAGAAGTTCCACCAAGAAGCGTCAAAAAGATCCAAGGAGGGCAGAACTGCAGGTGGCCTCTCCACATACATAGTAACCCACCTACGATTGCACCAAGAACACACAGCTCTGGGGCTAATGTTTTCACAATGCGTTAAACTTTCAGTCCCTCCTCAATCAACAACGCAAAGTAATGTTCGCAACCCTAGTCTTTTCATCTGTAACATATACATCTACCCCAGTCAGAAGAGCAAAGGAGGAAAGATTGAATCATTAATAGCAATATTAAAATCATTTCAATATACCATCCCGCAAGATCACATTATCTTGTCAGGAGACTTTAACATGTACCTTCTGCAAACCAATACTAAACAGTGCCACCAACACCCATGTAGCTCCATCCAAATTATCCTTTCAGTAATTGCAACTCACTCCAGATCCGACCATCATGGAAAAGCATGTACCACGGCCCTCGAGAACATCGGCCGGTTTTCTCTTAACGGCTGCCTCCCCCAAGACCAACCGGCAGCTTTTACCAGGACATCGAACTAAACAAATTCTATTCTGAATTACACAGTCGTAGACATAGAGCTGTTCCACATGATTACCTGTTTCAACATTCCAGATAGAGTGGAGAGCGACCACTTCCCCCAGCATGTGGAGTTTACGATTTGTCCATCGAGAGCACCTCGAGCCAAAGATCTGCTGGTGGAATCCAGTGCCTACAATCTGAAACACCTTGCTTGGAATGGAACCGTGGCAGCAACAATCGTGGAGTACAATGTCACGCACACATCCCAAATGATCTGCACCCACGGGTTGTCACCGTGGCAACACTGGGAGATCTTGACAGCGGCACTGACTGCCACCTTTTCATCGAAACCCCCGCAACACTCTAACTCCCCCAGCAAAGGCACATCCTGGTTTACCACTTCTCTGCTACGGGAAAAACGAGAATTAAATTAGGTGATCAGGAAACTCCAGAAACTGGGCCCAAAGCTCATCCATGCCACCAGGAATCAAATCACAACCCTAAGGCAAACTTACAAAAAGGCTATCTGGACAGCCAAAAAAATGCTCCAGAAGAACATATGGCTAAAGCTCCTGCATACCAGTAAAATGAAAAACAGTAAGCAATTTTGGGCTGAAAAAAACTTTTGCAAATGGCAGCTTCTGTCACAACAATGCTAACATCTCAGAAGCTGACTAAATAACCTACAAAAAAGTGCCATTCCCAGCACAAAATGCTGAAAAAGCAAGGCATACGTTAACAAAAACCGTGATAACCATTGCTCTATTGCTCTAGAAATTTCATCAACATCTCTGAAAGACCAATGGCCAAAATATGCAGAAGTCTGGAAAACCATCAAAAGGCTGAGATCAGACGAGGTTTCAGGACCGAACTGGCTACCAAATGACTTGTTCAAGTACGATCAATCGTTTTGGGCTTCGTATCTCACTCCACTGTTTAATCAGGCCTTCTTTTCCAATTCCAATCCGGAATCATCGAGAGGCAGCATCTTACATCCTATCTTTAAATCTGGTTCTCGGTCCAACCCTGTGAATTACAGATTAATTGCTCCCATCGACACTGAAGCCAAACTCTACGCCTCCAATTTATAATAGACCTGGAAGATTGGGCTTCATCAGAAAACATCATCAGAAAACTCAGACGGGATTTAGAGCTGGCATGTGCACAATGACCAACCTTCTCGCACTCAGTCTCCTAGTCGAAAAAGCCAAACACAAATGTGCAAATCTATACATCTACTTCATCGATCTAAAAGCAGCGTTCGACAATGTCAGAGAAACCACCTTTGGGCAAAGATGGCCAGATGAGGTATACCACAGAAATAAGTGGAGGGCATATTCAATCTGTATTCAGACATCTGGGTCCGAGTAAAAATCGGCAAAGGTGACAGAACAACCAGCAGGATCTCCACACATACTGGCCTAAAGCAAGGTGCGTCCTTGCCCCTTGCTTATTTAAAGTCATTATGGATGACCTGGAGCGCTACTATCAGAAGTCACGGCGACCCTCCTAAATTAGAAAACAATCCAGTGCGCTGTCTACAATATGCGGATGGCATCGTCTTATGCAGCCAGACACCGATTGGCCTCCAGCGCCTAATTTAAAACCTTGTGGGATACATCGAAATTTTGGGCCAGAAGTAATCACAACAAACCAAAGGTCTTCTGCTTTTCAGCAAAACCCACCCCTCCCCATGCCACGTTTAAGTGGAAAGTAGCTGGAATACATTTAGATCAGGCCAAATCCTACAAATACTTAGGAGTAGTAATGGACACTAGATTATCCTTCAAGAAGCATCTACAACAAAAGAGGGCCTTGGAAAAAAAGTTATGCTTCGCCTTCAACTTGCTGAAAAAAAGGAAGGGGAGCACATCACAGCTACCACCCTTAATCAACTCCAGTCCCTCTTGTTTAAACACATTTTCCGACTTCCACAATACATTTCACAGGCACAGTTGTGATGGGAGTTTGGGCTATTTAACCAATCCTCGGTAAGAATGTCAACAATCACCAAACTGTGCTGGGAGATGAGATTAGCCCCACCTGATTCCCTGGCTGCTCTGTGCTGGTCGGAAATAAAGAAACAGCCAACACACAAAAACAATTGGCCATCAGTGGTTCAGCAAGCATTAACCACCCTAAACCTGTCCAATGCTTGGGACTCAAACATTAGATCTACCACTTTCAAAACAATTACCAACAGGGTGGCCAAATTACATTCTTGGTCATTTGATAAAGCGGAGATGGCTCGCAAGAAGGATGGATGGACAGTCCTACACACCTATGTTAACTGGAGCCCACAACCCTATCTCACAAACCATATCTTACAGACCATCCAACGCTCTCTCCTTTTAAACTGCATGGGAGATTTTACTTTAAAAGATCAGATCCCAGCCTGGAGGCAAACCTGGTCGGATCCTTACTGTCGACTTTGCAGGCTGTTCGAGGAGAGCGTATTACATTTTCTGTGCATTGGCCCCACTGTCATCCACTTCAGACTGCAATTGCTGCGTCCAGCCCTAAGGGCTGCCCAGATCAGATCCTGCTGAGCTTCTGTGATGTCGTTACTAAATGGTCATAACATCCAGACCTCCTGCAGGGCTACAAAGTTTTTTGTCACAAGCAAAAAGACTGCTACAAGCACAGGAGGTGACCCCTGGTGTCACATAATCTTTCTCTTTGCCTCATAGTCCCTTTCATGCACTTTAGAGACTTTCCCTCCCATCCCTGGAGCATAGAACATCTGCAATACTTCCCACACTTACCGCGATTTTCAAGGGACCAATGACTACAAAGTCTTCATCACAAGGTAAAAGACTGCTACCAGCACAGGAGGCGGACCTCTGGCGTCACATAACCTTTCCATTTGCCTCAGACCCACTTTTCATGCATTTTAGAGACTTCCCCGCCTGCTTCTGGAGCACAGAATACTTGCACTACTCTCTGCACCCATCGCGCCTCCCTAGGTATCAATGCCTTTTACTGCTAATTACGTTTTTATTCACAATGTACATTGTACATTTCTTTTTACTTATTCCACATGCCATAGAACAAGCACATTTTAAAAATTATCTCTACTGTACTCTTTGCCATGATTTTTATTAGTCTGCAAATAAAGATTAACTTATCTTATAACAATTCATACTGGGAAATCCCTTTGAAGTCTTGGATTGAAGAATTGAGATTTGCAGTGTCAGGGGTGGGGCTACATCACAGGTAGAGCTCTTGCAGACCACATCTTGATTTTACCATCTTCAAATCCCCAAAATGTTGCATGGGGCAGTCTGTGGGCTGCTCCTTTTAACTGTCTAGCAGAGGTGGACTTCCTGGGGACCTGAAGGAGAGAGTTTCATTGGACATCTGTTGACAGTTCCGGCCAGAGATGTATGTTTGCATTTGCGTGGTATTTGAATAGTGTAAACCTAATGTATTTATGTGGTTTTTGACCGGCGTAAACCAAGCCAAAAGGCTGCTGAGCACTGTACTAGGTCAAAGGCAAGAATACACTCGAGTGATAGGAGAGGGAGTTGGATTCTGGAAGCCAAAGTGTACCGTTACTGCATTGTGATGTAGTGTTCTTTAAAGAGATGCATCTTCAAATCTTTCCTAAATTGGATCAGTGTTGGGGCTGGCCTGATAGTCACAGGTATGTGTTCCAGTAGTACTTCTGGGAAGGGTACCCTCCTGCATGACATTCAGGTGCTCTGCAAATGCCCAGGCGGCTGTGCACTTGGGGAGTGCAAGCAAGCAGGGTAGGCTACATTGATGGTCAGATGGGTGCTACTTTTGAGAGACCTCAGGCCAGGAGGGTATAAGGGTCTGAGATACAGGAGGGCAGGTCCATGATGCTCTCCCTGAATGGGGAGAGAGCAGTCTAAACAGAGCTCCAGAAAAGAAGCAAATTCTTAGGGGCAGATTTACGTTGAACTAACGCAGCGGGGTACAGCAAGTCATTTTGCTGCGCCACGCTGCGTTAGTTTTGAAGCACAGGGATGCGACATATTTACAAGAATATGTCGCATCCTTGTGCTTCCCCCTGCGCTGGCGCACAAACTGCAGCCATGCACCGGCGCAGGCACCCTTGCACCATGGTGCAAGGATGCCTGCGTCGTGGGGAGATTGTTTTTGTGCAGGAAGGGGAACCTTCCTGCACAAAAACAATCACTACAACCATTTTCCTCTTTCAATGCGTGCTGCAGAATGCAGCACGCATTGAAAGAGGAAAAAACGAGGAGAAATGAAATCATTTCTCCTCGGTGCGCCTCGCTACGCCACCTCTAGGGTGGCGTAGCTTTCAGACGCATCTCCAGAGTTACGATTTCTCATAATTCTGGAGATGTGTCTTGTTCCATGAGTGTTGCGTGGGAACACCCACAGCAACACCCATGGAACGCCCCTTCACCGAAAAGTGCTGCGTGTGAAGGGGCCGTATTTACCAGGAGAGGAAAATTCACGCAGAGTGGCTTTTCCTCTCCTTGTAAATATGGAGCAGCCCCCTGCGCCACCAGTACGTCACGAAGAGTGACGTACTGGTGGCGCAGGGGGCTCGTAAATCTGCCCCTTAGAGTTTAGGAATCCCAATCTAATCGTCTTGGTGGATTGACCACACCACTTAGAGCACCACTAAGAAAGCCCCATGCAAGATGACCCCTCAGATCACAGATATCCTAAATTGTCTTTAACGCTCAAATTCTTGTGCTACCCAGTGAATCCCCTAAGCTCGCCTGGGGTTGCCAAGTTTACTAATATTCAGTTGCATCAAAATGCATAGTTATTATTCCTCAATGATGGCAAGATCTATTTAGAAAAATTCGGGCCAGACTGCAGCATTATTATTTTAGATATTTGTAGAAGTGCATATCTTTTGTAATGTGAGAAGTTGGTTCAGGACATGTTATAATAGCTCTGATGAAGAAACGGAAAATTTATCAGGAACGAAATTTGTTGGTGGTCAGAAATTTGTAGGTGTTTGTTGCTTTTGAAGCAATAACATATGGATGAAGTAAAACAGGGAGGTTTTTGTAAAAGCCATAAAAGGAGTTTTTGTTAATGTTCAGTGGAGTGCGCATGGGCTAACCTTTCTCTAGTGCTTGATTTCATATTCAATTTTTGGATATTGAGCAAGCAAATCCCTTCCTATCCTTGCACTCACTAATGACTAAATGTTTACTATTTGAAACCTATTTCTTCAACACTGTAATTGTGGATCCTATGGGGTGTGCAATTAATTACTTGGAATTGATGATTGTTGATATTTAAGGTCCCATCTTCTGATCATGAAAGTGAGCTGTAGGTAGTTTGATCACAGCAGGATCATGGTTTGCTGTACACCTTATAAAGGTGGGCCCATCCTAGCGGGCCTCGGGGTAGGGACATTTTAAATTATTTTTTGTTCTCATGCCTCTACATAGTCACATGAACTTTTTTTTTTTTTTTGAAAATTATTAATTTATTTAGTTAGTTAGTTAGTTACACAGTATGTTTTATTTTTTTTATTTTTTATTTTTTTTACTTTCGGTATATTACAAAACAAAATACATCCCTCACTGATCCAGACCACCCCCACCCCCTCCCCATGTCCGACGAGAAAAACAAACAAAGCAAGCAGTGTGAGACACATTAGCAAAGGAACAATTTTAATAATTTTTTATATTGATGTAAAAACCTACGACAGAAAAAAAGATAATTAAAAAAAAAGACCCACAATGGAAGAGGGGAAAAAAAAAGGAGAACATAGAGAGAAAGGGGAGGGGGGGGAGGGTACCCCCGGAGGGAGAGAAGAAGGGGGGAGAAGGCCGGGGGAGGCGTAGGACATGCAACCTCACGGTCAATCTGGGGCTTTCAATGTATTAAGCCACCTGGATAGGGGGTCCCAAATCTCTAACCCCTTTTTTTTCCCACGCTTGCCTTTTTTGGCATATATGGCCTTCTCTAATTGATAGGTGGCGAACAGCCGAGCCTGCCATTGGGCAAACGTGGGAGGACTCCGATCCTTCCAGTGTGAAGCAATACATATCCTAAGAATAGTCATAGCCACAAATAGTAAGGCTCCCCCGTTTCTCAGGTCGATCGTGTCATGCAGTCCAAGCATTATAGTAGTTGGTACCAATTGAAAGTTACGTGATAAAACCCTACCAATAAACTGCTGCGCCCCTTCAAGTAATGGATCTAATTTGGGGCACGTGGCAAACATGTGTACAGAGTCTGCACTATACTCAGCACATCTCGGACATAGGGTGCCACTGCCAGTACCCCATTTGGCAATTCTACTGGGGGTTATATATAGAAAATATCCAGTTTTATAAAATTGCGCTTGTAATTTAGATGATAGTAAATAAGACTGTGCCAAACTTAGGGCATAACAAAAGGTGTTAGGAGGGGCATTCAACCTCACCTGCCACTTTTCGTTTATTATATTTACATCATCAGGCCTTTGTAGATTTAGCATTAAATAGATATTTCCAATCCGTAATATGCTGGGCCCGAGGATTCTATCTATGAGATTGATTTTAGCGAACCCAACAGGCCCACCAGTTTTATTAATTAAATAGCCTGTGATCGCATTATATTGAAATAACTGATTATTACCAAGGTTATAACGGGTTTTAAGAGTGTTAAAAGTCCTGATACCGTTGGGAGTAATCAAATCTCCCATTTTTGTAATACCGGCTTGGTACCACTGTTGTAAGTATGTTTCTTGAAAAATAAGTGGCAGGTTGCTATTATTCCTAATGGGGGTATGATAATTTAACTTTGCCAATCCAAATAATTTGCGTACTTTCGAGAATATCTTATAAGCATTAATCAAAGTCTTAAATCTAACCCGTTTGTAATAGGCAAGTTCGAGCTGACGCCAGAGACAACCCCTGACGCTTTCCCCGAATAAAGAAATATAGGGAGATGGCAATCCAGAAGAGTTCTCGACAGGAAGGTCATGCAGTAGCTCGGAGCTATATTGAAGAACAGCTGCCCAGTAATATAGGTTTATGTTAGGCAAAGCCCACCCTCCTCTATCTCTGGGTAGTGTAAGGAATTTAAAAGCCCTTCTTGGCTGTGAATAGGCCCAAATAAATTGAGAAAAAATTTGTTCAAACGTAAGCAGCATCTTGTTATTGAAGTCTAGCGGGATTGTCCTAAAAAGTATAGTAGTTTGGGAAAAAAAGACATTTTTAGAACATTGCATCTCCCAACAATTGTCAGGTGCAAATTATTTATTTTTTGAAGTGCCTTTTTCATGTCAGCTGCTAACGGGATAAAATTTTCCTCAACAATTAGATCCAGATCGGAAACTATATTCACCCCTAGGTATTTAGCCTTATAGGTTACTCTGTCATCTACCCAGTTTATTTGTTCATTTAAAACGATCTGTGTTTTTGCTTTGTTGAGAGCATAACCAGATATCTGCCCAAATATTTGGGCCTCCTGTTCTATAGCTACAATGGCCCTTTTGGGTTCCGGAGTTATTATGGCTAAATCGTCGGCATAGGCCATGATCTTTGTATCAATGCCGAACCTGCTCGGGATTGAGCTCAAGTTTCTTAATCAGAGGGTCGATGTATAGAGCGAAAAGCAACGGAGAGCAAGGGCAACCCTGCCGAGTCCCACAGGAAATCTTTATCTGCTCGGTCAGACACCCGTTAATTGAGATTCTGGCTGTGGGGTTCTGATATAGTGCCTGCAGTGCCGATATCAGCCTAGGACCAAAGCCAATCCACCGCATGAGGCCCCACAGAAACTGCCAGGAGACCCGATCAAACGCTTTTTCTGCGTCCAAAAGAATTAATGCGATCGGGTCTCCTGCCACCTTGGCGGCATCAAATAAGGTGATAGTCCGACGAATGTGCTCAGTAGTGCCCTTTTTCGGAATGAACCCATGCTGCCAGCTAGAAACAAGAGGTTCGATTTTTAAAGATAATCTGGATGCTATAATTTTAGAGAATATTTTGGAATCTGTATTAATGAGGGTTATGGGTCTATATGATGACATCTCCAAAGGTGACTTATCTTTTTTAGGGAATATTACAATCTTTGCGGTTGACCAAGAACGAGGTGGAGAGGCCCCATTAAAAATAGAGATGACTACATCTAAAAAAGGTCTTTTATCTGTAATGCAAAGATTTTATAGAATTCAACAGGAATGCTGTCCTCTCCGGTGGCTTTACCATCAGGGAGGCTTACTAGTGCAGTAGCAATTTCATCCCAATCTGGGGAAATTTCCATTAACTCACGGTTCTCATTGTTAAGTTCAGCGACCGGTATTACCTCCAGGTAGCTGTTGATCTCGTTTTGCCTATATTCAGCCGACCTGGTGATATCTTCAGAGTATAGTTTTTCGTAAAATTCCCTGAAAGCCGCCTCTATTTTTATAGGGTCACTGGTTATCCCTTCGGAATTAGTTTGAATTGAGGAGATTATGTTAGCAGTCGCCTGTGGTCTGATGGAAATAGCCAGTTGACGACCAATGAGTTCACTACATTCGTAAAGCCTTTCTCTGGCCAAAACCCATTTTACGGCTATTCTCTCGGCCAATACAGTTCCCATCTCGGCCTTTGCGACCGCCACCATTATCTGTGCCTGTTCAGTTGCAGTTCCTGACTGGACAGCCTGTATTAATTTCTTTTCAGCTTTTATCATGTGGTCCTGCAAAAGAGTAACCTGTGCTTTCTCTTTTTTATTCCGTCTGACGGAGAATTGAAGCGTCTCCCCCCTTATAGCGGCCTTTAATGTATCCCAAACTACCATTACCGGAGCAGAGCCAACATTTATGGTCAAAAATTCGTGAATCCAACCTTTCATGTATTCCCGATAGTTATTATCGTATAATAGTGCTTTTTCAAAAGTCCAGTTCACCCTTGGCCTACTATCTCCCCGGGCCTCTACACTTAAAATCAGTGGATTGTGATCTGAAAGGAGTCGAGGAGTAATTTCAATAGAACAATCGAATATCAAAGAAGATGAAACTAGAAAATAATCAAGCCGAGCCAAAGATAGATGAGGAGCAGAAAATTAGGTAAAACCATCTTGATCGGGTTGCAAATGTGCCCAAGCATCTTTTAAACCGTGGGTGCAAATCAGATTAAGTACGGCCTGAAAAGTTTTAGGTTTCCGACCCCTATAGCTCCAAGACTGATCAGGTCTCCATGAGCTAGGTAAGTTCAAATTCAAGTCACCACATACAATTAAAGGTAGTGGCCAGAGTGCTAATTCCTCATTTATTCCATTAATTATCCCCGGATCGTCGAGGTTGCTTCCATAAATAGAGCAGATTGTAAAACCAAAGTTAGAGGGGAGAGAGCATCCGGCCATCACCCATCTACCCAGAGAGTCAGATTTGACTTGGTTAACTACTAAAGAGAGTCTACTTGAGGCCAAAATCGCAACCCCCTTGACTTTGGCCCCCTGTGAAGTTGCCCCAATAATTTTATAACCCAAAGAATTTAACAGGGATTTCTGAGCCCCTTCTATATGAGTCTCCTGCAAACAGATAATGTCCACCCCCATTAATCGTAAGGCTTGGGCAGTTTTTTGCCTTTTCCCTGGCTCGTTTAAACCACAAATATTTAATGAGATGATTCTGAGTTTTTTAGACGTACCCATCATTAGTCGCTAATAAACCTTGGCTTTATATATTTGTCCAGAACCCACTTTTTAAAAACCGGATTATACCTATCCCTAAGAAGCAAACTTCTACCAACAACTAAACAGCATGAGATCGCTCCTATCCTTTCCCCCTCCGCCCCTCCCCCCCGAGCCCTCCACCACCCCCGTCCCCCCGGCCCCACCACCAACCACCACACACACACACACACCCTCCCACTCCACCTCCCTCTCCACCAACCACCTCTCTAACTGTCATGGTAAATGGTAAGTTTCTCAGATCCCTTCCAGACGTAATCAACCAAAATTTCAACAAAAAACAACATTTCTCCACCCACTGCTTGCGATACCACCCCCCAAAACCCTCCCCCCACCCCCCCCAAAGAAAAAAGCAGTCAGGGAACCCCTGAATGATGGTGAGCAAGTGTGAGCTCCGGTCGCCAAGCCACTTAACAGTTTAACAATTGGCAATTTATCATGTATTAAAAAAAATTTCAGCTAACCCGAATCACCCAGACAGACAGCAAGACGAGAAGGAGATAAGAAAAAAAAACAAAATAATAATAATAGTAATACTAATTGTAACCCCAACAAAGATTATTCAAAAAAAAAAAAAAACCTAGACAGAGAATTTAGTTCATCTTTTTCTTCCCATAATATCCTTTAGGTATTCTTCAGCCTTAATTTCGGACAAAAACACCCACGTCGAGCCGTTGAAAATCACTTTCAGCCTGGCTGGATTCATTAGAAATACCTGAGCTCCTTGCTGCTGAAGAGGGGCAATCAGTTGGCGTAATCGCCATCTACGCTCAACTGTTGCATGGCAGTAGTCTGGTTTAGAGAAAAATTTTATTCCGTCAACAACTTTTTGGGAGTTGGTCCTGGCCTGATCAAAAACCAGCTGTCTCAAAAGAAAGTTCCCAAAGAAAACCAAAAAAACTCTAGGTCTATCGTTGAACAAAACTACTACCATCACGCCTCTGCTTTAGATTGAATGGAAAGCGGTGCGCCCTCTGGATCTCTTGATCCCAGTTCCAGCTAGTCTGCGATGGAAAGGCAGCACGGAGCAACTTAACAATGTATCCTCTGGGGTCGTCCCCCTCGACCCCTTCAGGAATTCCCAGCAGTCTCAGGTTATTTCTACGTGCTCTATTTTCCTGTTCTTTGAATTTGGACATTAAGTCAGTTAGACAGGCAGCATGAGATATTCCTTGGTCCTTGACACTGGTTATTTCTGTTTCCAGGGACTCTGTCCGTGCTTCCACCATTGAAACTCGATCACCGATATCCGTACATATCTTGTTTAATTTTCTGATACCGCCTTGGAGTTTTTTGGAAGCACCCTTGGCAGTGAGACTATCTGATCTCACTTCTACTTGAAACTGCTTAATAGTATCCAGTATAGAGGCCAGAGATGGCTCGGTTGGCTGTGGACTCTCTTCAAGCTGGAGATTGGGGAGATACCCCCTAGGAAATGAGCCTTGAGAATCAGAGTAATCCCACTTCAGCTGGCTGGGTCCTTTGCTCCTAAATTTCCTCTTTTTTTGCTGGATGGTTCTAATTGCGGGGTCAGAGTCAATATCTCCTGAGTTGCTGCTTTCTGAAGAGCAAATATAATCATTCTCTGTACCGGATAGGGAACCATCCGATACTGAAAAAAAGTTTTCGACAGCTATATCCGGGGTTTGCGGGGCTGTATGTCCAAGACAGTCATTCGTTGTAGGGTAATTACTGGTCTCAGGACCCTCCACCCCCGGGGGCTCCCTGTCCGCCTCCTCGACATTAGGCAAGACAAACATAGCAGGCGTGGCGGGCACAGTGCTTGGGGTACAGACAAGTGATTCAAGGGCTGTCATTGCCACATTCTCCTCAGCCCCCTCTCTCCCAGCATTGCTCCCAGTGGCCGCGGAGGCTAGCTGTAGGATTGGGGTGGCCTGCTGGGCGACCCCAGGCTCAAGATCCCCCTGAATAATCGCTTTTGGATTGCTAAGGTCACTAGCAGTTGTGTTCAGATTTAAATCGGTGGAGATAGAGGAACCCTTGACGACAAAGAAGTGTTTAACAATGGAGGATGATAAACCTGTGCCTCCTGTAGCATTTTCTTTAGGAAGATTAGCACCACCAGTCTTTCCTGCATTTCTTTTACAGTTCCCCATATCTCGTTTACCTTTAAGTGGAAAATCTGGTTTCTCCGTCGTTTTCTCAGCTATTTTTCCCGCATTCTCCCTCTCAGCCCCGGCTGAATTAGGGGCCGTTTTCATCCTGCTGATTTTCTGCCCCTGGGTGGTCATGATAGGTTCACGCCTGTAAGTTGTTGCCAGAATCGCTGCACCCGCTCTTTCACCTTTTATCAGCAACCTGGGGCAGACTCGTACCCAAACTGCCGCCGTCGCCGCCGCTCGCCCCTTTACCAGAGTGTCAAAAACCCGGTAAATTAAGCGTAATGAGGCGAGAATTCCAGCTCGCGGGCCCCCACTGCTGAAAATCCGGGCAAGGGCTCCGGGTGATTGAGCATCAAACACCAGCTCAGACGCCACCAGGGACGCCGCCACGGACATCTGCAGGTCAGGTCAGTTGCAGGTCAGCTGGTCGATTGCCGAATGGTCAGAGCTCCGGCGTGAAGCGTAACGTGGCGACCGGAAAGGGAAAAAGCTCACTCCAGCGCCATCTCTGCCAGTTGTGGGCCTACATAGTCACATGAACTTGGGGCCAGATTTATCAAGGTTTTGTGTTGCCCTTGTGCCAAACAAGGGAGTGCAAGGGCGACGCAAAACCTAAGTGAGATTTATCAAGCCACGCAAGGCCACCTTGCTTGACCCTGCATGAATTGTTAAATCTAGAGTAACGCAAGGCCGCGCAAATTGCTGCTTTGTGTTACTCAGCAGCAAGGAGGCGTTGCATGGATTTTGGTGCATTCACAGGTTTACCATTAGTAGTAGACCTGGGACTGCGTCAACAAACATTGGTAGACCTGGGAATGCGTCAACATAATAGGGAGAAATATCTTTATTCCTCCTAAATGTTTTCTCTTTCTTCATGTGCTGATTCTGAAAATGCCTCTCAGGATTGTTTTTTGTTCCTTCCTGCACAAAAACAATCCTGCCTACAATGCAGGCACCCTTGCTCCATGGCGCAAGGGTGCTTGCGTTGGCACTAGACAGCCAAAAGTGCGCCAGTGCTAGGAAAGGACAGAAATGCACCGTGTAATGGTAAATATGGCACATTCCTGCCCTTTTTCTTTCAGAATGCTCAGCAAGGTGGCTTGCTTCATTGTGCTGTATGAAAGAATGATAAATCTTGCACTTGGTGTCTGTGCTGGTGCTAACAGACAAATGTGGGTTAGTCTGTGAGATTGCAGATTCAACTAGAGGAGTTTTAGGCCACGTGACTCTGTGGTCGGAATTTGGCTACAAAGTATTTTTTAGTACAAGTCTCATCTTTTTTTGTATGGTATTATGGGTCGGCAGTAGTCTGCCTTCTTAGTTACAGCACCATTTTCAAGTGTCACTGTAACTAGGTGACTATTTTTTCTTACATATATCAGCTGAGCTATTGAGTAAAGGAACCCTCTAGACAATGCCTAGTTCAGTTCTTCTAGAAGCTCGTTCACTCTCAGATTTCTGCAGAAAAAATCCCTCTTAACCAAGTCAGTATTACACTTCTTTCCAGTACTGCCATATCATCCCTGTGCATGAAGAAGGCTAGCCCCAACTCATAAAGCATGATTTCTAAAGCAAAGCATTACAAGGGTCTGTGGAGAAATAACTGTCACACACAATATCGTAGGTGCATCAGGGGGTTGAGGCCAGATCACATTTTTGTATGTTACATACATCACACATAACAGCAGAAGGCCTCTTTTAAGATGTACCATTATCTACCTACATCTCTTTTAGGACATTGGCCTCAGGGAAAAGTGTGGCGCAGCGGCCAGAGCGGCTGATTTCAGAGTGCGGGGTTCGATCGCCGGCGGCACCTCAGCCTCATGTGACTCTGGGCAATAGCACACTTACTCTCCATGACGTCCTCCCAGCACCTGGATACCCTTAGGGGTGATAAGTTTGCGCTTTACAGATTTGGAATTATAATTATTATTCTATGTAGTGTTTTCTACATAATTCCAATCAATCGACCACTGATTCAGGTATCCATTAAATGACTAACGTTTCTCCACAGATTGCTAGACCTCAATAGATATCTGAATAAAGCTCATTATATTATGCACACTTTCATGAAAGTCATTACTCCTACCATGACGATGTGGTGTTTCTCAAAGTTGTCAGGAAGCTTCACAATGTAGCACCAGTAGGTGGTTTCTTGGTTAGGGATCATAACCTGGGATGTAGTTATCTCCATTGTTTTAATATCACCGGGGAGGTCTGGGGTAATGACATCAGTCTTCAGCAGCTGCACCCTCTGGAGCCCTCGATGGATTGTGGAGACATTGATCCCTTTGAGAGAGTGTGAAGGTTTATCCAGCAATCCATAAATAAGGTGCACTGTTCCATCCTAACAACAGGAAGAAAGAACATTTGCGAAATGCATTGGACATAGTAGTTAAGTCAATGAAGCATTATCTACATCAAAACACAAACAATTGCATAGAATTTGCACTAACAAAGGCAATTATCTGGGTTTAGCCAGCAGCCAATTAGAGTTAGGGGATATCGGTTGGTGGTTAGCGAAAGGCAGATATTGCTTGATGTGGAGGGGGGATAGATAGATAGAGAGGCAGGCAGCCAGCCAGCCAGCCATCCATCCAGCCAGCCAGCAGGCAGGCAGGCAGACACAGATAGATAGATAGATAGATAGATAGATAGATAGATAGATAGATAGATAGATAGATAGATAGATAGATAGATAGATAGAGAGAGAGAGAGAGAGAGAGAGAGAGAGAGAGAGATAGATAGACAGCCACCCTATTTTGTGCAGACATTAACTTTGTTAAAAATAGAGGCTTTGATCTCCATCTAGAGTGCTTCCCCGTAAACCGAGCAGGATTTAATCATCATCCAGCCAGCAATAGTTTATGCTTCATGCAAAAGAAAAGTAGAACTTGCCCGCAAAATGCACAGGTGCTAAAGCGAGAATTAGTAACCAAGGGCCATATTATCAAGTAATTGCGATAATGACCGCAAAGCGCGCTTAGCGCGTTTTTGACTATCGCCGTCTATCGCTGAATTACATCGCCGTGTTAGCGGCGTATTAGCAACGCTTTGCTAACAGGCGATGTTCAAACCAGCGATAGACGGCGATAAACATCATTAGCGTGTGAAATCAAGCGATGATTTCACAGCGCTAATGAAAAGCTTGTAAATATGGGAGTGTGGACTTAATCTGTCAATCCACCTCCCATTAAAAAGATAGCTAAATCAGGATTTTACCTGACGTTAGATTTCTGCGATAACCGCGGTTAGCGCTGCTATTTTTATCGCATCGCGTGTCCGGGTCCGGCTTAATAATAGCGCGATGTTGTCTTTGCAACTATTTTGCTGTTGTTTTGTGAAGGAACGCCTACTTTGCATCTAATTAGCGAGGCGAGGCGAGGCGTTTGTAAAACTGCTGCTAACATGCGCTAATGCATGTTAGCGGCGCATTGATGATATGGAGATATATATATCGTCGCTTTTCGGCCGAAAACGGCTGCTAAAGCGGCGATGTTGGACTTGATAATATGCCCCCAAATTTTTTGAGGGGTCAAAGTTGATTTCCTGTTAGATTTATAACCCAGGTTCCTAGCCATATATACTTGGGCAGGAGAAAAAAGATCTCTGGGATCAAGCCAGTGTTAAGCTTCCTGCTACCTACTACAATCATTTCAGCCCTATCCAAATTCTTTTTCATTATGTACCAGGATACCAGCAAGAGATGGGTTAATTTCCCTTGCCTTTGGTTTTATTGTTCACACAGGGCATTTTCTGCTTGAATAGGTCCCCAGTAGGAGACAATTATGTCAAATCAAGTAATAAAATGTAAGAACTTTCTGGTATTATGTGTATTGCAAACTTTGCAAGTTTCTGCCCACATAATGAACATTTTGCCTAGTCTAAATATTTCCTACAACCTAAAATAATCATAGAGATCTTTGCAAAGCGTGTTTTTGCCCAGTCTTTACAAGTATTTTAATTCTCAACACAGTTGCAGTCACAGTGTAAGAATTTGTCAAGCATATCCCATTGTATGTGATCACCTTATGATTGCAAGCATACTGCCCTTCTGGAGAGAGCTAAAAATGTAGTATGCATTGTGCACACATTTGGAATAAAATCCAAATTCCAAAGCAATAATAACTTCAGCCAGTTTGTCTAGAAGCAGTGGCTTCTTGTTTCTTTCATGTGAAGAGAGAGTACCTCGATAAGGTAGTCTTGCGGATCGCATGTGCTAAATGCTCGCTTGAAGATCAAATATAGGCCGTCTTCATTCTTATGGGCTGCCAGAAGCTGGTAGTCCTGCTGGGAATCCAGGTGCAGCTCTCCTTTTCTGTCGCTCCAGGCATCCTAGTTTAACAGGAATATAGAGGAAAAGTGTTACTTTTATTCTTGTGGAGCAAATTAATTGTAGTTGCTGTATTATTAACACGCAGAGGGCCTGATTAGGATGTCGGTCAGAGTTGCCTCCGATCGACATCCCTGCGGTTTCGGAACCTGCCCCACAGTGCAGGGTTTTACAGGGGAGCACCATAGGTGCCCCCTTGGCCCCTTTCCGAAGGCCGCAGAAGAAGGGGGGCCCTGCTAGGGGCCCCCAAATTCACTTTCCGACATACTTTCCATGTCGGAAAGCCCAACATGGAAAGCCTGTCAGAAACCAACATTATAATCCCGCCGGCGGAAACGGCGTCTGTATAGGATTATGTGGCGTTTCAGACTGGCCGGAGCCCGTCGGAAGCCAGTCGGACTGACCAGCCGTATTACAATGACGGCGGTAGGATTTGAAACCTTTGATGTCGGTTGGAAAGCCTCCGACCTGCGATCAGAATCTTTCCGACCGACATTCAAATTAGGCCCTTAATGTCCTTCCTAAAGAAGAGGTTCATTTATAGACTCATGACTCTATTGAAACTCTGTCTTGTTTCTGACTTTCTGTTTCTAGTGCCACATAACTCTTAACCAATGTCTCGCCCAACTCTCCTCTCGGTAAGATAACCTTCTCCCTCACACACTAGCACATCTTGTACCCCTCCCCACCCTTTCACTGCAAGGATATCAGTATTTCCTCTACATGTTATAGCACATCCCAATGTCTGGCTGACTGACTCTCTTGATGCAAAATCAACACTCTTTTCCACATCCCCCCCCATTGTCTGATGCGTGGGTCTCCAACCGTTTCTGTAGATAGAGGTACATCTGCTCAAGAAAAGTCCTCCTGAGCTACTACAAAATGTTAGCACTTTAAAACAGTGAACACATTGTTATGTTAAAATTACACTGTGACTACCCTAAGGAGTGACCACCCCAGGATTTCAGGTAAGGTTACTAGCAGAAATGCCAGGAATAAAGAAATATCAACTTTAAATGGGTTTTGTAATTGCAACATTTTGTTTTCATCATCATAACATTTTCTGTAATTACACACATTTTTCTATACCACTTCTCATTTTGGGCAAATAAATACAATTTGCCAAAAGAGCCTTTTCTGAAAAAACTAAATTTTTGACTCCAACATATTCTATCAGTTTTCATATTTAGGAAATGCAATTGAGTACTCACATGTACAAATACCTCGCATGGACAGATTCTGCTTCAAATGCCCTGTTATTACAATCATAGGCCATGGATGTTCACCATTAGCACTAAGGATGCATGTAATGTGCCAATAATGCCTACCATTATAACAGGGCGACCAGTGTGACAAAGTTGGGCCCATAATGGCAGGATGCCCAACATATATCAGTCATGGCCATTATTATTTCATGAGGGGGGCCACCATAGTGTAGGAGATGGTTAAAAGCAGGCCAGTCATGCTCTTAATATGTCAATCATGGGCGCCAGTATGGCACAACTATAGCAAGAATACCCAAAATATGTCCAGGAGGACCATTATTACGTCATTACCAATATTATGCCATGAATGGACACAATTGTGCTAGAAATGAACCCCTTATGATTGGAGGTAGCCAACACTTTTGGTGACCATTGACATCAGGCACTGGTTCCAGGCACCAGCACTGTTTAATAGGGAGAGACACAATGTCGCACACGAACAGGCACACACATAAATTTGCACACACACACACAGTCACACACACACAGATGACACAGACATACAGATGAATGCACAAGAGGTTCTTAATTGTCTCAGCTCTGGTTCCATACCCTGCTCTCCTCTGCTCTTGGACTGAGCAGTGCTGCCTTCTTTAATGTACACAAACCTTTTAAATAAGATGCTAGGGTCAGCTTCACTTCCAAGAGCTACTTTGAGGGAACTGGTGAGCTACCAGTTGCTACTCGTTGGAAACCCCTGGTCTAATGTCTCCTCCTGTTCAACAAAATCCACAGCAATCTGGGCAAGTATATTCCTGCTCCACCTCCACACCCAAAATAACTCTAATGCGCTCCTGCCAAATTGCTCAAATATGTCTACTTGAGAACCCACCCATACTACATGTCCCACAACTCTCCCACTCACTTACTATCAAGTCAAGTTTATTGTTTTAGTTAATTAAAACCATAACAATGTTTACAAAGCACATTATAATTACTAAACATCTTCTAAAATAGATCTAAAAAGATATATTCTTCCTGTCGAGCAATCATCTTTGATGATTGCATTCAATGGTGGAAATACATTTCCGCACCAGCGGGTTAGAATGTGGGGGAAAGTGCAGGTTTAAGAAACATTTCTGAATGTAAAATGGATACCGACTATAAAACAACTGTTTAAAATTTAAGGTAGCCAACCATCAATATTCCAAAACTAAATCCCTGCTCCCGAGCAAGGGGTGAATTAATTTCATCAAAGAATAAGTACATAAAGGAATATTAATCCAAAGTCAGTGTTGCAGTGTTCTTCTTTATTTTCAGGTTGTCATCACATTCAGAAGCCACAAGTATTTCACAGACGATTCATATCATCATGTTGATGTAACCGATGTAGCCAACACGTGTTTCGTCTTGGGTTTATCGCCCATTGACTTCCTCAGGGCTACAATAACAACAATAGAAAAGTATGCACTCAGAGATCATTCTGTGATATTTATCCAAAAGAAGTTCTTACTAGAAAAGCAAGCATGAGAAGAAAAAATATTTTTAAAAAAGGAAAAAGTTTTTAAGACAGGAGAGAAGACAACCAGAGTAATACACCAAGTGAGATACCATCTAACGAAGTGCTAGGGAAGTAAACAAAAGAAGAAGAACACTGCAACACTGACTTTGGATTAATATTCCTCTATGGACTTATTCTTTGATTAAATGAATTCACCCCTTGTTTGGGAGCAGGGATTTAGTTTTGTAATTTGTTTTCTGTGAACCCTGTCCACGGAGATCATTTGGAAACGTGGGTGGCCGTTTCCCTCTTGTTCCCTTGAGCAGTTGTTGTACATTACTGACGAGTTTGCTACAGTGATGGTATTGCGCGAATTCTAACCCAGCCACATTTCGAAGTTGTATAACCATCAATATTGTTCTTTTTTCTATCTTTTGACAATTTCCAACTAAAAGCGTGGAGGTCAGACATTATCACTGATCTGATTGCATAATTTGTGGATACTTTTGTCAGCAAGTGAGAAGTTCTTTGAGCTGGTCACGACAGGCTATGTCTAAATATTTTACGAGTTTACAGTTTAGCAGAGTATTTTCGGGATTGAAACATGCTAATAGCGCCGAGACGCCCACGGGTATTTGTGCGCTCTAGAAATTGCTAACATAACATATTATGGCTTCCCTTCATGTACGTATATTTCTGTCATTAAAACAACGTTTTAAATATTGTCGTCTGAGCCTTTCAAATCCTGGGCTGATACAGATCAGATGTATAAAATCTTCTTGCTTATCATTACAATGCCTGCATACTATCAGACCAGTGTATTTTCACGTTATACGGCTAATACTGGTATGTTTCCCATATGTAAGGAGAGAAATCTCCGTTTTGTATGTACCGGGAAAGGAATGGGCATGTATGTGGCAGCAGACATGTTGGTGTAATGCTTTATTACCATCCAGGCGGAGAGCGGATGCCGCCTGCCAGCGATAAGGGGCGAGATACCAGGCGAGTTACCAGCTCGGCTCCCAGCTCGGCTTCCAGTAAGTGCTGCGAGACTAACAGAGGTGAGTGCGGCCGCCATCAGACAGCGGCCAATGAGAGCACGCCTCAGGTGGGTGCGGAGGCGGCCCGTTAGTTCCGGGTTCAGCCTGCATCCACCTGTAGTGCCCCACTCAGCCCAATACCCCCGCAATCCTTCCCATGCCTACCGCTACCCCCTTCTACTCCCTGCTACCCCTGTTACTAGAGCCTCTCCACCAAGCAGCTAAACTCAGAGGTAACCCATCGAGGGGGGAGGTAGAGGAAGCAGAGGCTACCCCCTGCGGACCAGTGTGGGCCATCTCCGACTGACCTGACGCCTCACGAGTTTTCACACTCAGCCAAGCCGAGGATTGACTCTTAGAGGGAGCCCTTAGAAAGGAGAGAGCGAGAGTGAGACCAAGCACCCCTTTTGCTCTCTCCTTCTTAGCATAACGCCAGCAATGCCAGCACTGGCCTCAGTAACTTAGATTACTACAAAGTCCCCAAAGGTCCGGGCAAGACTCCCCTAGTCTCCCCGGAACAATAAAGGACACACAAAAAAAAAGTACACCACCAAGCACGAGGAAACAAGACTAAGCATGGTCAAAAAGAGAGGTCAGGGCAGAAGCACGCTTGAGCGCGGATGCAGCTGAAGGGGGGCAGGACAGCCCCCCACCAGAACCTTTAGACACCAGCTGTACTCAGCCACAATTTCATCCCATAACGGAACAGACAACGGGAACTGACAATTCACAGAACAAGAGACTATTTAAGGAAGAACCACCAGATACGTTAGGCTTACCCCCGTGCCCCCTATCACGGGGCAAAATTCAAAGCTACTTTCAAAGAATCATAACCCCAATGACCCCTAACCTTAACACCAATCCTAAACCTACTTTGATTGGAAACCATGAGAAGGGCAAGAAGGGTCTTGGCCCTAAGCTTTGGAATTCCCTTCCAATTGCCCTTAGGAACTGTCAATTCCTGCTACCTTTTCGTAAAGGTTTAAAGATGTTTCTGTTTAGTAACTCGGCTTCATCTCTGTGTGCTCCTATATGCCTGTTGCCTAAGTGTTGGTTGTTTGCCTCCACATGCTCTTAGAGCCAGAAAACCCTGTTGGGTAGCTGCGCGCTTTACAAGTACAATAAATAAAATAAGGTCGTGACCAGGCGCTCCCAATCCTTAAATAGGGCAGTCTCACTGAGCCCAGAGCCGTTTCAACCTACAGAGGGCGACCGAAGGAGATCAAACTCCCACCACACTTTCAACCAAACCTGCGACCTACACAGACTTGTGGGGGAAAATAATGGCATCATAACAACAGCGCAAGTCTACACAAACCACTTAGCACAGGGAGCTGTCGATCAAGTAAGCCCGACAGCTTCCGCCGAGGTACAATCCTCAAATGGGGAGCAAAATTTTTGGAATACACTAGATCTCGCCCAGCGGCCCCTATCACAGGGATTCTTAACCACCCTAGAAGCCCAAATAGATGCACAAATGGAAGCGTCCCTAGCCCAAACGCCAATGTCAGCAAGCACATGAGCCACAAACAGCAAATATCAACTGTAACTTCGGCTGCACGAAGAGAGCAAAGATCAACCCTCTCCGTCAAGTCCAATAGCCTCCAACCCGGGGGGTTTCTCCTTTTACAAACAAGACACAATAGCCAAAGCCCTACTCTGGCAGTCGCAAAAAAAGGAGCTCCAGATTGACCATATACAGTTGATAGCAACATGCTTAGTGGTCTTAAGGAACAGGCTAACTACGATTGAACTCAAACTTGACCAGACGGAAGTGGGCCAATCTTGTTCGTGCACTCAATTAAGGACAAACTGATTACACTCCCAGAAATCCTGTGGGCCCTTTTAGATAACGTCAAGAAGAACAATCCACCCACGAGTAACCAAAAAGAAAAGGGAGAGGCTGCAACTAGAACCCCAGCACTTCAGCCGGCAAATTCTCGCCCGGCAGTAGATGTCCACTCCAAGGAAACCTCAAACACTCCAATAAACTCACAGTCACCTGTGAGCTCTATTCAGCAAGCTTTCATTGTTTACGCCTCTGAAGAGCCCACCCTCAGCCCCTGGCAAGTTTCCAACGTTCCTGTTGCAGGGGTGCCTCCTCTTTCTAGAAGAGCAAAAAAGAAACTGACAAACTCTCCAAAAAGCAGCGCTTACAAAAAAGACACCGTCAGGCCAATCACCTCACCCACTCAGATCGGGAATTTGGCATCTAAAGATTAACTCTCCATCATCTCCTGGAACGTGGCCGGGCTGGCTTCAACACTTCGCTCCAAACAGGGGGGTGACTTTTTAAACAGCAATGACATTATTTGCTTGCAGGAGACATGGGCTCTGACCCCCACGGTAATCTATGGGTTCTATGAAATCTTCCAATCAGCAACGCAAATAAGCCTATTTGGGTGGCCCTCGGGGGGCCTCTCGATTTTTCTAAAACAAACAGTTAAAGCATCGATCTCTTTACCCACGCAGGTCCAGAAGAATGTACAAGCTCTATCCATTGAAGGCCTGAAAAGCGGAAAGAAGTTCTTCTCCTTGATCCTTATAAATTGCTATTTAAACCCACGCAAAACTTCAAAATCACGTGCCATGGGGACCTTGTGTTCGCACATCAAGGCAATCATTAAAACCTAACCCACACACGAAATTGTGCTGGTAGGGACTTCAACACCAAACATTTGGGCCATCGTCATAACCCTGCTCAGAGGAGTAATGAACAAAATCAATTTAACAACTTACTCACCACATTTGATCTAAAATCAGCAGACTCGACTCCGACGGACGCTCGCCCCATGTTGAGGCAAATCTCGACAATTGATTATATTTTCATGTCAAGTGGCTTAATCAACCACCTGCAGAGCTTCGACATTGTAAATCGCACAGAAAGTGATCATAATCCCCTGGTTGCAAGCTTGAACTTAAACTACCAGATAGCTGACTCAGGCCAAGACCTAGGCTATTTGACGGGAGACGAACAAATGACCTTGATAAAACGAACCAAGTGGCACCCTTATCATTCGCCCCAGGTCGCCAAATGGCTCGATGACTTGAGATCCTGTCTTCAGGACCACCCAGGGAATCTTCTTCTAACAAACTGGGACCATATGAGCAGAGAGTTGGGAGTCTCTCTCCAGAAGACCAGAGAGGGGGGACTGTCTCGCCAGGATCAAAGTGGCCCTTCAAAGAGAATCCAACAGTTAACAAGTTTCCCAAACAAACCGCTGGCGCAACGGTGCATTATACTTATGTGAAGGAATCTGAGGAAGAAAACACGCCAGTTCAAACTTAACACAACACCTGGAAACCTTCTGGCAGTAAAAGAAGCGAGGAATGCTCACAAAAAAAATGGTTGCCCTGAAACGTGAGCAACAAGAGAAGGAATGGAACAAGATCTTTTTTATGCTTAAAGAAGGATGCCTAGCTAGAATCTGGCAATACGTGAACACTCTAAAATCCCTTGGACCTCCGAGATCAAACGCAGTCTGGCAGCAGCATGGGAGAACCATGTGAGAAGCCAGTTTCTGGCACACCAACACACAGTTACCACCGCCTTATCAAACACAGAAGAACTCCAAACCCCGATCCAACCCAGGGAGATTATAAGACTAATAAAATCTATGAAATCCAGGGGGGGCTGGGCCCAAATGGGCTGCCTGCCGAGATCTTTCAATCTGCCCCAGAGGGCTCGGAAGCGCTTCCGACCCTGTTATTCAACACCGCCTACACCCTTGGAAAGACACCGGACTCTTGGAGGGGTTCAATACTTTGCCCGATTCACAAAAAGGGAGATCGTCTAAACCCAAGTAATTACCGCTTAATAACACTATTAGACTTGGAAGCTAGAGCATACGCCTGTATCCTCTTGGAAAAACTGGAAACCTGGGCAGAAGATAACGAGTTGCTCCCCTTCTTCCAAACAGGCTTTCGTGGAGGAGCCGCCACAACCGACAATATAATCGCTCTATCGGCCCTCTGTCATGAAGCCACTCAGCCGCTAAAACCTCCTCTTTCGTGCTGCTTTGTGAATGTAACTGCAGCCTTCGACAAGGTTGACAGACCTTCAATCTGGAAGAAATTCGCAAGTTGGGGAATTTCATCTTCACTTCTAACGGCCATAACATCCCTTTACTCGGAAACCTGGGTACGGGTAAAAACAGGTCTCACATCTCTGTTGGTGAAAATCTGGACGTCCGGAGGTTTGAAACAAGGCTGTGTGCTTGCTCCCCTCCTTTACAATCTGTACACAGCGGACCTGGGAAGACCGCTTGCCAACAGCAGCCTGGCCCCACCCCGACTAAGTAATCCACCTTTACACATTCTGCAGTACGCGGATGACATCGTCATCATGGACAACACCAAAGTGGGCCTCCAACATGCCCTGAACGGCTTATACGAGTACAGTATACTGAACCATCTCATTATCAACTCGGATAAGACTAAGATGGTAGTAATAGGTCTGCAAAAGCACAAAAAACATATCACATGCACCATTGGATCCAGGAAAATTAATTCAGTGCAGAAATACAAGTACCTGGGGGTCTGGTTCACAGAAACTGCGAGACCCACCGCCCACAAAAAAGATCTGACCAAAAAATCAGAGGCTATAACGTATGGTTTTATAAAACTAAACAGCAGAGAGCATCAGGAAAATTACTCAAGCTGCGTTTCTTCCAGCACTTGCGTATGGGCATCAAGCGTTCCCGGGTGCTTGCTCGGAAACCCTGGAGCGGGCTCAGTGTGTGACCTACAAAAATATCTTTCAACTCCCAAAACAACTTTCCAGGGCGAGACTCAGGTTGGAGCTTGGGCTGTTCAAACCTTCATTAACCCTCAAGGCCGACTACTTAAAATACTATGGGGCATATTATCAAGGAATAGCGATATTTATCGCTAACCGCGCTTAGCGCGATTTATTTTATCGCTTCGCCTGCCTTGTTAATAGGGGTTAGTTGTGTTAGCGGCTATTTTCAGTCGCTATTAGTGGGGAACGCCTACCTTGCATGTCATTAGCGATATTTATCGCTGGCATGCAAGGCGATGGTAAACCCGGCCGCTAACGCATGAAAGCTGTCGCTAACGCCTGTTAGCGACAGCTTGCTGATAGGGCGATAAAATTATCGCCGCTTTAGCGGCAAAAAGTGCCGTTAAAGCGGCGATAAAGCCCTTGATAATATGCCCCTATATTTGAATCTTAAAAACGCCGGTGGAATCCTTAATGAGCCGCTTCAGAGATATATTCGAAAAATCCGGCTTGCCATGGAATACGCAACTTATGAGAGCTCTGGCTTCCACAGAAATAAACAAACCAGCACTCGCGTTGCCTCATTTCTCATACGCCGCATGGAAAAATCGAATAAATAAACAAGTCCAACTAGCTTCATTCCAGCAAGACCGGGCAACACTAAAAAAATTAGCTTTTCTTATTCCGCTGAATGACTCATACACGGTAAATAAACCGCAGACTTACCTTGCCGTCCCGCTGAACCCTAAAGTGAGAAGACAGATCATGTACATGCGACTGCTGGCACTGCCAATTACGGATTTCAGCCAAGCTCCAGCAAACCAAAATACAGGAGGGGCATGCCGTCTGTGTGATTATAAACGAAAGACTTGGCTTCACCTCCTGTGCTGTTGCCCGGCCCTAGCAATCGAGAGGAGGATCCTTATTAGGCAACTATGCCTAAGAGAAAAAGCATACACATGCTTCGTGGCATCTGCTGTATGTCTCACACAAAAAGAACCTCTCATTCTGGCCCGCTGTGGAAGATTCGTACAATCTATCAGGGGCGCCATCTACCGCCGCTCTGCCATTGGACCCTGCTCCCGCACAGTCCAAACACTGATCCTGGATTACTTCAAACACAAGACCTTGAAAGAGCACAGATCAAGCCCAGTAAGCAGCAATTTAGTCCAAAGCTCCCTCCCAACAGTTCCATCATATTTAAAACTGCAATAACCCATTTGCACCGTATAAGCTGTGCGGACTACAGCCAGTAAAGAATGGTGCCGGAGGTGTCGGGGTCAACTGAAGAATGAGACGGGCGTCCTCCTCCGGTGTCTGGTCGCAGCCATCGGACAAAATAAACTACGAGATTATGGCCCTGTGTCTTCAGACGGCTCACAACAGTTGCACGTAGTCTGATACAAATCTGGCACACCAGCTCATGAATTAGCAAAGCACTAGCACTTTACATGAGAAACCGCTCTAAATGAAAGGAATGGTAACAAAAGTAGTCCTGGAACTCTGAACATCCTGGGTGGTGATACTCTCCCACGGGATTGGCCATAGTGCAACGGTCATACGCTAACCTGAAAACAAGACCCGACACAATTGCTGGCACCTAATAATCGCATTTTACTAACTTTATCCTTATATAGTGCACAAGAAAATGTTATTTCTTTGTAATGCAATGGTTTTAGTTAACTTATGCAAATAAACTTATTCATTCATTCATTCATTTATTCATTTATTCATTCATTCCATCCATGTCTGCGAATGGGTACTGGATTTGTTTTTGCCTGCTGGCATGGAGATCATTTTTGTAGTTCTGTTTGGTGCCCTTCTGGAGGTATCATAATGTCACACATGATGCACATAGTTCTGTCAGATCTAATTGTTTGGTGGAGGTGCACTGGTACTTATAGTGTTCCGATGGCTGATTGTGTTGAAGTGATGACCATAAGGCTTGATTTAGGCAATTAGGTGAACGGCTGATTTTGTAGCAATTTTTTACTGCTGCCGCTCTTCTGGATAGATCTTGTTTGATGAGGTCAAATTCAAGGCGGATTTGTGCTGGAGAACTCTGTTGTAAGTTGAACATTTGCCTACATGTGTTAATTTGCATCCTGTCGAGTGTCACCATACTTGCGTAAGTAATTGTTGACATTAGTTTAGAGGCGAGTACTGTTAAGAGCAGCTAGAATGATGGGCCGTTCGGATTCTTTACCATTGTGATGAAGGCGTGAGTTAGGGCAGTCCCCTTTTGCTTAATGTACTGTTTTTGTTGAGGGAAGCTTCTTCTTGAGTCTAAGTATAGGCCCAGATATTTAAAGCCTGCTACTGACTCGAGGTAAGTTTCATTTAAAAGGAATCTATGTGCATGGCCCAGAGAAGTGTTAAGTGGCATTGTTTTAGTTTTTACTACATTTACCTCCAGATGGCTGTTTTTTGCATAGATAGCGAGTGCATTCAATGATTTTTGCAATCCCTCTTTGGTTTGACTGAATAAGGAATATCATCAGCATATGATAAGTGGGTGAGTCGAAAAGGGCCCAGACGTGAGCGGTGAGAATTTGTCTGGTCCAACAAAGGTGTAATATCTGACATAAAAAGATTGTAAAGATGTGGGGCTAAAACACACCCCTGCTTTAGGCCTTGTTATGTGGCTATCTTTCTAGATAGTCTTGTGCCATCCCCTAATATAATATTATTTGTACCCAGGTGTCCGTGTATGGCAAATGGATGGCATGGAGAAGTGCGTCTGGTAGACCCAACCTTTTCAATTTAAGCCACAACAACTGGCAGTTAATACGATCAAAAGCAGCTTTGAAGTCAATAAAGGCAAGATGTTGCTTGTGTTTAAATTGCTTGATTTGATTTGAAATAATGACAGCCGCTAATATATTTCTTATTGAATGAATGAATGAATGAGGTAATTTTCTAGAGAGCGCAATACCCGAAGGTGTCTTACCGCTGTACGGATCAAAAACCCAGGAGACAAGCCACCTGGAGGCCTACGTCAAACATAGCTGATGACCCATTGAGAAAACAGCCAGATCTTTAACTCTTTCCTAAACAGCTGTAAGGGGTTGCGAGCCTAGGGCTAAAGGCAAGGAGTTCCATAGTTTCCCCCCGCGGTGCACGAGCATTCTTTCACCCCAGTGGGCTTTGCTTATTCTTGGGACAGTGATCATATGTGGCGAGCTCGATCTCAGGTTCCTACAAGGAGTATACCAGGAAAACCGATCCTGGAAAAAATGTCGGCCCGGCTCTGTGAAGGGCCCTGTGGATAATGCAGAGGGCCCTAAATGAAATCCTCTTTTCCACTGGCAACCAGTGGAGGCCGTGCATTAAGTGTGAAATTGGTCCAAATTTGGGGACCTTCAGTAGTGTTCTTGCTGCTGCATTTTGCAGAGACTGGAGCTTCTTTATCAAATATTTAGAGGCCTACTCCCTTTTTAAAGCTTGTTTGGTTCGGAGGAATAACGTTTTTATCTGACCAGGTAGTTAAGTCTGTTAACATAAAGGATGCATAATGTTTGGCCTTTGAGGAGGGAAATCAGGTGATAGTTTGCTGGATTTGCCCTGTCTCCAGCTTAAAGTATGGGATTTATTATAGAGCCCCACCAATTTTCCAAGATTTTTCCGCTTAACTGAACAACGCTGAATAACAGGGCCAATATGCTAGACCAAAATTCTGTGCCTTCCTTAAAAATAGCTTATGCTAGGCCTTTTGGGCCAGGAGCCCCATCTCGACTTTACAAAATTGTGCCAGGGAATATGCTATTTCATCTTTGCTTGAGTCGTAGGAATTAGATACGGAAAAGGTTTGTTGCTGATCTTGGCTATGATGCTGTTGATTTATTGGAAAGGTGGTAGTGATGAAGGCGACCAGTGCACTTGACAGCTTAAATTAGTATGTTCAACAAAATCTTATAAAGTTAACCAATATTATAAATTTATTATATTCTTCTTCAAACACATTCATAAATCAGATTCTAATATGACTTTTTATTCTCTGCGGATTCTTCTCCGCTCTTACATAATCATAATTTATCATTCATAGATTTACTTCAATAACAATGTACACAATATTGACACTTCATATTTAACAATGATCCATATAAACAGAATCCATGTTCTCTCTAAGATGCTCCCAATGCATTTCGGGATATAAAATCCCTTCTTCAGGGGTGAGAGAGAAGCTGCCAATAACTCAATGTACTTAAAACTGATTAAAATCCAAAAATGCATTGGGAACATCTTAGAGAAGATGGATTCTGTTTATATGGATCATTGTGAAGGTGCTTGGTATTCTCCAGTAGTCTTGACGTTTTGAATGATCTGAGTAATAGATACTCTCTGGACGGCAATGGCATCTTAGTGGACTTAGCTGGCGGGGAGGATTCATGAGTAGAAGCTCACACCGCCAACAAGCCACACCCAAACCTAGATGGGCCGCTTCTGCAAACAGGGAGTTCAGGCTCCTCCAGCTGGACCTAAACCAGCTGCCTCACTGACCCACACTCTTCTCCCAACATCACTAGCGTCTCCTCCAAGGATTCACCCAGCAGGACACCCACAGGCTGCTGGTTGCTGTTTGCTCATGGCTGTTGTTTTTGCCGACCCCCCGCTGATTCCCTCAAGTTGGTGGGGTCGGATAGCGCAATCCCTCGAGCTATGGCCTGAAGCTGTGACCAACCCGTGGAAGCAGCAGTCAGAGAGCAGGTCTCGAGGACGGGCCATGACCAGCCGGGACCGCCGTATTCCTCGGCGGACCGGCCCAATTTCACTTGCTGGGTCGAGGGCTGCTCTCTGGCGTGCCGGCTGCTTACGCAATCTGTAACAACCCCTCTGGGCCAGTTGCCCAAGGGCTGGGGGCAGAGGGCGGCGGCAGGCAGCTCTCAAACAAGCTCTCAAACGGGGCTCCCCGGCCGTTCGGTAATTTACAAACAAGCCCTCCTGCGGTTCTCCGATGTCGTAGAGGGAACTGGCGGCTGATTGGTGTTTGCTCCCTAGAGCGGGTGGTGGCTGATGGGGGCAGCTAGCCAGCTCTTGTGGAGCACGGCCCGGGACTTTGCTCCCAGCCGCTCCCCCCCATGCAGCTCTCGTGCACCGGCTCACCATGTTTCGGATTGGGACCGGACCACCTTGTCACCGCTGCTGCCGCACGCCACGCCCTGCCATGCTCTGTCGTGCTCCGTACGTCTGTCCTTCCGCGTCTCTTCGTGTTCGGCTTCCTAAACCAGTGCATCCCTGCCTACCATCCACCGTCACCACCGACCTCCATCTTCCAGGCTGGTCCCCTTTGCCCGCGGTCTTGCTGCAGCCTGTAGTTGACCATAGGCCCCCCCGCCAACCGTGGGTCCCGCTGATTCCAGTGACTCCCTCTCTGCAGCTCCGCTCCTCAGCTCCCTGCCCCTCCAAACTCCTCCTCCTCATGTGCAGCATGCGTAACATGATACCAGAACACGTGTTGTATATGTGTCACTCACTTACTGCAATGTCTCCACTTTCCAACTCATCATAGCACAAATCCTATTTCTTCCTTCATGTTCTTGTCATTGGAATAGCTAGGCTCCCTCCTCCTCACACCCAAAAACAAGGACCTGGTCCTAGTGTCCTGCCCATCCACATCCTTAAATGTATTCCTGGTACCACCAACCTACCATGCTGCTCCATATTGACATCCAACTTCCCATCCACTAACAGCACGTGTAAAACGTTTACTCTAATTCTTGCTGGCAAATCCTTCTTTGATACCCCACTGAACGGAATGTGTCCCAGAATATCTACCTGTTGCTAAGATCTGTTCTAGTGTTCCACCCATCACTTTTTGTTTCTTCAGGGCGGTTCTCTAAGTGTGTCAGGTATGCGCAGGCATGGGTCCTGTACTCACTGCGCCATATGAATCAAGATGCATCTCACGGATGAGGCTCAAATAGGCCCCAGCCAGTCGGGAGTTGCCTGTTTCCCATTTAGAAGGGACCTGGCTTTGCCAATCAGACTGAAAATTGCCTATTGAGGCAGGACCAAGCCAAATTTACAAGAAGGTGGTTATGGCTGGAGGAGCATAAAAGGTCAAAAACTGACAGACTGGAATGTGGTCCAGAGCATTTAAAAGTAGTTTTGATTAATAAAAGCATGCGACTCATCAACTTTGTTTTTCTCACTACTTAAATGTAAATCACTTGAAGGTGCATTATTCACAGCAATGTTTTCGTAATGCATATTGGGAGGCTACTTGTGATGCAAGAAGAACGACTGTTCTGTGAAACTATACCTGAATCCTATCCAGTTCCGATCTGTTGCTACTCTGTCATTCCTTGAAATGCATCATCTGGTCATTTAAGTTTGTTTCTACCCTCTGTCCAGTAATGGTAAGTGTTACTGGCCCAGTGAGCTGATCCTGAGGTGGAAACCTCCTAGGAGCCCTGTAAACCTTTCTTCAGATCATATCAATTTTTGATCAATGTTCCTGGCACAATAATTGTTAAATGCATCATTTGATAGCATATTTTCCAAAGGATACTTTGGGGACAGCCCACAAGTCTGCCTGCAAATTTGACTTCATAAGCATAGGCCGTTTTACCAATGCTCTGGAAAAATGAACATTTTCCCACTAATCTTTTGAAAAGATCCCTGGTTTGAGAAACCGAGGAAGAACGAGCACCCAAGCCCCGCCAAGCCTGTGACAGCCTGGAGCTGTCACTGATGTGTGGGGATCCTAGTCCTGGCAGAGCAGGGCAATGTGTGCCAGGTTTGGAGCACTCCCGGGATTTATGAAGTTGCAACATTTCCTTTCTCACAAACTTCAGATATTTCTTGCAAAAGCTATGAAAAATGCTGAACAGTTGCAAAGTTCATGGAAGCTCAGCTTTTAAACGAAAATCAGGACTTTGGTAAGTAATGTAGGTAAGTGTAATTTGTGTTGAGTTATTCATGAGGAAAAGCTTAGTAAAGTATGCACGCGCATAGCAAAAGCTCAGAAGCAAGGGGTGTAGCTTGGCCAGTAAGATTAGGGGGGTTTGAGCTTCAGGTTTTGCAACAAGTAGGCTTCCCCATCATGTTAAAATACATTAAAATAACCAACATGTTTCAATACCTTCAACTGAGAGAGAGAGAGAGAGGAAAATTCCTAGGTGCAATCCAATATACGCCTCACTACACCCGACTGAAAACACATGTACCCAACTTTTTACTAGAGAATAGATTTATTAGGGGGGGGGCACTCTAAACACCCCCTACTCAGGAGTTACTAGTGTCAACTAATTCTCGCAAGAGAACCGCAGGAGCATAGAGGCTTTGGAAAAGTTGGCTACTCTGGGAACTACGGTTAGCCCAATACTTGTGAACTCTGGGAGACTATGCTTACCTAATAAAAACTTTTCTCAACCCTGGCTTTTGGTATGGGGATAAACCACATGACTGCCCCATTAAAAGAAACATATTGAAAATACCCTAAATCCCTCGATATTGCCATGGGAACAGCGCGATCCGCCCCATTTAGGGATTACCTCAGCCATATCAGAACCAAAGAACAGATGGATTGAAAAAAACAGACCCGCACGAATTTCACAGTTTGGGAACTGAAAAAAACTCTTGAGCAGACAGGCAGCTGATCTGCAGCACATCTAAAATTGGAAGACAGGGAGTGCAAAATAAACAAATTAACCAGCCCTCACAAGATTTAGATCCAGAAATAATTGGCATTTCGGCAACATATTGTTCTTGAAAAATAAACACGCAGAATATGTTTCCCTCAACTTAAAGTTTTCTGTGGGAGGATTGTCCATCTTGCCTGGCCTCTGGTGTGCTGATGGGGGCTGCCAGTAGCTCCTGGGGAGAGCCGAAGGCAGGGATGGCGGGAAGAAGCCGAGCCTAACAACCTGTGCATGTTGGAGGTCAGGATATAGTTTGCAGAAGCATCGTCTGACGTAAATATAATTGGCTAAAGACGAGTTCAAACAAATATCATACCATTGAGTGACGATTTTCGAATATTAAGTTTGATGAGGAGGAATGTTTTGTAGAAGAAACTTCGGACACAATATTTAAGTCAGACAATATTTCTGGTTTAAAACAAAGGCATTACCAAATCATGCCTGGTTAGTATCTGTACTCCCGTAGGCGTGAGCATCTAATGCGAACTTTGGAAAACAATTTACCCATAAGTAAGTAAGTAAGTCCAGTATTTGTATAGCACACGAATCACCCCCGAAGGGGTCTCTCGGCGCTGGGGGCCGTTGGGAAGATTAAGCGAGCTATTGCCCAGAGTCGCATGGTGCTGGGCAGACCCCTGCCGCCGGAGCCTGGGATCGAACCGTGATCCCCCGCGTCCAGCGTCAGTCGCCCTGGCCGCGGCGTCACACCTCTCCCCATATCCCCGATGGATGCCCAGACATTAATTGCGACAAGGAATAAACGCATTGATCTGGCACTGAACCAGCCCTCCCAATCTCGAACATTGATTATAAGTGATATATAGCAAGGCAACATGGAGAGGCGATAGAGCGGGTAAAATGTTGGCGCGGCTGCTGCAGTTGGATATAAACAGGGCCCTTATGTGTCCGATAGAATCCGTAAGAGCTGAATATTAATGATGTTTTCACCAAATACAACACACAACTTTATGAGGATATTCCGCATAGGCGACTTGTCATGTACAATCCTACCTGGAAGAGAAACCCCTGAAGACCTTTACAATTACCAGAGACCGCTCTGACACTGGAAGAGTTAAACAAGGCAACTGACCAGTTTGCACGTGGAAAATCCCCGTGAGAGGATGGACTACCATAGAAATGGGATTCCTGGAGCAAGAGTCAATTGACACCTAAATTACTGAAACTTTACTAGGCAGCTGAACAACAGGGAGCCTGTCACAGTCAATAAGGGAGGCAACCATCACAATATTACTGCTTATTTAATGATCGGTCCTATTGCCGGCTATCCCATTTAAATTAAAACTACACGATTATAGGGAAGATGTTAGGAAATAGGTCTGCCCTTGGTGACAGAAGTATTGCACCAGGATCAGAATGGTTTCCTTCCTGGTCATAACACTTTCTTAAATTTGAGGTGTTTGTTTCAGATTATGGACAGGACATCAACAATGAGTATAACAACTGGGTGCTCTCTCTAGACATACAGAAAGCCTTTGATACTTTACGAAGATCTTATCTAAGGGGGTATTGGAACCATTAGGAGTGGGTTCTACATTCATGAAGTTGATTAAGTTATCATACATGTCACCACTGGCAAGGGTCAAGACAGGAGCAATAGTGTCGGCACCCTGGAAGGTGAAACGGGGCACGAGGTAGGAATGCCTCTTCCTGTTTAGATTCTTTGCTCTGGCCAAGGAGCCGCTGGCCTGCATAATGAGAGGGCCAGACTGGGGAATTAAGCTGGATAATTGTTGGCATGCCATTTCATTATATTCAGACGATCCATTACTGTGTCTGAGAGGTGATGCCTTGGCGATAGATGATGTAATGTCTGTGTTATATGAGTTTAAGGAAATGACAGGACTTAAAATACACTGGTCAAAATGTTGCTATTTCCCTCTATGCCTGATCCCAAGTGAAGCACACCCTTACCAGTCAACTGCTCAATTGGAATTCAGATTTGATACATTAAAATATCTGGGTGTTAAGGTTTATCATACCTCAAAAAAACGATGGAAGGTAAATAGGGTAGTGTAGTTGGAGCAACTAAACAACTGATCCCATTTTGGATTGGACTTCTACTACCCCCCATGGACAAGGTAGCGGTGTCAAAGATGTTAGTGTTGCCCAGATTGTTATACTATTTTGCGGCACTACCGATACACACTGCCTTCTTTCGGGACTTGCAGAGACTGGTATCCAGTTTTGTCTGGAGAATGGTCAGATGCTGAGTAGCACTTACCAAACTACAGAAGCCAGTTCAAGAACAGGGTTTGGGGCCCCCAATTATGAAGTTTACTACATAGATAGTCGATTGCAGCATATACTGAGATAGGGGAGCGATATTGAGGATTCGTACAAGAGAGATGACAGTGCAGCATTGCCTATAGGTAATAGTTAGATCTGGTTGTTGGACAAGGACAAGCTTCCACTATATACCCATTGCTGTTACGGGGGGCAAAGACACGCTGGGAAAGGTATGTGAAACAAACAGGTATAACAGCACCTTACTTGCCTGACATTCCTTTGTGCTGTCTGTCGGTGTTCCATGAGCTAACAATAACACATAATAAGGGGACGGAAGCAGGACAGAAAGCAGGACACATAAGACATGCTTAATTACTTCAGGAAGCATACAGACTCCCTGGGAGACACTTTTTAACACATGAAGCACCTACTAGAGCACTAATGCAAACATGGGAACAGGGGAGTCTGAACCATTGGTAATAGATGCCGTAAACTTACTTCTTACTCAGGGGAAAGGCAGGAAAGCCATATACGGTATACTATAACGCTGCCTATTTATACACATAACAATTTGAAATTGAAATGGGAAACTCAAATAGTCTGATCTCGGATGATAACTGGGCAAGGTGTTTAGCATACAGGAAAACAGTTTAATGGAACCCACAGTTTAAATCCACCCACTGTAATTACCTCAATCAAGCATATCTTTCACACAAACATATAAGTCGAATATATGAGAGGTCAAGCTTGGGATGTCCAGAGTGCGGGTGATGGAGGCTGATTTTTACTGTACGCCCATGCCTGATAGTAGTAACCAAGAGAATGATGTGTAGCTGTGATATTAGAAATAACAGACACACACATTGCACTGACAACATTAGTGTGCCTTTGGGGTGTAGGACTGAGATGAAAAAAGCAAGAATTATATATATGTTAGATCTGTCATCCTTAGGGTGGTCTTCCCCCAAACGTTTGCCTGCTTACCTCCTTTTTTTGTTGTATCTTTTTGTTGGCCTTAGGACTCTGAGCACTTTAACACTGCTAACCAGTGGTAAAGTGCATGTGCTTCTTCCTTAAACCTGGTAACACTGGTGTATACACAATTGGCATATTTCGTTTATTTATAAGTCCCTTGTAAATTGGTATACCACATACCCAGGGCCTGTAATCGAAATGCTACTAGGGGGTCTGCAGCACTGGTTGTACCACCCACACAAATTTGGGGATTAGATGTTGGTACTGGCTTAGAGACGTATAGAATATAGCGATGGCATGGAAGGCTCCTGTTGCATCAAACTTAAAAACATGGTTAATGATCTTAAAACGTGGACTGTGGCTGAAGCAGAGACACTGCAACGAATAGCTAAGTATGGGGGTGAACTAAGGGCGAGCACCGATTGGGTCATGTTAATGATAAAACTGGAAGCAAAGTCTGAGGGATGCCCTCTCTGAAATACGGGTGTGCATGTAACTATGTACCTCAATTAGGATAGAGATGGAAATAGTTCTGTAAAGTGTAATGTGAGTTGAATGTACGCTGCTGGTCACGCGCTATGGTCTTGTAGCCCTTCCTCTGATTTGCATCCCCTTTTATACCTCTTCCCTCCGACTGGATTCACAGCCGAATATTAACAGATCTTCGTTGTTTAACCAATAGCCAATAAAGAGCAATGAAAATAATACCTTTCCCTGTTCAAAAGTGACATGTTGCATTTCCCCACTAGGACAAAAAAACTAACGATTATTCCTCACGTGAAGTCTCTGGGTTTTTCTTTTATCTCATTACTGCCTTTAGTGCCACATATTAATATTATGTGAAATACATATTTCACCAACTTTCTTTGCTGACAAACATCCAGCCCATGTCAGCCCCCTCTCAGAACCAGTCTGCTCTTTCGTGCCTGGATGTCGAAGATATCTTTCTGGTTGGTCCTCCCGCTGTTACACTCTTTCCCTTGACATTTATTTGGCACACAACTGTTTGTATGAGTATCAACAACAGCACATTACGAATTTGATCACATGAACCCAGTGATGGATGCCCTGAGACTTTAGGATTTAGATCGACCTTTGTCACACAGCTTTCACTTCCGGGCCAGCCTGCATACCTTGCTGACATGTTTCAAAACTCCAAGTCAAGACTAGGAATAAAGCCGTTTTCTGGCTATAAACGTCTACATTTTTTTATAGCATTTAACTGAATATCAGAATATGTTTAGTTTGTTTAGCAGTTGTTTAGCAGTTGGTCACTAGCACACCAAATGGAGACTAAATATACTATTTCTTTCACTCTATGAAAAGGACAAAGGCTGTTGTTGCCAAATACAAAATCTATACGGAAACCCCACATGTCCATTAATAAATATTAATCAAAAGTACACAACATACACATTAATCTAGTGTGTTCAAGTATTTATCTCGTTTCTTATTTCATTAACTTATTTTCAATTATGCTTTACAGTTTTTTTGATAATCTTATCTTTCTGGTGCAGACGACACAGATACATGAAACAATTAACATAAATCAAAGAATACAAAAAATACAAAGACATTTTAAAGATCCAGAACTTGTTGATATCAGTGAGTTTAGGTATTAAGTCTAAATATATACTCTCAACAATCAATGTATTACCCCTATTCTCACATGGGGTTTAAAGGGCATTCTTGTAATCACTTCTCCACCTAAACAATCCACATTCCTTCCCTTTTCATAATTCAAGGTTTTCAGGTTTCAAAACCGAAATACATAGTTGTACGTAGAGAAAAATCTCCTTTTTCTTCCAACGTGTTTAGACCTAAAAAAAATGGTGGGGGTATATGTAAGCTTTTTTACAAGGTCATTTAATAAGGCACTATCTCACTCATTCAGTCAAATCTGAATGGTAAAATTCCTAGGATGGCGTGTGTGGCCGCCAAACGGCCACCTCGGCGCCAGGACACGCGAGGCGGTAGCATCGGTTTTAGCAGCCGCTCCACCTAGTTGTTTTTGATCTTTCTTTTAATAAGGGCTCCCAGTTCAGGATTCAATCAGGGACTGGCTATTCGTGTAATCCTGTATTTAATGCAGAGACTGGTCCTCGTGGCATTGCTAGCAATGCCGACACGGTTCCATGGAGGGACGTAGAATCAGGACGAATATGCAGGACGTCCCGTCACACTACCCCAAATATCTGAGCAACACGTAGTACATAGTAAAACTTTCACTATGATAGTGTCCCAAAGGAGCACAAAAAAGCAACAAAATATTGAAGAAAAAGAAAAAAAGATCATAATTAGGGCTCCCGGTTTTATGGTATTTATTTGTTTGACATTTCCGTCTGTATTTATCCATATTTATTTTTTGCTAATTTTATCTGTATTTATCCATATTTATTTTGGGTTTTGTGAAAAAATGAATCTAAAATGAGTTTATTTCTACATTTATTTGACCGATAAATATGCACTCATGCCTGAACGACTGACAGGTTTCAGGGATATAAACACACTCAGATGATAAAATATGGTCATTTTAATATCAAGGTTGTGCATATCTATTGCTGTTTGAGGCTCTTTACTAAAATTCCTTTATTTTTTTAACCCCCTTACCTTTCGATCGACAGAGCTATTGGCCTGGTAGTCATGATTGACAGCATTTAGAATCGCTCAAAAAACAACCCAATTTCTGTTTTCATCCACATTTAAAAATAAATACAGACAGGAAAATAAATGGTTTTCTGTCTGTATTTATCTGTAAAAATCAGTAAAAACGGAAAACAGGGAGCCTTAATCATAATGCAGACATGTAACAGGAAGGCTTCAGTAGAAGGTTATAAACCGAATTAGAACATTGGAATGTTGGGAGCTCCATTGAAAACAGTGGAGTAGCTCTGGGCTTATAATGACTGGTATAAGCCTGGAGCTCCAACATTCCAATGTTTCTTTGTTCACAGCTGTGGCTGTGAACAAAGGCTTCAGGGAGCCTGAGGGGATTTCAATTCCCTCGCGCCCCTGAAGCCTTTGTTTTATTTGTTAGAACATTCTGCCCTCTAGTGGCAGAATGTTCTAATAGCCTTATAGCCCTTCGTAGCTGGGCTATACCGGCTATTAAAGGCCCGCTCCCTTGTTAAAGGCCCTTGGAGCGGGCCTTTAATAGCCGGTATAGCCCGCTACGGCAGGCTATAAGGCTATATTATTGTACACATCTGTCCTGTCTCTCTGTTTGCCATCAGGAAGCTGCTAAAAGCCCATCTTCTTGGTTAGATACTCTATCCCACACCCATAGTTTCAAGAGCGAACTTTTCTGGTTATCTGCAGGCAGGTCCTCAAAATGTATCTGTTGCGGTGTTGTGTGAATGAAATGAAATGAAATGAAAATAGGTATTTATAAAGCGCGCAGCTACTCACAAAGAGTGTCCCGGCGCTAAACCACCAAAACCGAGAACTGTAAGAGCTCCACCCTGCCTGCCAGAGAATTATTGCTGAAACAGCCAAGTTTTTAGCTGTCTCCTGAAAAGTAACAGGTCCTGGGCCTGTCTGAGATACAACGGAAGATCATTCCACAGACGTGCCGCAAGGACCTGAAATGAGCGTCCCCCCGTCCGAGAGCGGGCAAACTTGGGGTGAGCATGGGGGCCCACCCAGAGGACCTCAAGACCCGTTGTGGCCGATAGTGTTGGACCCTCCTTCTCAGATAGGCGGCGCCCGACCCATGAAAAGCTCGATAGGCCAGCACAAGGGCCTTAAACTGAATCCTCTTTCTAACCGGGAGCCCGTGCAAAGTTTTCAGGTAAGGTGACATATGCATCCTGGGATTTACCATAAGAATGGCTCTGGCTGCAGCGTTCTGAACAACCTGCAGCCGATTGAGAAGATAATCTGGGAAGCCCAGTTATAGGACATTCACGTAGTCCAACCTGGATGAAATTAGCTTGCACTACGGTTTTCCGATATTCCACTGGTAGCAGAGGAAGAAAGTTTTTTACCATTTTTAGCAGACCGAAACATGTGCCAGCAACGGTTTGAATTTGAGTCTTCATCGCTAAGCTAGCATCTATTTTAACTCCCAAGTTCTTTACAATACTGACTGGTGCAGAGGGAGGACACATATCACAGGGCCACCATAGGCTCCAATAATTTCAGATTTTTCCGGGTTGCATTTTAGTTGGTTAAGCCGCATCCAGGAAAAGACCTCCGTCAGACATCTGTTAATCTCCATCCCTTCAAAATTTGCTCCTTTGTCGCACGTGAACAACAGTTGTGTATCATCGGCGTAAGAAATAATCTTCGCACCGTGCGACTCTGCTAGGAGAGCAAGGGGGGCCATATAAATGTTAAAGAGCGTTGGGCTCAGAATTGCACCCTGTGGGACACCCACCTTCATCGGTGGAATATCGGCTGACAGGGGAGGGGTCCAAATTTCCTGCTGCCGCTCGCTCAGAAAGGAGGCGAACCATTTATATACCGTTCCCCAATACCGCACTCCATCAACCTACAAATGAGTCGGTCATGGGGCACGGTATCGAACGCCGCGGATAGGTCCAACAGTATCACCACAGCGCAGCCCCCTTTATCCAGCTGTGTTTTGATAATTTCCGAGACTTCCAGTAGCGCTGTTTCCGTACTCAGGGAGGCTCTAAAACCTGACTGACTATCGTGGAGAACATGGTTCAACTCCACATATTCCTTGAGTACTGAATTAACGTACTTTTCAAGAACTTTTGAGAAGAAAGGCAACAAAGATATGGGCCTATAATTGGAGGCAACTGCAGGATCAGCCGTAGATTTCTTTAAAAGAGGGATAATTTTTGCCTTTTTCCAACAGCTGGGTACCATACCCTTTTCAAGCGACGAGTTCAGAACTGAATTAACAGCAGGGTTTATGGTCTCCGCAATGTTCCTCAGAGTGTTTGTGGGACACGGATCTGAGGGGGAGCCCGACTTCAGTGTTGTCATAATCTCAAGAGATTTTTCTAAAGAAATAGGGGGAAATTGGGTGATCGAGTAACCGACCTTAGTGGGTGGGTCGTCGGCACCCCACCCCTCGTCGATTTTTATGGAGTCCGTAGAAACAAAAGATTGTTGTATCAGACTGATCTTGTCATGGAAGAAGCTGGCCATCTGATGGACCCAGACAGAAGTGGGGGTGAATGGCATGCTCACAGCATGGGGAGGAAAAGTCCTTGACAATTTTAAAAATGTCTTTGCTCTTATTAGCCGCCCCCTTAATTTTGGAGGTGAAGAACTTTTTCTTTTCAATACGCACATTATTGGAATAGGCTTTCAGAGCTTGTTTATAGATGGCTTTGTCCTCAGAGTTAAACTTGTTACGCCACACTCTCTTAATCGCTTGCAGGCACTCCTGCTCTTCCTAAGGGTTTCTGTAAACCACGGTGCGGAGGGGAGGACAGGTTTAGTTTTACGAGTGGTGAGGGGAGCCAACACTAATGCACGATCTTCGAGCCACTTTTCCAGACTAGGTGCGTCGAACTCAGGATCACCACTAAAAGGAATCGGGTACTGAGCCAAAGTAGCCCTCATGATGTCAGGAGTGACCTGTTTGAAGGGTCTAAAGGTGTAAGGGCAGGACTTATCCCTCGATTGAGGATAGGGTAAGGTCTTAGAGATTTTGAAACTCAGAAGAAAGTGGTCAGACCACACCAACGGAAGTGGGGTTTCTATTTCAACTCTAACGTTGGAGAATATCTGATGTAAGGTATGACCCTTTTCATGAGTAGGGAAATGCATGTAGGGAGACAGCTCAAAGATCTCTAAAGATTCCTGTATCCTTAAAGCCTCAGAATCAGAAGGATCATCCATGTGAATGTTAAAGTCTCCCAATAGTAGACAGTGCCTATATTTGGTAGCAATTGGGGAGATGGCTTGGCTAAGTGACTCAGCAAACTTGCCTGCCGGACCGGGTGGCCTATAAATAAGGATACCAGCAATTGATTGATGGTCAGAGGCGGTGAACAGAAAACTCAGGCTTTCAGCACCCTCAATATCCTGCGCGGGTATGATAGAGCATAAAAAGTTTTTTTTTAAAATTATGCCAATACCGCCCCCTCTACCCACTGGGCGATCCTTCCTTATAATCCGGTAGTCAGGCGGGATAGCCCCTGCAATCGTGGGGTTGGAGCCCTCATTAAGCCAAGTCTCCGTCACAAACATAAGGTCGAGATTGGACTCAAGTAGGAGGTCATATAATTGGGCTTCATGTTTTTTGATGGAGCGAGTGTTCAAGAGTAGGACCTTCAGAGGGCCGTTTCCCCGTGAATCCTGATCCAAGTCTATACCCTTACTCTTCTTGGTTACACTTCCTCCGTTATATTTGCCGTTGTAAGGATCAGCTGCCCAGTTACAAAAGGTACATGAGAATACGTTCTCCATCATCCTACTACTTTTAGGAGCACAGCATCTCACCTGTTTCCCAATGTCTAGGAGGTCAGCCCGGCTATATACCACCATATTACTGCGTGAGCGGGTATTATCGGCAGCATTTCTGGCACCGGCCTCCTCCGGGACGCTGACGGGCGCAGACGGGCTTGCCTTAGGCGTGCCAGCGGCGCGCCCGCTGCGCGCGTTCGCGCAGCACCCCGTTTTGTAGTCGCCAGATTTGACAACTAGACCGCACTGTGGAAACAAAATGGCGATGTCGGTCAGAGGGCTTTACTTAATTCAGGGTTCGATTCCCACCCACGCCCAATCAATTGACAAAGTTCCAATTCAAATTCAATCCTAAAACAGTACAGTTCCTACTTAAAATCAATATTCTAAGATGAGTAAAAAGTGTTATTCAGTAATTGTGCAAAAAACAAATAGCAGCAGAGCAAGGTTACGATGTTGTCAGTTTCAAGCTTACGGGGTCGAGCGCGCTCGCCCAGCGTCCCGTTTTGTAATCGCCAGATTTGACAACTAGACCGCACTGTGGAAACAAAATGGCGATGTCGGTCAGAGGGCTTTACTTAATTCAGGGTTCGATTCCCACCCACGCCCAATCAATTGATAAAGTTCCAATTCAAATTCAATCCTAAAACAGTACAGTTCCTACTTAAAATCAATATTCTAAGACGAGTAAAAAGTGTCATTCAGTAATTGTGCAAAAAACAAATAGCAGCAGAGCAAGGTTACGATGTTGTCAGTTTCAAGCTTACGGGGTCCTTTGATTACTTACCGGTAGGCTTCATTGCGAGTCCCAGCCTTCTTCGTTACAGTCATTACACCATAAAAAGGGCTGGGAGGGAGGGAAAAGATGACTGTGATGAGGAAAGCTAGGACTCAGATTACATCTATGTAATTGATCCATTACCCCCTTGTTTCTCCTTCTTTTCACGGTCCTTACTATTTGAGGGTGGATGTACTGAACACTCCACAAGCAGCTGGAAGAAACAGCCAATGTACTAGAAAAAATCCCAAACAGAAAACATTTTATGAAAAACTAGCAAGTATAGACTGGACACAAAACCCCAGGCCAATAAAACATTGGAAGAACCACCCTCCATTTATAGGCAATAGTGATGTATAAAAGTATGCAGGAGGATGCCAGGTTTTGGCCAGCAGTGGGCGGAATTTGCAGACTTTCACTCTGTGGAATTCAGCAGAGTTACATAAAAACTCTCCGAGATTCCACGAAGTTCGCCAATGGGCGAAAAATATCCACTTTGTGCTTCTCATGCTGAAATTTAGTGCTGGCAATGTGAGCAGTGCTGAAAAATCAGCGCAAATGGCACCATGTGGTGTGCAAGAGCTCGCGCCCATTCAAGTTGATTTTGCTGCCGCTCGAGGAGTAAATATACTCAAGCGGCAGCAAATCTACTTGAGAGTCAGCCCTCTGACAGCAACATTGCAGGACTGCCTGCTATAGACAATCACTCATGGGGCCGCTCATATATCTCAAGATTGGAGCAAAGGGTAGTTCCCAGACCTATACTGCTAAAAAGTGTTGACTGGCTAATGGTTTCAACTGGAAAGCATCCACCTGCATTTCTCTACGGGCTCAGAGGTTCAACCTGACCTCATAAAAGAAGAAGGCAATAAAGTCAAAAGCAACCCATCCCATAAAATATCCAAAATAGGGACTGTATCATGCATCCGATGTTGTAGCCCAAGCAACATACACCACTTGGAGATGCATATTGACCCAGAAAGTTGGTGGTCAGCAATATTGCTGAATGTCCAAGGCCACTTCTTCAGAACACCCTTTCCTTTATCAACCTACCCACTAAATTTCCAGGTTGTGAGACTGTAATGGAGCAGGATACTCTCAGGTAGAATAGAATCAGAAGAGTTGAGATAGATTAACTCAGAAAATCCATGGCAGATTCACTTCTAAATTACCGAGTGGCACATAGCAAGGGTGTGTCCATCACCAAGCGGCAACACCAAGGGTAGACCCCTGTCTGATCTTCAACAGAACCTCGTGTCTTATAAGGCATTGTGGAAAAGCATACAATGGGCACTGACATCATGTCCGAGATAATCCCTCAATCCTCTGGGCACTGTTCGATGGAGGCACTAAACAAAACATAGGGAGTAAGAAAAGTGTCTTGCTGACAGATAGTTACAACACTGGAAGACTTCACATTGACACAATCTGCTGAAACAGATCGTGGGAATGTGAAAGTCTACTGAAGTTGGACAAATCCTGCTCAATTGACCAACACGCGTATTTTCCCATCTCCGGTAGACATGCTGTTGACAGAGCTTCCAAATGTAACTTCAAATAACACCTCATAGGCAGTCCTGTTCAGGTATGGGTGATACACATCTCCTTCCAGGTGAAATGGCTCTTCACCCTCTGATTGATGGTGTGTACCAGAATACCAGAAACATATTGTTTTACAGGAGGGAAGTTAAAAGGAGATGAAGTACCCTGTCGAGAGTCAGAAACACTTGCCCTAAATACAGAGGTGGGCTCAGATGAACTGCAGATCTTGAGCTGGAGTCAACAGGATTAGCCAAAATGACGAGAAACCCCATTTTGTTCTAGGAATGCACTGACCAGCCTTCCTTCTGCCTTGGGAAAAGAGGAATAAATCAACCAATTATTTAAACCAGGAAAAACCCTCACTCCAGATCATGCAATTGTGCTGCCACTGGTAATATTACCTTAAAAAAGGCTCTCTTGTCTGATGCAAGCCTTAAAGACAATGCTGTGAAGTGGGATCTCTCACTGCAGACCTTAAGAAACATCTTTGAGATGGAACAATTGGAATGTGTCAGTAAGCATCCATGAGGTCTAAAGCTGTCAGGAACCTATTTGAAAGAGTATTCGAAGGGATTATAATGTCAGCATCAAAATGAGGAGGCCGAAAATTCTACCCTAGTCTGAACCTTACCGCTAGCTTCTGGTCAAAGAAGAGGTAAAAATCTCGGCGCTTGAATTGGGGATTGACCAAGAGAGTTTGGATGCTGTACAAGAAAGCCACATGTGCCACAGACTGCCAAGAAAGCAGTCTCCAGAGAAAGACATCCTCTAAAAACATAGACACAAAGTGAATTGAGTAACACCATTGCAGATTCTAAGTCACCCATTTAGCCTTGACTGTAGACTCTAGTGTTGTAGGAACTGCAGAAGATGACCACTCCTTGATTCTCGGCATAGTCATGCCTTCTGGGCTTAATTACACTGAGTTGAGGAGGAGGTGCAAGATGCTGAGACTGGAAGCTATTCACAAAGCTGGTCTCCTTACTACAAGTCCATCCATGAAAGGAACCACAGTATGTAGGAGCAGACGGGCTAGCGCCTCGTTGCAGTAAGAAAAATCACCATCTCCCTGCTGGAGGATGGGAAGGAAGCAGCACATTGCCATCTTCAGAAATCCATTTAACCATCTCCTCCAACTGGTCTTGAAACAATTACTTGCCAAGAAAAGTGAGATGAAGGAGCTGACCCATATGTAAAGCATCAATTTTCAAAGGTTTGGCCTACTTGTGGAACCTGGCCGCTGCTACGTACATGGTACTCAAGCAACAAATGTTGTCAAAAGTATGGGCAACAACTGGGAACTATCATCTTCGTGTTAAAAAAAAATCATATTGCCTCTGAATGACTATAAGTAATGACTGGGCGGTATTGGCAGCATGCGCAGAGGTACGGAGAATACAGTTCATTGCAGCATGTGACCTGTACTTTCTTATCCACGGGGTCCTTAGGACAAGTAACATCAGGGGCTACTGCTGGTTGATGCATGGTTTTAGCCAGGAGGGAATCACTACAGGCACAGCAGGGAAGTCCATCCTGAAGCCCTGCATAAGGAATGGTCTGTCAAAATAATCAGGAAAGCTAACTTGGCCATTTCAGTCCATTCTATCAGTACCAGTTTGCATAGAGCTGCATGCAAAGGAAGAGCCCCAGACTCTAAACCATGGTACTCTCTAAGCAAATCAGGACTAGGGGCAATGACATCTAGATCTGCCTTTAGATGCTGAGTGGTCTCCTCTACTTGTGCTCCCTGAATGCATTTTCCCTCAAGTAAGACTGCACCTCTACACCAGACATCATCTCAGGAGCAACCTAGGACTTGTGGGAACCCAGATCAGCCTGGAAAGCTGCTGCAATGAGGCAGTCAATGGGCACTTGCAGCTCTCTTTCCAAAAGGGGTGTCCCATTCAACTCCCATGCACTCATGCTCCTCCTCCTCTGAGTGGACAATGTAGTGCCTCTTCGCCAAACGCCTCCAAGGCTGAGTCCCCAAAACAAATGAAGCCTTGAAAATGCCAGCATAAATCTCTACGTCATAGACTGGCAAGTTTTCTTGTTGTGAGATTTCATGGTATACCAAGGTCAGGCAGGCTGACATGCCTGACCCTGAGGTTATGCAACATCACACCTCACAGCTCATCCCAGAGACCCAGAGACTGCTGAAGCAGAGCTGCCAAACACTCCACGCTGTATAAGCATGGCCACAAAGGGGCCATCGCACCAACACACACACACCAAATAACTTTTACCTAAAATTCCACCAAGCACAGGAGCACTGACCATGTTACATTCTGGAGACAGGAAAAATAAGATGTGTGTGCAGGAGTGTGTTCTCTTAAGGAGGCATACAGGAAGAGATACATTTTTAATTCCTGATTAATTTGTTTTTGCATAGGAAGAAATCATGACTGCCTCTCTCAGATATTAGGCTACATCAAAAAATAGGGTCTCTCGCAAGGAAGGAGGAATCGGGGTGAGTCGGGCAGTAATATCAAGTAGTCTACATCACATCCACATGATGGATGCTCTGAACCACCTTGTGTCTACAAAAGTCTGTGGAACAAGGCTGTAGATCTTGCAAACTAAAAAGAATACAATAAACTCTGAATGCAGTGACTTCTGAATGAAGGCTGTGGGCTGGCAAATGCCAGTTTAAGGTTTTGGCATGGATTGCTCCTCCTCCTAACTCACTGAGCTTATGATGCACATCTGCAGCCCAGCCCCAGCACTCTAATGGATGTTGCCAACAGACAATCAAGTGATAAGAGCACAGGCTAAGAAATAGGGTTCCCCAGGTTCAGGCATAATGCATCTTTGGAAGGCGGAGGTGGCCTCTCTTTTTGTTCATTTTTAGGCATAGACTACTGTCAGATTTTAACTGGTGTCGAAGACCAACTATGAACTATACCATGGGTCACCCCATTGCTTATCAATAGTGATTTCTTGTCAGTCTGATTGCTTGCTTCTTATTTGATGGCTTTCCTTCCTCTTCTTGTATTTCTCCCCGCCTTGGAGCATTGCTTCATCTCCACCCATTTGATGGGATGACTTGAATCCTTCTATACCAGGCACCAGGTAACTAACTCTCTCCCCTGTATGCACCTTTTCTCTAGGCCTGGGCGAAATTTTAATTAGGACGGAGTAATCAGAGGAATTTCAGTCATTACGTATTACTCTTGTGATTAAAAAGATACAAAAATTACGCAATTATGCCAGCTTGAGCAATTTAGAGTAATTTGGGGCAAAAATCCTACCCTAGGTGCACTGGAACAACGAACTAAGAGAGAACGAGTGGCTGCTGGCTACTGCGGTCGATGTCCTGTAGCACTTGGTGCTATTTGCGCAGCGCAAAATGCATCCTCGGGCCCGTTTTGGATGTGAAAGTGCATTTCTTAGTAAGAAAATAACGCTAAATGCTGGATTACGCTTCTCACATAACTACGCATAATTACAAGTAATAATGAGTTAATTACGAGAATTATGCTAGAGAGAATTATGCCAATTATGCCCCCTAATTTTCTCACATGCCTTGCCCCCGCACTTTCCATGTTGCTCCTCTCTCGCTGTCCATTAATTTCCTAATGCCATGAAGTCCTGCTCTGCTTTTTTTCCCTCCACCCACAGCTCCTACATTGCTTCCTGCCCCTTGGAGGCCTTGACTCCTCCATTACTGACCAACAACGCCCATCCCCCTCCCACCCACCCTCCTCTCCCTCCCATCCGCTTTTGGGGGGTGGGGGGGGCATGGCATCTGCAATTATCGGCTGGCCATGGCTTTTTATGCTATGCTCTTTTGCATCACCTCAACTTGCACATCTGGCATCTTAGAAAAGTAAAAAGTAAATCAAAAATAGCTGTTGCAGAATCATGATGCCTGAAAGTGCATGAGTGGTGACATGTACACATATTCATTATCAGGCTTGGGACAATCACATTTTAAGTAAAACAGGCGACTTTGCTTCCCTTTCTTCTGGTTACACATTTCTGGGCCAAAATAATGTACGTTTTCACTGAATATATCTGAGATTCAATCACAAATGTGCTCCTGATAAACCACCAACTTTGGAAAAACTGCTATGATAGGTCCTGTTAAATCTTCAAACTGTCAGCTAAACTCGTATAAGAAAACGGATGAGTATTTAGAGGTCTTCTCCTAAAATTATATCCATTACAAAAATCGCCCTTTTTTTTAATTTGCTCAGCGGAGGATCTTATGGGTAAGGAAGGATTTAGCAATCCAGCATATCTTTAGGTTTCATTCAATGTTATACTTTCAAAATAGTGTATGTTCTGATGCCTCAGTCTGTATATCATCAAAAATTGGCACTGGGGTGCTCCTTCTCTATAAAAATATTTTCTGTTTTTACATCTAGGATCATTGTAATAATAGATTGCTGTAAAGGTGAGCAGAGCACATCAGTCTGTAATATGAAGCCACTGTGTGCATTTGTTTCGTACATATTACAATATTCAACATATTTTTTTTTCCTTTTTTGCCTAGCGTTGCGGGTATTTATTCCTCTGCATCATTTTGATGCAGTGAAGTCCCTGGCTCCCTCTTCATATTAAATTTCTTTCTCTGAATTCTGTTTTTTGTATGTGCCTCATTAACCAAATGGCTTTCCCAGCGTGATTCATCGCTCTGTGCAGCAATGAAGGGCGATTTTTGTTTTACCCTTGATAGTACATATTTGGGCACGCACAAGTGCATTAATGTGTGTGCCTGAGCGTATGCACATGCACTAACAGTCACACACACATTTCTGAAAAGTAAAATCCTACCCATGGCAAGCTACTTGATAGACCATGGTGCCCCGAAAGAATGTGGAAATTGGGATGTAGCCATGAGTGTAACAGAGAGGCTTTCTTAAATTGTTCATATATATATATATTCACTGAAAAAACCACATGTTTCAGGGATGTTATAGTTAGTTGGACATTTCACTCGTACAAAACCAGAGAAATTCCCTCGTTATAGTTAGTTCAGCTAACTATAACTCGCGCCCCCGCAAGGCACTGCTGATGACGTCACATATTACATCATTCATGACATGGTCAGTGACATCACTGATGACATCTCAAATGACATCACTGATGACATCATCCAGTGACTGTGTGTTTCTGTAAAGTTTAAATATGTTTTATATATATGCCAAGGTGTATTGAAGAATGAGTGGGTGTATAAGTGTCTGGATGGATGATTTAGTAGGTGCGTGACTGACTGTATAAGTGAGTGATTAAATGTGTCTTACTGAATGCATGGGTTGGTGAGTAGCTACATGAGTGTCTATATCGGTTATTGATTGGTTGCTTGAGAATTTGTATGGGAGACTGAGTGTGTGTGTGGGTGGGTGGGAGGTGTGTGACTCTGTGCATAGATGTGTGAGTGGTTGATTCACTGGGTGTATGGGTTCAAGAGTGCATGTGGAAACAGCTGTATGGGTGGGTGAGTGTGTGTATGGGTGTGTTGGTGAGTGAATGGATGTCTCAGTGGTACATGTCCAAGTAACTACATAGGGAAAAGGCAGTGTATGTGAGAGTTGGAGTATAAATGACGATACGTGAGAGTCAGTGATTGTGAGAGTGGCTGTATGGATGAGTGTGTACTTGTATCAGTGATTATATAAGAGAGTAAGTATGCGTTACTATCTGTATAGGTGAGTAAATGGGAGTGTGATTGATTCTTTGCATGACTGACTAGGTGTGTGAGTAACTCCATGGATGAGTGGCGGTGTGTGAGTGTCTGTATAGGTGTATGAGTGCATATGATAGTGTTGTATTGATGAGTGACTGCATGTATGAGTGATTGTATGGGTGAATGAGTGGATGTGTGTGTAGACCTAGGAATCAGTGAGTGCGCATGTAGTAACTGGTATTGGTGTGTCGATGGTTTCGAAAATGGTAGTCTGTATTTTACAGTGGGTGTATCAAAGGTTATATTAGAGTGTGAGGAGGTGCATCAGATTTTCACGTGGATGATGTCATCAGTGATGTCATCAGTGATGTCATCAGTGATGTCATTTGAGATGTCATCAGTGATGTCACTGACCATGTCATGAATGATGTAATATGTGACGTCATCAGCAGTGCATTGCGGGGGCGCGAGTTATAGTTAGCTGAACTAACTATAACGGGGGAATTTCTCTGGTTTTGTACGAGTGAAATGTCCAACTAACTATAACGTCCCTGAAACCTGTGGTTTTTTCAGTGAATTTCTAAGGTTTTTTAAATGCTAATTTCTAACTATAACGTCCCTGAAACCTATGGTTTTTTCAGTGAATTTCAAAGGTTTTTTAAATGCTAATTTCTAACTATAACGTCCCTGAAACCTATGGTTTTTTCAGTGAATTTCAAAGGTTTTTTAAATGCTAATTTCTAACTATGCCTACAAAGGTAGGACATGTGAAGAAAGAGGAAGAAAAGCGCACAAAGAAGCAAGACAAATGCAGAAAGAGGCAACAGAAGTCCAGAAAGACGAAGAAAAGTGCAAGAAGAAGCAAGAGATGTGCAGAAAGAACCAACAGAGGAGCAGAAAGTCCTCCTGTGCCCCCAACTTTTTGCTGACGGGTACTGGTGGTAACTGACTCTGACTAACCGGCCCTAGAGCCAGTGCTATGCTAAAAGACACTTAGAATACAGTGAAAACACCTACATACACTAGGGAACACTATGCGTTGGGGTACCCCTGTGATTAGCATAACCTCCTCTGTATTTGCCATGAGTTAGTGCCTGGGTCATTGGATGAGTACATGGGTACTGACTGGATGATTAGAGTACTGCAAGGAGAGTGGATGGTGAATTTATAAACGCTTGTGTTTTGGCGGGGTGATTGGATAAGGACATGGAACTGGTTGGGTGATTGGAGGAGTAAATGGGTAGTGACAAAGAGATGGCTGGACTGCATCAGTAGTCCTCAGGGGATTGTAGCAGTGCATGTGTTAGTGCCTGGGTCATTGCATGAGTACATGGGTAGTGACTGGATGATTAGAGTACTGCACGGAGAGTGCATGGTGAATTTATAAGTGCTTGTGTTTTGGCGGAGTGATTGGATAAGTACATGGTGCTCGCTGGGTGATTGGAGGAGTGCATGGGTAGTGACAGGGCGATGGCTGGACTGCATCAGTAGTGCTCAGGGTATTGTAGCAGTGCATGAGTTAGTGCATGGGTCATTGCATGAGGGCATGGGTACTGACTGGATGATTAGAGTACTGCAAGGAGAGTGGATGGTGAATTTATAAACGCTTGTGTTTTGGCGGGGTGATTGGATAAGGACATGGAACTGGTTGGGTGATTGGAGGAGTAAATGGGTAGTGACAAGGAGATGGCTGGACTGCATCAGTAGTCCTCAGGGGATTGTAGCAGTGCATGTGTTAGTGCCTGCGTCATTGCATAAGTACATGGGTAGTGACTGGATGATTAGAGTACTGCAAGGAGAGTGCATGGTGAATCTATAAGTGCTTGGGTTTTGGCGGAGTGATTGGATAAGTACATGGTGCTGGCTGGGTGATTGGAGGAGTGCATGGGTAGTGACAAAGAGATGGCTGGGCTGCATTAGTAGTGCTCAGGGGATTGTAGAAGTGCATGTGTTAGTGCCTGGGTCATTGCATGAGTACATGGGTAGTGACTGGATGATTAGAGTACTGCACGGAGAGTGCATGGTGAATTTATAAGTGCTTGTGTTTTGGCGGAGTGATTGGATAAGTACATGGTGCTCGCTGGGTGATTGGAGGAGTGCATGGGTAGTGACAGGGCGATGGCTGGACTGCATCAGTAGTGCTCAGGGTATTGTAGCAGTGCGTGAGTTAGTGCATGGGTCATTGCATGAGGGCATGGGTACTGACTGGATGATTAGAGTAATGCAAGGAGAGTGCATGGTGAATTTATAAGTGCTTGAGTTTTGGCGGAGTGATTGGATAAGTACATGGTGCTCGCTGGGTGATAGGAGGAGTGCATGGGTAGTGACAGGGCGATGGCTGGACTGCATCAGTAGTGCTCAGAGTATTGTAGCAGTGCATGAGTTAGTGCATGAGTCATTGCATGAGTGCATGGGTACTGACTGGATGATTAGAATACTGCAAGGAGAGTGCATGGTGAATTTATAAGTGCTTGGGTTTTGGCGGAGTGATTGGATAAGTACACACATGTCACATCAGGCCCGCCCTCCCTTCACCACTGTGCAAACGCGCCCCTGGCAGGTTTTAAGTTGGGGGATTAATTCCCTTGAATCCTGAGGGTCCCTGGGGCCAACTAGCCCATCAGGTACCTCCAGTAAGCGCCACAGAGCTGCGTTGCAGAGAGGTGGTCCAAGGCCACTCCCCTTTTTACACCTCTCTGCAACGCAGCTCTGTGGCGCTTACTGGAGGTACCTGGTGGGCTAGTTGGACCCAAGGGACCCTCAGGATTCAAGGGGACTTAATCCCCCAACTTACAACGCGCCAGAGGGCCCGTTTGCACAGTAGTGAAGGGAGGGGGTGGGGCCTGATGTGACAAGTGTGCAAACGCGCCCCGTGGCGCGTTTTAAGTTGGGAGATTAAGTCCCCTTCAATCCTGAGGGTCCATAAGGCCCAACTAGCCCACCAGGTACCTCCAGTAAGCACCACAGAGCTGCGTTGCAGAGAGGTGGTCCGAGACCACGCCCCTTTTTACACCTCTCTGCAATGCAACTCTGTTGCACTTACTGAAGGTACCTGGTGGGCTAGTTGGCCCCAGGGACCCTCAGGATACAAGGGGACTTAATCCCCCAACTTAAAACGCACCACGGAGCGCGTTTGTACACTTGTCACATCAGGCCCCGCCCCTCCCTTCACCACTGTGCAAACACGCCCGTGGCGCGGTTTAAGTTGGGAGATTAAGTCCCCTTGAATCCTGAGGGTCCCTGGAGTCCATCTAGCCCACCAGGTACCTCCAGTAAGCGCCACAGAGCTGAATTGCAGAGAGGTGTAAAAAGGTGCGTGGCCTCGGACCACCTCTCTGCAAGGCAGGCCTGTGGCACTTACTGGAGGTACCTGGTGGGCTAGTTGGCCCCCAGGGTCCCTCAGGATTCAAGGGGAATTAATTCCCCAACTTAAAACGCGCCACAGGGCGTGTTTGCACACATGTCACCTGAGGCCCCGCCCCCTCCCTTCACCACTGTGCAAACGCGCCCCGTGGCGCATTTTAAGTTGGGGGATTAGGTCACCTTGAATCCTGAGGGTCCCTGGGGCCCAACTAGCCCACCAGGTACTTCCAGTAAGCGCCACAGGCCTGCATTGCAGAGAGGTGGTCCGAGGCCACGCCCCTTTTTACACCCCTCTGCAACGCAGCTCTGTGGCGCTTACTGGAGGTACCTGGTGGGCTAGTTGTACCCCAGGGACCCTCAGGATTCAAGGGGACTTAATCCTCAACTTAAAACACGCCACAGGGCGTGTTTGCACACATGTCACCTCAGGCCCGCTCCCTCCCTTCACCACTGTGCAAACGCGCCCCGTGGCGCGTTTTAAGTTGGGGGATTAAGTCCCCTTGAATCCTGAGGGTCCCTGGGGTCCAACTAGCCCACCAGCTACCTCCAGTAAGCGCCACAGAGCTGCGTTGCAGAGAGGTGTAAAAAGGGGCGTGGCCTGGACCACCTCTCTGCAAGGCAGCCCTTTGGCGCTTACTGGAGGTACCTGGTGGGCTAGTTGGCCCCCAGGGACCCTCAGGATTAAAGAGGAATTCATTCCCCAACTTAAAACGCGCCACAGGGCGCGTTTGCAGAGTGTTGCTTGGAGGGGGCGGGGCCTCGGTGCAAAGCCGGCTTTTTTTTTTTATAATTTTTTTTTTTAGAAGGGAGGCTGTGTGGCCCCACTTCCTTTCCTATTTTATAGGCCCTGGGGACCCCATCCCCCAGGGCCTGACCCCTATTGTTTCTATTTTTTTCAAAAATGGAAGGGGGCCGCGTGGCCCCCCTCCCGAAGCCATATTCGGCCCCGGGGACCCCATCCCCCGGGGCATGGCCAGTGTTTATTTAAAAAAAATATATATTTGGAGGGGGGCTGCGTGGCCCCCCTCCTCAGGCCATTTATGGCCGCGGGGACCCCATCCCCCGGGGCCGGCCTTTGCGTGTTTTTAAATTTTTTTTATTTTATTATTATGGGGGAGGGGAGCCGCGTGGCACCCCTCCCAGGCCACTCCTGGCCCCGGGGACCCCATCCCCCGGGGCCTGGCCTCTTCGTTGGGGACCGTGGGGGGAGCCCCAATGCCCCCACAGTCCCGCCGGCTCCCCGCGTCCTGCAGGAGCCGGCATTGCTTTTCCACATGGAGAGCTGCTGACATGCAGCTACCCGTGTGGAAAAGCAATGTGGTTTGGATTTTGGAAGAGAGAGCAGGTTTCCTGCTCTCTCTTCCAAAACCCAAACCACAGTTTGCTATGACAGGGCGGGAGCCGCGAGGCTCCCGCCCTGCCATAGCAAACAGCAGTGTCCCGGGGTGGGCACCCCGGGACACTGCAGGAGCCGGCCCTGGGGGTGGCGGTCCCCAGGGCCATCACAGGCTCCAGGAGGGGGCCGCGGCCCCCTCCCTTCAATTGCAAAGCCCCGGGAGGTGGTGATCCCGGGGCTCGGGGTCCGTAACTGACCCCCAAATTTGCATTTTAGTGCCCCGGGAGGTGGCGGTCCCCGGGCGTGTGGGGGCTCGAGCCCCCCACACTGGTTTATCTTTAAAAAACAAGCCCCGGGGGTGGCGGTCCCCGGGGCTGTGGGGGGCCGTGTGCCCCCGCAAATAATTAATGAAAGCCCCGGGGGGTGGCGGTCCCTGGGGCTGCGGGGGAGCTGTGTGCCCCCCCGCAACTCATAAATCATGCCCCGGGGAGGTGGTGGTCCCCGGGGCAGTGTGGGGGGTATTGGGGCCTCCCCACACATTTTTTCAGTCCCCCCGGGACCTGGCCCACCCGGGGGCTTCAATACAACGAAGCGCGGGAGACCGCGCTTCATTTTTTTTACATTTTCTCTGCTGGATTTGCGCACCCAGTGCGAATTCGGACGATTTTTTTAAAAAAATGCTTTTTGGGCCCTGGGGTCCTTGTGGGACCCCTGAGCAGGCCTAGGGGTCAGGGTGTTTCTACACTGACCCCTTTTCTTGTTTTTCGCGTTTGTTTTTCTCTTTTCTTGTGACTCGGTTCTACCGAGTCACAAGATGGCTGCCAACACTTCCTGGTTTGGCGTGTTGACAGCCAATTAGAATAAAGCTCGTGGTCGGGAGGGTCCGCGGATCCACCGCGCCTCTAAGTATCAAAACTTTTATTTTTTGATTTTCTCAGCAACTACTGAACGGATTTACACCATTTAAAAAAAAGGGCGCTTTTTGAACCAAGCACTACCTTTTGCCAAATTTGGTGTAATTCCGTTCAGCAGTTCGAGCTGTAGCCGTGTCTAAAGTTTCCTATGGGAAATTCATTTTCCGACCTCTTCTTTTTGAATTTCTCAGGAACTACTGAACGGATTTACACCATTTAACAAAAAGGGCTCTTTCTGAACCAAGGGCTACCTTTTTGCCAAATTTGGTGTAATTCCGTTCAGCAGTTCGGGTTGTAGCCGTGTCTAAAGTTTCCTATGGAAAATAACATGGAGAAAACACGTTTTGGGACCCCCCTTTTTTCTCGGCCCCCGGTTTGCGAATCACCCCGAAACTTTCAGGATAGGAGCTGACCAGAGCGGGCCACAAGTTTTGAAAATTTCGCGAAGATTCGTCAACTGGCGCCAAAGTTATTGGGAAAAGAAAAAACGCTTTTCCTATGGAAACTAGGTCCTAACTATAACTATCTACTGGCGACCGCCAGTAGATAATATATATATATATTTATAATATATATATATATATATATACATATATATATATATATATATATATATATATATATATATATATACATATATATATATATATATACATATATATATATATATATATATATATATATATATATATATATATATATATATATATATATATATATATATATACACATATTCTTGCTCTGACAAATTACGTAGCACTCACAGGGTTTGGAAGTTCATACATTTATTCAATGCAGACGCATTTCAGCCTTTTGCCTTCCTCAGTGCTTCAAAATGCATGTACCAAACACACAATTATGGCGCTCATTAATACGATGAAAACTCCATTCTTATTGGTGGATTTAAAAAAGATAGCGAGTGACAGAGGACTGCCTGGTTGTTCATTGGTTTATAGGTTGCCATGTAAACAGTAAGCATCCTGGTATATATAACCAACAACCTATTGATCCTTGTGCATGCAAAATAAATGTAATTCCTTACCCATTAGGCATCCCTCACAGACCCCTCCATCAGTCCCATGGGGGTCAGGATACCTCTATTCTGACCCCTTATATCTTATTTCTACTATATTTCCCCCCTAGGAACCATGTCTAGTTCACAAAATGTTGGCTACAACTTTTCTCTCAGGTTGCAGTCAGCCAATCACTGCATTGCTGTTGGCTTGTGGATCCACGAATCCTCCATGGTGGACGTGCTATGGATCTGCATCTCTAGATATACATAATATTTTTTTCTTTAATAACTCCAAAACTACTGAACAGATTTACATGAAATTACAAAAGGCATTCTTTCTGGACCAAGATCTAGTTTTCTGACAAATTTGGTGCAATTCTGTTAAGCAGTTTGGGCTGTAGAGGTGTCTAAAATCCCAAGTGGAAATTGCATGGGGAAAATGTGTTTTGGGACTCCCCTTTGCTCAGCCCCCATTTGACAAATCACCCCAAAACTTTCTAGACAGCAGCTGAAGTGAATGGCAAACTAGCTTTGAAAATTTCATGAAGATTTGTCAAACAGCGCCACAGTTATTAGCAAAACAAAAAATGCTTTTCCTTTGTAAACTGGGTCTTAACTATAACTACCTACTAGTAGGTAGGTGATGTATATATATATCTTAACGCTTGGTATTCCCGAACTCTCATGTTCATGTCATGTGATCATGTACATTATGCATATCTACTGATGAAGAGCCAGGTATTATGTAACTTTGTCAACAAAGGGTCAAAGCCCTCAAAAGCTGGTGACTGCAAACATCTCCCAACTCAAACATTTCCTTTCACTACCCAACCCACCCCTCTCCCTTGCCTGTGCCTCGTCCATCCTTGCAATCAGGTGTGCTACGTGCTACATCATCCTTGTGCCTATGTGCCTATATCTTAGGAGCAGTCTGCGTACTATCTGGGGCCTCGAAGAGGCCTTGTTACCAATCTCCTCCTCTGCATACATCTCCTGGGTGTAGGAGGCTAGCCCTTTTCTCAGTTGCACAATTGTGCTTGTTCAGGGGGTGCTCAGCATCTCTTCTGGTGACTAGGGGTCGGGGTGCTGCAATGCTTCTACTAAGGTCTCCCATGCTCTAGCCACCTCTAGTGATTCCTGCCCTCTCCTGGCCTCTCATAGTCACACTGTCCCTTCATACTCAGCCCATCTTGTAAGTTCATTTCTCCAGACTGTCTCTCTTGGCCCCTTGGAGCCTTCCAGTTCCTGGCTATTTCCCTTTTTGCTAAAACCAGGGCTAGATCCAGAATCATTCTCGTAGTCTTAGCCTTAGCAGTGTGTGGGAACCAATGTAAGAGGCAGTAACTAGGAGTGCATTGAACCTCCCATTTGGTAACCTTAGCCAGGACCCCCGTAATGGTCTCCCAATAATCCAACAATCTCGGACATCCCCAGAACAAGTGGAGAAACTTGGCTCCAATCTCTCTGCAGCGGGGGCATTTCACATCATCTACCACAAAATATCTATTAATTCTCCCTGGGGTGAGGTACGCCCTGTTGAACACATAAAAATTCATGAGCTTAAATTGTGCATTTCTTGATACTTTAGGCATGCGGGCCACAAGTGCCTCCCAGTCCTTCTCTGTGATGGCGATCCCCAAGTCCTCCTCCCAGGGGGCTTACAGATTGTCTAGCAGTATCAGCATATCACCGCTCTGCAGCCTATAAAGACAGGTGACATCTCTGTTGGTCCCCGGCGAGGTGACCACATATTGACAGCCCCCAGCTTGAGGCGGCTCGGATAGGCCCATCCTTCAGTGTCTGCGGACGACCGCCGTGACCGCATCATGCAATTAGAAGTGATCACGGGGGAGATTATACCACTCTCTAAAGTCCTCAAATCAAATAAGCAGCTCAGTCTTGAAGAGGGCCCTGATTGTTGTCACACCTGCCACCACCCAATCCAACAGCTCCTGCCAATTTCCCCCATGTAGACGAACCATCAGGAACTCTAGAGGGATGTCCGAGAAGTAGGGCATCCACACCCTCGTTTTCTGCAGGCTCCTGGTACAGCAGCGGCGCAGTACCCGAAACTCCATGAAGTCTCCAGCACCAGGCGTGTTTAGCCGCAACAGCACTCGAGATAATTCACAAAGGTCTGGGACAGAAGGGCCCAGCTGTCTCCCAGGTGCAAGCCGGAACACCACCCACTGCATTAGCCATTGGAACTGTGCTGGTAAATAGTAGGTCTCGAAGTCCGGAAGCTCCAGAGCCCCCTCTACTGTTGGCTTCTTAAGTGTGGCCAATGCTACTCTCCTGCAACCCGTCCCCCAGATGAAACTCGTCATAAACATGGTAAGGTCCCGAAAGATACTCCAGGGGATCCACACTGGCAGGACCACAAAGTAGTACAGCAAACAGGGGAGGGATCCCATTTTCAGTAGTGGTACCTTTCCCGCTACAGAGAGAGGGAGCATGGCCCAAAAGTTAGCACTAGATCGAATTGCATGAGCCGCCTTGCCCACGTTGCCCTCAAGGAGGTCTGCGGGATCATGACAAATCTGCACTCCCAGGTAAGGGAGACATTGAGGCACTCAGTTGACCTCCCCCAATCTCTCTGGTAAGGCCCTGTTCACCCTCATGGGGAACAGGCAAGATTTTTGCCAATGGAGCTGTAGGCCAGACACCGTCCTGAACCGCTCCTGCAGGTCACAGGCACCCCCAAGGCTTCCCCAGCATCCCAACGGAACAACAATTGGTTGTCGGCGTAAAGCACAATGTGTTGGGTTTGCTCGCCTAGTCACGGTCCCCGTCCTGCCGCAACAGGCAGAGGCTCCATGGCCAGGGCAAAGAGCAAGGGGGAATAGAGGCATCCCTGCCGGGTCCCGCATTCTACGCGGTAACATTCTGAGATGATACGGCCTGCCTTGACCTTTGCCGATGGATCCGTGTACAATAGTCGGGTCCAAGACACAAACCCCTGTCCAAGGCCAAAGCGCAGCATTACCTTATAGAGGAAGGCCAATTATAGGCTATTGAACGCCTTCTCAATAACAACTGCAAAAATCACAACCTCCTTTTTGTCATGCGTATCTGCCTCCAACAGCTGGAGAAGTGTTGTAACCCAGAATAAACTGTGCCTGATCTTGATGTATGAGTGCTAGCATGTGTTGTAAAAGGCAGGTGGCCAATACCCAGCCAATACCCAGCTCAATACCTTATAATCAACATTCAGCATCAACAATGGCCTGTAGGTCCTCTTGTCATTAGCCAGGTTTTACAAGGGGCACAATCAAGGACTCTCAAATAGAAGAGGAAAGCAGTTCCATGCCTTTCCCCACTTTATAGACCTCCACCAGCTGGGGCATAGGTCTTCTGCATAGGCTGAGTAAACCTCCACTGGCAGTCCATCCATGCTAGGTGTTTTATTTCAGGCCAAGGATTTTATGTCTGCCCTAATCTCCGGGAGCGTAATGTCTCCCCCAGTTTGTCTGCTTCTGCCAGTGTGACAGTCGGTTGTTCAACTGGTGCCAGAAAGGCCTCGATATCTGTAACTAAGCGGTCAGCTGCACTACTATAAAGGTTAGTGTAATAGTCAGGTAACTCACAGTTAATGTCTATCTGATGATATAGCGTGTGGCCCTGGTCCACAATGAGCTCCACTACCACTGCGCCCTGTTTTGCCAGATTTGATAGCCACCATAGCAGCGAGCCAGTCCAGCCCCCCTTCACATGCACCCGAATCATGTAGTTCCTACAATCAGCACAGCACAACTGTTCTACCTGTTTCGCTACCTTTTCTTTAGATTCTCGAAGTTCCGTTTGCACTTCAGGGTGTCCAGGCCTGCACCTCTCAATGTCCCTCAGTGCTTCCTCGACTGCGCCTGCCTCTGCCAGTAAGGTCCTCCAGACTCCCACCAACTCCTAAATGCATCTGCCCCTAATCACTGCCTTAAATGCGTCCCATTCTACCTGGTGGGTGGGGGGATCAGGGAAGAAACAGCATTGTCAGCAAAATATCAACTGATAGCCTCTCTGATTATATCCCGGAAGACCGGGTCTACCAGTATCTCCAGCTTTAGCCCCCATGTCCAAATACAGGCCCTCTCTCCCTCCCAACCTAGACCAAGCGGCAGGGGATTATGATCAGAAAGGGTCCTGAAAAGATACTCAGTGGTCCTGACCATCTCATGCACAGCAGGCGAGCACAATATTGCATCCAACCGCACATGGAGAGCATGCAAATGAGAGAAAAAGCAGTAATAATGATAATGTTCCCCCGGGTGGTGTGACCTCCAGAAATCCACCAGGGCCCATTGTGTCTGCAAGTTCGTGAACGCTCTGATTATCGGGGAGTCCTGCAACAGCAGCTGGGAATGGTCCATAGCAGGGTCGGCCACACAATTATAGTCTGCTCCCAGGAGGACCTGACCCACCAGATGAGGGGCTAATACTCTTGAAAGCTCAGCTAGTAAGAACCCTTGATCCATATCTGGGCCATAAAGGCTACCTATAGTAATATCTCACCCATTTAACTGTCCAGTGACCACTACATATTGCCCCACCCGATCTATCATATGCCCAGTATGCTGGAAGTGGATTCCAGGTCTCACCCATGCTAGAACTCCCCTAGCGAAAGTGGAGTAGTCTATGAAATAAGCCTGCCTTCTCCATCTACGCTGTAGCAATGCCCTTTCCTCAGCCAGGAGGTGCGTTTCCTGAGGCAGCACTATCTGCACCCCTCACCGGTTGAGGTATGAGAAGCCCTTATGCTATTTAGCCATAGTGTGCATCCCCCTGATATTCCATGATAACACTTTATATGTCATGGAGGATGCCATTGAACATAGGAAGAATACCTCAGATGACCCCGCCGGACAATTGCATCCTATCTGCGGGATCACCGCACATGCTCGCACAAAAAGGAGTTGTTACCTGAGGCACACATCAAATCCCACTCCCCAACAAACAAACAGCAAACACCCCAACTCCCACACCCTAGGACAAGCAGGGCAACCCAAACAGTCTGCCAAAAGGCATACATACAGTGTGATTCCCAGGTGCATGTCCCCACAGACATTCCACAGGATAAACATTATCAACCCTCCCCAACTCACAGCCAATCTCAAGTCCATATATCTCACCCACAGCATCAAATAAGTTCATCTGCTGTGCCAGGCGTAACCCGAGGCAGCTCAAACCTCTGAGTTCTCCGCCGAGTTGGTGTCTCTCATGCGATCAGAGTCCTGGGCACCTTCATCGCTCAGTGATGACATTGGGCTCAGTCCTCTCCTGCTCATTACAGCCACCACTTCCAGTGCCCTCTTCTGCTCTCGCTGAACTTTGGCACCCGAAGGAACCCTTCTGCTGTGTTTCTTCGCTTTATTCCGCCTAGGGGTACCCTGGCTGGAGTCGGCCTGCGGGTGTGTCTCGACCCAGTCCAACGCTTAATGCAGGGTTCTAAAGAATTGCACTCCCTCTGGTGTTACCACTCTTAGACGGGCTGGTTTAGCGGCACACACATGACATTGGAATGTTATTAAAGTGTTTCAGATAACTATATAATTTATGTTGTTTTTCTCTGGCAGGAGCACAGATGGGATTAGGCAAGTCATTAACCTAGATGGATTTTTAGGTCTGATTTCACAATGCAACTGTCATCTGACCATTTATCCTACATCAATATTATTCTACAGTTATCTGCTTCCACATAAATAAGTATTTATTCCCCTATTTACTTGTAATGCTTCACATTACCATTCAACATTCCTTTAAAGCCAGACCTATTGGCATTGCCAATGCTTGTTTTATAAATGGGTTCTGCACCCGAACATCACAATCTTTCAAGGTCCCACATTGGTCCAGCTGCAGTGGCAGGAAGGGGCTGGAGTCAAGGGGCATTGGACCACTGGGGCTGCGTGAGTGACAGAGTCAAAGGAAGTCATATGTAGGGGTGGGTGGTGAACTCTGCTCCGCCAGCGGAGTTTGTGGAGTTTTGCCAACTGAGTTCAGCAAAAAACTCAGATTCTGCCTTGTAGAGGAGTTTGCAGCCATCGCCCACCCCTAGAAAGTCACGGCGCTTGAGTGCTTTTCCAGGGGCCCCCTTGCACAGCGCACTACGCCCCACAACATAGAAGAAACATTTACTGGCCATGTGCTTAGATCTTGCCTCAATCCAAATTGTTATCAACACATCTAAAACAGAAGTGCACTCAGGCCCTGTACTCAAACAGCTCATCAATTAAAATATCCACCATAGCGACTAGAAATATTCATGCTGTAAATGTACTCCACATTCCTCAAAAGGCCTGGTTTGCAGACAGGGGAAGAGGCAAGCATGCAACACCGCCATAAATCAGGGCCTGGACAGACGGGAGATATGGTTATTAAACAGTTAAACTGGCACTTCTCCCCATCACCAGGGCACCATCAAGTACTACAGTTTTCCCAGCTTCAGAGGGGCAAATTACCTCAAATACTGAGAAGATAGCTCAAAATATTAACATGTGAGCTATCCATAAAACCTTGAAGGTGGAGTTTCAAAAGACATTCAAAAGTTCCAAAAATATAATGAAACCAATTTGTAGCATCCGAAAAGATGGGATGAAATTACTTAGAAATGAAACAAGCTTTCCCTTGTGCTCACCACTTTGTTGTACTTTAACAACTCCCCATAGCGCATTGGGATCCACCCGGCTGGAGGTGCAAGTCTCCGCTCCGATCCCGATTAAAGTTCTAATAATTTCTCCAAGAAGTGCTCCAGCGTCCTGCCCTACCCAGAAGGCACCAGTCATAGAACCGCCACTTACTTTCTGTACTCACTGCTCAACACACATCAGCTGCCCGGGATTCATCAGGGGAAGAAGCAGCCTGTCGCAAGCAGTAGCATGTGCGAAGCACCCCTCCCAGCCTCCGTGGCGCACTGTGATAGAATGCACGGGCGGCCCCTTAAAATCACCTCTCACTCGCCCATAACAATGATGTCAGCCAGTGGGCACCACGTGGGATGCATAACTTAACAAGTCGCAGGCACTCCAGGAAAGCTATTAACATAAGGGCCCTCCCCCAATTCATCACCTAATTCTAGGTGAGCCAGTCAGGACCCGCCTCGGGTGCACCGGCCTCACCCCGCCTCTTCCTCCCATGTCCCAGTCTTTCACTTGCAGCTTGTAGACTAACATTAGGGCGAAGTGGAACTCTGCGGAATTCGGCGTAGTGCAACCCCGCAAACTCCGCCCACTACGCATTATTATCATGTGGAGGAGCCACGGGTCGAGTCTTAAGGAAAGAAGCTGCCACAGGATTATAATATTTCCCTTGGACGGGGGGAGTCGTTTACGGTAAAGACATATGCAAACATCTCTAAATGCAGCTGCCCACTAACCTTTAAATTCATGCATTTCAGCACTCAGGCAGCTTCCTGCAGTGACTGAGGTTGTAATGGAGAGGCCTCAGCACTTAGAGAGCTCCCTTAAATTCATGAAAGTCTCTCATAAATTGGGCAGTTCCCCGAAATTAAGAGAGCTGCACTGAAGTTTTCAATAATAGCTTGTTTTTCATATACCTTGCTTTGCCTTTCCCATCCTCTGTGAATAACAGGTGCTACTATTAACCACTTCAAAGATACTCAATTTACCAACCTCGGGAGATTCGACAGGTGAGTTGGGCTTTCACGGATTCGAAGAAGTGACTTGCAAGTGTTTGCAGACATCAGTGACGAGCGAGTAGTGCAATATAACATCTTACTTTCACTAATTATATTCATTTCTCAACCCTAGGTATGTTTCCTGTCTCCTCCCTCACCCGCCAAAGACCTGTGATGTCATAATTGGGTGGCGGTGCTCTGCTCCTCATTTTAACATTGCCTGGTGGTGAAGGATGGCTGAGGGGAACATTCAGTGCCCGTGGAGGGGGTGACGCATTGCATCCCGTCACGTGCGCTGTACTTGTAAAGGAATCTCCACCATTACACTTTTCTCAGAAAGGGGGCGCTTGCACTTCCTAGGGGGGTTGGGGGGTCAGCAGACGGAGTGCTATTGCCCTCCATTTCTTCCAGGCCCTGGATAGCCTCTGACATTCCCAAGGGTCTGGGCGAGTTCTGCCAGTCACCTGATATACCGGATGGCCCTGCGGAGCCACCACACAGAACTAAGGCTGGGCGTAGTTCGCGTAGTAGCGCTACGCGAAGCTACGCGAAGATGCTTGTCCGCACTGTGCAATCATTGCAAACGGCTTCTTGCACAGTGCAAGCGGTCGTTTTCTGCCGCTCGAGTAGATTTCTACTCGAGCGGCAGCTTTCTCAACGCGGACTGGTAGTTTCTCATCGCGAGCGGTCGCGAGCATACGCGACCACTCGCAATGAGAAACCTGACCTCCCCGCATTGAGAATCTCGCCGGGAGGTTTATTTTCCACGCTCGCGATCGGCAACTTGATGTTGCTGATCGCGAACGAGGAAAAAGTCTCGCCGGGATGTCATTTTGCTTGCTCGCGGCCCCCAACTTGACGTTGAGGACCGCGAGCAAGCAAAAAATGACCGCTACGCTACGCGTGTTTGCACTGTGCTACGTGCAATTCGCGTAGTGCGAAGTAGCGCAAACTTCGCAAACTACGCGAGCGTAGCGTAGTACTTCGCCCAGGCCTACACAGAACATGGTCATCAGCGTGGATGTCTGTCAGTCATAGGATGTTGACAGTGTCCCAACCAATCCTTTACACGTGAACGTCTTATAAGGTGCCTTGCAGGCAAAAAAGAAGCCCTGAGAATCTTGCGGCACATGGACAGTACACCTCAGTGCAGGGACTGAGCTTGCAGTGCGGGTGTTTCAGCACTCGGACAGCTCCCTGCAGTCTGTAGCGAGGCAACGAAGATGGGTATTGTCATGGACGGAGTGTGTCTGTGCAAAAAAAAACATGACTTGTGCCCCTCCTTCTGCACAAGTTCAGCAACGTCTCCGTCGTCTATGCGCCTAATCATCAAGTTGAACACTTGCCTCTGTTGTGATGAGCGCAGATTCTGTTATAACAGTTATTCATTGGCCAGTGCTCATTTTAAGAAGTCGTTTCTAAAGAAAAATATGACAAAACACTGTTTCTTTTTTACAACTTTAAAAGTTAGGAGCAAAGGCTTAAAATGTGCATTAATTGGCGAAAATGGTTAATGTTAGCAGCACTTGCCCTTATAACAACCCAAAGATGCTGATTAGGCGCATCACTCACAGGAACGTCGCTGCACCTTTGCAAACGGATGGGCGAGGTGTCGAAGGTCTTTCAGGGCCTGGATTGCTCCCTGCAGGGCATGTGGCTCCACTGAGGATCCCTCGATAATTGGACAGCTCCCTCCAAGATGTAGAGTTCTGTAAAGCTCTTATGCGGAGGAAATGTTGCAACCAGGACCTTTCCACCGTTGGACAGCTCCTGCATGGAATGAGGTTGCACTGAGGAGCTTTCAGAACTTGCACAGCTCCCTTCTGGCTAGAGAGCTGCAATAACCCCATATGCAGTAACTGAGGCCGCATTCAGGAACTTCTTACGCTTGGACAGCTCCTGCAAGGAATGAGGCTGCACTGAGGAGCTTTCAGTACGTGCACAGCTCCAAAGAGCTGCAAACAGACTCTTTCAGCACCTGGACAGTTCCCTGAAGGGAATGAGGCTGCAGTGAATATCTTTCAATTCTAGATCAGCTCCCAACAACCAACAGGCAGAACCACTGGAATTATGCTGCATGGAGGACCAAATTATGAAATAGGGGTGACTAAATAAGGCAGCAACAAAATGCAAATTAGGCAGCATAATGTGCCCCATTTTGCGACAGTATGACTTCATCATTTTTACACAGGTTATCATTATTTGGGCAAAGGTTTTATCTCATTAGTTCAGTTTAACAGCTAAATTACAGTACCCAGCAAAAAAAATGACCACTTAATTTTTACAGTGGGCTTTCGATTGCCCTGCAAAATACGTGAGGGCATTTTTAGTAACTTTTGATCTGTTTGTGCTAGAAATAAAATTCCTTGTTAAAACCTGCAAATTATGCAGCTGATAATGGATATTGGGTCTAGTGTGGCACATCCATAATAATGAAGAAAGGACCACAGCCTTAGAATTGCATAATTCCAGTAGCCTTAACTATGGGACTGCAGTAGGCTCTAATTCAGCATCTGAGACGGTAATGAATATCTTTCAGGAGTTGTACAGGTCCCGGAAGGAATGAGGCCTAGTATAAGATTCACTATATTCGAGGCACCAGACAATTCCCTGCTTTGACTGGCATTGTGCATATATTATGGTTAAACGTCCCCTACAGATTGGACAACTTCTCATAGGTGAGATTGTGAATAACGTATGGTGAAGAATTGTCTGCAGGTGAAGAGCTCCCTACAGGACCAACGCTATGATTAGCATCTTAATGACCTTGGACCTCTCCCTCAAGACATTGATGGTGCATGTTTTATGAATAAACAGCATTCAACAGCCGGACAGCTGCCTGAAGAGACATTGAACAAGACATTTTATCCTCGAACCAGTCTCTTACTGGTATTATTGTTTGTGCCAGGCATATCCTCAAAGAGGAAAATGATTGAAATGCCAGTGAAGTGTATTCCACATAATTTTGTAATAATTATGTGTATTTCAAAAAAAGGAAAAAATATAATGGTAACATAATACGTTTAATGGACTCAAATGGAAGGATCAAATGCCATTGGCCATGTGTTCTGAAACAGTAAATAATGTCATAAATGCAGAATATACACCAGGTTCTATAGGGAGAATAGCTATGATCAATAGGAGACATATTGACTGTCACTGCAATAAAAAGAGCCTACATGAACTGATCACAAATTTTGCAATAATTAGACAATATATTTTGCCGTTTAAAGGTGATCTATGAATGCCTTGCTGACATGCAATGCAGTAGCCTTTTTTTAACCAGTACATGTTTTTAAGCGTAATTCTTTACTGTGTATATTGTGTACATGACTGTATGATATTACATTTGAGCTTTTGTTTATTGATATATATAATATATATATATATATATATATATATATATATATATATATATATATATATATATGTATCCAGAAAGCTGCTTCTCGCCTCCCGCAGGTATCTCTTCAGCAAAGCAGACACGGACCCACGATTGCGTACTTTAAAGTTGTGGTTTAATGTCGGCCAGTACGCGTTTCAGTCCAGAACGGACCTTGATCACATGACAACGCTGTTGAAAGTCAAAGACCATTTAAAGTGCTACCTTCTGACACGTGATTGATGATGTGCAATAGAACTAAAAGAAACATTTTTTACATTCAATACATGGGTCGAGTCATCACTTTCAATAAACCAAAGCAGGGAAACCTTTACCACCTGTCTTTGTTAATAACATGTCTTAAATACGTTTAAAATCAAAAGGAATAGTCACAATTGATAATATTATATAAATAGCCTATAGAAACGTTCAAATAAATAACCAAAAAATTAATAATTATATTAGTTGAACCATACGTAAAATGTAAAAATACATATCAATTTTTTTTAAATGTTTCTAAAAACGGCTTTTTCGATAAACGACATATAAAATAGTGTTATTATATAAAAGATTATAGGATCAATCCTTGATTCGACATGTACTGGGATATTTGCATCAATGCACTATATTGTATCTTAGAATGTAACTGGACACCATGATTCTCCGTTCTATATAAAATCTATATAAAGTGCTATGTGCTGCCTAAAGTGATCGACACAATTCCCCAATCATCTTACTCATTTAGATTTCAACGAATAAAAGATTTCAGTGCTAAACAATATAGTGCATCTAAGAGTAGCTAGTTAAAAAACCATTATGTTTACTGGTTCAGGTGAATTGGCAGCTTCCTATTTAGGTCACTAATGTGATTTCCCTAATGGTACTATTCTATTTATAAAAAACATTTTTAAATAGAATAAATATAGAAAAACATAGGGAAGTTAATAAAACTATACAGATCTGTAAAAAATGTACTATAGTTTTTGTTTCTCTTTTTATCTCTTTGTTTCATTTTTTCTCTCTTGTCCCTCTTTTTTTAATTTTTTTTACCTCTGGAAAAGGGCGCACAGTAGTTAGGGATGGGCAGGGCATGTTCTATAAGCAAGTATATACATCCTCTGTATTGTTCAATCCTCCTGGGGACTTACTGTCCATATTGAGAATATATTGCGTCTCTAATTTTCTGAGCTGATAGTCCCTGTCGCCGCCTCTTTTAGTTTTAGGTATGGAATCAATTACAAAGTACGAGAAGTCTTTTAAGTTGTTATTGTGGACTTCTCGAAAGTGTCTGGCGACAGGGTAAGTAGGGTCACAGTTGTTAATCGCCCTTATATGTTGCAAAATTCTTTTGCTCACCGGTAGCTTAGTGCTACCAACATATCTGAGTTGACATGTGCATTCCAGCACGTAGATTGCGTATTCCGTTTTACAATGGAGGGGTTTGTTAATTTTTACCTCTTTGTCACTAAAAGCAGTGGAATAGCTTTTTCTGTTCACGCCAAACTGGCATGCCTTACATGTTTTACATTTTGTGAATCCATTGGGAACATTCAACCAATTAGAAATATTGGGTGATTCGGGACTACTAGAAACTAAGCTATTGTGCATTGAGGGAGCTCTTTTATAGGTGATGTTAGGTTTTGTAGAAAGCTCATGACCTATTACAGGGTCATTTTTAACAATGGCCCAGTTTCTATGTATAATTTTCTTTATGGTTTTTTCTTGAGCACTGTATGCGATGATAAGTCTCAGCTCATCATGATTTTGATTTGTTATATGTGTCACAGATCTATTTTTTGGGGGAATTAGCAGTTCATTTCTGACTAAATTCTGTGATTTTTTGATGGCATCTTGTACAACTTTAATGGGATACCCTCTAGATAAAAATCTCCTCTTACTTTGCTGTTGGGCTTTTGCTAGATCTTCTGGGCTACTGCAAATTCTTTTAAGACGAAGCATTTCCCCATAGGGAATGCTGTGTACTAAGTGCCGTGGGTGGAAACTTGAAAAATGTAACACGGCATTGCCGGCAGTTTCCTTTCTGTATACCCTGGTTTCTAGTTTGTTTCTGTTAGAGTATATTTCAACATCTAAAAAGTTAATGCTGGTGTTGCTTATATTGGATGTGAAACTCAGGTTGACACCATTCTCATTAATCTCTGAAACAAAGTTCATAGCTTGCTCTTTGGTTCCCTCCCATACAATAAAGAGATCATCAATATACCTATAGTACAGTTTAACATGATCATCCATATACCTCTTGTGTGTGTCCCAGAGAACCAGCTCCTCCCACCAGCCCATGAATAAACAGGCATAACTGGGGGAGAAGCTGGCTCCCATTGCGACTCCTCGCATTTGCTGATAGTAGGTTTTGTCAAACAAAAATACATTGTTGTTTAAACAGAAGCTGATCATGCCTAACAGCATAGCATTGTGTTGGGGCAGAGTTACTTCATTCTTGTTTAAATAGAATTCAACAGCACGTAGGCCGTCTTTATGGTTAATGCACGTATATAAGGAAGCAACATCCAAAGTTAAAAGATAAAAATTACTGTCCCAATTAAAATCCTTTAACTTGGAAATAAAATCACTTGTGTCCCTTATATAGGAGGGCAATCCTTGGACCCATTCTTGAAGAAAAAAGTCTATATATTTGGAAGCATTTTCCAATAAGCTAGATCTGGCAGAAATGATGGGCCTGCCTGGGGGTTTGGAAGCGTTTTTATGGATTTTGGGGATAAAGTAAATATTTGGGACAGTTGGATGATCATTTCTAATGAACTGGTACTCGTCCATTGTCAACAGTCCTACACTTTTCCAAGCCACCAATTTAGCATAAAAATCCTTGGATGTCTCCCTTAGGGCCAACGAATTGCTGAGTCTATAACAAGATCTGTCATTCAACTGAGACAATGCTTCTTCCATGTAGTCTTTTCTCGCCCACAAAACTACATTTCCTCCTTTGTCAGAATTTCTGACTATAACGTTCTTGTCTTTATGTAGTTTGTTAATCAAAGAGTAATATTGTTTATTTTTGTTATTTATTTTCTTCTTGGAGTTTAATGTTTGGTGATTCAATTGTTTAATTTCACTGATCACGTTTTCACTGAAAATGTCAATGCCATCTCTCACTAATACAGGAGTAAATTTAGATTTCTTTTTGAATGGTGTAATCTTCCTAGAGGCTTCTCGTGAGGCTGAAGTATTCATGGCTAAGGAAGGAAACTGTTCTTTGCCTTGCCCATTATAATTTTCCTGTTGTAATTCAGTTAGCACTCGCAACAGAGATTGGTCCACTAAAGGCATGGTTTGAGATAGTTCCTCTGTCTCTGGATTACTCTGGAGGTTGGAGTTAGTCCCTGCTTTTGATTTATTCAAAGCATGAAATTTTTGAAGTTTTAACTTACGCACAAATTTATAGATGTCCATTCTGGTATTAGGATAATCAAAATTTGATTCAGCACAGTAGGGTAAGCCAAGGGCCAATATTTGAATTTCTGCTTGGTTAAGAACTGTTTCCGACAAATTGATAACTGTTCTTTTACTTTCCTCTAGTGCATTTATCGGCGGTTCCACCAGCCCCTCCCGCGTTTTTTGCTGTTGTTGATGTGAGGAGTTGGCTCGTTTCCTGGCTTTCCGCCTCTGCCTCCGCCGGTAGTTTCTCCTCTGTCTGCTGGTTTTTTCTGGGGTCTTGGTCGGAGAGTCGATCTCCGTTCCTCCGCTAAAAAATTCAATTCTTCTGCGGGGGAAGGTGTCACATGAATTCCACCTGTCATAGGTCTAATGGTGTCCCCTTACTGGTATCCTTGTTTGTGCCAGGCATATCCTCAAAGAGGAAAATGATTTAAATGCCAGTGAAGTGTATTCCACATAATTTTGTAATAATTATGTGTATTTAAAAAAAGGAAAAAAATATAATGGTAACATAATACGTTTAATGGACTCAAATGGAAGGATCAAATGCCCTTGGCAATGTGTTCTGAAACAGTAAATAATGTCATAAATGCAGAATATACACCAGGTTCTATAGGGAGAATAGCTATGATCAATAGGAGACATATTGACTGTCACTGCAATAAAAAGAGCCTAGATGAACTGATCACAAATTTTGCAATAATTAGACAATATATTTTGCCGTTTAAAGGTGATCTATGAATGCCTTGTTGACATGCAATGCAGTAGCCTTTTTTTAACCAGTACATGTTTTTAAGCATAATTCTTTACTGTGTATATTGTGTACATGACTGTATGATATTACATTTGAGCTTTTGTTTATTGATATATATATATATATACAGATTCTTCTCCAAATTGAGCAGATCAGGGGACACAGCGGGGATTCAAAAGTAATTTATTTGAAGATTTCGGCATGACGCGTTTCGGCGTTGAGCCTTCCTCTGATGACGTAGTTCAACCGAGGTACTCTTGATTGGTTAGTTTATATGCTGCTCCCTCCACAGTGGTGAGGCACACACCTGGCCCACGTTACCATGCAGAGTACTCCGGCAGTATTGCGATTAAACTACCGGTCCCATCATGCAGTGTGTTACTCAGGTAAATGCTGGAATAGTTTTGTGGTTTAGAAAGAGTCCTGGTAAAATCCAGAAAATAAATAGTCTTTGCCCCCTACTTCCAGCCTCCCTACTGGCTGCAGCCGAGTCCTGGATACTTCTTGTGCAGTGACTGAGTATCACCATGAAGTCATGGTCCACCTACTGGCAGCAGAGACTCCGATTACAGGGTTCGAGTGGCGGGTCGTGGGTGGCCGATACCTCGGCAAAAAGAAAGAGTGAGTCCACCCATTGCAAATGTTGTCCACGACCCAAGTGGAAGGGTCCCCTCATGCGCGTCACTGGCTGCGCGCTCTATATACACAGATTCTTCTCCAAATTGAGCAGATCAGGGGACACAGCGGGGATTCAAAAGCAATGTATTTGAAGATTTCGGCATATATATATATTCTTCAACAAGTGGCTCAACTTTTGCTGGCTTCCCAGCGCTCTCAAGTGGTGCGAGACCCCACAGCGGAGCCCGGCCTGTACAAATCCACACTTCTCCCAACAAGGAATGGGTCCCACTCACGGAAGGTTTATGGTTGATTTCTTATTCCATTGTATTTATTTCAGGGTGAAAGTAGTATCGACGCGTTTCAGTCTCCACTGAGACCTTGTTCACGATAACACTCGTGATGTACTCTATCCAATTCACTGACTTCGTCTTTGAAGTATCCACTGCCAAGGACAGACGAACGCGGACCCAAAGTTCCTTGTGCAAAATAAGTTTTATTTCCTTTTGCCCTGCATCTCCGCCATGACCCGTTTTAGCCCTACCTGGGCCTTGATCACATGACGCGTTGCAAATGTTACCACCCTTATTTAAAGTGCCAGTGAAATAGTGACGTGTTAACCATATGACCACTCTATAGACATGAAAGAGGTACTAAAGTATTCGAGTCACCGCACAGTGTCAAGCCTAACATCTTAAATGTGCAAAAAAGGCATAATTTGGTTCGCATAAATACATAAATGTAAAATATGGCTTTGAATAAATATAAAAAACAATTAATTTAACATTCATTCAAGTAAAACCTTAAGGAACACGTGTCATATTATTTCTTAACGGATCGTTATCTTGTTTAACATTGTAATTCATTCTGTGTGAGACCTAATCCTCTACACAAGCAATTGTTAAACCTTCTCGTACTTTCTAAAATAGAAAGTGAGAAAATAATAAGCCTTTGATGTTAAAATTAAGCACATTAAAACAAAGGGACTGAGCTAAAATCATTCATAAAATAATAACTCTGGATTTCCTCTTTGTGCAAAAACGCAATGTGCCCGGCGTTTGCGTTTTCCTTTCGTCGTGTTGTGCCGGCGGTCACCGGATCTAGCTTTTATATTCTTCAGCAAGTGGCTCAACTTTTGCTGGCTTCCCGGCGCTCTCAAGTGGTGCGAGACCCCGCGGAGGAGCCCGGCCTGTACAAATCCACACTTCTCCCAACAAGGAATGGGTCACACTCACGGAAGGTTTATGGTTGATTTCTTATTCCATTGTATTTATTTCAGGGTGAAAGCAGTATCGACACGTTTCGGTCTCCACTGAGACCTTGTTCACGATAACACTTGTGATGAACTCTATCCAATTATATACATTGTAATTACAATTAGATCACTTCCTGTTTTTACATCACAAAGCATTCTGAGAGATGTAGTTTCCTATTACATAATACACCTTCACTTAATATCAAGGGTGATAGAAAAGTGCTATATGTGTGAAAATCTAGTGACAAAACAAGTAATAAAACAAATACATTTTATAATCGCCCTAGTTATGAACAATATTTGCATCATGTCTCATTCGATTAACAATTAATATGTGTGTTTTGCTATTTGAGCAGAAATTAGATTTCAACTTTTTCACAATTCATACCCTCTAGTGTTTTTATTTTCTAGCGTTAGATGGAATCATATCATTGCACATAAGATTCAATGCATCCTTTACTCTGCGGGGAATTATACTCATATTAAAAGATTTCTTTTTTATAAAACATTTGTTTAGTGCTCACGATGTGAAAAAAGATGAAGTTAGTGGTTTAAAAGTAATTACGGAAGCAAAAGTGGTGAATCATACGTGTACATAGAGTTCTTCACTCTGGTTTAACCCATACGGAGTAAAAGTCCAGCGGTTGAGAATATGTTGAGATTCTCTTTGGGGTAGCTTTCTCTCCCTGTCGCCACCCCGGTCATTGCGTGCTATTGTCTCAATTGCATAGAATTGCAAGAGTTTCCAGTTTCCTCCATGATGTGACTCCATGTGTTTTGCCACCGCATTACTGCGGTCTTTATTTATTGTTGCACGAACATGTTCCAGGATTCGTTTTTTCAATTTGCAGATCGTACTCCCTACATATTTCAAAAGACATGGGCATTCGATGACATAAACAGCAAATTGACTCTTGCATGTAATCAGTTCGTGGATTTTCCATATTCTGTTATTTGCCATTTTTATTTCTGTTGTATTCTTTGCAATCTGGCAAACTTTGCAGGTGTGGCATTTTACAAATCCTTTGGTTTTAAGCCACTGAGTCGGTTTGTTAATCTTCTTTTGGAAGTGGCTGTGGACTAACCGGTCTTTTAGATTACTTGCTCTTCTGAAGGTCACATTGGGTGTGTGCCCATGATTCTGCCACCTGTGGGGTCCAGTTGGAGTATTTTCCAGTTTTTTCTTAGGATTGCTTTGATTTTTCTGGATTCGTTGGAGTAGTTGGTAATTAATCTGATGGTTTCAGAATTCTTACTGATTATGGGTGTTTTGATTTTCATGATCTCCTCTCTTGCCTTTCTATTCGATTTCTCCCAGCATTTCTTTATATTGCCTTCATGATAACCTCTTTGCTTAAACCTTTTGAGATGTCGCTTTGCTGTGTTTGTACCACTCCTCCTTCTCTGAGCATATTCTTCGGATTATTAAGAATTCACTGTACGGTATATTTTGAATTAATGTTTGTTGGTGGAAACTCTCCGCATGAAGTGTGGCATTTGTTGAGGTTGACTTGCGATGTAGAGTTGTATGTATTTGGTTATCCTGTATGTAGATTTCAGTATCCAAGAATGTCACTCTCTTTTGGCTGATATTGTAAATGAACTTAAGGTTAGCCGTCGTTGAGTTTAGGATATTGAAATATTCCTGAAATTCTACTTCTGATCCATCCCAAATGATGAGGAGGTCATCGATGAATCGTAGCCACATGACCGTTTTGTTCACAAATTCATCATTATCCGGGTGCCAAGCAAGTTTTTGCTCCCACCAGCCCATTACAAGACAGGCATAACTGGGGCTAGAAGAAAACCCCATCGCTGTTCCTTTGGTCTGCTTGTAGATCTCATCACTGAAGAGGAAGATATTTTGGGGCAAACACATTTTTGTCATTTCAAGTAACATTTGGTTGTGCTGGGCATAATGTATATTCCTTTCACTTAGGAAAAATTCACATGCTTTAATTCCTATGTCATTCTCTATGTTGGTGTACAAGGACACCACGTCCATTGTAATAAGCTTGTATTTTTCCTGCCAGGGTGTCCCCTGTAGATGTTGCAGAAGATCACTGGTGTCCTTGATGTACGAGTTCAAGCTTAGGACAAAAGGCATTAGAAAATGATCGCTATAATTGACAATAGGTTCCAGGAGTGACCCCTTAGCAGATATGATCGGTCGGCCTGGTGGTTTTGTCGGGTCTTTATGAATCTTTGGAATTAAGTATATTGTAGCTGTTATGGGGAAGTCTGTTGTTAAGTACTTGCGTTCATCCTCATCAATGAGGTTTAATGAAAGCCATTCTGTAAGTTTCTTGTCTAATTCCATTTTTAGTTTCAGTTTTGGATTGGTTTCCAATTTTTGGTAGTAGTTGGTATTACTCAGTTGTTGGTGTGCCTCCTTTACATATTCATTCCTGTCCCAAATGACAATGTTGCCGCCTTTATCTGCCATTTTGATTTGTTTGTCCTGGGTTAGATTGAACAAGGCTTCTCTCTCTTGTTTGGTAAGGTTGTCCGAATATCTCGGTTTTTTGAGTTTATATATGTCTTGGATCACTGCCTCGTGAAAAATATCAATTTTATTGCCCGCTGTTAGTTGGGGTTAAATCTTGATTTTAGTTTTTTGCCGCTTAAACCTGCCCCCATTTGGGGGCAGGCTGCCTTCAGAGTAATGTTGTTTCATTCCTCTGTCACATCCAGATTGACCAGTGTCAATAAATCCTCCAATTCTTTGACTGCGAGAGTAGAGGTCGGTGTTTCAATGGCCTTTCTAAAATCTCTAAATTTTTTATTTTCCGCAAAGGTTTTTGCCAATTTGATCTTCCTCACATATTGGTATAGGTCTATTCTGGTTTGTGCCATGTCCATTTGTCCGGTTGGACAAAAATTTAAGCCATGTTTCAGCAATGATATTTCTGATTCCGTCATTTCTCTGTTGGATAGATTTACTATTGCTAATTCCTCTGTTGGGTTTAAAATGTCTTCTTCTGACGCATGCTCCTTGTGGTTGTCCATATTTTTTCTGTTGTTCCACTTCCTCCTTTTTCCTCTTCTTGTTTGTTTCTGTAATCCCGCTGGCTTCCTCTTCCTCTGTATCCCTGTTGAGTACTCCTGTTTTGCTCCCACTGTCGTTGTTGGAGCACGAGTCGCATGTCCCCTAAAAAAGTGTGTTTCGCTTTATCACCAGTTGTTTCTATTTCACCCTCACTCGCATCCGTTGAGGTAAGTGACGAAACGCTGCTTGAAATATTGGTTACATTGTCCATTTTATCCTGTTGTTCAAAAGTGTCAAACTTCCTGGCATATGTGAAGATTCTTCCATCCGCGTAATCTTCTTTGTCGCACTGGAATTTGGTTTGTTTGCGTAGTTGTACAGTTTCCTCATGTCGCTCAATCTGTCGTTCTAACTCTTCCTTGAATTTAGTTATTTCTTGATTGAATTCCAATGTTGTTAATTCCTTTTCCAAGTCCTGTAATTGTTCCTTGATCTTGTTCAATGCAATTTCTGTATATTTCACTAATATGACCATTAAACCTATTGTGGAGTTTAAGATGTGTTCCTTCCACTCTTGCAATAATTAGTTGCTCAAATCCTGGTGGCTAGGCATTAGGGAAATTCTCAAGCCTCTCGGCACCCTCTGTACTTCCAAATATTTCTTTAGGGTCATTAATTCCCACCATTTATTTATTTCCTTTTTAGATAGCTTTTCCCAAAATGTTAGTTTACTTCTTGTATATGATCTTTTTGGGAGAGATTTTTGTTCTGTTTCGCTTAAACCGCTGATTTCCTGATCGAAGAATGATGCCAAAAGTTCGCTGCGTTTTGCTTCCCTTTTCTCCATTTGAAATGCTTTCAGTTTCCTGTTAATTAGTTACAAAGTTGCTGCGTGATTTTAGCACAGAGAGTCCCTTCCGTCTGTGAAGACAATCAAAGATTCCGAAAGATTCTTTCCTAAACCGTTTGCAATGAAACATTAATGTGGTTCTTCGTTCGGTTTGTTAGATTGTCTTTTCACAGCCCAACCGGCTTAACTCAAGTGTTAGAGTAAATGATCGTACAAATAAATACGCTAGCCTACTGAACCACGAACACGCTTATCTCGACCCTCCGGTTTCGGACGGCGTGTCCCTGGTATTCGGCGTTTGCGTTTTCCTTTCGTCGTGTTGTGCCGGCGGTCACGGGTTCCAGCTTTTACATTCTTCAGCAAGTGGCTCAACTTTTGCTGGCTTCCCGGCGCTCTCAAGTGGTGTGAGACCCCGCGGCGGAGCCCGGCCTGTACAAATCCACACTTCTCCCAACAAGGAATGGGCCCCACTCACGGAAGGTTTATGGTTGATTTCTTATTCCATTGTATTTATTTCAAGGTGTAAGCAGTATCGACGCGTTTCGGTCTCCACTGAGACCTTGTTCATGATAACACTTGTGATGTACTCTATCCAATTATATACATTGTAATTACAATTAGATCACTTCCTGTTTTTACATCACAAAGCATTATGGGAGATGTAGTTTCCTATTACATAATACACTTTCACTTAATATCAATATATATATATGTGTGTTTCTTTGTCAACCTTGAAGAAGTCCAAGTAGTTTGGGACAAAACGCGATGGCTGTGTTTAATTTGGAGATCTAACGGACTGACAATTTATATTGTGTTTTCTGCTTAGACAACTTCATGTGCTTTGATATTGCTTACTGAGTGCTCCTCCCACTCTTCTTTTTCTATTTGTGAATTCCGTTTTCGTTGGAACAGTTAAACCAGGGAGCGCAGCACCTGTATTTTGGAACAACCCAGAGTGCAGAAATTTATACCACAACTGTTCCTAATATGTTAGTTTTACATTTCTTTTTAGGGTGTTTTATCTTTAATCTAACAGTGCCTGTTACTGAAACACAGGCATAATAAATGTGTAATGCACAATTCTGTTTTCATAGCTCTAAAATAGAGCCATTCCCATGAGAACTGGCATTTAAACCCAGTATTTGCCTGATATTAGCCTGGTGAAAAACAAACAGCCAAACGCCAAAACGGACCCCTAAGCTACTGGACATCTGCTGCCACCCTGAGGTCTACAGACACCTAAAGCAGGCATTAGAATCGAGGATGGGAGTCCACCCCCTAACCTAAGGGAGATGGGAAATGTAGGGCACCCTTCTGTACCAACAACAGCCTTTTCCCTAGTCAGTCATGATACAGAGAGGATATTAAAATCAAGGATGTTGGGGAAGGATGGCATCACAGTAGGTATATTTGTATAGTCAATGGTGGAAGAAGGAGAGAGTTCTGCCAAGAATGGGGAACATTTATTTTATTTTGGTTTATTGTATGGTGGTGGGCTTTGGTTGACAGGCCATGTGGTATTTGCATGTTTTAATGTATAGGATCAAGAAATAAAGATCAGTGAGATGGGACCATGTTTGGTATGACTCCCAGTGACCTCTTTGTCCCCACACATCTGATCCATTGGGGCAGACGCTCACCGGATGTGGATTGGGGGGCACAGACAACATAAAATAGTAGATGAATAGCTGTCAATAACATGAAACTGTGCACCTCAGGTGCCAAGGAATATAGCATGCTACAACGCATGCTTTTACATCGCGTTCCATTACAACGCGGTCGTTAATACGACCGTGTTGTTAGAACGCGATACCTTTACAAGGAAAGTCATTAGATCGACTTGCTCTAGATGGCACTCCAACCTTAGGAATAGTATAAATTACTATTCCAACTCCACCCTGCGCAACAGTAGGGAAGGTGTTGTAGAGCAAGTCGATCTAATGACTTGCGTTGTAAATGCATTGCGTTGTAACAACGCGGTCATTGTAACGACCGCGTTGTAAACGTAACGCGATGTAACAACCGCGTTGTAAAGGCTGTTTCCCGTGCCAAGAGTGTTTGTACAAAACTCCAGTTCTCTTCTCTTTGGGCCTCATTATTCACCAATAAATCGGACTTCTCATCACCTTCAGAGTTTTTGATACCCAGAGTACCAGTAACTCTGGGATTATTTATGGGATTTCGAGGGTTCCCTTAGAAAAGAGGAATTATAAAGAAAATTGCTAATTACACATCCGATTTCCCCAGCTGCTTATTTCTACACCCAATTGTCTTCAACCCTGGTATTTCACTTGCTCTGGGGATGTGAATAAGCACTGTAGCGCATCTGTGATAAATCTACAGACTTTGTAATTCCAAAGGACTTTGTAACTCCTGTTACTGGCCGCATTGGAATTGAACAGTAACTGGTAATATGGCTCTGAACGCATTCGATAATTATCAGATGCGTTAAATACCTCAAGGGTCATTAAATTTTGGTAGGCCAAACCTGCCGAAATTTAACAGGGGAAAAGCATACGGTATTTACCGAATCATGTCGATTTTAATGCCCTTAACACCAAAATCTGAATGTCATGCCCCTAAACTCGTAATAGGTGCTGTTTATCTCACAAGATAGATAATGTACCCCATGGTATCCTTATTTATCATGTGTGATGAATCGCGCCTACACTGTAATCAGGGCTTTTGTCTATCAAATTTCTTAGAACTCCCTCAAGTAGAAAGCAGCTCTGTTATTGATTGCTCCCCATCTATAAGTCTTTATGTTCTGCGGGGGTTGTTTCTTGTTAGGAAGTGATTCTTCAAGAGTTCCTTAGTGTGGAGCAGAGTAAAAATACATTTGAAAACACAGTGTCTGAAGGCAAGCTTCCTTTCTGCCAAAATCAATATTTTATAAGCTTTAAAAAACACTATTTTTACATGTGTAAGCGAAGAAAGTAGTTAATGGTGTTCCTCTGCTTCCGTGCATGACAAAATCATTAATTGTAGGAGAATAACAATTTCAATGGGATGTTTGGAAACCTATGTGTTTTCTAGCATGTCCACATGTCTTGAGAAGGAATGTGTGTAAAATGCCAAAAAGCTAGATAATGCCAGATTTTGTATTTAACTGGATAAGCTGCATAATCTTCTTTTAAAACTGCATAAATTGTTTTTGTTGCCATGTAATTAAGTTAACCGTGCCGCATTATTTGTCCCTCTATTGCCTAATTCCAGGGCATGTGCTGGAAGGTATCATGTCCAGCTCCACTTGCCACCACAGCAGTCTGGGGTAGTCTGTTGAAATGTACAAGTTGGGCCCGTTCCTCAAACTCCCCCTGCCAGCCCTCGTCTCTGTTACCAGGTTGTATGTTGTATGTGGGTCCACCTCCTACCTCTCCTTTATCCAAAGTGTAGGCTGCACACGCCACTACTGCTCCTGACTGTGCTGATTCATGTGGCTAGCGCCTCCCACGCCCAGTCACACACCAGCCTTCTTGACCACACACTAGATTGTAGGGCTAGGGCAGAAAGCGGCTGCTGATGCCCGCTTGTGTTTGGATTGCAATACTACCAGAGGGAACCCCCAGCTAGGCATCAGTTCTTTCAGTGTTTGTCCATGCAGTGGGGGAGACTTGTCATGTGGTGGGGAGACTTGTAATGCAGTGGGGACAATTATCATGTGGTGGTGGAGAATTGTCATGTGGTGGGGGAGAATTGTCATGTGGTGGGGACAATTATCACGTGGTGGAGGAGAATTGTCATGTGGTGGGGAGAATTGTCATGTGGTGGGGACAATTATCACGTGGTGGAGGAGAATTGTCATGTGGTGGAGGAGAATTGTCATGTGGTGGGGAGAATTGTCATGTGGTGGAAAGAATTGTCATGTGGTGGAGACAATTATCACGAGGATGAGGAGAATTGTCATGTGGTGGGGGAGAATTGTCATCTGGTGGGGGAGAATTGTCATGTGGTGGGGGAGAATTGTCATGTGGTGGAAAGAATTGTCATGTGGTGGGGACAATTATCACGTGGTGGAGGAGAATTGTCATGTGGTGGGGGAGAATTGTCATGTGGCGGGGACAATTATCATGTGGTGGAGGAGAATTGTCATGTGGTGGGGGAGAATTGTCATGTTATGGGGACAATTATCATGTGGTGGGGAGAATTGTCATGTGGTGGGGACAATTATCACGTGGTGGAGGAGAATTGTCATGTGGTGGGGGAGAATTGTCATGTGGTGGGGACAATTATCACGTGGTGGAGGAGAATTGTCATGTGGTGGGGGAGAATTGTCATGTGGTGGGGGAGAATTGTCATTCAGAGGGCAGTGACAGAAATGGACTGGCATGCTATGACTCAGGGGCCATTTTGGTGACGTAGAATCATGACTGTGCCTATGGAATACACATTGGCCCTCATGTCAAACAGCCTGGTTAATTTGCCAAACGTGAGGTCACTATTGTGACTACACATATCGCACTTATGAGTTTTGTGATAAAAAGTGGCAGGTCAGTTCATCACACAGTACATTCTGACTTAGCGGAACCTGATTTTATCAGTGGCAATAAATATCACACCAATTACCGGGCCTCCTGTGTTAGTAGATTGTGACAGTACTGTAGGACTGCCCACCATGTCATGAGCTGCATCGTGTCTTAGTGAGAGTGACACCTACTTCATATATACCCTTAGGTCGGTAAATGTGAGGGGAGTGATCACCGCATGAAAACTGAAAAATAATTTCTAGGTGAACACAGGGTTTTTGAATTGATAATCGTATGAAGAGTTTGGTTGCTTTTTTAGGGTGTACATTGGGAGTGGTCGGTGGTCACTGTGTGGGGAATTGTTTACTGCAGTTGAGACTTGGGCAGGTTATCATTTAGACTCATCACATGATTGAGGCATTGACAAAGAGGGAGCTATCGATGTACTTTCTGAGCATTCATTGGGTTGAGAAATGAATCACTGCTGTCCTCGTGATTAGTGCATCACTGGATCGGTAATCTACTGCGAAGAGATACATTGTATCAGAAGGAACGACTTCCATTCTTGGATTTGATAAATACAAGGATAAACCTACCTCCATGTAGCACTTGCTACCACAGATGAGTCACTTCGGAGCGCTATGAATTACAGGCGTCACTGTTTCTCGTTTGAATGATTCCCAGTGTATTGACGCTGGAATGATTAATGGCTGGCAGAGCCATGCTGGAGTTCAAACATGCAGCCTTCGCACAGAAGCGACCACTAAACTCGCTGAGTTATCCTGTCAGCTACAATACATGCAAAGAGTTGTTTCTGTACCTGAGCATATGACGTTGGTCTTTATATAAAAAGCACCTTCTTTTAATAGCAACGCTGGAGCTTCTAAGCACTCTGACAATGAGGTGATATTTGTTTTAACGGTCCACCGTTAAATAACCTCAGTAGGACGCAATGCTGAGTCAAACTTCACCAGATTCGAACTCACGGCCTTTGAATCACGACATTTACGGTATACTATATGGGGCAGATCTACAAGAAGCTAACGCAGCGCGGTGCCGCAAGTCATTTTGCTGCGCCGCGCTGCATTAGTTTCGAAGCACAGGGATGTGACATATTTACAACAATATGTCGCATCTCTGTGCTTCCCCCTGCGCTGGAGCACAAACTGCTGCAATGCGCCGGCGCAGTCACCCTTGCACCATGGTGCAAGGATACCTGCATCGTGGGGAGATTGTTTTTGTACAATCAATTGAGGTGATTTTCTCTTCCAATGTGTGCTGTAGAATGCAGCACGCATTGAAAGAGGAAAAAAACGAGGAGAAATTAAAACATTTCTCCTCGTTCCACCTCACTACGCCACCCCTAGGGTGGCGTAGCATTCTGACACATTTCCAGATTTACGATTTCTCGTAAATCTGGAAATGCATCAGTGGACATGGGTGTTGCGTGGGAACACCCACAGCAACACCCATGTCACGCCCCTAATACGCAAAGTGTTGCGTGAACAGGGGCGATATTTACAAGCACAGGTTAAGTCACGCAGGGTGACTTTACCTGTTCTTGTAAATATCACTTAGCAGGCTGCGCCACCGGTGCGTCACGCAACGTGATGCACCTGCGGCGCAAGGGGCTTGTAAATCTGCCCCTGAGTATTCAACTCACTGAGCCATCCTGCAGATTCACTCCCAGGCACTCCCATTCTCTCAGGCTATTGATCACGTGCCATAAACGTGACTGCTACATCTAAAAATGAACAGCGCTGGTTAATTGTAGAATTGCTAAAGATATGTGAATTCATTCCTTTCACAAAGAAAGAGATACTGAATTCATCGGCAGTGACTGTGGTATGTACAGATTATTCGGGGCATCAGAGACTTTGCCAGCGTCTAACTATTGTACTTTAGGAGAATCAATCAAGCAGCCTTCTCTTGGGATAAAACTTGTACTAGAGAAAAAACGAATTAAATAATTATTGAAGCCCAAATCTGCCCGCGGAATTAGTCATTTTAATCTGGGATTTGGTCAGTAAAGCGAGAAAGTAGATTGCTCTAATGAGATAATGTGATTCTAATCAATTGGACTCGAATTTGCATTTTTCTTTTACCAGTGAGATACTGCTAAGTGTAATGCACCTCAAAGGAGAGAGGATTTCTGAAATGTACCTCAAGCAGAGGTTTCACAATGCGGGGCTTTAGTTACTTTTTAGTTGCTCTCATTCCGGCCCTTTGCAATCCCTGCCTTGTTGCATGTCTTCAGCCCCTTAAACTGCACGCAACCTCAGCACCCCACACCCAGCTTCACCATCTCAAGATTCTGAAATGGAACCTGCAGGCAGGTCCCCTCCCACCCCTCAGTCTGAGGATGCCACCTGCCTGGGTACCATGAAGGTAGCTCTCAAGCACACCGGTGATGTCTCTTGCATAGAAAACATCATGGATGGATGTAACTGCAGCAATCGACTAGTAATATCTCACTCACTACTCTGTTGTAATTGCCTCTCAATGTCTCGCCAGCATCCCTGTTGCAATCATCTAGCAATGTATACAATCAGGCCATTAATCCGAATTTGGGTGTAAAAAGCAGTTTGGTCCTGAGTCAGGATTTCAAGATGTGTGTGAGCTCCTGCAGTCCACGGCCTCCCCCCCCCCCATAATATTTTCGCAGGATAATAGGCCAACTGCAAAGGGTTGTGAGTTCCCCTATCTTGCTCACTACCCTGCTGTATACGTCATGTAACATTTCACTTGCTACCCGTCTGCAGTCACCTAGGACTACCTCACTCAGCACTCTCTCTGACAAATATTGGTTTTCCTTTATCCTACACCATTCAGTAACCAGTACCTTATGAACTTCATTTCTGTTTCATGTTCTCAGCAAAAATACAAATAAATCCATCATCTAATGCATAAAACACTTCTGATTCTAAAACACAAAACTACAAAAGAACACATTCCTGAGCGAGAGAAGTGAAGAATACTGCTGAAGAGGACATTAAGTAGACTTGTCATGCATGTGTTAAAATAAATGAAATCCTACATTCTAAAAAGTGAGAGCGTTCAGTAAAGGGGTCATATTAATGGGAACGTGGGTAGGACTTTCAAGGAATAAGTACTGATGAATCAAGGAGCTCACACTCCGAGCAGCCAGAATGAGGGGACAGAGTGTAGTGAGTTGGCATGTTGTGATGGGTGAGTGCATACAGCAAAGCCTGGACTGAGGCAATGGAGGTGGAAGGGGAGATGCCGTGTCCTGGACGGTCAGACTGGAATATTTGGGGAGGGAAGGTTAGGTGATTGCCAGGTCAGTTTATGAGCCAAACTCCTTTCAACTGTACAGTAACATTGATAATTAGTCCCCTTGCAGCATGCTTCACATGGGAACTAATATCTGGGGGACCAGGGAGTTGCCTACATCTAAGATGCCTTACATTGTGAGAATCAGACTTGAACCTGTGACCTCTGGTGTTAATAGGTACACTGATCGCTGAAGTGATGACAGTGCAGACAAGCATCTTCTTTCCAAAAACCAGGAATAAAACTAGCAGTTCTTACCCCAAAGTATGAGTTGGAGCCATCACTCCAAAGCACCACCAAGTCTGCGTCCTCAAAGTCCCCCCGGTCGGACATGCCAAAGAGTAGCCCAAAGCGCAGGTCCCTGGCCAGGATCTGGAAGTATACCGCCTCCTCTGGGTAGCTGACATTCCAGGAGAGCTGCAGCTGGCCCTCTGGGTCTAGGGGCACTGTGTAGGGGAAGGAGCTCTCCTTTGGGGTGGTACCCTGTAGAGCAGCCACTAGGATGACCAAGAAGACCGCCACCATGGTGAAGTAGAGAGACACCGCCTCGCGCAGCTTGAGGTCTGGCCAGGTGCAGAGCTGTTTGACGGCGGCCTGCATGCTGCGGAGCGAGTAGGAGCAGAGTGTGCCGAACTGCTGGCCTCCGCCATTTATGTGGCAGCCCAGCTATGCCGCTTGGGTCAATTGCATTGGCTAATCACATTTGGTGGTTGGTAAATTTGATTGTCGCCTCACCCCCTGGACATCCACTTCTCATTGCTTGCCTGGAGGGGAGTGTCTGTAATTGTACATGGACACTGTCAGGATCAATTGAGGTAGACTAAGCTGATTTCCTTGTCTCTTCATCTTGAATCTATTCTGCTAAGTGGCGGTTACTCGCCTCAGCCAGCGTGGTGGTAGCTTGCACCTACCGGTTTGTGCATGCTCGTCTGTCTTCAGCTCCATGTCTCTTTTTCCCACTAAGCCCTGCTATCATTCCCTTCTGCTCTTGCATCCTCCCCAAGATTTTAGCTATATTTCTCACGATTGTGGCTGTGCTCTATTCTTGCTCATCCTGCACTTCTTCAGAGCTCTTTTTCACTGAATGTCAATTTCTTCATTTCTATTTTTCACGTCCACTCATCAGTATTTTTCACACTGTCATGCCCCGACTCCTCACCCTCTCTCTCTAAGATTTCTGCCCTCCACCCATTCAGTCTTGTCGCATCACATGTCTTTAAGAATCAGTAGCATCTTCTGTGTGACATTGACTCTTCTTCAGCACATCCAATGGCTCCTCTTTCTGTGCATGTTAGTTTTTGGTAATTTATATTTCTGTCTCTTGATTTTCTCTTCCATTCTTTTATAATACAGCGCATCTATATCTTCTAATCATTCTCTGAGCTTATCTGCCTTACCAAGCTACGAAATGTTCTTCTTGGTCTCTTCTTTTTCTCTTTCTTTCTCTCCCCTACTACTTCTCTTTCTCTTTCTCATCATCCTGCATCTCCTCCTTTTTGTCCTCCGGTTCCTAGATGTCTCTATTAGATTCCATGTTCCATCATTTTGTTCATATGCTCTTTCCTCTGCTTCTCTTACTCACTGCCCAGTCTTCATTGTCACTCTCTTCATTGTCACTCTCCTTTCCTGCATTGTCCACCCTTCTGTCACACTCTCCTCCTTTCCACTTTCTGTCGCCCCCTCAAATCTCTATTGTAGTATTTAAATTTGTCCCAGCCCATCTAACGTTGTGTCTCTACTTCTCTCGCCCCCTCAAGTCACCCTCTTTTTACCTTTTTTGTCTCCTTCTCTTACTTTTTTGTTCTTTCTGTCGTTGAATTCTCGCCCCATTTCTCCGACTCTCTCTCACATTCTCCTGTCCGCTCTCTGTTGCCCTCCCTCTGATCTACACAGCACATTTTCCTTTTGTCCCAGTCTTTCTCCAAATGTTTTAAACTTTCGCTCCTCAATCTTTTCCATTTTACTTGTTTATTTCTACTTTGCCTTCTTTCGTTGTCTGTTTCTTTTTCTTATCATCCTGTCTTTTCCCCACGTATTCTTTCTAAGAAATTGTTACATTGATAAACTTCAGTGACCTGTGAATAGCACCGCTTAAACACGTCTAACTCAGATGGGGAAGAAGAAAGTAGGAAAGGGGTACGTAATATGTTTCTTAACTTCTTGGCGTGTAACAACACAGTGACTCCCAGTGCAAGGATTTACACAGCGTCAGGTATAATAATACTTCACCTTTGGGGCACTACTTTCCATCTAGCAATAAATAACTATTTCCAGCTCTTTTATACAATCTGGTGCCCTCTTGAGGCCATTCGTGACTTTGTCATAAGGCTAGCTGACAAGATTGAGCTGGGTTTGTGCAACACGACACTGCATAGAAATCTGCATTGCTGCGCTGCACGAATGGCAAAATATTGCTTAGCACCACATTATTCTACAGCACATGCTGATGATGTCATCAGTCAGACTTGTACAAAAAATGCCTTGTTTATGCAACACTGCACATGATTTAGCAATGTGCGGCAGCGCAAAGGTGAACAAGTGATGCCTTGCATGAGGTTTTTAATTTAGACACCGTGTCTAATTGAAATTGATATGTGGAGACAACCACTAATTGATGCAATAGGTGTCATTTCACTGCAACTAAACATATTACGCATGGAAATATGAAGGGGTTTGCCTTTTCCATATTGTATGTGCCTGTTTTCATGTGGGGCTAGGATTCCACACAAAGTAGGCCAGGCTCCATTGTGTGTCTTTATATGTGGCTTTAAATTGAATCCAAGAGTTTTTGGACTGTCCCTGCAACGTTACACCCTCTTTTCACAGATTATCACTGGTTTCGCACTAGAGGTACGTGCTCTGCGTCAGGTATAGGAAATCTGGGGCAGGGTGTGAATGATGAAGCCTATGACAGAGAGCAATGGGTGGGGGATAGGAACAAGCATGGGGGTATCGACTCATGGCAACAAAACCATATCAAGGGCACAAAACCAACACTTAAATGTTTTGCAGTCCGTTGTGCAAGAAACCGTAACAGTCACGTTTTATCAACTGTTTGGGCTCCATACGCTTTTAGTGCAACCAGATGAAATTTACTCCGTCATTAGAGCACAATTATTTCGGGTACTGCTATACAAATGTATCAAACAAATGAACTGTGAAAACAAAAGGTGCTAATGAAATGCCAATTATTCTTTTTTTTTTTAACTTTATTTTATTAGATTTTGTTTGTGACATAGGAGAAATACATATAAGACACTCAGCATACCGGCAGTATTTACAGCACTTAACATCAGATCGGATTTGTACTACATGCATAAACCACATAACGCATTTTAACAGAGGGTGGGTCTGGAGTTCCCACGTGTGTGCAGCGTGCAACGGGGCTTAGTCCGCTCTTACTTATCGGTGTGGTTCACTACTCAAGCGATTGTAAAGTCCACAAGTGGGGAACAGGTCAGCATGGCAACAGTACTAAGTGACCTCCGCAGATGGCCATACCACATACCTTCGCAAGCAATCCCAAGTGTGCAGTAAGTAGATCAATAGGGCCCTGGTTCACGTCACATGAGTCTGTTTACCCCCCAGCACTCCCATTCACATCTGTTTTCAAAGTTATAATCTCCTCAACTTTCCCCCTGCGCCGGTATGTTTGTATCATTTTCAGCAGCCTGTAGTAGGAGATAGTGCTTAAGGGGGCCCCAGATGTCTTTGGGTCTGGACTTGCGAGGCAGTGTTTCTGCGTATATAGCTCCCTGATCCTGGTTGTATAGCAGATCCTCTAACCACTCCTTGAATTTAGGGGCACGGCCCCTGCCCCACCTGCATGCCACTCTGCGCTTTGCTAATAACAGTGCAAGTGTGATATATCTGCGACAGGAGTTGGAGAGCTGCTTTGTGTACCCAAGGAGTGCAATGAGTGGACTGCATTCCAGTGTAATGGATGTCATTTGTGTTAGTGCCTCGAACACCTGCTCCCAGTATCCCAGCACCTGCGGGCATTCCCATGCCAGGTGCAGAAAGCCAGCGCCTGGGCTACCACATCTGTCACAGTTATCTGTATCTCGCAATTTGAAACGGTATAGTTTGATGGGGGTGCAGTACATACGCTGTAAATATTTATAATGAATAATGCGCAATCTGCAACTGGCAGAGATGTGTGCAACTTGTGAACAGCAGTATGTTCATTGCTCGGGCGTGACGTCAGAGCCTAGGTCTACATTCCATTGCACTAACGCCGCGTGTGTAGGTTCTGGTTGTTGGAGGCGTATGTTACGGTAAAGGGTGGACACCAGGTGTCTTGGATTCTCAGCACGCAACAGGCTATGCAGCGGCACCAGTGATGCAGGCTCCTGTGGAAATTCCGGGTTAATGGCTCGCAGTCCCTGTCGCAGTCGCGTGTATAAGAAGTTATCTAGCGGGGTGGGAGCCCTCTGTCGGAAGAATTGGACAGGAGAGCGCAATGTCCCATTGAGGAAAAGATCTCCCCATGTAGCAATATGTTCTCGGGTACATAATTTACAAAACCCCAGTTCCTGGAGTAGCGGCATCTGAGGGTGATAGGAGAGGGGTAATAACGGCGAATAGATGAACGTGGTGTCAAGTCTCTTACCAATTTTATGCCACGCGGCTACCGTACTAGTGATAGTAGTAAATGGCACATTTCGGGTAGGGGTTGGCATGTGAAGTATCCCATCTAATGGGAGAGGGTCCGCCAGCCAGCGCTCCGCCGCTATTTGGGGCATGTATCGGGGGGAGGGGTGGATCCAAAAGTAGGCGTAGTGCGCCTGTGCACATTCATAGTACAATTCAAAGTCTGGTATATCGAACCCACCTTGCGCATAAGGTCTCGTAACAACGGACCATTGTAAGCGAGGTTGTTTACCGCCCCAAAATAGCCTTAGCAATTCAGTTCGAAGAGATGTGAAAAAATGGCGTCCAGGGTGGTATGGGATATTCATAAAAAAAAATAATAATTGCGGGAGGATTACCATTTTTATCAATGATGCCCTAAATGCCAATTATTCTTAACTGAATGCAGTCACTCTGCCCTTTACCTTGTTTTGTGCCCTGTATAAAACAGAGAGAAATGGACTTCTGTTACCTTTATTGAGGGCTTACCACCCGTTTCTTAAATAGAAGGATTTAGGTTTCTTTTTTCCCTGGATACCCCTGATACCTGTCACTGTGTTCTCAATTTTATCTTTGTATCATAATTAGAAAGAGGTATGAATAAAAGGGTGAGTTTGTATCTTAAATCTTTTTAATATAGCTTCTTGTAATTATTTAATTTTGAGTACATTTTAAGGGACAACTGTTTTAACTAAAATGAAATCATCATTTTATAAGAATTGTATTAATTGAGATATTGATGTACTTTGGTGATTATTTTATAATGTCTGTAATGCTTTTATGATTCACATATGAAATCGAATAAAGCTTGTTTGACTTGACTTGAATGCAGTTACAATTATTCTCAAGGATGATTAGAACATATAAAAATGAGAAACAATAAAACTTGAGTGAGTAAAAATTTCAGATTCAATAAGAGGTAAGACAAATCAGAGCATGGTAGCAAAAATACTTTTGGATGCAAGGTCTACTAAGCGATCAGAGGTGAGGGTTAAAAGAAGGGGGAAGACAAGTACTTCGTTATCTTTGAAAATCTCATGCAGACCTGAAGATGCAGTGTTGTAGGAGGAAACAGGGTAGAAAGAATACACTTTCGTGAGTCTATATTCAACACCCTGGAATGAAGTCAAAGCCAGGAGAAAGACTGCCAGTTCTCTTGAATTTTCTTTTATCTGTTGTCGGTGATTGGTTGAAACCACCCGGGTCATGCAGTACATTGTCTTTCTGAGACCCTCGAGGTGCTCTCGGCACACGGTCTTTCTTGGTTTTTAAAGCTCCCCTATGCTCATGCTATCTCTTTCTTTTAATTTTCCACCAACTTTGTCAATACCCCTTGATGGAGGCCCACAGTGGCCAAGATTAGTTGGTGAAGGCATTTGATGTAGGCAGTGCACACTACTTGAGTTGTCTTGTTTCTGTGATGACTCTTCTAAGGGTCCCTGGTTGGGAATCATTGGGTATCTTCTCTGTCCTTGCTGGTAGTAGCCTGGGTGGCCACCTGGAACTGGGCTGTCACCCAATTGTGAACAGAGGGGTAAGTGTATGTAGCGCACACATTCAGGTAATACTAGTATTTATCCCTGGTCAGTGCTGTTAACATTTAGCACAGTGTTTACCATAGTTCCTCTGCCCTCCCCTCTTCTCTTTCTGTATATACTCTCCTTCCCCATCTTAATTTACTCTCAAAGGTTGGCTGAATAGAGAACAATTAATCTTCTTTGAAATTGTCATTTTCTGTGACCTCTGCTTCCATTAGAGGCCTGATCCAGCATACTAGTCAATGTATGCTGTTACTACAAGGTGCCAATTTGTCTTGCAAAGTCATTAGTGCATTTTGGAGGACATCATAGGACGTTCGTGGCGTGTGTTACAAGATGAATGTTGAGCACAAGGAATGTTCAGGGTAATTTCCAAGTTTTACCATAATTATGCCATTGGTATTACCACCCTATATTCAACTCTCGTTTCCTGGTTTTGACTTCCCTATTTCTTAGGCCTATCCCCTTGGCAATGCTCTGGTCAATCGTTTTGTGGAGTTTGTAGTAAATAAATACAACGGACGACGCAGGTAAGGTCAAAGTCTTTAATCAAGTTGGAGACAAGATGAGAGCGGACTCCTCCAAGCTGGTCAGGGGAAACAACTGACTTAGAAGAGAACGCTCATCTTTGAACAAAGACATGGAATGCATTAACAGGTACATTCTTGAAACACTAGACCGCTATGCATGTACTACACATCTTCCCCCTTCCCAATAACCCAAAGAAAAACAAAAAAACAGGAGAAAAGAGAAGGAGAAGAAAACAGGGAAAACAGATGGGAAGGAGAGAAAAATAAAATCGGAAACTGAAGAGAACACTTCAACAGACGAAGTCCTTGAGATAAGCAGGAGGTCTGCGACTCCTCACAGATCTTGAACTGCATGAACCCTCAGATCTATTTAAAGAACCACTGGTTTGAGAAGAACACAAATCCCCTGAAAACCCACCCACAGGCACCAAGGAGTCACCTCCGCCAATAGTGGCACCTGAAAGGACCGGACTGGGAGCAACCTCAAATTCTTGGGCCAAGACATAACCACTGCTGGGACGACTTTCCTTTCTGTGAATCTCACCACACCTTTGGTAAAGAGCAACACAACGAAAATTCCATCGCTCACCATTTTCCAGAACAACACAGTGATTAAAAACCTTACTGACTGTGTAGGGCCCCTTGAACTTTGAGAGACCTCTACCAATTCTTCCACTCCTCACCTTAACCAAGTCACCCACCTTGAACTGAATGGGGGTAACCACATTTTTTTTAGACTCCAATGAAAATCCACCCAAATCCACCAACTCCCTCATCCATGCAGGAACCAATTTAGAGCCAGGGGCTCTGCCCCTCATCAACTCAAAAGGAGATTTCTCCCCATCACCTTGTCGAGTGGTCCGGTGGGCCCATAACATTTCATCCACCATTTTACGCACAATAGAACCGTTGGCGGTAGCCATCTGGATGATGCCTTTCACAACTTTGTTGGCCCTCTCGCACAAACCATTCCCTTGCGGGTTGTACAATGAAGTGCGGTGATGTGCATCTCCCTTGAGACTAACTGAGTGCCATTATCCGTGATAAGAACTGAAGGAATGCCCTCGTCCCTGAACAAATCTCCTAAAAACTTGATGGTATTCTCAGTAGTGACATCCCTCACAAATTTGACAGTCAGCCGCTTCAAAAAAACATCCACAACAACAATGCCAAACCTATCCCTTTCATGTAATTCTCCCATCGGGCGAATAAAATCCAGACAAATGCTGTGCCAAGCCATACCAGGATTCTCAATATGTCCGGCACCTGGCTAACTGACCACCTTCAACCTTTTTTCGCCCTCCTTGCACACAGGGCAGCTTTCCACCCAATTGACCACCTGACCATCCAAACCAGGCACCAAAAATGGGTTTTCAAACGACGTTGGGTTAACGTTTGACCAAGATGTCCCTTGTGGGCCAAAGCTAATAACGTTTTCCTAATGCCAAAAGGGGGAACAAACTTCTCACCCCTCATCAAAACACCTCCTCCACACAAAGACAACTCATCCAAGATTTTGATATAAGGACGAGCAGAAACAGAGAAACAGCTCTCTCTCCTGGATCCCGCCTTCAACATATTAACAACCACACGTAGGGTGTCATCAACCGCCATCTCAGGCATCCAATCATCCGCATCAAAAGCACCTTCGCCCACAAAAACCACATCTTCCACTGAGGTTACAGCAATGTCCACCTCCCCATCAATAAACGCAGGACCTTCAACCAACTTCCAATCAACAGACATCCTAGACAGTCGGCTTGGACATTCCTCCACCCATGAATGTATTCTACCACATTTTGAAATTCCTGTAGTTTGGAAGCCAATTTCGCAAGCCTTGCCGACTCTTTACCAGTACCCTCAGGAGATAAGATCTCAATCAAGGGTTTATGGGCGGTACGAAGTAAAAACTTGGTACCCCAGAGATAGGTACGGAAATACTCCACTCCCCAAGATGCTGCAAGGGCCTCTCTCTCGATGACTGAGTAATTTTGTTCAGCCAGGGTCAATGTCCTAGAGGCAAAGGCTACGGTTCCTTCAGACCCTGCATTACGCTGTGACAACATGGCGCCTAAACCAGTAGCGCTGGCATCCACAGTGAGGATAGACTTACGATTCACATCAAAGGGAATTAAGACATTGGCTTCACAAATCTCTTTCTTAATGTTGTCAAAACATTCCTGATGTTGTACGCCCCACACAAAACTCACCCCCTTCTTTAGCAAACGCCTCAAACAAGCAGTTTTGTCAGAAATGTTTTTTACGAACTTAGCATAATATTCAATTAAGCCCATTAATGACCTTAAATGATTTTTGTCTAAGGAAGGAGGAGCCAGATCGATGGCACTGCAAACTCTTTTTTTAGGTCTGACTCCAGAAGCGCTAATGGTGTACCCTAGATATTCAATCTGCTCAACCAAGAATTTGCATTTCTCTTTACGAAGAGTAAGACCCACATTGGACAATCTTTCCAAAACCAGTTTCAGAATTATATTGTGCTCCTCCACAGATTTCCCATATATTAAATTGTCATCTTGGAAATAAATTGTGTTGTTGGTTCCTTTAAAAATGTCAGTAACCATGCGCTGGAAAACACTGGCGACTGATGTCAACCCAAAAGGCAACCGCGTAAATTGATAATTTCCTTCAGGGGTAATGAACGCCGTGAGGTGTTTAGAGTCATTAAGCAGTTTAATCTGATGATAGGTGCTCTTGAGATCGAGTTTTGAAAAGACTTTAGCATCTTTTAGGGTAGTCACCAATTCACTAATATTTGGAAGTGGAAATGTGTCCGCCACAACACACTGATTCAGAGATCTCAAACCCACACAGAATCTCAATTTACCATTGGCCGTCTTCGTAATGACCACGGGAGAAATCCAGGGAGAGGCCTCCACCGGTTCGATCACTCCTGCATCAAGCATTTCCTTAATGAGGTTCTTAACATCCTCCCTCACCACTATGGGGACTCTCCTGACCTTATGTTGTACAGGTACTGCATCTTTCCTTAACAGAATGCGATGCACATAACCTTTGAGCTGACCAAGCTCTTCTCTAAATACGGCATCTGCCCCCTTCAAAATGCTCTCAACACTCTCATCGTCAATTGCCATAACCTGCATAGGTGCTCTCGGATTCACAATAATCCCTAAATCATACTGGTGCACCCACCCGAGGATGGGTGGACCTTGCTCCGCCACATACACTTTACCTTGGATTTCCCTGCCAGAAAACATGATCTGAGCTTCAAAGTACCCCAATATATCGATGGATTTGCCTTGGTAACCACCTGGGGAAATGTCTCTGGGCAATAACCTTTTGTTAACCCACAGTTCTTCAAACAAGTTCTTCGGAATTATCGTAGATTTAGATCCAGTATCCACCATCAGACACACCTCGCACCCATCTACAGTAAACATAGCTTTGGGCCTATTCTTTCTTCTGTCATCATCATTCGGCACCTCCTCACCACCAACCACTAAAATGTTATCTACTTGTGAACCATCCACATCTTCCACTCCCTGTACATAGGCTATTCTAGGGCGAGATTTACTCTTACAAACCCTGGCATAATGACCCATTCGACCACATTTCAAACACTCTTGTTTGGCTGCAAAACAAAATTTTGAATTGGAGGAGTGAGCAACACTCCCACACCCATTGCATGTTTTAAAACTGGAGCCCTTTGAGGTGATAGGTTTCTTGTACAACTTCCCCTTGTTCTTAATCGTAGCTACTACACTTGTGTCATCTCCACTGCAGTCATTGTTGCGATTGTCGCGATCTGACACTTCAGAAACATCATGGCTCTGATTTCTCTTCTCCACTTCCCTCATGCAGCCTTCGGATTGTTCTACAACCTTAGCTAAGTCAATGGCCATTTTAAGGGAAGGATTCTTTGCTGCCCAAAGTCTTTCCTGTATTTTCTTATTGTTGCATTGAACAATTAGCTGATCTCTTATCAGCTCGTCAATCATCAGACCGAATTTACATTTGATGGACAATTCTCTAAGTCTCGCTATGAATTCGTCTATCGACTCTCCTTGTTTCTGATGTTGGGTATAGAATTTATACCTATTCATAATCAGGTTCTCCTCCTTTGCGTATCTGGCTTCTAATCTGCAAATAGCTTCTTTATACTCATCAGGCATGGGTTATCCGTTGGCCTGTAAGGCTTGAGGTAAGTAACGAAAAACGCGTTGCCCTTCTTTCCCTAAAGTGTTGAGTAAGAGTGCTTTCTTTCTTTTTGCAGAAAATTCTTGACCATCAAGTGCAGCAAGATAATTCTCAAACATGAGAATCCAATCTTCCCATGGTATGCTGGGAGAACCTGCTTGTGCCAAGAAATTTGGTGGCAACACAACAGAGATTTGCGCAGAAGCCATAATGCGAAGAATGCGCAAGAATGATGATTAATTGACAATCCAGCAAGACTGAAATAACCACAATGTCAAAATATACCAAGAAAGAACTAATATGCCAAGAAAGAACCTTTGTGATGATCGTAAACAGGTCTGCATATCACCGAAGAGACTGTTGCCACAATGTGATATACAGCAGGTGTGTATATCACCGAAGAAATCGCTGAACTGCCCTCAGAAATGCCGTGTTGACGGAGATCGTCACCATAATGATGTTGCTAGGATACGCAGTGATGCCTGCCAAATTCAAAATGGCCGACGACGTGGGCATGCCGTGCTGACGCTAAGAGCGATGCTGGGTAACCGCTGAGATAACAACTACGTAGGACGTCAGTGCGACGCTCTGGGCTCACCGCTTCCGTTGCCAGGAGACTGCTTGCGTTGCCGACATTCTGTGCACACCGCTTACGTTGCCTGGAAACGCCTAGAGTCGCCTGGATCGGGGAAAAAACTGACGTCACTCACTGAAACCGCTTTTGTTCCATCTCGCGGTATCTTCACACAAAACTTTTCACTGAGGAAACGAAGGGATACACTTGCTCTTGACGTCTCTGCTGTCCGCTCTCATATGAAGTTTGCCTTCCTTCAAACCGATGTTGACCTTTCAAATTGGGATCTCTGCGTGTTGTCTGGAGCAGGGATGTGCACTCGAGGTTCATTGAAGATCATAGCCAAAATGTAGTAAATAAATACAGCGGACGACACAGGTAAGGTCAAAGTCTTTAATCAAGTTGGAGACAAGATGAGAGCGGACTCCTCCAAGCCGGTCAGGGGAAACAACTGACTTAGAAGAGAACGCTCAGCTTTGAACAAAGACATGGGGCCTGATTCACAGAACTAACTTACGTCAAAAACGTAAAGTTAGTACTTTTTGGTATTCACAGAATACACTTACTCATTTTGGTATTCACAGAATTAACTTACTCATTTCGGTATTCACAGAAGTTAGTAGCCCTAACTTTAGGACTCCTAAATGCCTTCTGTGAATACCGAAAGTCTTAAAGTTAGGATTTTTCTCAGTTTAGGAGTAGTAAAGTTAGGACTCCTAACTTTAGGACTCCTAAATGCCTTCTGTGAATACCGAAAGTCTTATAGTTAGGATTTATCTCAGTTTAGGAGTAGTAAAGTTAGGACTTGTCGGCATTTATCAGGGGTAAATGCCCTGCATTTACGAGAATGCCCAGAGTTTGGTGCTGTAAGCATCAACATCTGCATGTTATTCCCCAAAACCTCATAATTGGATGGTATTTCACCAATTACTGCATCCCTTGCAATGAGGGCACTAGCATTATTCTGCATCAGCAAACAATCCTCATCAAATGCCTTTGATATTCCTCCCAGGGGGCATTGTCAAAGCTTATTTTTAAGAGCAGCCAAGGGCTTTATATAAAATCCATATAAAACCAGAAAACAAAGATATCTTGCACATGTTTGCTGAAGCCTAGAATGCAACAAATCAGCATTCTCCCCACTAGCTAAGACCCAGGAGTCTGGATGTACAGGCAATTAATAATAACCTGTATGGATAAGAAATGTGCCCTCTCTATTTCCTTGATCTTAAAACTGCCCCATCCAGGTGTGTTATTGGGGGGAGGGGGGGCTGAAGCTTATTTGTGAACCCATGACTCAAAGCATCTGCATTTAGACACCGTCCCTAGCATTTAATAGCAGCTCCTAGAATGGATGATGTACATTACCTCACTTGGGAGCAGCCAATGAGTATCTCGCTCACTTGAAGTGGCTGAGCCCAGTTTACTGCTAAGGTAATTGTCTGTCTCTGTCTCCCTGCAGTAGACTTGTTAAAAAGCCTTTTGGTAAGCTGTAGGATAAATACAGGGCACGCCGCAGTGCATAAAATGAACCGGGCCCATCTGTGCTCATGTCTCTGACTAGCAATTGATGTGCTGCTGGTACATCATGCCAGAGTGTAAATCTTCTGCAAACGCAAACCACAGAAGAGTTATGAGCGCGCTGCGACACTTATCATGGTGCCCGCCTCCGCCCTCGGCTTTCTCTCTTTCCGAGCAGTTAGTACAGGAGGAGAACGCCTTTCCCTCGTGCGATGCTGAGCTTCTGTCTTAGTCAATCCATGCTCGCGGCTTCACTTGGGTGCCATTGCTGAAGCTCCTGCTTCTGTGGGGCATGGTAGTATATTCAGGCTCCTTGTCACACTGTAACATCATGACCTCATCCTGATGTCTTTACTCCATTCACAGTGGTGTCATGGCCTCAGTGTCCTGCCCCACTCCATGACGTCATGGTCTCGGTGTCCTTCCTGACTCTGCTCCACTCTATGACGTCATGGCCCTAGTGTGCTGCCTCTGCTCCACTCACAGTGACGTCATGGCCTCAGTGTCTACCTCATCTCTACTCACAGTGACGTCATTCCTCATTGTCCTGCTCTTGCTTCTCTCACACCTCATTATCCTGCCCCTGCTCGACGGAGAGTGACATCATGCCCTGGCTGCTTCCTTTGTTCCATTCACAGCGACCCCATGACGTCTTGGTCTCACAGTGGCATCATGACCTCATTATCCTGTCTCAGCTCTACTCACAGTGACGTCATGGTCTCTTTGTCCTGCTTCAGTTCCACTCAGAGTGCCGTCATGACTTTATTGTCCTGCCTTTGCTCCATTCACAGTGGCACCATGACCTCATTGCCCTGCCTCTGCCCCACTCCCTGACGTCATGGCCGTATTGCCCTGCCTCTTCTCCAGAGTGCCTTTATGACCTCATTGTCCTGCCTCTGTTCCACTCCCTGACGTCATGTGCTTATTGCCCTGCATGTGCTCCAATCACAGTGACATCTTGGCCTCATTGTCCTGTCCCTAGCCACTCAAAGTGACATTATGACCTAATTGCCCTGCATCTGCTCCAATCACAGTGACATTATGACCTCATTGCCCTGCATCTGCTCCAATCACAGTGACATTTATGACCCCATTGCCCTGCATCTGCTCCAATCACAGTGGCATTATGACCTCATTGCCCTGCATTTGCTCCAATCACAGTGACATTATGACCCCATTGCCCTGCATCTGCTCCAATCACAGTGACATTATAACCTCATTGCCCTGCATCTGCTCCAATCACAGTGACATTATGACCTCATTGCCCTGCATCTGCTCCAATCACAGTGACATTATGACCCCATTGCCCTGCATCTGCTCCAATCACAGTGACATTGTGACCTCATTGCCCTGCATCTGCTCCAATCACAGTGATATTATGACCTCATTGCCCTGCATCTGCTCCAATCACAGTGACATTATGACCCAATTGCCCTGCATCTGCTCCAATCACAGTGGCATTATGATCTTATTGTCCTGCCTCTGCTCCAATCACAGTGCTATTATGACCTCATTGCCCTGTATCTGCTCCAATCACAGTGACATTAGGACCTTATTGTCCTGCCTCTGCTCCAGTCCATGCCATCTCTGCTTTATTATCTTGCCTATTCTCCACTCACGCTGACATCTTGACCACCTTGTTCTGCCTCTTGTCCACTCACAGTGACATCATGACCTCACTGTCCTGCCTCAGCTCCACTACCAGTGAAGATATAACCCTGCTGTCTTGCCTCCATTCCACTCATTGATGTCACGATCTCATCCCTGCTTCTGCTCCTTCACATGAGCACCACGACCTCAGTACTGTGCCTCATTGTCCTGACTCTGCTCCATTCAATGATGCCATTGCCCTATTTCCCTGACTCTTCTCCGCTCACAGTGAGATCATGACCCTATTTTCCTGCCTCAGCTCCTCGCGCAGTGACATCACGATCCCATATTCCTGCTTCAGCTCCAGTCACTGACATCATGGCCTTATCATCCTGCCTCTTCCCCACTCACAGTGACATCATGACCTCATTGTCCACTCACCCTGACAACTCGTCCTCACTGTCTTGCCTCAGCTCCACTCAAAGTGATGTCATGACCTCATTGTCCTGCCTCAGCTCCACCCACAGTGACCTCATTGTCCTGCCTCAGCTCCACCCACAGTGACCCCATTGTCCTGCCTCAGCTCCACCCACAGTGACCCCATTGTCCTGCCTCAGCTCCACCCACAGTGACCCCATTGTCCTGCCTCAGCTCCACCCACAGTGACCCCATTGTCCTGCCTCAGCTCCACCCACAGTGACCCCATTGTCCTGCCTGTGCTCCACTCACAGTGACGCCATGACCTCATTATCCACTCACAGTGAACCAAGTAAAAGAGCACAGGCCACACTATTATACTGATACTGTGTCCCTGCCCCTTGGATGTCTTTTCACACCAGAAAGACAGAGGAGAGTCAATGGAGCAGCCAGTCTGTTTGTAGAGTCAATGTGAGTGGCCAGATAACAAAGTTTACTATCCCACAGAAAGATCCCCACCATATGAAATCCATTAAAGCCACCATATGAACTAAGGTGGGATTGGGCCTTGTTCACACCACAACACATCAGATAGAATTCCTAACACACATCCAACACGCCCAGACAGGCCACATCTTCCGCTTCCCGCGATACCTAACTGCAGACACTACCACCACAGGCCTTTCAATGTTTCATATAATATAATCCACAAGCAATAAAGCAATGAATGATTTTATGTGAAAAACTAATTCATGTTTGTAGAGTGACGGCAACAGTGAATATGTATTAGATTGATGGCTAACGATTTTGTCCTGGTTTTAAATTCTTCCTTGCTATTGTGATGTACGTTTTTATGTTGTTTTTTATGATGTGTGATAGACATATAAAATGAGTCAATAGGAGGGTTCTATAAGTATAATAACTACAGGATTTTTTATGCTCATGTGCTTGTTTCACTGTGTTCTTATGAAAGCCAGTGTCTAGTGGGCTGTGGTGGTGTGAATGTGAGTGGTAGTACAGATTTGTGCCTAAGGGAACATGAAATGAAATGAAATGAAAATAGGTATTTATAAAGCGCGCGGCTACTCACAAGGAGTGTCCCGGCGCTAAAACCACCAAAAGCTGTAACAGAAAGAGGCATTTCCTTTTTGTCTTCATAAGTCAGAAAACACCATGCCTTCCTATAGCGCTTTGAGGCCATACAAACGACATTCTTGCTAGTCAAACATTTCTAACATACAAATTTCCTTTCCCTTGTGTTATTTATCCCAGAGCTAACTCAAGACTGCTTGCAATGTGCACTGCAATATTCAGCCATGTCAAATATTGGATATTGTCAGGCAAAAGTTCTTACTCACTCGTCAGTTTCGCCCAGAGATCGAAGTGGGCAGGGGAAGGGGTACAACATTCCTAAGCTTTATTAATTAGATCAAAACAGTTCCCATAATTTGTATTTAAAAAACAACCGTTCCTGGATGATTGAGTTGCTGCAGGTTGAAATGGGAAAAGGAGGGACTCTTTTACCATAAAGTGACCGGAGGGAGGGACGGCTAAAGAAGAAATGTCAATGTGTGTGGGAGCTCTTAAGGACTTTAACGGATACAATGTGGAACTTGTCCTTTTAATGGAAACCTATAAAAAAGGTTTGCACTAGATACAAGAGCTTAATACTGAAAACATAACTTTTGAAAGCACTGTAAACATTTAAACAAAATCTTTTTTGCACAATTTGACAACCTATTTACACTCTACGCAATCTATCTTATACTGTGTGTAAAACAGTTTCCACAGATATATTTACATACGTCAACAGACCAAATTCAGGCACGAGACTCCGGATTTTTAAAGCCAATTGCTTTAATTTAGCTTTCTCCTACCTGAAATGTACCCTTCTTTAATGCATGTCACTGGGGAAAAGATACGCAGGTATTTTTTTTTTTTTTTAAATCTTCCTCTTTCTGCTATCTAAATATGTGTATTTATTTTTCATGAAGGTGTGTGAATTATATTTTGTGTGCAGTTACCTGTAGGTGGAAGGTCAACAAAAAAGTTGCAGAATATTTTGTTCTTTTTAGCCACGTCTCTGACCCCGCCCCCACACTCGATGACCTCGCCCCAATGTACTCAGGATCAGGGTTTGCATACTTTTCATTTGGCACTTCGACCACTGTTTTCACCCCCAGTATGATGGCACTATTGTCTATACGCACCCTCTGCCAAATGATGTGCGCAGTCGCAGTAGCCCTGAGTGAGACAGAAGGCGGCCACCGCAAACGTTACCTCACTTTTGTTAATGCTTCCATGGACGTCATTTGGAGATACACTGGCCTCAGAGGGGGCAAAGCATTTGCCTTCTCTGAGGCTAGGGGTCGCAAAGGAAGTGCCAGGAGTTGCAGGGAGCAAGCTAGAGGTTACAGCTGCGACCCATGACTACCTCCAAATGACGTCCATGAACGCTTCAGGAAAAGCTCCTGGACTCCTGCTTCGGCTGTCGACATTAGAGCCAGGAAAACACAGACCAGGCTTCGCTTTCCTCTTCCTTGACTCAGTGGCTTCTCTTTAACTAGCGTTTGGCCCACATTTCCAATTGTACAATTCGGAAGGCACAGTATCACAAGCCACATGACCTGAGAAATCCGGCTTTTCCTCTATGGGAGGTTATATGAGCCATCTCTGCTGCCAAGGCAGAGAACTTGGCACTTGTGACGAGAATACACAAACATTTCTAATAGGATTTCGCTGTTCCGTCAACATGTCATGTTATTTCCTTTGTGGCCAAGAGAAACAGAGCGATACAGCGACAGCAGGGACTTTGTTCCATAGCGCCTCTCTTCTTTATTCACTTCGTGTTTCCTCTCCGCCACTTCCCCCTCGCTCTCTGCAGTCAAACTCTAATTGCCTCTCGCACATAACTGAAGCCTGCATTTAGGGCCAGATGGCAAATCATTTTTGACTGGCCCTATTTCATGTCCTTGGTGGTAAGTTAAGGCAGTGTTTGGTGCAAACACCTTTTACCATTATATAATGAAAGCAGGATTCTGAAAGTGGAAATGTGTGACAAGAACGTTTGTGTATATTTGCTGTGTTGCATTTTGTTGTGATGGTAAGGTGCTCTGTTATTTTTTGGCTGTGGTGTGTGTGCTCTGCATTATTTCAATGTGATTTTTTAGTGTTGTACTGCAGTTGTGTTTCGTTCTGTTTTGACTGTAATGTTGTGATGTGCTCTGTTACGTTGCAATTCTGTTGTTATGTTGCATTGTGTATGCTATTGTGTTATGTCCAGTTGTGTACCTTAGATCGCCAATAAATGCTACTGCATTTTGGGTCAAAAGCAGCACATGGCTTGTAAGTTCCTGTGACAAGCAAACATTTACCACTGTCTAAGCTGGCAAAAGAGTGCATCACTGGCTCTTCAATTTCTTAAGACACCAGTCAGCTAAAACTGTGGCAGAGTTTGTGTCTTAACTTAGTGCTTCCTGTGCCCACTTTATGTGATATGCCGCAGGTCTTAAATTAGCACTTGTAGTGCACATTTTATGTAACACGTTCTTTAGAGTTTGTAGGAGGAAAGACACATTACACAATTATTGGTTTTCTGTGCATTTAACTCTTGGCAACACCCCTCCTCTGCATGAGAAATTTTTGTACATTACAAATAACTGTTTTCACATGGCATTCCCCATTTAAATCTAAATTTACAGTAATGTAATGATTACGAGTTGCGGTAATGCTTTTACCAAATCATAGCATTACTACCAAAATTCAACAACCTATAAATTACCTTATGAGAAGGCAATTATGCTTAATTGATTTTTGCACGTATTAAGGTCGGCAACTTAGCAAATTAATAGGGAGAGTCAGAACTGAGCAACGGGTCTGCTTGGCTCCAAGAGCCAGAGTGGGAATTGAGCCACAAAATATTTGCCATGTAAATCAAATAAAGTCAGGTAACATTTTAATAAAAACTCTTCGAAATGTAAAAAAATATTGGGGCATATTAGCAAGAAGAGGCGATAATCATCGCTAACCCTGCTTAGCGTGATTTTTGTTATCGCCGGCTATCGCTGGAATATATTGCCACGCTAACGCTGTATTAGCAACGATTAGCGCTATGGCGATGAATATTCCAGGGATAGCGGGGGTAATGGGCCAACATCGCTGAAAAACCAGCGATGTTGCATGGAGAAGGGAGAACACCTTGCTGATACGACCCTGTGGTCGTATCAGCATAATCCACCCCCATGTTAGGTATGGCTAACACCTGCTAATTGCAGGTGTTAAATAAATAGCGATGACCCCGGTTAGCGCGACTTTTCACGTCGCTAACTGGGGCCATGGCCACCTTGCTAATAGGCGATAAGCCTGTTAGCGAGTGTTTCCCAGGTTTGTTCGTCGGGAACGCCCACTTTGCATGTCATTAGCGATAAATATCGCTGACATGCAAAGCGGTAAAAAAACGGCCCGCAAACTGTCGCTAACTGCTGTTAGAGACAGTTTGCTGATAGGGCGATATAAATATCGCCGCTTTAGCGGCAATAAGTGCCGCTAAAGCGGCGATAGTGCCCTTGCTAATATGCCCCATATTCCCTTATCATTTGGAAGCATTTCACCTTAGTGCAGTAAATTATATCGCTTCCTTTTTCTGACATTTATTAGAAGTGATAGATTTTAAACGTTGACATAGAAATATCCCCTACTGCTGGTGAATTAGTGACCCAAGTTAGCCCCCTTTATACCCTAAATTGTTCTAAAAGCTGGAACTTCATTAAAGAGAAGTTTTTGTAGGACACACATTCTGTAAAGAATTACTTCAAATGTGATGGTCAAGCAAAAGAGGGTTCATTAAAGGTAGCAAATGAAATGAATCACTTAATTGGTGAAGTGGAGAACTTGGGATTGAACCCAGGTTTCCTGGTTACACATTGTGCAATTCAGCCACAAGATGAGTGTCAAAATCTCTTTAAGGGGTCCAGAGAGCAAACAGGAGCTTAGGGTTTATGGTCTCTTACTCCCGATGCCCCAGGGCTTGACTTACTATGGGTCCTGAGTAACTTGGACAAGTAGTACCCGGTCCAGCAATGGACTTTTAGTAGGAGCACAGGTCAAGTATTCAAAGTCTCTTCAGTGAGCGGTAGGTGCTAGATATACACAGGCTTATTAGTCAACATACAAACAGCAGCAGCAATAATATGAATGTCCAGTCAAATACTTGCTCTTATGAAAAAGGAATATTTAATAAAAACACACAAAGCATGTACAATACAATAAGTAATCCACACAGGTCTTTTAAGGTCAGTGCGCTGATACTATCTGGAGGGGTCTCTTCAAGTCCAATTTTCTCTTCCAGGAGGGGTGGTTATTCTCCATTTCAATAGAGGCAGCTTCGATATGCGGCCCATGCTAGTCCCACACACACCAAAGTCTATGCTTTGCTTTTGAAAGTTCATGCAAGTCTTCAGCAGCCCCAGCTGCTTAGGACAGTCTTACCTGACCTATTGACAGCTAGCGATGCCGGGTGACCCAGGATGCTCCTTCATGAGCTCCACTGTTCCCTCTCCAAGGGTCTGCAACCTCTCACGGTCTTACACTAACAAGGTGTACGGCCTCCTCAGTCCCAGGATGGCCCATATAGGAGTCAGACATCCTCTTGCAGCTCCATCAGCAATCAGTAAGTGTTCTATAAGGCTTCTTTAAAACGATGAACAAGGGCAACGGACCAGTCTCCATGGTGGCTCACTCCAGGCATGCAGGGGTTTCCAACTTCAGGTCCCTCATGGACGACATTGTGGAGCGTGCACACCGATCACTAGCACCCAATCCAATACCAGGAGCTGCTCCCTGTCCAATTATAGCCAGGCTCCTCAATTACAGGGACCAGGATGCGGCGTTACGCAAAGCCAGAGAACTGGGAAACCTTTGCCACGAGGGAATGGAAATAACGTTGTTCCCTGATTTCACAATGCATGTACAGGAGGCGCAACAACTTTTTAACCCGGCCAAGAAGAAACTCCGCGACCTCAAGCTGGAGTACAGCATGCTATATCCAGCCAAACTAAGGGTAAAAGCTGACGGCAAGGTACACCTATTTACGGACCCCAAGGCTGCACTACGATTCACTACCGAGAAGGAACAACGTCGCAGATGTCAGGGATCGCCGAACAACTCGCCTGGGCATTCTGAGATTCCGCAAGCCCAAGAAGACCGAAACACAGAGGAGTGATTAGCAAAACAACTACAAACTGAGGCGCGGAAGGGTAATGTAGCAAATTCATCGTCTATGTACTATGTACTTTGTGACTCCCTGCTAGAGATCATCATCTGTACCTGCGGAGGGGCTAGTGCACAAACCATACATAAAACAAAAACGTTTGCTAACGAACAGGGACGTCTTGGCTGGAGTGACGGAGGGCACACAAGACACTATAGTTGCAACTTATACCACCTTGGAGATATGATAATTTTAGAGACTCAGGTCACGATGAGAACTATAAGAGTGGCATTGGGAGTAGGACATGATGGCCACATCTGCCCCTGAGTGTAACACACCTTTTATCTTAATTGTTCTTGAGTCAAGACGGGTGTTTTCAGATGAGGGGGGGAGGGAGGGAGGGTGTCCAGACAGCCACGACAGTTGGGGGTTTTCGAGGCGTGGGAGGGAAGGGTTGTTGTTTTAAAATGTATGATGAGAGTATAGTACGAAGATTGCAACGGAGATTACATACACTAGATACCAGAGACAAGGGATACAGCACATGGCGAATACGGTCCGAACAGTATGTCTGCAATGGGTGAGAATACACAAGTTCTTCAGCTCCTGACCTGGAATGTTCGGGGCTTAAATGATAACAGAAAGGTCAGAAGGGTGGGCGCCTACCTAAAACGACATTCCGTAGCAATTGCTGTACTACAGGAAACACATCTCGCCCCCGAACGCAGTGAGGCAGTATGTCGTAAATTGCAAGGGGTATGCTACTCTGCAGATTTCACATCTCATGCGAGAGGGGTGTTATTCTGGGCTGATAGGAAAGCTGGAGTAGAAATGACGGGCATGCTTAAAGATCCACAAGGCAGATATGTTGTAGCTTCGTGTAAACGAGGAGACATGCAATTCCTTCTAGTAGGTATATACTGCCCTAATTACGATGACCCACAACTTTACACCTCACTCGCTAACAGGTTGGCACAATGGAAGGGAGTCCCGCAGCTCTGGGGTGGAGATTTTAACTGTATACTAAACCCAAACATAGATAGATCGCAGGGCCCACCCAGGCGACCGACGGCAGCTGCTACCGCTATCCGGGATATAATGCAAACAGACGGTCTTATAGACATATGGAGACATAGATCCCCTGACGAGAGAGGCTATACACACTACTACTCGGTGCATGACACTTACACTCAAATAGATTACTGGCTAATCTCGGGGGGGCTGAGCTTCAGGGTGGCGGCATGCACACATCTTCCGCGCACATATTCAGATCACTCCCCTGTCCAATTGTCCCTGAGATACGGGGCATCACACATCCCAGCGTTCACCTGTCGGTTCCCTCCTTATTCACTACTCGACACTGTTTTTAAAGAAGGGTTAGCCACAGCTATAGAGAACTTTTTCTCAGAAAATATTGGATCAGTGACTTCATTTACCACAGTGAGGGAAACATTCAAAGTGTTCATTAGAGGAGTGGCTATGTCCACTCATGCAGGTGTGTTACGTTCCATACGGAGTAGATTAAACACACTAGAAAGGGAAATTGGGCACCTAGAAAGGGTGGCAGAGGAAGGAGGGCACATGCAAGATGCTGCTGATTTCAAACAGAAACTGGTAGAACACCTAGATACAGCCAATGACGAAATCAAACACATGGGCAAATACGCTTCAGCACGATGCTATGGGGAGCGCGAGAGACCAGGCGCTGCGCTAGCAGGGATATTAAGGCCAAAAAGGGAGTTAGACACTATGGTAGGCCTGAGGGACGAGGACGGGAATCCGTTACTTACAGCAGAGGACATAACAGCCCAATTTCACACATACTTTAAGAAGCTGTATACCTCTCAAAACACCGTTAACACTGAAGCAATAGAAGAATATCTTTCGTACATTAAGATGCCATGGCTGACGGTGGAACATAGGGAACATTTAATGGCCCCTTTAACAACTGATGAAATACGGGAGGCATTAAGCGGGATGGCGTCCAGGAAAGCCCCAGGATTAGACGGACTCACTGTCGCCTTTTACAAGGAATTCCAAGATCTTTTGATCCCCCATTTAAAAACGTTATTTGAGGACATGGCAAAGGCAGGTATCATGCCACCCTCCCTACGTGAAGCAGTAATAGTTACTCTATTGAAACCCGGTAAATCACCTACCAGTTGCTCATCATATCAGCCTCTATCTCTACTAAACGTAGATGCTAAATTGTACGCTAAAATCTTAGCTAATTACTCCGGGGTATTATCCGCCCAGAACAGGCAGGGTTTGTGCCCAGTCGTAATCTATCTCGTAATCTTCGGACCCTATTTGGCGTAGTGCAGCGACTAAACCCAGAAATCAAAGCGGCAGCAGTCTTTTTGGACGCTGAAAAGGCGTTCGACTCGGTTGAGTGGCACTTTATGTTTGCGGTCTTGCGCAAGTTGGGAGTTGGAGATATATATCTCCGTCTGGTAGCTGTATTATATACTTCACCCACAGCCAGAGTAAGGGTCGGAAATGAGGTCTCTAGTCCATTCAACGTTACCTGGGGGACGAGACAGGGTTGCCCTCTTTCCCCACTATTGTATGCCATTGTGGCTGAACCCCTTGCTTGTGCAATTTACGAGTATCACGCACACAGAGGCCTGAGTTTCCCCTAATACACGCTGAACATTTCGGCATACGCCGATGACACATTATTGTATGTACGTGAGCCGGAGGTACACTTGTCACCTATATTGCGAGAGGTCGTGCAGTTTGGGGGACACTCTGGATTACGTATAAATTGGGACAAGTCTATTATATTCCCCCTCACTCCCTGCACAGTGGAGCCGCCCATGGAGTTCCCCCTGCGCTGGACCACAGAAGCGGTGCGCTACCTGGGTATCCAATTTCACACGGATCCTTCGGTGGTACTACAAACGAACTATGGCAGAGCCACACAGAAGCTTATAGAAAATGTAGATAGTTGGATAAAGCTACCGCTTTCGCTGATGGGGAGAATTTCCATTATGAAGATGGTCATTTTACCGAGATTTTTGTTTTTATTTGAGAACAACCCCATACCGCTACCAAAACACATGTTCCAAAGCTGGCGCACACAACTAATTCGGCTCGCGTGGGCTGGGAAGCAACCCAAAATAAGATGGAATTCACTTACCCTCCCATACGAATTGGGTGGATTGGGGGCCCCCGACCTGGAGAAATACTATAGGGCTGGCAAAAGTGTATTTGCGCACTATTGGATACACAGGCCACGGGATTTGCCCTTTTTGTATATGGAAAGAAATGCCGCGGACCCGCTCATGCTCCCGCAGACTCTTACTCAATCGGCTTCCCGGAAATTGAGAGTATTCGACTCCATAGCTGTCGTAGTGCAAGCTTGGCAAACTCTGCTACACATGCAGGCGGGAGCCTTTTTATATGCACCAGAAATGCCACTGCTGTGGTGCATGTGGTTTCCACTGGGCCAAGATGGGGGAGCAAGGAAGGCATTACAGGCTATAGGTATACGCACAATGGGAGACTTTTTCAAAGATGGAGTGCTGGCGACATGGGAATCGTTACAATCACCAGACAAACAGGTGGGGGGTACAGTATTATTTCAGTACTATAGAGCCCTGCAGACTTGGCGCACCCTTATAGGGGATGACCTAATTGAGCCGCAAAATATGGGGGCAATGTCCACACTAATCAAAACTGAAGAACCTGCAAAGTTAATCACAAAATTCTATAACAGTCTACAGGACACGCGTAAATCTGAAACATTAAGTGTGAGGCTAGAGTGGCAACGCGATTTGGGCACACCCCTCAGTGACAAAGAATGGTCCTACTGCTGCACCCGCACCAGATCAATATTTCTTAACGGCAGGCACTGACTCATACAGTATAAATTCTTGCATAGGGCATATTGTACCCCTGCACGAAAGTTCCGTTATGGCCTAGCAGAGAACTCCAATTGCTATAGATGTGGGTTGGGAGGAGCAGGATTCTGGCAACTGGCCTGGCAATGCCCAGGGGTTTATGCCTTCTGGGAGACAGTTTTCAGGGAGCTGGGACTTATTATAAGTGCGGACCTAGAACCCGATCCTAAAATGGCGCTCCTTGGATGGGATCTCTCAGTGAATAAGACCTTACGCCCGTTGGTGGCCATCGGCCTCCTACTAGCTAAACGTAGGGTTGCACTACGATGGATGAGAGGCCCGGTTCCCCAACTAGCTGACTGGCATACAGATTTGTTGTATTGTAATACTCAAGTCGATACATATAGCCAACTACTACCCCCCAGAAGCTGCCCAAGGAACTATTGGGGCCCCTACCAAACTTTCCTGTTAAATAACACTAGCAAGACGCCATCTGAGTCACAGAATGCTACTGAAGGGATATTGTCTCTATCGACTGCAGTATAAGAGAAGACGCTAGACATGGATGGGGGCAGTATTATGTTACAAGAGATCAAAGGTACTACGCCACCTCCCCAATATTGCATAGGTCAATGGAGCTATGATTAGTAATCACTTGAGACGTTGAATGTATTAACGACAGGACCCAATATAAGATGCTTCTTGTATGTTAGAGATTTGCTATTACGTACGAATGTATCAAAAAGCATATGTGATCTAATGTGTTGTAATGTCAATCCGAGTAACTCTCATGTTTCTTTCTTGAGTTGTATGTCTTTTGTTTTGCACTGAAAACAATAAAATAAATAAATAATAAAAAAATAAAAAATATGCCCCATTAAGTTTCAAAGGAATGAGCCTTCTTCTCTATCAAGATTACCTGGTGGTGCCAACATTATCAGTCCCACCATCTCCTTGCTGATTAGCCCATGCTCCACTGACCTCTAACTCTTCCTGGGATCAGAGAGCCCTTTTGTGAGCACAGTGCATATTACGCTCCTTCCACTTCTGTTTGTGTGTCCCACCCCAGCCCTCAGGAAAGTCAGCAATGCCCATCCCTTGTCTCTGGGTTATCACCTTTACAGCCTCTCCATGCAATGGACTTCCAAAATGGAACCCACAGGCCTCCATAATATCATGGTATGTACCAAACACAGGCACACACATGCAACCCAGAATGCACACAAAAGTATCACACACTGTCCGGTGATACACTCAATCCATGCAGGCTATGGGTGAGTTAAGCACACATCATCGGAAAATTACATGACTAGGCCAGTAGGCCCAACTCCAGTGATGCAGATAAAAAGGCCTGTTGACATCACTGCATCTAATAAACACAAATATGGGTATTCTACCACCACTGTGCTTGTGTTGCTTAACTCCAAGTAAAGGCAGTAACCCTCTACCTTCATGAGGGTAGCGGTTGGTGCGCCCCTCCCGGTTTGAGAAAACTCAATTCAGTGAGACATGCCTAGGTCATGGCCCACATACATAATCCGTGTTCGCCCATAACAAAAAATCAGTACCAGGGATCCAGATATCAATACAGCGGGGGTACTCAGGGTACGGGGTACTCATCCGTCACCATGTCACCATGCAGGCGACTTTTCTGTCCCAACAAAGGGTATTTGTCTCTCTCCTGGTTAACTGGAAAGGACACTCCTTTGTGTTTAGGACAATCTCTGTGTTTAATTCTTTGAAGAGCTTAATCAGTACGCTGTGTTAAATAAACACATGTATTATATATTAAATCAAGTTGACTTATTAAATCTTTATTGTAGGACACTCCATTTTTATGTTGATATCTCTGGCTTCCTTGACTTAAAGGGACTGATTTCTAGAAAGGCTCAAAACCCAAGTGAAGCCAATTATTCATATTAGCAAAGGAAGAGGTGTGGGAGATCCGTGAGAGGTACAGGTCTTCCCCCAGACAAAATAAAAGTTCAGATCTCATCTGAGGCATGGGGTCGATTGAATTGAATCAACAAAAACGTACAGGTATCCCACCTAGTGTCACAACAATGTGGCATGAGTGTGGAGTGCTCGCCCTAACTAGACTCTGGGTCACTAGGTGGGGAAAGGAAAAGATTCTGTTTCTTAAACTTACCCTCACACACTCTAGTAGTGTCATGCTTCATCATCGAGTTCACCCTGACTCCTAAAGGTCAGGGTGGGCTCAACCATCTTCCAGGGAGCTCTTAAAAGAAATGTACTGGGGGAGGAACTATAGATTAAAAATCCTTTGCTCGCTCCAAGAGATCCCTTTATCGTGGGGCGGTCGGGGATGATAAAACTAAATATTAAAGGGTGTTTAGGATACTATGGTCCTATGACCCTTCATTGTCCAACATGTTTCAGCCCTACTCTCAAATCCCTCAATAGGTCCGGGGCTTTCGTCAGGGTGATATGACTCACCTCCCCTTTGTGCTTTGTGCTGTTCTTATTCATATAAAGCATGCAAAACAAAGTGCATGCATAGGCAGTAAATATACTTGCCCCTTCCTTACGATCCGACCCAATATGTATGAGTTTCTTGTTCCTCGAGGGTGGAAGGTAACGGGGTGGCCCTGTAGTCAAACCTTTGTCAAACGCCCATCCCCACCTGTGCACCTACTCAGCTCTTCTCTCCCCGGCTTTGTACAGATGAACTGATCATGAAAACACTCTTCAGTGATGTGAACGTACTCGGAGAGGGATGTAATACCAGTGATTTTTTAAATCATTTAATCACACAACTGACCTTTTGAAGGACTAGCATAATATCCCTCACCCATCACTCCCACAGCATTAGTCTTCACTATCAGCCTGCTGGACATCCTCCCACACAAAGTGATGAAACATTCAGAAAGATGATGGCTCAGTGCAGCCTAGCACCTCTTCTTCTGTAGAGCTGTTCAGCGGACCTGGAAGAATCAGGATATAGCATCATCGCTGGGCAGAAGGCTTAAATCTTGACCAGTTATGGACTCGAGAGGACCTCAAGCTGAGCCAGAGGCAGGCACGTGGCATTAGCTTTGCGCAAGCCTGCAGTGACTCACCCACCTCTAGCATACATGGAGTGAGGTAGTTAAGAAAGATGACAAAGGAGTCTATAAAAACACCTTGCTGGCATGTGGAAGACAAGCTCAGACATTCTTCAGCGATTTGCCATATTTTTCATCACTCTGTGAAAGTGTAGATGAAATATGACTGAAGTAAAAAAAAAATTGCCAAGCTGCAGCCAGGCACATCCCCTATTTTTTTTCTATATTTGCTTCCAGTACCTAATAGTCATGAAATGATATTCGCGCCATGTGCAGACTGTTGACTTATGTGTTTTAGATACATTGCAAATGTAGGTATGGCTCCTTGGTTGTCCATTTGAGCTTATGATTTTGTTCCTTGATGATATAGAAACACTTTTCTCAAAGGAGTCAAGTGGTTCCAGATCTGTTTTGCATCATTTTTTTTTTTTACCAAGTGTTTTTATTGAGGTTTTCAATAGAAAATGACAGGTACCTAACTAGTCCTAGAATTACATGTGTTCGTATCGAATGTCAACTTGGCCAAAGGGGTGGGCAATGCAGTGAGGCGGTGCACAGACAGAATATCGAGTTGTGAGTATCGAAGTGCCAGAATATCGAGTTGTCAATATCGAAGTGCCAGAATATCGATTGCAAGAATATCGTGGACCACAATATCGACTTTAAGGTAAGAAATATCGTTTTGTTTAATATCGAAGTCAGTAATATCGTTTGTAAAAATATCGTTGTTAATAATATCGATGTTTATATTAGTGTTATGTATTTTAGTATGTATTTTAAATGTATGTGTTCTATTTTTTTTGTCTAAGTATTGCATTTGTTTTTTAATATATGTATTACATTTTTAGAAGTTATTAATTTTATTGTAAGTAAATTTTGCGTTTTAGTTCCGTAGCGGGTTGTGGGTTTATAGGGGAATAGGGTGGGAAGTAATTTAATTATAATACATTTATTAATAATTTTTAGAAGTTATTAATTTTATTTTAATTAAATTTTGCGTTTTAGTTCTGCAGCGGGTTGTGGGTTTATAGGGGAATAGGGTGGGAAGTAATTTAAATATAATTAATTAATAATTTCTATTAATTAATATTTATGTATTTAATATTTCATATTGTTATTTGTGGTAATAAATTTATTATTAACTATTTATTCATTGGTTGTTAATTATTATTAATTAATTGGTAATTGTGTTAATTGTGTAATTTTTTAGGAGCGGGTTGTGGGTTTGATAGGGGAGTAGGGTGGGAAGTAATTTAATTTTAATTAATTAATTAATATTTTTATTAATTAATATTTATGTATTTAATATTTTTATTAATTGTGGTAATTAATTTTTATTAATAATTTATTAATTGGTTGTTAATTATTAATTAATTAGTAACTGTGTTAATTGTGTCATTTGTTTAGGGGCTGGTTGTGGGTTGATAGGGAGTAGGGTGGGAAGTAATTTAATTTTAATACATTTTTTAATATTTTTAATATAATATTTATTTAATGTTATTTTATAGTGTTTATTGTGTGAATTAATTTATTATTAATTGTTTTTATTTTGTTTGTTAATTAATTAATTAATTGTTAATTAATTATGTTAATTGTGTCATGTTTTAGAACATTGGTGGTGTTATTTAAAGGGGATTATGGTGGTAGGTTAATTATTTGAATTAATTAATTATTTGTTAATTATTGCTAATTAATTAATTAATTAAAAATAAATTATGGTAATTGTGGAATAATTTTGATGTGTGAGTTGTGGGGTTTATAGTTGTAAATGTTGGGAAGAAACTTTTTTAAATTAATTAATGATTTGTTGTTAATTGTTATTAATTTATGAATAAAAAATTGGTAATGGAAATTGTGTAAATATTTTTAGGTGTGTATTTTGGTGTTTATTGGGGTAGAGGGTGGAAAGTAATTTAGTTTAAATAAATTAATCAATAGTTGATCATTAATATTCATTTATTAATTTATACATTTTTTGGGTAATTGTTTTGTTTTTATTTTGTTTCTGGTTTTTGGTTCAATAGCTGTAATCTTTGGTTTTATACTTTCCGCTATCCAATACTTTCCCTACTGGTGCAGTTGCTGGTGTGGGAATAGTAATTTTTACCCCTCCGCTATCCAACACCTTCCCTACTGTTGCGCTTGCTTGAGTGGGAATAGTAAATTATTCCCCTCCGCTATCCAACACTTTCCCTACTGTTGCACTTGTTAGAGTGGGAATAGTAATTTTTACCCCTCCGCTATCCAACACCTTCCCTACTGTTTCACTTGCTGGAGTGGGAATAGTAAATTATTCCCCTCCGCTATCCAACACTTTCCCTATTGTTGCACTCGCTGGAGTGGGAATAGTAATTTTTACCCCTCCGCTATCCAACACTTTCCCTACTGTTGCACTTGCTGGAGTGGGAATAGTAAATTATTCCCCTCCGCTTTCCAATACTTTCCCTACTTTTGCGCTTGCTGGAGTGGGAATAGTAATATTTACCACTCCGCTATCCAATACTTTCCCTACTGTTGCACTCGCTAGAGTGGGAATAGTAATTTCTACCCCTCCGCTATCCAACACTTTCCCTACTGTTGCACTTGCTGGAGTGGGAATAGTAAATTATTCCCCTCCGCTATCCAACACTTTCCCTACTGTTGCACTTGCTGGAGTGGGAATAGTAAATTATTCCCCTCCGCTATCCAACACTTTCACTACTGTTGCACTCGCTGGAGTGTGAATGGTAATTTTTACCCCTCCGCTATCCATCACTTTCCCTACTGTTGCACTCGCTGGAGTGGGAATAATAATTTTTACCCCTCCGCTATCCAACACTTTCCCTACTGTTGCACTTGTTGGAGTGGGAATAGTACATTTTTCCCCTCCGCTATCCAACACTTTCCCTACTGTTGCACTTGCTGGAGTGGGAATAGTAAATTTTACCCCTCCGCTATCCAACACTTTCCCTACTGTTGCACTTGCTGGAGTGGGAATAGTAAATTATTTCCCTTCTCTATCCAACACTTTCCCTACTGTTGCACTTGCTGGAGTGGGAATAATAATTTTTACCCCTACGCTATCCAACACTTTCTCTAACGTTGCATTTTTTGGAGTGGGATTATTCCCTTCCGCTATCCAACACTTTCCCTACTGTTGCATTTATTGGAGTGGGAATAGTAAATTATTTCCCTCCGCTATCCAACACTTTCCCTACTGTTGCACTTGCTGGAGTGGGAATAGTAATTTTTACCCCTCCGCTATCCAACACTTTCCCTGCTGTTGCTCTTGCTGGAGTGGGAATAGTAATTTATTCCCCTTAGCTATCCAGCACTTTCCCTACTGTTGCAGTCCTTGGAGTGGGAATAGTAATTTATTCCCCTACGCTATCCAACACTTTCCCTACTGTTGCACCTATTGGAGTGGGAATAGTAAATTATTCCTCTACGCTATTCAACACTTTCCCTACTGTTGCACTCGCTGGAGTGGGAATAGTAAATTATTCCCTTCCGTTATCCAACACTTTCCCTACTGTTGCACTCGCTGGAGTGGGAATAGTAATTTATTCACCTCCGCTATCCAACACTTTCCCTTATATTCATAATATAAATATATATATATATTTTTTTATGTTGCAGGTGTATGTATATATGTATATGTATTTATAATTTTTAATATATTTCTAACATTTTATAATTTATTAAAATAATTATTTAATAATTATTATTAAGTAAATATATATATTACATTTTATATATGTATGTTTAATTTATTTTTACATTACATTTATTACTTATAATTGTTAACATTTTTCAATAATTCTAAATATTTTTTTAACTTATATGTATTATTTAATTTATTTTACATTTTTTTGATACATTAAAAAAAACGATATTTTTAACTTCGATATTTTTAACAACTATATATTTTTTTCGATATTTTAGTACTTACCATTATGTAGATAGGCTGTCGATATTTTTGACATCGATATTTATGTCCCGATATTTTGGGAACACGATATTTTGTCAGTGATTCCAGTGAGGCATCTAATGTGCGGGTACGCTGTGTGCAAAGTATATCCAGGGAAACAGTGCAGTCACAAAACTGCCCTAGTAGTGGTGTGGTGAATCCTTGTGCTGGGAAGGGGAGAGAGCTGGGTGGGACTAATGGGGAGAGTTAGGGACCAGGGCATGGTCAGGCTAGGCTCTCGATTACTTACAAGGCATGTGGCTGTCGAATGTGTATGGTTGTGTCTAGGGTGATATGGTTGCTGGGGGGATCCCTGGGGGTGGCAAGAAAAAAGGGGGGGGGAGGCCGGCGGGTCTATCGTTGGCTGAGGTAGGCAGGGGGCAGAGCAACGTACCAAGGACATCGATGAGGAGAAGGGGGTCCAGTGGGTAGGGGTTTGCTATCCAGGGTTCACGGAGGTCGGTCATCATGCTGAGTGAGTTGGAGAAAGTGCTCGAGAAAGGTGTCCCATGTGGGGGAAATGGGATGTTTGCGTAGTGCTGGACCTCCTTGAAGTGTAGGGCTTCAATCTGAGCCCTCCCCATCTCTGTACAGCTCCATACCAGGCCTCAGATTTGGGGGCCTGACTTGATTACCAGTGTAGGGTGATGGCGTGCTTGGAGCGGAGTAAAGGGAGGCTAGCAAAATGTGCCCTAACCACTATGCGCTTTCCATGTTTGCAAACGCCCAGAGCACAGGACTCCCAAGTGTATAGGTCTGGGAGTTATGTCACTTTGCATGAGTGTTGTATGAATTGTATGCCAGGACATGGTGAGGGCAGGGCAAGACCACAGCATATGTTGTGATTCTGCTGAAATCATGTGGCAGTGTGGGCAGCCCAAGTGAGCAGTGGGAAAGAAGCAGTTGAGTTGATGTTGCGTCACATAGGAATTCTCTAAGCGGTGTATCAATATCATAAAAAAAGCTGCGGGAGGGAACAATGGTTAGGTTGGCGAAGTAGTAAAGGAGGCGGGGGAGGATTATCATTTTGGAAACGGCGATTTTTCATGTCATGGCCAGGGGAAGTTTCGAAATTGTACCTGCGATTTCAAGGCTGTGAAGACCCTCCTAAGATTGCCCTCGAAAAGGTCAGCAGGAGAGTGGTACAGGTGCACCCCAAGGTACTGGATGATGTCACTTCTTCAGCCCAACAACCGTCTCCCCAACTGAACTTCAACTGGGGCAGGGTGGCGCACACGGAGAAGACGCATGACTTTGCCCAGTTAACGTGCAAGTTGGCAATATGTGCGAATGACTGCAGTGTGGAGTAGATGGGGTGAGGTCTGTATGGATGTCCTGGATGTAAGGGAGTAGGTCATCCACGTACAATCAAACCACATTGATCATGCTGTCCATTGTATCCCCAGGCCTCTCCCTTCAAGCGAAGACACTAGCAGCCAGGGGTTCCATTGTGAGTGCGAATAGTAAGGGGGAGAGGGGGCAGCCCTGGTGTCCCTCTTCACTGGGAATGCTAGGGAGATTAGCTGGCCTAGCCGGACCCTGGATGTGGGGGCGATGTAGTATAGATCCTGAGGTGGACAGCACATGGAAGAGGTAGTCCCACTCCAGAGTATCGAAAGCCTTTTCTAAATCTAGAATGAGGCTGGCCACGAAGGGAACCAGAGCAGGTCTTGAGCCATCAGATGGAGCAGGTGGCCTATGTTAAGGGAAGTGTTACACCCAGGAACAAAGCCATTTTGTTCAGGGTGCACTAGGGTCGGCAGGATCTGGGTGTAGCCATCAGTCAGTATTTTTCTCCAGGATCATGTAGTCCATGCCCAATATAGCAATGGGGCAGTAGGAAGCAAGAAGTGTGTGTCCCTGTCGGGTTTCGGTAGCGATATTAGTATGGACTCATCTAGGAATGGCAGCAGTCTCTTTGAATGTAGAGCTTCTTCATACATCTCAGCTATGTGGGGGGCAATGAGGGAACTGAGTCTAATGTAGTACTCAATTGGGAGACCGTCTGTTTTGCATCACATATTGACTTGTGTGTTGAAATCTTAAAATGCTCGGTCTACCCTACCGGAAAACCAGTGGCAAACCACATTCTTATAGTCTTGCTTGCTATACTGTACCCTGTTTATGGTCACATTGCTTGTCTATACAGATCTTCACAGCACCTCTATAGATACTGCTTGTCCAAACCCCACAAGTGAAGGGAATGCACAGACGAGAGGGCCTTGAGCATGTTCTGGTGATTTATATAGCGCACTAATCACCCGATCGGTTATCCAGGCACTTGAAGATTGGTTTCTCAGAAGCCATGATCCAGCATAGAAAGAGATAGACAGGAGAGCGTACAATAAGTGTTGCCCTTTTGGTGTCCTCAAAACCTTTTGAGCCCCCAAAATATGGAAAGAGCAAGCAACACTCATAGGGACTTAATTACAAGCCCCTTGCGCCACCAGTGCGCCACTTTATGTGGCGCACCACTGGCGCAACCTCCTGCCCCATATTTACAAGGACACGTAAAGCCACCCAGCATGGCTTTTCCTGTCCTTGTAAATCTGGCCCCTTCTCACGCAACACTTTGCGTGAAAGGGGCAAGACATGGGTGTTGCTGTGGGTGCTCCCATGAAACACCAATGTGTTCTGCAGCATTTCCAGATTTACGAGAAATCTTAAACCTGGAAATGCGTCAGAATGCTACGCCACCCGAGAGGTGGTGTAGCGAGGCACAACGAGGAGAAATGCTTACATTTCTCTTTGTTTTTCCTCTTTCTAGGGGTGCTGCAGTCTGCAGCACACATAGAAAGAGGAAATCACCGTTTTTTATTGTTTTTGTTATTGTTTTTGTGCAGGAAGGTACCGCTTCCTGCACAGAAACAATCTGCGCACAACACAGGCACCCTTGCACCATGGCGCAATGGTGCCTGCGTGGTAAATGGCAGCCAATTGTGCGCCAGTGAAGGGGAACACACAGGGATGCATCATATTGTTGTAAATATGATTTATCCCTGTGTTTTGAAAGTGCTGCAGCATGGTGCAGCCAAAGGGGTTGCGGTGCAGCGCTGCTTCACTTTCTTGTAAATAAGGCCCAGAATATACAAAAGGGACCTCATACCTATGTGCTCCCAACGAAGCAGCTTTCATATGTTGCAGAGGGGTGGATGAGTGTAAAGTTGGCGAATTTCATTTGTGCCATCTTGGGGCAGTTTTTTAAAACGTTGCCAACTTCAGTAAGTCCACAAGATTACATTAGTGAGTGATCAACCCGGCCCAAATAGGTTTCATTGTACAAACCGAAACAAAATATTCATTTTGCAGGAGAAGTAGGACTCAAAAAAAGTGTTTCCTAAACAAATCTCATGCAGAAACATTTTTTGCCTGAAGATTTATCCCTTGTCGACCTTCTACCTGGTTGACAAACTTTGCATCTTTATTGAGTTACGGAGTTGACAATTTTCACAACACAATCATCAGCCAGGGGCGGCTCCTCCACAATTGTGGAGGAGCGTTGCCCCACTGGCTCAGAGCCAGCAGCAAAAAAATAAAATCATTATCATTTTATTTCTAAGCCGCTGGCTCAGCCAGCGAGTGCAGGGAGGGGCGGGACAAGGCATGGGAGGGGGAGGAGGAGTGCTACATGCTAAGTGCTTATGTATGTTTGGCCGGCCATCTCGGGCTGCCCAATACACACATAAGCATTTAGGTTTCGGTAAGCCGTCTGTATTGAACAGCTGGGTTACAGAAACCCCACAGACTCCCTGACCTAAGAAGCGTCTTTCTAGCCCGCTCAGGCCAATCCCCGTGCTGCAGAGCTCTGCAGCGCAGGGATTGGACAGGGTGTCTGTGACATAGTCACAGTGTCTGCTGGGACAAGGAAGCTCCAGCACTGAGGCATAACGCAGGAGGCACCCGACAGCAGGTAAGTTTAACTTAAAAAAATTATATATATATATATTATCATTATGGTCCCCCTCCCACACACCCCCTCCCGCGCCCCCTTCCGTGCTCCCTCCTGCACCCATACCCCTGCCTCACCACTTTTTGTATGTGGCGGCCTCCACTGCCATCAGCATTTATATTCTGCACACTTCTACCTAAGACCTAGGTTTTGATGTTAGAATCGCAATTAGAGCTAGTTCAAATCTTTGGAAAATCTGTGGAAAGGTGTTCTTATTTATGAAGGACAAGCAGTTAACATTTACAGGGAAGGCTCACGAAATCTGCAGAAGAGACTGCAAACATGTATGTCATCGTTCTCAATGTAATGCTAAAAAAAACTAAGCAAGGGTTACCAAACTGCACTTGCCGTATTTGTTTCCATTCATTATTGCTAATTACTTAAAAGCAAAGGCATGGAAATTTGTAGCATCCCAGCCTCCCTGGTGCCATGGACGTCATTAGTGGTTACCACAGGTTGCAGCTGCAACCCCTGGCTAGTTCCTTGCGACCTCTGGCACTGCTTTTGCGACCACTGGCTTCACAGGTGGCAAAATCAGTTCCAACGACCACTGGGGGGCTAACCTCCTTTTCAGCCCATTTTGTATAATTGTATTTGATTCACAATTAACATAAAAAAACGAAAAATCCAAAGATGGGACATGACCTTCTCTGGTAGCTGTGGTGAGTAACATAAAATGCAATCGCTAGCTACTAAAAATGTTAGACAGAGCTTGGCACTAAAAAATAACACCTTCTTGAAGCAGGTGTTAAGTTGGAGAAATGTTTTAATTTCCTCTAACTTTTTACACATTGCATGTGTGTGTATACAACACACATGCAATGTGTGAAAGGTTTTAAAGTTTGTCTAGGCTTAGTGTTTTTTTTCCAGTGGATTACACTTTAAGTACAAAACCTATACTAGACATCATACGCACACCTTTGCACCAAGGGGCAAGAAGCAGCGGCCCGTGCAGGTAAGAGCGGTGGGGAGTTGGGGCCGGGTGGAGGGGGATTTTGATGGACGATGATGAGGGAAAATTAATTATTTATTTAATTTTCCCTCGTCATCGTCCGTCGAAATCCCCCTCCTCCATCCGTCCCCACCGTTCTTATCTGTACGGGCCGCGGCTGGGTGCAAGTGGTCCTAGAATTGCATCCATTATTATACCAGATGCTAATTGTTAGATTTTTGGTGGCTTAGGACTAGATTTAGAGTTTGGCAGACTGAGTACTCTGTCGCAAACGTAATGGAGTACCCTGCCTGCCAAGGCCTTAGTCTGCCCACATAATTTAGAGATCGTCAGTCCTTAAGTATTTGGTTGACGGAACTCCCATTGTCCTCGTCGATGTGGTGCAGTAAGGACATTACAGCATCCTCCCTATTTACGGTGAAAGGTGTAATGTCTTTTTTCCCCAGTCCATCACAGCAAGGAAACCACTGTGGGTGAGGGGCAGGCAAACAACAATAGTGACCCCACACCACGCCACTACCAGAGTGCAGGGGTCATTAGTTTTTCAGAAACATACTTCTACCTTGGAAGGAAACCCGACAGCGGCCAATATGTCACAGCGGTTCCTTGCAGTGTACAGAGATGACGTCTGGTCCACTGATCATCTCTAAATTTGGGGTGGTGTCCCATCAGAGTTAGGCCTTTAGTGCCTTCTTGCTTCTTTATATAAAATAAAAATGTTGCTGCCAGGTTTTGCACTCTTCTCTGTTGTATCTTTGTATTTTGAGTATATGCATGTATTCTATGTTACACTTTTCCAGGCATGTGAAAATTCAGAAATCTAATCCGTTCATCCCCAAATTACCTCATGAAAACGTGATGTTGTTTATGTAAAAGGATGTCGGTAAAACAGGTCAGTTTGGGGCATATTATCAACGGCCAGCGATAATTATCGCTGGCCGTTCACAGCGTGAGAATAGTTATCGCCGGCTACCGCAGATAATTATCGTCATGCTAGCGCTGTATTAACAACGCATAGCGCAATGGCGATAATTATTCCTGCGATAGCTTGTTTTCCATGGAACATCGCTGGTTTTCCAGCGATGTTCCATGGAAAACGGCGATAACCTTGCTGATACGACCCTGTGGTCGTATCAGCAGAATCCATCTCCCATGTAAAGTATGCTTAAGTCAGGAATTTAACAGACGTTAAATTCCTGAGTTAAAGCTGAGGTAGGGCGATTTCTTTTATCGCTGCACCTCCTTGTTAATATCGCGAAGCTGCCTTCGCGATATTAACTTGTGTTGTTTTCACAGCCACGCCTTCTTTGCATCTCATTAGCGATGCAAGGCGAGGCTGTGAAAAAACGGGCTCTACATCAAGGAAACACGCGCTAGCGTGTCCTTGATGATATTGCGATATAATTATCGCCGCTTTTCGCCCGAAAACGGACGCTAAAGCGGCGATAATTATATCGCCAGCCCTTGATAATATGCCCCCAAGTTTTTCATGGTGGCTTGTTTTTCCCTGTGGAAGTGATATTCTAATTCATTATAAAAAGATAACTGCAAACAGCACAGCAAGAATAAAAAGTGGAACCTTTTAAATACATTTTTGAAGTATTTAAGTGCCTCTAAAATGTGTGTTTTATGTTATGTGTAAGTAATCATATAAGAGGCCTGGGGGCCTGGCTGTAAGGAGTACACATATGAAAGGTCAGCTTTACAAAATCTGCCTGCTACCATACCAGTCAGCCTCACTATGAAAGTTGTGGGGGTCAATTTCTTTATTGTCATAGCTCGCGCCTCTCGGTCTCTCACTTGCATCACTCCGGACTGGAAGCTGACCAATTAAAGATCTGAAATGAGCCGCAGACCACCCTTTGTACTGTGCCCAAGGCCTTGTTTAGCATGTAGCACCCTCAAAGACTACATGAGTTGTCTCAATCCCTACCTCCATCGTTCCTTCACCTCCTCCAATCTTAGAGATCTTAAGAACCGCAAGGCAGTGTGAGCACTCAACAAAAGAACATAAATAAATAAACAAATAAATAAATAAATAAACAAACAAACAAACAAAAGTGCCCCCTCACGCATGAAAGATTGACACACACTACCACTGAAGTCAACCGCGACACCATTACAAATAGCGAAGGCGCTGTTCTGTGGGCAGCAATCAAACATGTCTTTAACCAAGTTGTATTTCTTTGACAAAACATGTTTTTTTAAATCTGTGGATGGGATCCTCGCCCATGAGGGCTGTGAGTGGTAGCAAATGAATAAATGTTTCCATGTGTTATTCCAGGTGGAGCGTGGATGCGGGGGTAGAAAGGGGGGGCAGGCATGCTTGATGAAGGTAGATCTGAATTCATGAATATTTAAATGCCCTCCCCATGCTAATGTTGCTTCAACTCCATTCTCAGCAGGTCTATCACTGATCTGGTGCGGCAGCTTTTCAGCTATAACTGACAAATTAATATTTGATATCAGCGCGCTCCAGTTGCAGCTCTAACCTTAACCACATTTACAAACATTTTGTTTTGTCTTGAAGATTTCTGCTCAGGTCATTAATAATGAAATGTATCCTCACGCTGTAATCATAGGAGGTTTGATGAGGCTGCCGAGGGAAGAGTTGGATGGGAGACAATGGGAACATTTAGGGTATGATAATATGGTGACTGGAGGCGGTGGCATGCCTGGCGTACATGGACTAGTATGGGTGGGACTTGAAATTCAAATAAGATAAAACTCATATATAAAATCTGCTATTCAATTCAATATATGCATTTGCAATTGAGGTAGACTTCTGTGTAATTTAAATAAAATCAATCATTTATGTATGAGCTGTTTTTGCATTGAAATCGACAGGCAGCGTTCAGATATTATGTTGCTGAAATGTCAATGTAAAGAAGATCCTTAAAGATACAGCTCTTAAATTTAGGCAGACCTCCCTCTCATGTCGAATTCTTAGAGTATCGTGTTTGTCTGGCAAAGTTACTCAAAGTTGCCCGATGTTGCATGTGATGACTAATCCTGCCTCCAGTGGGCGCTGTGTGATGCACAGCAGTTTATAAAAAAGTGAATGGAGGCATCTGTGAATATCACGAGCTAAGAACGATTTATTTTTGGCTACAAGGGGAATGTAATAAAGTGAGTGGGCGAGTGAACGTGAATGAGTGAGGGAGTTTATCAGTTAATTAGTCAGCGAGTAACTAGTGTCAATTCCTGTGTCACTGCACCTTGGTGGTTGATAGCCTCCACGAGCCTCTTTCTACCATCTACACATTGGAAGGGTAAATCCAATCCGCCTTTCCTTGTCTTTAGAAGCTCAGCTTAAACTTCATCAGAGCCCCCACAATCTGCTTTTCCCCCGCCAGAGCATGCCTAACTTGTGCCCCATTAGCAGTTCCCCTGTCCAGAGTGTCTGACAGCACCATCTCATCTTATTTGTACTGACTTTTTAGGGGGTCCGCTGTGGTGTGCACTTGGCGCGACTTGCCACAAACAACATTTGTCACTCTTGCAATGTGCACCCACTCTTACTCAGTGCATCCCTCAGAGAGTGGCCAACATTGCCAAAAGGCAATAGGTACGGCTGTTATACGCCCAGGGAGTAATGTGCAGTTCTTCTCCTAAACATTTTGACCTTTTCAATTTGCTCTTCACTCATGTCTTATGCTTGGCTCATCTAATGAGGTGGAATCTTCCTCTATAATAGCAGTCCCACCACTTTCTTTTCCTGCTCCATAAAAGAGCTGTTCCTATTTTCTTATGCCTGTTCTCCCACTTTTCGAAGGGCTGTACCATGTCCTCTAGCAAACTGTCCTGGTTTTTAGGTGCTCTTTGTTGTTCTCACTGATCCTTGTGGTATGTTCATTCCTCTTTCCGTTCTCCACAGGCAGTAACTTTTACTGGAACCAATCTTTCTTTTTTGTCAAACTGTGCACAAAACCCATTTCATATTTTGTGTGTGAGTTTATTCTGAACCTTCAATGTAACAAGGCTATCTTCACACCCAAGTGAACAGATGGTATTTGGCACCCTTAAGAAAGCCTGTGATGGAGTGAGTGAGTTCAAAGTGAGTGGGTAGATGAATAAATTAGTGTAGGTCTGAATGAGTGACTGCATTAGCGCACCATACAAACCTTAGCAGCTGTAATCTCTTTGACACAATGTTTATATACCGCCTGTGTAAAATTCTTCATAAAAGCATAGATCTCAGAGAAAAGTGTGGTAGCACTTGTGGTTGCTGTTGGTATGGGAATGTCTGAGGCTGCCATGTGAGGTCCTGCATCATTGCCGAGGAGGCCGACAATGAGGGAAGCTTGTGATGCGAAGTTCTGCCAAGGATGTGTTGCGCACCGACTAGTTCTGAAGGGACTGCGGGGCTTGCATTGCAAAAATCTGCGTCATCATCGTGGCTGCCGTCAATGAAAGGTCTGCGATGGAAGTGCTTGCATCTGGGATGCGTCGCGTTGGGCGGTTCTGATGCAGGCTGCGAGGTTAATGTGGAGTTCTTGCGCTGGAAGAATCCTCGTAGCAGAGGTGATGCTTCGGTTCTGGTTGCGGTTGCACTGTGCAGTAGATGTGATGCATCGGTTCTGCTGGATCACATATGGGCTAGCAGAGCACATTCAGTCCCACTTCCAAGGGTCCATGACTGGGGTGGCACCACTTGGTAGGGTAGGACTAACAATTGTAGAATCCAGGTGCTGGTTACAAGAGACTAGCTCCTGGAGTTACTCTGGTGGTCCTGGTTTCAGGTTACAGGTCCAGTCCTCCTAACTCAGGCATGAGGGCAGCAGACAGCAGGTCAGCACAGAAGGAAGCACTCCTTCATAGCAGCAGTCCAGAAGAGTGGTGGTCCTTTTACCAGCACAGCATTCCTACTTCCTGGCCGAGTCTTCCACGGGTTCAGACGTGTACTGAAAAATTGATGTTTGAGGTCCAATATTTATAACTGGTGCATCTTTTGAATTGGGAGACACTACTAGAGGTTTCCATTTGAAGTGCACAGGGTTCCTGCCTCCACTTCACTGGCTCCAGACAAACTACAGGGGGTATGCAATTCTTTGTGTGAAAAAGGACACAGCCTATCCAGGTGTAAGTGGGTCTTTGCTTACCACCACCCACCCATCCTGCCAGTAATGGCCCAATCCAGGCACACCTAAGCTCTCTAGCTGTGGGTGTCTAGTAGGAATACACAAAAACCCACTGCCAACTACACCCAGTCATGTGGTAGAGACAGGATGCAGGCACTAAATTGCTAAGGCAGAAAAATGCTAACTTTCTAAAAGTCAAGAAGCTTGCAATGTTCCCAAGCTGAAATTATTCAATCAACACATTTTCATAAGATCAAGTAATTTAATTTTGTTAATATTTTTATGATTTTTCTTCTCACTTCATATTTTTCAAATACATTAAAAAAAAAACACATCTTCATGTTAATCGGACCACATGTTTGTGTGAGGCAAATTTCAGCAGCACTCTCTGGCTGCACCATACATTTCTAAAACAACTTTTTAATAATTAATTTATGCCCAAAACTGTGGGTTAGACATACAACAACTTAAAATATATATCCAACATGAACATAGTTTCAAATATCCATATTACATTTAACGGTTACACCCTCGGCTGTGGAGCCAGCCAAATGATTTCATTGATAGTGAGATCTCTATTGTGACCTCTTTTTTCAAGTACAACTGTAGGGGTTATATAGGGCACTTTGTTAGTGTAGGCTCGAAATATCTTTTTTCTTTTAGGATAGCCCACATGCAATTGTCACAATGATTGCAAATAACTCCCCATGAATGGTCGTCGACGCGTTGCGTTTCGAACCTCACATTTCTTAAGGGGTTCTCATCAGGGCCTGACTGGTTGATTCTTAAGCTACCTGTCGAACCTTATATTGGCTGTTTAAAGCAAATACTCTGGTCAGTTCCACTCAAAACCCTTTCCTTGTACACACAATCATGGTGACAATTGTTTTGACCCATAGTTTTGGGCATAAATGACTTATTATTTGTTTAAAAAAAGTTGTTTTGGAAATGTAATATCTCGCACAGGCAATATTTATTGTCAGGGTTTGAATGTTTAAAGTAATATTGACTAGCACAATGTTAAGTAATTCACATATCATCAGCCTTTAATATAATTAGCCTATGGATAAAAAATATAAAATAAAGTTCAATTATTACATCAATAAAATTGTTTTTGGTAAAAAAAAACATAATTTGAAAGTTTATTACTACAATTAAGCAAGTTTACACTACATTTAAATAATTTACCACTAGCTTCAAACAGGTGGTAAATTTATGTGCTGACGCCTCTTGTGAATGGCTTTCTTCCCAACTTGTAGGAGCTGTATCTATTTTCTGTAAGTGATTTTATCGAACGGTAAAATTGCATACGTTTTTTCCCTCATACGATTTTGCTGCACTGTAAAATTACATATGGAAAAATCGAATATGGAAAGCTTGTAATCGGTCAGATTGAAATAAACACATGAAAACATCCTGGATTTTCACTCTGCCTGACTCATAATCAGTCCTCTGTGTTAGCTGCACATCCAATTCCCACATTCTAGCTGACCCATCTAGGTACAAATCAGTAGCAGTACGCCTCTCATGGCTCTAGCCCTGACCAAGGTATTTGCTACGTCAGAACCATGGTGAACATGAGCCTATATGTAAAGGAACATCACTGATTCTCACCTTACCTTCGTTTTTCCTGGTGGGATGGGAGAGACACTGGAAGTGTAGTCCACACACATTACCTGTTGTTGCAACCATTCCTCCTTCCAACATGTATGGAGATTTATATAGTGCAAGACTCACAACAAAGCAACAGAGCCTTATATAAAGATAGAGAGAAGGAACTTAGGCAAGATTCACTTGGAAGGTAACACTTGGAAGAGGCATTACTAGAAGAGAACAGATTTCCATTCCTTTCTGAATAGCAGGCTCAAAGACATTCGCAGGTTCTGCATGGGGAAGGGTTCCGGTTCCTAGGAGTACAGCACAAGGAGGCTTAGTATCTTGACTTCACCTTCCTACTTTTTAGTCTTCTGCCTTAGGAGGATGCTCCTGTGAGTGTCACGCATCCTTCTGCAATTCTTGATTTTGCTTGCTTGATATGGTGGAGGGATTGAGTTCACTGCGTTGATGGTGACACAGCAGTCTTTGAAGGAGGTATAGCCTGTTAACCCCTTCCGTGCGCGCGGAATTTCCACGCTGTGCTGGCGTTTTTATTAGTGGGCGGGGATTCGGACGGCCGGGGGCCGTCCTGCGCACACGCCCACCGTGACGCGTGACGGCTCCCAGCCGTCACGAGCACGGAAGAGGTTAAAAGGAGTCAGTGGAGTTCTTTGAGGGTGGGTGAGAGTCTGACATTCTCATTGTGGGGTGAAAGTGTCATGGGTCATTGCTGAATGCTATTTCTAAACATGTTGCTGTTTGTTGTCACTCACGATTTGCATGAACTCTGCCTTAAGTTCTGCTTAGACATTTAGACCTGAAATATAACGGGGCAATCTGTGAGCCAGATTTGTTTTTTAGGTTAAGTAGGATGCTTTTTTCACACTGATGAATCTTGATGTTCCTGTTTTGCAGGACCTAACTAATTTGATACCAAGGAAGATGCTGTGTAATCTTGAATTGGTGGAGAAAAGGTACCCTGTGCTCTGTAACTGCTTGCTCTGTGGTGTTCTACGGGAGCTGGCATTCTCTGAAGACTTTGGAACACCACAGCCAAAGCAGTTCCAGGGGACAGGGCTCCAAGTTTCATGCTCACCAACTTAAGATTTCACAGTCTCTTGCTTGGTTTCAAGGGATCCCCACCGAGTCCAGGAAAACGGTCACCCATGCACTCGTCAGGAACAGACTCGACTACAGCAATGCACTCTACGCCGGCACCACCCAGAAACTCCAAAAGAAACTACAGAACATCCAGAATGCCTCCACCAGACTCATCCTGAACATCCCACGCTGCACCCACATCACCGGCCACCTGAGAGACCTTCACTGGCCTCCTATCAACAAAAGAATTAACTTGAAGCTCCTCAAGCACACCTACATAGCCCTCCACAACGCCAGACCTGCATTCCTCAACCACCGCCTCTCCTTCTACACCCCCACCAGACATCTCCACTCTGCCCAACTGGCCCTGGCACCGTCCCACGGATCCACAAGACCAGGGCTGGTGGAAGATCCTTCTCCTACCTCGCTGCGAAGACCTGAAACTCCCTGTCTTTACATCTCAGGCAATCACCATCGCTGCCGCAATTCAGGAAAGACTTCAAGACCTGGCTCTTTGGCTGGACCACAGACCCAGGCCCCCCCCAGCACCTTGAGACCCTCGCGGGTGAGTAGTCGCGCTTTATAAGTCCCTGATTGATTGATTGATTGAAGTTCATTTGCTCTATCAATTGTCTGGTCTTGTTTTACAAACATATGTGGATCCCAGCACCTTGGTCATTTTGTTTGCAGCCTTTACATATATTGCCTTCTTATCATGAGCATTTCACTTTAGTGAATTATACTTTTTTTTCTTGTTAGTTTCATTCATCATTCACTGTTTCAGAAATTTGTTATATATTCTTCCCCTTTTATCTACTCTGTACTATTATGTGATATCCACAGTGTTTTCCATTGAAACTGCCCTTTAAGTACACCAAAGTAACATTGAAAAACGAAATAAGCATTTGTCTTTAAGATTACACTTAAAATATGAAAAATGGCCAAAAGTGTCATGGTTAGTAAGACATAAGATGTCCCACCTTCTCAGACATGAAAAGAGAGCAATTGAGAGATCACTTTTGTCTAGGAGTTCCAGGGCCAAGTAGAATGATGAAGCTTGATCACTGGCAATAAAGAATTCCATTATTGGACTCCTTTCCACATTTAGCATAAACTGCAGGCACATCCAGGTATCTGAGGATTTTCCATTACCAATTGCCAATTTATGGAATTTGCATGCCAGGCTAGGGATAGGACAGCTAGAGCCAATTTATGAGTTTTGAATCAGCACCTACAAAAGGCAAAACTAGCTGCCCTGCAAAGGTAAACTGGTTTCAATGAGGAATTCAAGTTGCACCACTGCTAGCTCGGTACAAGCAGCCAGGCCTTCCTCTGACAAACTATATGTGGAATATGCGTAAAAGACAGCGAAACAAGAAAACAGTTAATCAACAAACAACGTATTGGATTCCAACCAAGGACAGAAAACAGTAATTTATTGAGATACATTTTTAAAAAATGAAGAAAATTGGAACTAGGTAACTAAACCTGCCCTATAAGAAAGCACTGGATAACACTGGGGAGAGGATGTGGTCTAACGGCTAGGACGGTTGACCTCAAATCTGGGGAACCGGGTTCAAGTCTCAGCAATGATGCTCAACATCCTGTGATTCTGGGCAAATCAGTTAATCTCCCCGTGCCTAACATAAATGAATGTGTCCTTGTGTAACGCAATTGGTGTTCATGTAAAGCGCTCTGATACCTTCAGGTCACGTTCGCGCTATATAAAACTATGGGAAAAAACCCACTATATAATGTTATTAAATGGGACATACAGCAAAATGAGAAAAACAATTCAAAGAGGCTTCCATCTAGTTGACGTAGTCCTGTGCCCACTGTGTGGCCGACCCTTGAGTGCCCACAGCCAAGTAAGGGTTGATGCCACATCCTGCTGAAAATATTTACCCTTATACATCGACCTTTTCTGCAAGCCAGAGATCTTCAGTGCACGAAGTATTAAAACTGTAGCTTGGAAGGCCTTCACAAGTTTATGTAGAGCTCTTAAAAAGGAGTTTCAGAAAAATGACAGGGAGATGCTACACAAAGACCCTAGCCAAAAGAATGGAAAGAAACAAATATTTAAGAAACAGGAAGAGGACAGATCACAAAACAGAATTTTCCTGGAAACTGTTCGAAAGTGTGAGGCTTGGGGAAATCATATACAGCATTAGAGATAAGGCGTGTATTGAATCCTGAGGCTCGACAAGATCAAGAACACAAGGGGCTTCATTTATGAGAAGTGTCACATCGCTGCGACAAAGCAGCAATGCGACTCTTCACAGTGCGCCCCCCTTGCGACACCATAGATGCGCCGTATTTAAAGTACAGCGCATCATGTCGCAAGGAGTTACAGATACGTCAGTATTTCTGATGTATCTGTATGCGCAAAAGTGGCGCATTGCTGGGGTGTGTCTGAAAACAGACGCAACTCCAACAATGTGTCCTTTCACATGGGGGCCTGCGTCACCCTTACGCCTGCCAGGAGGCAGGCGTAAGGTTTTCACGCAATGGCTTCCTAGAAGTGGTGCACTTTAATCTTATAGATTTCAATGTGCCACTTCAACGAGGCTTTGATGTGGGGGAACACTCACCCTGCATACATTATACCTGATGCAGGTATAATGTAGCGCAGGGGTTTACAAAGTGACGCATCTGCCTAGATGCGTCATCTTGTAAATAGGGCGCAACAGGGTGAATTTTTTACGCCGCCGGTGTGTCACAAAAAGTGATGCACTGGCGGCGCAAAAGTGTTGCAAGGGCCCATAAATAAGGCCCAAAGCAACAAACGAGCGTGGTCCCTTGTAACTTGCCACTCTCCCGCTAGCTGCAACACCGCAGTTCATGAATATTCTTCTGCTCTTGTAATACTGTATCTTGAATGGGTCTCTCCCGGTATATATTTTACATTTAGAAGCCACTGAATTCAGTGGGATGCAAAGTTAGCCGAGTCACTGATGACAGGACCGGACTGTGGAACCAATAGCAGCTCTGGCAAAAATGCTCAAATCAGCCTTGCTCCTTTTGTCTCCTCGCACAATTTCTCTCTTTCCATCCATGCAGTCTCTTTCTCTCCTTCTCTCCTCTCTTTTCCTTCCCAGATAAGCAGCCCTGGGCTTTCAAACACTTCCTTCCAAGAACCCCAGCCCACCAAGGAAATGCCCAATGGAATAAAAGGACTGTCTGGCTCTGAATCCTGACAATGGTAAGGCTTCTCAAAACTGCACATGGCAATATATTTGTCTTTTTTTTGTTAAGGAGCACACTGAAAGTTCCGCCTTTAAAGGTCAGGTCCTTTACAGAATGAAGTTCGACTTATTGAGAGGAAGTTTAAATCTTCAGTTACTTTAAAAAAGGTCTGGATAATAGTATCTGATAAATTAGAATCCGTTAAAGTGACTGTGCTCAAACATTTGAATCAAAACTTTTGTCTGTACATTTTTCAGTCATCATTCCATGCTGGGACAGAGACTGCACTAATGGCTATTCGGAATGAAACCTTAATTAGGATAGATTAGGAACCATCTGCCTTTCTTGAGCAGTGAGCAGTGTTGGGCACAGTGTTCCCCCTACAGCTATTGGGTGTGTTTTCAATAGAGTCTAAAGTATGGTGTCAGAATATCCTTGTCAGAATATCATCTAACATAAATATTGTGTGCAAAAACATCACACCATTGGAGTTTATAATGGAAAATCTATTCTTAATAGGACAATATTTTCATGAAGTAGGCAGTGGCGGTCGGCACGTCTCACGGGGTGTTGGGGCAGGCGCTGGGGGGGCGTGCCGAGGGGGCACAATGTATATCCACGTCTCTGGTCCAGCTCTCCTCTATTGGACTCCAGGAACAGGAAGCACAGCTAGGCTCCCCTGACCAATCACAACGCTGCGGTAAGCACCCACGCTCCCCTGACCAATCACAACACTGCATTGCAGCGCTGTGATTGGTCTGAGTGTCGTGGTTCGATGCTCAGCCAGGGAATGGGGGCCTGGGCATGTTCTCCATGCAGGCTGTAATGCAGCCTGTGTGGAGAACAGGGAAAGTGTGCATGACTGTTTGGCCAGCCCCAGAGGGCCGGCCAAAAGGTCATGTCCACTTATGAGTGGGCAAGCTACTCCTCCCCTGCTCCAAGAGCAGAGCAGCCCCGCTCGCCCACCCGCCCGCAAAGCAGCACGGAAACATAAAATGATAATAACTCAAAGTTATTACCATTTTATGTTTCCTTTCGTTGCACTGCTTAAAAGCAGTGGGACGACGCTCCTCCACCATAGCGGAGGAGACGCCACTGTAAGTAGGAAATACAACCAGTGTGAAACACTTTCACTAACGTGGTGGCATGGGCTTAATTATTCCTGCCCAGCAATCACCCTCAAGTCTAACTTCATCCCTTTGTATTGTGCCTCAAACCCACTCTGTGGGTTCTACAGGGTTCCTCTGTGTCTGGTCCTTAATGTTTAACCTGATGTTAACCCAGTCTCTCTGTTTCATCAGCTGAGCAATTTCCAATTCTAGTTCAGAATAGAGTGTATATAATGTGTGCATAATATCAGTTGCATGTAACAGCTTCGATTACTTGCAAGACTGTTAGCAGAACAGGGTTGCATGGCATCTGGTTGCCTGCTGGTCAACAGTAATAAAAATCTGCAACTTTTCTTTGTTACCAAAAGCAGATCATTCAACCCAAACATCAAGTACTTCCAATACCCTTAGACACCTTATCTTGGTCTCAGTCCAGATACTCACTTTGCCCTGGCACCTAAAATATCCTGCCATGACGAATCAGAACTATGGTAGAGGTGGGCAAAGTTTGAGTTATGCTTTCATATTCAGGCAAAGTTGGGAACACTCAGTTTTATGGTCACTCCTGCAGCCAACCTGGCTTGTGCACAAATCTGGGTAATCATGGTATTAAAGCATGTGCGCTAATACTGTCTGCACTCCATATTGCTGTTGTTAAAATTGATCAGTGATGGCACAGTGTTGCCATCATATATATGTGCTTAAACAATATGTTAATCTGTAACCCATATAACCCTAGCATACACAATTTACACACAATTTATTAATTTAACATATTTTCCATGTTGGTTTATATTTAGATGTAGCAAAATGAACCATATATAATGATTACATTTAGTTAGGTAATGTGCATTTAAAGTTGACAAGCGTTACCTATGTGCCTCACTCCATTTTTAAATAAACGTCATATTTTTGCTTGCTGTGCCTAACAGGTTTCTGTTTCAGATACTAGAGTCGCCATGTGCTCATTTAAAATGTTATTATTTGTTAGCTTACAATTTGAAGGCCATAATTAGTTGGTTTGGACCGTGATTTCAACAGATGCAGTGGTTGAAAAGCTAGGGAGGTGAATATTCCCTTGTGAGATAGTGTGAAGGTTGCAGTGACAGCAGAAGTTGGCATTATATTATGCTTGGGAAACCTTTGGGAAAGAAGCTGACACCAAGTACGGAGAGAACACTGGGCTTGGTTAGGTTCCTACTCGAAGACTGTATCATTAGGATGAAATCTTATGTTTTAACTATGTGAAGCTTCTTAGATCACTTGCCACTGTCCAGCCTTGCAGGCAGACATCTTTTTCTTCTCTTGAGACCAATGCTCCTTATTTTCCTACTCATAGAGATGCGCTCTAGAGCAAGTGCATTTCTTCTCATTCTAATTGGAGCCATTATCTTGTTCTTCTTTCAATGCTATATTTGCTGACACCTGTTGCTTCTGAATTTTCCCAATCTACCCACAACTTTAGCTTAGCATTAGGGAATTTCCATTATGGAATCAAGACTTTGCCTCAATTTGCATACCTTGCCTTTATCAATGCAACATTTGCATTATTAGTTCAACTATTTGGATTATATTCATGCATGCTGAATTCAGGCGAATATCGATTTCAGTTTTTAAAATATATATATTTTTATTGGCATTTTGAAATTTATGAACAACCATAAACAATCGAGCAATGTACCGGTCAAGTGGATGCTGCATATCCCTAAATATCTATTTACTCCGTTCCTATGCCACATCTGCCTTGCTATAATGTACAAAAGATCCTAATTCTAGGTCAATTTTTCCCAGGGTCTCCCCCTTTCCATTCTCCCATTCTCCCTTCTCCCTCCCTGCCTCTAGTTTCACAGGGGTCCGTCGTTTGAGGGCTCTATCATCCTGTTGATCATCTCACCCCAAGTTACCAAGTCATCCTCCGCTGCCTCATCTTGTCTTGTAAGCCTAATGTGGATTTCATCTGCTATTGGCCATCCAATCAAATACTTCTTACACTGTGCCACTTCAGGGGGCCCTGCATACACCCAATGTATAGCTATCTGGAACCACACCAACACCACTCCCAGGGCAAACATCCTGGCTTCCATCTTTGTCTGCTGCTTCCTTGGGATGATGCCCAAGAGGCACAGTTTAATCAACTCCTCTAGTGTTAGCTCTGTGATTCTAATCAGGTACAGTACTACCTCTCTCCAGAAGCCCACTATGGACATTTTCCACAGAGCCGCCGCCGCCATCGCCCTGGAACTACGATGCACCATCAACGCCACCTTCAAAACTGGCACCTTTCCCGCCAAATGGAAACGTGCAGAAGTCAGACCCCTACTCAAGAAGACCTCAGCAGATCCCACGGACCTCAAGAACTACCAACCCATCTCCCTCCTCACCTTCGCGGCAAAAGTCACAGAGAAGACTGTCAACATCCAACTAACAAAATTCATTGAAGCAAACTCCATCCTCGACCCCTCCCAATCTGGATTCCGCAGCAACCACAGCAGTGAGACCGCTCTACTCGCCGCCACAGACGGCATCCGCACCCTCCTCAGCCAAGGACACACCGCAACCCTGATCCTACTCGACCTCTCTGCAGCCTTCGACACTGTCTCCCACCGCACACTCACCGCCAGACTCCATGAAGCCGGCATACAGGGAACCGCCGCGACTGGCTCCGCTCCTTCCTCGCCGGCAGAACCCAAAGAATCAGACTTCCACCCTTCCTCTCCGAACCCACGGAAATCAACTGCAGAGTACCCCAAGGATCGTCGCTCAGCCCCACACTCTTCAACATCTACATGGCCCCCCTCGCCACCATCGTCAGACAGCACGGACTCAGCATAGTATCCTACGCTGCCGACACCCAGCTCATCCTCTCCCTCACCAAGCACCCCATCACCACCAGACTCAACTTCCAGGAAGAAATGAAGGACGTCGCATCCTGGATGAGCAGCAGCTGCCTGAAGCTCAACTCGGAGAAGACAGCGGTCCTCGTCCTCGGACCCTCCCCCTATGCATGAGACAACACCTGGTGGCCCATCGCCCTCGGCAGTCCCCCCCACCCCCACGGACCACACCCAAAATCTCGGCATCGTACTTGACTCCTCCCTCTCCATGACCCGACAGGTCAACGCTGTCGCCTCCACCTGCTTCAACACCCTCCAGATCCTCCGAAAGACCTTCAAATGGATTCCCCCCGAATCAAGGAAGACCGTCACCCACGCACTCATAACCAGCAGACTGGACTACAGAAACACACTCTACGCCGGGATCAACAAGTCTCTGCTCCGCAAACTCCAGACCATACAGAACACCGCAGCCAGACTCGTCCTCGGCATCCCTCGACACGAACACATCACCCAGCACCTGCGCAACCTCCACTGGCTCCCCATAGAGAAAAGAGTAACTTTCAAGATACTCACCCACGCCGACAAATGCCTCCACAACACCGGACCCCAATATCTCAACCACAGAATCTCCTTCCACGTACCCAAAAGGAACCTCCAATCCGCTGACCTCGTCCTCGCCGAACCCCTGTGCATCCGCAGAGGAAGAACGGGTGGAAGAACCTTCTCCTACATCGCTGCCAAGACCTGGAACAAGCTGTCGATCAACATCAGATGCGGCCCCATCCTGCACATGGCTGTTCGACTGGTCGGAGCTGCTCCCCCCCCCCAGCGCCTTTAGACCCTCACGGGTGAGTAGCGCGCTTAAAATTTCCCTGATTGATTGATTGATTGACTATGCACAGGCATGCCCAAGTCATGTGCAAGAGATCTGCTGTGACTTGACCGCATCAACTGCATGCCACTGGGGTCTCCGGATATATTTTAGTAAGCATTTGCGGGGTCATGTACATCCTATGCAAGTAACCGTACCACATATTAAACTTGGCAAACACAAGAAGATGATGACGGAGCGCTGAAACTTTTCAGACACTCACCCCCAGTCACAGATCTGGGTTGAATCCATCATCGTTCTTTAGCTCACTTCGCCACCCCAGTTCAGACCCTGCTATATGCAAATCAGTCTTGACCCTGTGCCTCATGGGAACAGTCCAGCCCGAACTGCCAAGTCAGGTCTTCCCTGGACCGAAAACAAGAATCCTGGGACCGGTTTTGGGGTAACACCCCTCATCAGCCAGGCTAGCTTGAATCAAGTGGCAAAGTGAGCAAAGGGATTCCCTAATTTGTATGGGGCAAAGTGAGCAAAGGGATTCCCTAATTTGTATGGGGCACACTCCCATGCAAATGAGGGAACGCCCCCTTGTAGATAGCGCCAGCGCTTTATGTGCGCAATGCTATTGGTATTACAGAAGGGGCTGCACAAACGTCTGCGGCCTCTTCTGTAAAACCAAAGTGCCCCGGGGGTGCACAAAATGGACGCAAACACCTGTTGTGCCCCCGGGGCACTTTATGTAATACGGCTCCTGGTGGCCATTTTGACTACGCATCATGACACACTTACTTTTTCCTTCACCTTGCAAACCATTACAAAATGGTTCTCCTTTCCACAGCCTTTGCAGACTTGCCCAATGGCAGGACATTTTCCTTCGTTTGCAAACAAAAATCCACACCTGAAGCACAACTTCTTTTCCTGTAGAGAATTCACTCAGCCTCCCTCAGACTTGTGCTTTGGCTTATTGTTCACATTCGTGACTGTCTCACTCTGGGCAACTCTGACCTCCATGTCAGTAGCTTGTCGAGCAGCATGCTCTTCAGCTCTGGAAGCCATGAGAACTCACTCCAGACTGAGTTTCTCTCAGCATTCATCAACTGAATGAATATGACAGGCATTAGTCAATCTCTCTGAGGCTAATAGCTTCCTCATCATTAACTTCATTGAACTTACAGTAGTTGACAAGCGTATCCAGTCTCTCAACAAATTTGTTGATGGTCTCACCAGATTTCTGTCATTCTTGACTGAAGATGTACCTTTCGTAATCTACATTCGGCATTCTATTGAACTTGAGATTCAAGGCTGCTTTGATTTGACTGTATGTAATTTCATCAGCTCGCTGCATTTTCTTTATGACTTCTTTTACACCTTCACCAGCAACATTCTTAAGGTACTTGATAATCTTCTTGTTATCTGCTTCTTCCGTTGCATCAATGAAATCATCAAATGTCTCTATCCAGGCAGTCTACATGTCACCAATATTCAGCTTTCTGGTGATATCAAATGGTGGTGGTGGTCTCAAGATGGAGGCAGCATTGTAACCATTGGTGGAACTTACTGATGTGGAGAGTAGAGTTCTTTCCAATGCTACTTTGTGATCGTGTTTATGCAGACCATCTCTGAGGCCTTGCAACGTGCTGGCCTCTGGGTCATCTTTGATAATGACAAGAACCGTGACCTCTTTCTTGGTCTCCATTGGAAAAGCAAACTTTCACAATTCTGATCGCCGCTCTCAACTGTTTGAACTTCAGAGACCTTTAGAGTTGTTCTTAGCCCCACTCTGCAGCTTTAGTGGATTGCCGCTTCGGGTATGGACAGCTCTGCAAGCACAACCCCGGGTGCTTTCTCTGAGGTCACTCTCTCCAGCGCTATGGCATGATGACTCTCTTTAGTCAGTACTGGTAAGCAGATGACTGTTTCTTGTATCACTTTGCCTTTAGGCGTCTCTTTGTGCTGTCTGACACCTTGTTGATCTCTGCTTTGCAGCACTTCTGTTCACAGTATTATCTTGCAATTTTCTCCTCTTTCAAAACCTGGTTGCATTCACCTATGGTGTTATCACTCCGTATGAGGTACGGCTTTGAGTTGCATAGTAGCGCAGTACCTCTCTTTGCAGCCTTCCCAGCAGGTTCTCTACCAACGATGTATACACTTCTCAGTGAAGTTTTCGTTATCTTTAAATGCTTTACATGGACTGGGGCTGCGCTTTGAATCCACATACGCCAAACATTGATTCCTCACTTCGACCGAGGCACACGTGGCACACACAAGCAGTTTGCTGGACCACCGCAAACTCTCTGGGAGAGCACTGTCGATCTTGGGGTTACTTATCCCCTACTCGTCAGTTGCAGCATTCTTCCCAGTCCAGGTACTCGCCAATGACTACGCCAAACACAGAGCTTAGTACAACTCGTCTATATTCTTCTGTGTGTAACCGCAAACTCAACATTCTAATCCTGAATTCACTTCACTACACTCTAATGCTTACATCACAGTACCATCAGGAACTATCAGGGCTCCATCATTACAAACTCACACAACACTACACCTGTTACTCTCATTAGTTTAGCCATTTATTGAGCATCTTGACTTCAATTTGCAGGTCTGTGCCCTCGACTGCGTGGACTCTGTCCACCACTTTGCATAGCGCAGAGACCGTCTCAATTTTTCCCTAAACGGCTGTCCAGGAGCCCTCTATTGCAGTCTCCATCTGTCCCTGGGACCTCTGAGCTTCCATCAAGTTGCATTGTCCACTGTGCATTGGACTGCAGGGTCGCATAATTTATCATGGTGTTCCCCTGGGTAGGCTTGGGTGCTTTCTCTTTGCCCATGATAGTCTCAGTGGCCCCTCCCAGTGTTTTCCAGTCACAGCTTTGCCCCACGGGGCCGTCCACTCTCCGCTCAGCACAACAACTCAGGTCCTGACCAGGGCCAACCAGTATGGCCACCCTGGCTGTGTATGCCTCAACCACATTGCACCTGCTGAGGGTGTTTGGTAACGCCTGGCCTCCAAAGTGCATTGGTGAGAGTCCCCCTTCCCCTCTCAGCACCTGCCTAGTGGGGCCCCCTTCACCCTGTTGACTGTCCCTTGCTGTACGCTCTTCAAGCTGGTCCACTCTCTTTTGAAGGTGGGGGTCGAGGTAGTCCCTCCAAGCCCAGGGCCCGTCTCCCGCCAGGCTGCCTCTCCACCTGCTCCACACGCTGCAATGCGCTTACCCCAGTCCACAGGCCTTCTGCCGCACACAGCTGGTTTTTCTCCCTCAAGGCCTGCCAACCAGGCCCCACACCATCAGTACTTGTATCTGGGAGATGTGCACCACCTCAGTGCTGCACCCTGCTCCCGTATAGAATATGGTGTTTCCTCGGCTGCATGGAGCCCTCAGCGCTCCTCTCTGCCCATGAAGTCTGTCCCAGGCCACTCCCTCCATCTCTTTACCATCCCTCGCTGGGCCTCCCAGCCTTCAGATGTCCCAGGGAGAGCTCAGCAGCAGCACCACATTTCGGTTGCCCCGGGGCACCTTCACGCCAGCCGCATTCAGGCAAGTTCTGCCCCCGGAGAAGCGCCACCCGCAAGACGGGCCTGGGAGGCCACAACTCCTCCTAGCATGCATCCTTACGGGTTCTTAAGCGCCAACGGGGAGCCGTCATAGGTAGTCTGTAGTTCAGCATTCCACAGGATTCTGGTTTTGGGGCTGCCAGAGCGATCAGGAATTATGCCTGATCTGCCATGTTGCTAGGCCCTGCCCCCAATATCGATTTCTGTTTAACTGAATTGAATGGAGTTTTTAACTTTTCTAATTAGTTAATAAACCTTTATGGTTATGCTATATACTCTTCTCTGTTGTTACTGTGGCTCAAAAGCTGCTTCCCTTTAATGCAATGTTAATGAATTTGTGATTTCAGCCTCAGTTCGAGACAAGGATTCATCCTGGTGGACTGAGCAGAGTTCTGAGTATGTGCCAGGTTAGCCTGGTGCAAATTCCATTTTTATCTAATCTGGTGTCATCAGTAAATCTGGCGTCTCAGTGTGTGATATTCTTAGATCAGTGCTTAAAGTCTATACTTATCTGGTTGAACTAGTGTATACGACGCAAATTCATCAGTCTTGCAAATTTTCACTTTCAATTCTCCTGTACCTATTTTTTCTAATTATGTCTTTGCTTCTTTGTTTTCTTCCTCCCTCCAAAGCCTTATTTTTAAGATTCAACGTCGACTAATGCACAAAGCATTGTGCCCAAATTAAGAGAAAAAAGCGTGGCCTTCTGTCTATTTATATAAGAGGGCGTCCAAAGCATGACATGAACCCACACAGCCTGTGGGGTGAATCTCGTACACACACTTGATGGTCTTTACTCAGGATTTGAGCAGGCAACGCCCTTCGGCTACAATAAAACACACCAGGAACCGTAATTGCGAATTAGATAAACGAGAACAGGCCGGCTTGTTATCCATCGCTCTCCACTGCTCTGTGCTAGAGGAGCAGCTGCCGGAGGGCCTCTGACAACCAAAGATCACAGCCGTCTGCCTTCTCGGGCCTACGATTGAAGGCCCTGATCAAATTTACCACCACGACGATCAGGTTACAGGGAGCCCGAGTCCAAAAACATATCAGGAAACCGTCCATTACCGGGAAGCAGGGGGTGGTGGGTAGCACGTAGCAGCAGCTCATCCACGTCACCTGGGGGCATCGGGACATTTACCTCACTTGCTGTGCTAGCTCCGAACGTGTGTGGGTGCCCCTTACGTGCTCACGCACGGATAGACGCACGCACAATGACTGACAATTTATTGGACAGTGGTACCGCCCAGCATGGCGGGCGCATGGTTGAGCGGTGACCGAAGAATTGGGCCCCTTTTGAGCTCCAAATTGAGTCACGCAGGAAACAGGACACGCAACATCTGGGGTAATACATTATTCCACTGAAGATTCAGAAGGAGAGAGAGGAGTGATTCGTCCACCGCCATCCACCTGATGCCAACATCCTGCTGACTCTTTACAATCAAATCACTCTCCCGCACACACACCCCGTTCGACATTCCACAGGGGCACCGACACTCATGTATCGCTTACACACACACACACACGCGCACGCACGCACGCACACACACACACACACTCCTCTCTCACTCTCTCTCTCTCTCTCTCTCTGAAAACTACTAAACCTAACACAAACTGAGCGAAATGCCTGGGTACCTTATATACTCTGGGCATCTAGGCATTTGATCCGAATTATGTTCAAACTCTGAACACCGGGAGTCAAATTCTGGGACACTTATTGAATACCACCTTGTGTACCATAAAACTATTGGATTCACTGGTACATGTAACGCAAAGAGACTTGGGCGAACCTACTGCCTCCTCCGCACGACTAGGACCAGCAACATCATCATCAGAAGAAAAAATGTCAAGAAAACCAACAGCATGACCATTAGAACTAACAAAATTACCATCTCCACTTCCTACTTCATGGGAAACACTACTATCTGCATCTTTTCTCTCACAACTCACATCTCTGCTGCTATCATCCCTACCTTGGCACACCGACCCACCCAAAATTCCAAACTCTTCTATTGTCTAATCTTACAGCATACCGCATTACTGCCACGACCCTCTGTAAGTCTGTCCAATGAAAACCTCATTTTTCAATTAAACCTGCTTTTTGTTTTAGTCTAACATGCTACCTCACAGATATACTATGCCATTGACCCTATCATTACAACTTCTACAATCAATGTGGTTTCTCATCTTCTGTTGATACACCTCAACTTTCAAACTCTTCTAAACACCCATACCCCTATTTTTTCGCTCCTTCTGCCTATTTATCAAACCCCATGGAACCAGTCTGATAGTAGGGTAACAGTCGCTCAGCAACTGAAATGTAGGTTTCCCTGTTACTGTATTAGGTGTAAATCTGTGACATAATAAAGTGACTTGTAGACAGTGAATTTCTCCAACATATATCAGATCTAGGTGCAAGTTGAATGGATTCGTTCACATCTGTATTGAGGTGCTCAACTTACCCTTTATGGTACAATGCCTTCCGACAATGATTGCTATCACAACTTTTTAGGAAATTTTGCATTTTCTCTGATGTATCAATTCCCTGCAAAACACATACTTTAAGAAAGCTATCACAACCTTCGTGGTTATGCTACCCACTGTTCTCCCCATCACTCTCCTTGTTGAGAAATACCAACAAAGAGTTCTGTCCCTAACAGACCTCATCCAATACTTATTCCCAATTTCATAGGAAGGGGTAAAAAATGGTCTCTCTTTTTATATGTGGACACTCACCTACATGCTAATCATGCAGCATGCTTTATCATCGAGTCTGCACCCGGCATGAAGCTAAATATCGGGTGGGCTCTACCCCACTCAGGGAGGGATCTGAGATATCACTGAGGTCCACCCTATGGTCTATAGTGACAGCTTTGATAGCGTAAATCTAAAAAAGGGTTAAAATTAGGCCTGGGAAAAACTTCGATAACGCCGTAGTAATCAGAGTCATTTTGGTAGTTCCGCTGTTATGCCTGCTCACATAATTAAGAGCAATTTGGAAGAAAAAAATACCACAGCAGGGCCACATTTAGGGAGTACAAGCAGCTGCTTGTGTTTGCTATTCATGTTCTGTTGCATTTAGTGCTATTTCTTAGCACAAAAGGCATCCTCGCGAGGCGGCGTTTTTGAATTAAGAAAATAGCGGTAAATGCAGAATTACCCTTCTCGCATAATTATTCATAAGTTTGATTACGCTACTTGAAATTACACGAGTTATACCCACCCCTTGTTAAAATTGCCTAGGGTGAGACTCCTGAACAGGTTAATTGTGATAGGTCTTCCCAGACAATGTTAAAAACACAACTGAGGCGCCTGGTGCATTTATTCTGCCCCTGCATCTATTCGGTCAACAATGTTTCATTCGGAACTACATCAGAACCTAAGACCCCGCTGGCAGGCCCTCAAATTTGGAGTGGCACACTAATGACGTTCAAACAATGTTCTCATGTGTTCGTTACCACGCCTATATTCTGGACATATCCGTTGCACTCAGGAAATGACCCAAAGCTCTTCTTCGTGTCACATAAATGTAATTTGATAATACACAGAAAATCTGAATATTTGTGTGTAGGTAAGCCACTGCACACTCAGAGAAGCTCTCGCTGTGCGCATTAATGTGTTTGATTAGTCTCACAATTTCCAACACATTAGTAAGTGCCCCTTATCATCTATTCCTTATACACATATGTAGGTGCACAACATTAAATTGAAATCATGCCATTTAGAGTTTTCCATCTCTCACTCATATAAAAAAAAACCCTTGTTCCTCATGTAGACCCATTAACTACACCCTTAACATCAAGAGTGAATACGTGTAGCAAGTTGTGTGATAATGTATCGGGGCATTTTCGCTGTGTTTAGAGCCAACCCGACAGCACAGATGCGGACGCCATTTTGGTCAGCGTTCTAGGTTCCTAGCATCACAACTACACTCTATTTAACGAGGGCAGGTGCGTGGGTGCACGTAGCGGGTGCGCCACTGGCCCCCCGAAGGCGGACCTATTGAAAGCCCATCTGCACCCATCCACGGCCGACCGGGGCTAGGGACAAGAACCCCTTCTCCTCCTGCCTCAGACAGTATGCCCTATAGTACTGAAATCTTAAAAAGCCTCAATCAAACACTCATAGGAACATGCCTCCACTCAATGGAGCCGGATGTGCTACCTAGCAAGGGCCAAACATGTGGATACTGGCTCGGGAAACCCGATGAATATATGATGGGCTCTCCTGTTGTAGATAACCCCAAATCAATGACCTCACAAGTGGACAAAGGATCCCTACACCAGCAAAATAACTTGAGGCCCATGTTGGTGGTGAACTGCAGGTCGATGTCTAAGCACAATGAAGAAATATTTACTCTGCTGGTAGATCAGTGACCAGCCACTCTCTTTCTCACCGAGAGATGGTTCAAGGAGGTCTGCGGGCCAGACATTGCAATCGCACTCTCCCAAGGATACGCAATCACTTGGAATGATTGAATTGGAAAGAAAGGGGATGTTTGCCATCATTTTTAAAGATAGTTTTGAATGTAGAGCCAATGCAATGCACATCACGTGCTGTGAAAACCTGCAGTTTTCCATTAAACTTACACATTCCTTCATATTCTCGGGACTGCGACTCTATAGGCCCCCTGGACATGCCACGGAATTTGTGCAAAATATACCAGAAATCATAGTGCTTCATAGTCTTCATTCAGCTAACTTCATGTTGTTGGGGACCTGAACATTCATCTAGATGACGTTAAGTGCTCACAGGCAGCAAATCTGTTAAATGATTTGTCTGCTTGGCAGCCTGTACAGGTAGTTACACTTCCTACACATAACAAAGGACATATTCTGGACCCTATTTTTACTAATTTAACCAATCTCACGGTCAATGAGCCACGGCCGGTGCTCTGGTCAGATCATCATAGGCCCACATCCCGAAGCCTGAAACGACACCTGGTGGCCCCCCGCCCTCGGGAACCCCCCCCCACCCACGGACCATGCACACAACCTCGGAATCATCCTGGACTCCGAACTCAAAATGGACCACAAGATCAATGCCGTCACCTCTTCCTGTTTTCACACCCTCCGTCTCCTACGAAAAACTTTCAACTGGTTTCCCCTCGAACACAGGAAAAACCATCACCCACACCCTCATCAGCAGCAGACTGGACTACGGCAATGCACTCTACGCCGGGATCAACAAGAACCTCACCTGCAAACTCCAGAACATCCATAATGCCTCCGCCAAACTGGTCCTTAACCTATGGCTCCACTTCCAGATCACCCAACAGCTGCGGGCACTACACTGGCTCCCCGTCGTGAAGAGAATCACTTTCAAGCTTCTCACTCACGCCCACAAAGCCCTCCACAACACCGGCCCCGCCTACATGAACCACCGCCTCTCGTTCCACGCACCCCAAAGATCCCTCCGCTCAGCCCATCTCTACCTCACGACTGTGCTGCGCATCAAGACGACCAGAACAGGAGGCTGCTCCTTCTCCCTCCTCGCGGCCAAGGCATGGAACACCCTCCCTCTCCACCTCCACCAGACACCAACTCTCTCCAAGCTCCTGAAGGACCTCAAGACCTGGCTCTTCGACGAATCACCATGAGCGTCCGGCAACTGCACGAACCCTGGTGGAGCCTGGAAGACCTCAGGACCTACTTGGCATTCGACAAAACACCGTGAGTGCCCAGGAGCTGCGCGCGCCCCCCCCCCTAGCACCTTGAGGCCCTTCCGGGTGAGTAGTTGCGCTTAACAAAGCCCTGATTGATTGATTGATCATCTTCTGGTCGAATTTAACAGTAATGGGAAAGATACTCTCATTCCTTGTGCCCCTTGTCTCAAATTGACAAGACAATGGTCTAAGTTGAACATCACACAATGGAAAGAAGTATTGCAGACCTCACTATGTGCACAAGAAGGGGATGTTAATACTGCATATAGGGCATTTGAGAATTCAATCGACTCATCCCTAGAGACTTTGACCCCAAAAAAACTGAAAAGCCACAAGCCAGATCAAGTGTTACTTGGTACACACCCGAAATTAGAGAGTTAAAGAAAACCTAAGAGAGAGAAAGGAGGTGGCACTATGAGGAAGAAAGGAAGATTATTTACAAAAAAACACAGAAAAAGTATCAGTATTCAATTAGGAAAACTAGGCTAACAGACTTTGCTGACAGAATCGTTCAGTCCTCACAAGCCTCCAGAAAAATCTATAAGATAGTAAACTCCTTTCTGCAACCCAACTTTGCTGGAGCAGGCCCTCCCCCCTCCAGGGAAAAGTGTAACGTCCTTGCCAAATTCTTTCTAGATAAAATTATCCAGATGTATGATTCCCTGGGAGGTGAAGAAGTCCTACCTCAAGATGCAAATGAGCAATCCTTAGATAGCTAAACCACCCCTACCTTCTCGACTTCCCCTCAACTAAATAATAGCATCATCTGAGAAGCAGCAAATACAATCAAATCTGGATCTCCTCTAGATCCAGCTTCTGTAGACATTCTGGTAAAAGGAGGAGATAATATTCAATCAATCAATCAGGGGTTTGTAAAGCGTGCTACTCACCCGTAAGGGTCTCAAGGCGCTGGGGGGAGAGGGGGCGGCTCCGGATCAGTAGAAGAGCCAGGTCTTGAGGTCCTTCCAGAACATGTGCAGGGTCGGGGTGAGTCTGATGTTCACCGGGAGCTCGTTCCAGGCTTTGGCTGCGATGTAGGCGAAAGCTCTTCCGCCGATTCTGTTTCTGCGGATGCGGGGGACCTCTGCCAGGGCGAGGTCGGTGGAGCGGAGGTTTCTCTTGGGTACGTGGAAGGATAATCGCTCGTTGAGGTATTTGGGTCCGATGTTGGGGAGGGATTTGTAGGCATGGGTGAGGAGCTTGAAGGTGACCCTCTTCTTGACGGGGAGCCAGTGGAGGTCTCGTAGGTGTTGGGTCATGTGCTCATGGCACGGTGTCCCTAGGACGAGTCTGGCTGCGGCGTTCTGGATGGTCTGGAGCCTGTGCAGAAGAGTCTTGTTGATTCCAGCGTAGAGGGCGTTGCCATAGTCCAGCCTGCTGGTGATGAGTGCGTGTGTGACGGTCCTTCTGCAGTCTGGGGGGATCCACTTGAAAGTCTTCCGGAGGATGCGAAGGCAGTTGAAACTAGTGGAGGCGACGGCGTTGATCTGGCGGTTCATGGAGAGTGAAGAGTCAAGGATGATGCCGACGTTCTGAGCATGGTCTGTGGGGGTGGGTGGGTTTCCGAGAGCAGAGGGCCACCAGGTGTTGTCCCAGGCGGAGGTGCAGGGCCCGAGGATGAGGACCTCGGTCTTCTCTGAGTTTAGCTTCAGGCAGCTGTGCTTCATCCAGGCTGCCACGTCTTTCATACCGTCCTGGAATCGGAGTCTGGTGTCCTCGGGATTCTTCGTGAGCGAGAGGATGAGCTGGGTGTCATCGGCGTAGGATACGATGCTGAGCCCATGCTGTCTGACGATGGCGGCGAGGGGGGCCATGTAGATGTTGAAGAGCGTGGGGCTGAGTGAAGATCCCTGTGGTACTCCGCAGTTGATTTCCGTGGGTTTGGAGAGGAAGGGGGGGAGTCAGATCCTCTGGGTTCTGCCGGAGAGGAAGGATCGGATCCAGTCTAGGGCTGCTCCCTGTATTCCTGCGTCGTGCAGTCTGGCCGTGAGAGTGCGGTGAGACACGGTGTCGAAGGCTGCGGAGAGGTCTAGAAGGATGAGGGCCGCGGTGTGTCCCTGGTCGAGTAGCGTGCGGAAGTCGTCAGTGGCGGCGAGGAGGGCAGTCTCTGTGCTGTGGTTGCTGCGGAATCCAGATTGGGAGGCGTCTAGGATGGAGTTGTCTTCTATGAAGGCGGTCAGCTGGGCGTTCACGAGTCGCTCGGTGACTTTGGCCGCAAAGGGGAGGAGAGAGATGGGCCGGTAGTTCTTCAGGTCCGTTGGGTCGGCCGAAGGTTTCTTGAGGAGGGTTTTTACCTCTGCCTGTTTCCAGTCATCTGGGCAGATGCCTGAACTGAGGGAGGCGTTGATGGTGTGTCCTAGTTCGGGTGCGATGACGGTGGCGGCTCTGTGGAAGATGTGCGGAGGGCAGGGGTCGGTAGGGGCTCCTGAGTGGGTTTTCTCCATGGTCGTTGTGATGATTTCAGTGGTGGCGGGATCCCAGGCTGTGATGGTCGGCTTATTCTCGGTGGTGGGTAGGGGGGTGGTGCTGGTCATAGGTTCGCTGAAGTTGTCGTAGAGAGCCTTGATCTTGAGATGGAAGTAGGAGCTGAGTTTGTCGCAGAGTTCCTGGGAAGGTGTGACGTCCATGGCTTCGCAGGAGGGTTTTGCGAACTGCTGTATTCTGCCAGTATATTCTGCCAGTATTGAACACCTTGTACAACCTTTCACTGGAAAAGGGACATATTCCTGACCGCTGGAAGTATGCAATTGTCAGCCCATTGTTGAAAAAGCCCTCTCTGGATCCTGACAAGGCAGAAAACTACAGGCCTATACCTGGAGTCAGTAAGAGTCTAGAAAAACTGGTTATTGGTTACTTAACCAACTTCTTGCAGTCCCACAATCTTCTGCACCCAACTCAAACTGGCTTTAGACCCAGGCACAGCACAGAGGCAGCTCTTCTATTAGCCACGGAAGAACTTAAGAAAATATTAGATCAAGGCAGTTCAGCTGCGATGATCTTGCTGGATCTGAGCGCAGCCTTTGACACTGGATGGAAGCACTGGATAACACAGGAAATGTGTTAAAATCGCTGACTTCCTTTCTGGAAAACAAAAGAGATCAGAGAAGGGCCCTGTCTGTCAAAGATCTATCAGCTTAAATGTGGTGTTTCTAAGGGCTCATCCTTGAGCCCCCTGCTCTTTAATATGTATGTGCGCCCCTTAGCAGATAACATTTGCTCAGCCGGGTTTACAATGGTTTCATATGCCAATGATATGCAGATCGTCATCTCTCTGGCATCCAATATCCGCCAAACTGTGGCCAATCTATCTACCTGCATGGAGCAAGTGAACAAATTGATGTCCACCAGTTGCCTCAGACTATACGCCGACAAGATGGAGGTATTGATGGTTGGCAATAGCCCATCCCTTTGGGGCTAGCTTTCCTGGCCTCCAAGTCTATATAACCGGCCCTCCCCAAAAGAGGAACTTAAGAGTCTGGGAGTCTACTTGGATAAAGAGCTCAACATGGCCTCACAGACTAAGAAGCTGTCGGGAAAATGTTTTGTTCTTTTAAGAGCTCCCAGGAAGTCAATCAAATGGTTTACAGAGGAGAAAAGCAGAATAGTGATGCAGGGGCTCATCCTGTCGCATCTGGACTATGGTAATTCACTCTACTGGGCAGCCCTTTATATGTCACTAGAAAGCTGCAGGTTATCCAAAATGCTGCAGTTAGCATTTTGCTGAACATCCCAAAAACACATTCGGTGCATTCGGGTCTGGCTAGTCTTCCTGGCTGCCTGTCAGGAAAAGAATTGAATTCCAATCTCTCTGTATCGTTCATAAAATAAAATATGCCCAGAGACCACATATCATGAGCCAACTCATTAATCCACATAATAAAGCATGCCCCCTCAGATCCAACAACCATTTCCTTCTGGCCGTTCTCAGAATAAACAGGACCAGAAGGGGTGGTCGTCCAGACTCTGAAACTCTCTTACAATTGATCTAAGAGCCAACAGAAATTTGCTTAGCTTTAGAAAGCAGCTGAAGACTCATCTGTTTAGATAAATATCAAGACATCCTTTTTCATGATTCCTGTCAGCGCTGGGAAACCTGTTCTGGGTAGCTGTGCACTATAGAAGAACTGAAAAATAAACAAATGTATCTCATACTTGAGTGTATTGTATCATCACACCGCATACATGGCAAACGGGGAGGTGGTCTTTTTACCCCTTAGGTAACCACAGGTTGGTCAGAGTCCCACCATACTAATACTAATCTTCTTTTGTTAGCTAAATACAATTCTAAGTATTAAGACCTGCTATATATAAATTGACAGAACGGTGTAAAACAGCAAACTAGGGTTGGGAAGTCACAGGAAAAATATCACCTCACATCTAGCCACTGGATTTCGTCACTTTGGCCATTCCTATAAGTTGACAATTTATCAATCAATCAATCAGGGAATTGTGAAGTGCGCTACTCACCCGTGAGGGTCTCAAGGCGCTTGGGCAGCTCCGGTCAGTCGAAGAGCCAGGTCTTGAGGGTCTTCCTGAAAATGTGCAGAGTGGGGGCGCATCTGATGTCGATCGGGAGCTCGTTCCAGGTTTTAGCCGCGATATAGAAGGCTCTTCCACCCGTTCTTGCTCTGCGGATGCTTGGGGCCTCGGCGAGGTCGGCGGATCGGAGGTTTCTCTTGGGTACTTGGAAGGAGATTCTTTTGTTGAGATATTGGGGTCCTGTGTTGTGGAGGCATTTGTAGGCGTGGGTGAGTACCTTGAAAGTCACTCTCTTCTCAACGGGGAGCCAGTGGAGGTCTCACAGGTGTTGGGTGATGTGTTTGTGTCGAGGGATGCCGTGGACGAGTCTGGCTGCGGCGTTCTGTATGGTCTGGAGATTGTGGAGCAGAGATTTGTTGATCCCGGCGTAGAGGGCATTTCCGTAGTCCAGTCTGCTGGTTATGAGTGCGTGGGTGATGGTCTTTCTTGATTCGGGGGGGATCCTTTTGAAGGGCTTGTGAAGGATGCAGAGGGTGTTGAAGCAGGTGGAGGTGTCGGCGTTGATCTGTCGGGTCATGGAGAGGGAGGAGTCGACTATGATGCCGAGGTTCCGGGCATGGTCCGTGGGGGTGGGGGGCTGCCGAGGGTGGTGGGCCACCAGGTGTTTTCCCATGCAGAGGGGGAGGGTCCGAGGATGAGGACTTCTGTCTTCTCCGAGTTGAGCTAGAGGCAGCTGCTGCTCATCCAGGATGCAACGTCCTTCATTCCTTCCTGGAAGCTGAGTCTGGTGGAGGTGGGGTCCTTGGAGAGGGAGAGGATGAGCTGAGTGTTGTCGGCGTATGATACTATTCTGAGTCCGTGCTGTCTGACGATGGCGGCGAGGGGGGCCATGTAGATGTTGAAGAGCGTAGGGCTGAGCGATGATACTTGGGGTACTCCGCAGTTGATCTCTGTGGGGTCTGAGAGGAAGGGTGGAAGTCTGAGTCTTTGGGTTCTGCCGGTGAGGAAGGAGCGGAGCCAGTGGAGGGCAATTCCCTGTATGCTGGCATTGTAGAGTCTGACGGTGAGTGTGCAGTGGGAGACGGTGTCGAAGGCTGCAGAGAGGTTGGGTAGGATCAGGGCCCCGGTGTGACCTTGGTCGAGGAGAGTGTGGATGTCGTCTGTAGCGGCGAGTACAGCGGTCTCGGTGCTGTGGTTGCTGCAGAATCCGGATTGGGAGGGGTTGAGGATGGAGTTCTCTTCGATGAATATTGTTAGTTGGACGTTGACGGTCTTCTGGGTGACTTTTGCTGTGAAAGGGAGGAGAGAGATGGGTCGGTAGTTTCTGAGGTCCATTGGATCTGCTGAGGGCTTCTTGAATAGGGTCTTGACTTCTGCGCGTTTCCAGTCATCGGGGAAAGTGCCGGTTTTGAGGGTGGCATTGATGGTGCATCGTAGCTCTTGGTGCAATGGTGGCAGCGGCTCTGTGGAAGATGTGCAGAGGGCAGGGGTCCATTGGGGCTCCTGAGTGAATGCCTTTCATGGTCGATGTGGTGTCTTCGGTGGTGACTGGGGTCTAGGAGGAGATGGTGGGCTGGCTGGCATTGCTGGAGGAGGGAGTGGTTTCGGAGTCAGGTGTCTGTTCGTTGAAGTTATCATAGAGAGACTTGATTTTCAGATGGAAGTAGGAGCCAAGTTTGTTGCATATACATGAGCTGCATCAACACCTTTAAAAAGTCAGGGTTCATTTGTAGCTACATTTAAACACAAGAAAACAGTGGTGCAAGCACATAGGTCATGTACTTCAAGGTATGGGTTCAAGTGCCTGTCAGCTCAGTTCCAACACCGCTGCTGATATGAGACTAATATCAGTGAACTACAATATGAATGCTCATCATGAAATAGTAAGTCAATTTCCTTCATTATTTCAGGGGTTAGGAAAGTTCCAGACTATGAAAGTACAGTTACATAAAAACAAGGATGTTCTATCTACTGCCATATTGCACTGCACTTGCAAGAAGCAGTTGAAACAGAACTTAATTTGTTGCTCAAACACACTATCATTGAATGCTCCACTGGTCCAACGCCATGGGTTTCTCCCATAGTGGTTGTGGCTCAAAAGGACAGTAAAATAGCTGTATGCATTTGCGTTGGCATGTGTCAGGCAAACAAGGCGATTGAGAGAGAAAGACATCCAGGACCACAGATTGCTGATATGATAACTCAATTGAATTGTGGCAAGTTTTTCTCTCGACTCGACTTAAGCAAAGGATATCTCCAGTTGGAACTTGAAGAGAATTGCAGGTACATTATAACCTTTTTGACACAGATTGGTCTGTTTTGCTATAAGTAACTGAGTTTTGGTGTATCCTCTGCTGCAGAACTTTTCTAAGACGTAATTCAACGTATCATACAGCCTTTTATAAATGCCTTAAGCTATATTGATGACATTCTAGTCTTCGGAGCTACTCAGAGAGAGCATGACAAAGCTCTCATGCAAGTATGATGTTTGCAAAATGATACTGGTTTGACTTTGAATGCTGACGAATGTGAATTTCATAAGACAAATGGGTGACAACTGATCCAGTCAAAGTGCAAGTGCTATCTACTGCTAATCACCCACAGGACATTTCTATGTACGGTCATTTCTTGGGATGGACAGTTACTGTTCTAGATACATACAAGACTTTGCCATGGTCAGTGCACCGTTAAAAGAATTGATGTAAAAGAATGTGATGTTTCAATGGTCATGTGACTATGAGGAAAGTTTCAAGAGAATAAAGCAAGCCATTGAAAATGCCACTGAAATGGCCTACTTTGATCCAAAGCTTTATGCAGAGATTGAAGTTGATGATAGTCCTGTCGGGTTAGGCGCCATTTTTGCACAGCACAATGGATAGCCAAATGCCCGAAGGCACATTGTGGCTTACGCCAGTAGAAGCTTGTCACAAACTGAATGTGCTTATACACAACCTGAGAAAGTAAGCTTGGCAGTGGTGTGGGCTTGTGAATATTTCCATGTGTTTTTATATGGAAATTCTTTCACAATAGTGACAGATCAGCAAGCACTATTGACGATATTTGGCAATCCTAAAGCCATGATGCCTCCCTGTATTAAATGTTGGGGTCTGAGATTACAAGAATACAAACTACACAATTGTTCACCATCCAGGGAAAGACAAAAATCCTGCTAATTATTTTTCAAGAGTACCATTATAATACCCTGGAACCCCATCTAAGACAGATGAAGCCTACATAAATTTAATTGTAAAATCAAGCACACCAGCTGCCATGTCATTAGAACAAATTGGCACTGCTACGAGCCAAGATAGTGACATGCTAAAATTGAAAGACATTATTGCGCACCAATTTTAGACCCAGCACTCTGGACCGCTCACCAGTGACAGTGAGTACTTAAAATTCAGAAATGTTAGCGATGAACTGCCTGCAACTCAGGAAGGCCTCATCTTGCGAGGTACTTGAATTGTCATTCAAGAGAGTCTACAACAAGTAATTTAAGTAGCCCTCGAGGGACATCGAGGAACAGTTGACACAAAGAGAGCTCTTTGAGACAGAGTCTGTTTTCCCCATCTCGATGAAAGGGTTGAAAAAGAGTAAAAGGCCTGTCACTTATGCAACTGTCGGTCATCATACACTACTCAACACCCATTAAACATTTCAGAATTGCCTAAGCAAGCTTGGGAGAGAATTACTGTTGATTTATTTGGTCCTCTTGACAATGGACATGATCTAATGGTCACAATTGATGAATACTCCCCTTTACATTGGTAGAAGATCTTTCATCCATCACTCATAACTCAGGTTATTGAAAGATTAGATGGCATCTTTGTAACATGGGGTGTCCCGGTGATCATAAAATCTGACAACGTCCTGCCCATCAATGGTAGAGAGTTCAGAGACTTTCTCAGCCATCTCAACATAAAGCATCAGAAAAGTACTTCTCTTTGGCCACAGGCCAATGGCCTGGTAGAACGATTCATGAGTACTCTAAAGAAAGTTGTGCAGCGTGCTGCATTAGAGAAGCTCGACCTCAAGGTTGTTTTGAATACAACTCTTCGAGCTTACCAATCGACCATTCACTCGACTACAGAGGAAAGCCCTGCAACCCTAATGTTGGGGAGAGCCGTGACGACCAAGTTACCTCAATGGACCAACCTCAGATCAAAGACTGAGAATGACATTTGCACAAAATATTCTGGTTGCAAATGGAAAATGAAGATCTATGCTGACAAACGACATAATGTGAAAGATATCACTTTCAAGAGAGTGGATCAAGTCCTAGTTCAACAATCCAGAAAATGAAAAACTGATGCTTCTTTCGAGGCTGAGTCCTTTACTGTCACAACCACCAAAAGACAGATCGTGACTGCCCAATGTCTTGGGAAGTCCCTTACGAGAGATTCTTCTCACTTCAGACATGTGGCTCATCACTCACCAAACATCAATGTCACCGTAGAGACTGGGTCCAGACAGACAGTTAATGATTCAGCAGCTGCTGTTGTTTCCACCTCACCTATGCAAATCACTGACACTTGACTGCCAGCTCCCGGTTTCCGATTACCAGATCAGGACGCGTGATTCAAACACCACGAAGGCTCATTGAAGTGTTACAAGTGCATATGTATTTGTAAGCATTTATGTATTCATTATTTATTTATTGTAAAAAGTTGCAACCTTTTATTTAACAAAGGGGGAGATGCAAATAAAAAATGACAGAACTCTTTTGGCTCCTAATTGACTCCGTAGACCTGTGACATAGGCGTTGGAGGGTACTGAAGTGCATGCAGGTTTAGAACATTGAGTTCTTGCTTAAACACTGAAGAATAATTCTCCATGTGTAGCGTAGTCATTGGCGAGTACCTGGGGTAAGTAGGATGATACAGGCATACGTTGCGTAATTCTGTGTAGCATAATCACGTGAAATTACCTAAAAATTTCCTGACATTACACTTGAATAATTCGAGAAGAGTAATTCTGCATTTGAATGTATGACAGAATATCGACGGACAGAAAATCGACCTGCAAAAATATCGACACAGAAATATAGAAGTTAAAAATATCGAAGTCCAATCTACATAAAGGTAAGTACAAAAATATCGAAAAAAATATATAGTTGTCAAAAATATCGAAGTTAAAAATATCGTTTTTTTAAATGTTTTAATAATAATGTAAAATTAAGTAAATAATACATATAATTAAAATAAATATAGTTAAAAATATTAAAAGATATTTAAAAATAATAATTAAAAGGCCCATTAGGATGGCGGGCGGAAGCACCACCGCCGTGCTGGCGGATGCAAAAACCACCAGTTACCGTCCGCCCGCCGCAGCCCACACGCCCGCCCAATTAGGATGTGAAAAGACAGCCAAACACCGCCCGTAAGCCAGCGACGCCGTCCGCCATCAAAGTGCGCCCGTTCACGTAGCGGCGTGGCCCAATGGAGACACACCGCCCGACGAAATCACGTACCGCCCGGCGTACAAATTACGATGCCACAACCAAACAGTACCCCCGGCTAAGAGACACCGCACGTGAAAGCAAGGCGGAAACCCGAATGCACAGTACGGATAGCAAAGAGGCGGACCCCCGAGCATGAATCCAGCACTGCAGGCCCTCCCCATGCTCTACCTGATGCAGAACCTAGGAGTCAACGCACCGCGGAGATGCAGGTAGGCAGACACACAACAAGGGCACGCAAACACCGCACACACTGCAAGGGCGGGAAAACTGTATATGGCCCCCCCGACACCCCTGCGTGGACACGACACATCCACCACTGCACCCACACATGCGCACAACACAGAGGCCAACGGCAGCGCCATGTATGCGCCGCACACAAATTACACAGGGTCACAACCAAACAGCACACACACCAGCCCCACCCAGAACGCACATGTCACGTGACAGCCCTGCCACAGTCATGTCCCCAACCGGCAATTCACTGTTGCCAACCTGACGACACACAAGTGACCCGAACATGTCAGTGATGTCACGCCAAATTAGGACACACCCCTGTGTGCAAAACACAGCGAAGCACACAGCGGCGGCAACATCACCGAGCAGAATATGGACCCCGTCGGCAAAAGGTACGCCACTACCACACAGAAACACCGATACCACCCTGCAGCCAATACCAAGACATGCAATACGTAACATTAAAGATCCCAGGGACCGACAACAGGTGGTTCCAATTATAACACCCACACACAAGGCCCAACGAATAGCGGAAACGCAGCCTGCCGCCCACACACGGGAGAGGAGACAGCACTGAATGACCTTCCATTCCCACTTTGAAACCACATCCCGACTAAACAAGCCGGAGAAAACAGTCAATGTCCCAAAAAAAAACCAACACAGGCATGCAGAGGGAAGTGGCCACAGGGCAGATAGCGCATAACACCAAAGAACATTCAGAACGGAAAAAAGAAATGATAACACTCCCCCATGTGGTTCGCATGCAAGTTATCTGGAAGGAGTCAGACACCACTGACCTTGACCATTCAGAGAAGCATGTGGGATGAGGGCCCGTGTCCTCCGCACAAGCCAACATAACACAAGTCCTGCCTCCCTACGACCATTACAGAATTCCCAGCAACGTCGGAGGTTGCACCCTGCAGACTGCTCAGACAGCCGGAGCACGCCATCACATCGCCCTGCAGCAAAATGGCACTTGCACCACACCTACCCAACTACGCCGGACAGATGAAGCTGTACAAACATAACCTGATACAGATATTGGGATGTGAAAATCTGGCCTTGCTGAACGTAAGTTACCGACTAACTTACCGCATCGCATTGTTCAGCTGCGTCATCCCCGTCTTCTACTGTCGGAGGTGTCCCTTCCACTATCCTGTGGATATATGTCTCTCCAACCCGGCATGTCCAAGGGCGGACCTGCTACAACTATTCAACCCCTGGACATCCACGACAGGGTCTGTTCAGCCTATGGGGGCATGGCGTATGTGGCTGCTATCGAACCCACACTGCAATGGGACCACTGTGCCTCCACACGACGGATTATGGATCACAGTTACATCGAATGTCATCCAACATGTCCCATCATGCTCCTACAAGGGACAACTTACGACCAACACCTTGACAGCCACCATCCGCTACATTGGATGGCATCCATGTTTACCACCAATGCCATGGAAGCCCTGCTGGAAGGTATCGCATACCTGACAACCTGTCAATTCGTCGGCCCCCGACGCTATACCCCCAATTGAACAATCATGTCCCACACCATACCCATGCTTGGCTTCCGCACGGACTAGGCAGTTACCAGTACAACAACTATACCATACAACCTGCAACTGACACCACACCATCAACTACACTGCCATGACATCTGATATTTTCGGGACATGCAGTCTGTTCCTCATCACATCCAGTAACTCTGCATGAACAGGGGGAGGCAGAGGCATGGGATTTGTGTATGGCAACCACATGGACAGAACTGCATGTACAACCATGCCATAATATGGATCCTGCGCCCATGAACATATGGACCGGTCAGTGGACAGTAATCGTCCTGCTGTAGTATGTGAGAGCTGTCACCTCACCTCCCTCTGAACGTCCGTGCCAGGACCTTTGCATGGACAACAAGTGCATCCACCAACAACATGAGCCCAGTGACTGTGACATGGCCAGTAGCCACCACATCGCAACAACAAGTGGGACGCCGTTGCATGCACGTAAGCCCATGCCCTGATGTCACCTCCACGCACGTGTGTATGAGTAACTATAGCAGCACACCTGTAACATGGAACTGAGATGCACTGTGCCCATGATGACAAGCGGACTGGTAGGCTAAATGTATACTGTCTGTGTCAAAGTCAGCAGCACCACAGTAATTAGCAAATATACATTAGCACAGCAACGGCTAAGCAGTTGTAACTCTGAAGCCCACATCCCACAGTCAACAACTAATCACATGTACCCCTACACCCTATGCTATGTGTACACATGCTGAGTATATCCTCCACATGCATTTCGCTGCCAGTAGTGTCCACTATACTGCATCACAGAGGACATAAGTCCCAATACATGGCTTGAAGCAAAAATGTGTCTCTGCTGATTCATTTCACAAGTACGAATGAGAGAGGATGAGAGTGTATGAAGTACACGGCAGTCGTGAGATGACCATGTAGTCCACTGTCATTGGATGTCAACGCAAATGAGTAGCACAACTGTGGAAGACACACATGTGTCATGTGAAGCGGGAGTTACGCATGGCTCAGGTGGGTGGGTGTGACGGGTAGGTGCGCACATGCAATGTTGAAACATGCTGTGTTGGGAGGATTCAGGAACAGTACATTGCCGCTCTCCTGGGAATTTGTAAAGACCACCTGTCTGGGGATGAATGTGAACTCGTGTGTGCACAACAGGCGGGCACACGATCAATGCTGCATCAAGTGTAGACGTCAGCCCACCCTCCGTGGACATGCTGGATACTGCTGTGCGTCCGCCAGGCCCTTGCCAAGGCACTCACATCCCCTGTCGACCTGGTGTATCCCCAACATTGTCCACTTGCACAGGCAATCCAGGGCACGGGATGGCAGTGGAGCATGGTGGGTGAGAGGTCATGGCGCGCTCCTCCTGGTCACATCACGCAGGCAACACATCCTCAATGTGTAGTATGGCACAAGTCAAATGGAAGTAGTGGGGGACGCACACATCACAAGCAGGAGTGACGTCACGGAAGGTGGCTCGCACCATCCCACCCATTGCCAATACACCCACACACGTTACATGCCATTGCAACAGAGAAGCCAGCGCGTGCACAATCAGCTCCAAGCTCGCCCCAGAGAGGCCAAAGAGTGAATGTGTGGGTCCATGAGCTCCAGTTGGACGCGGCCTGGCCCGTTATGGCAGCTACAGCCTCTGTGTGTTGCAGGTGGTGTATCCGGACTGCGGAGCCTGTCATGCATTGTCAATGTTGCCCGTGTCTCGAGTAGGGGCACCACGCAGGTGGACGGCGTCCCGCCACTTATTATACCGTGAGACAGACCACTTGTTCAACTGGACCCACACATACACTCCTTGGCCTCTCTGGGGTGAGCTTGGAGCTGCTTGTGCATGCGCTAGCTGCTCAGGTGCAAACGCATATTGGGGTGAGCGAGGGAGGCCATGGGGACAGTGCAAAAGATGACTGTTTGATTTTCAGCCAGTTTAAGGAATGACCCTGATGTGGTCGGAAAAAGACGTGTCTCGTGTGTATTGCAACTAGTAGATAAGCCGATGAACTTCCCATGTCTTGCATGTAGCCCCGCACCTAGCCCCGCCCACTCGACACATTAAAATGAGTACCAGCACCACATTCTACCCATTCGAAGCACTGACTGGGGGTGACAACCATTGGACAGTCTTGTGTAGTCCACCCACGCGTACATGTGGGCCCTCCATGATCCATGTCACCTGCGGCAAAGTGATGTCATGGGCAATGACGGAAGTGAGCAGAGCTGTCTGCCCCACGCACAGATGGTGCATCAGCTCAACAGACCCAGCACTGAGTGCAGCAGGGGTCACATGTGCAGGGGCAGCTGTGCCTGGTGTGAAGGCACATGCATATAGACAGCACATCGAGCAATGTGTAGTCTGCCCACATCTACTGTCCATTGTCAGGCGGACCTAGAAAAAGATCACAAGGCAACACATCTGTGTGGGTGTACCCACTGTGACCAACACTGCGCAACCATCAACGTACTCGCCCTCTGCATGGCCCACCCCGCAACGGAGGTCACATTCAGTGCCACTATCTCACACACACATCCCTATCATGAGGCATGGTGTGTCCAATCGACAGGACTGAGTTAGCGCTCATCCGGAGGGTCCTGAACAGGAGACACATGTAACCCACTAGGCAGTCTGTGTCGTCACCTACTGGCATTGTGCAGTCAATGTGCAGGCCAGGCCTGCTGGGACTGAGAAGGGCAGCATGGCCCCAGCCTGACATTCACACGACCAACAAGTGCACTGAGATCTGCATTGCCAATTGTCTGTGTCACTGGATATCTGACATGAAGTTGCCATGTACCACCACTCAGGAGGGACAGACAGGTCAAAGCGCCCGAGAGCTCACATACCCATGCCACCTGCAGTCAGCATGGTGAGCAGTGCATGTTTGAACACCACAGGCTCTGACTCATAGTGCTGCGGATCAACGACATGTGTGTCCCCCACATGCACTCCCACACACACTGCAGTTGTCTCTCACACACAACTTTCGCAAGGAATAGCCATGTGCAGTGTGCGTGGAGCTTGGAATCCAGGATCTCCAGCTCCTCGCTGGTGAGTGGACCTGGACAAGTCCTCAGCGTCATCCACGTGTAGGTGGAGTGGTGGCAGCAGCAGGTGTTGTTGAGGGGTGCCAGGCTGCAGTTCCAGGTAGCTGTGGTTATGCCTGTCCCACTCACACACACATATAACCCCCTGGGGCAGTTTCAGTGGGTACAAGCTGCTGCAATTCGTGTACCATGTCTGGCAGCTTCAATTGCAGACGTTGGCCTGCTCCCAGCTGGCCCTGGACGCCTACCTCCATAGTGGAACACGCAGGGTGCAACCGCGAGGGTCATTGGAGTTGGCCGTAAGGGCCTGGCCCATGGCGGGTACAGTCCGCTGATGCCATGTGCACCACACAGTATAATGTGCACAATGCATCTGCAGGTGTGGCCATGATTTACGTGTGGGTGCAGGTCCACAATGGACAGGGCCACAACATGCTGTGTGCATAGGCAGGGACGGCCAGTGCTAAGCCTCCACATGTCTGTTGGCACATCATCATGTACACATTGGCATGGGAGCATGGGATATGCATATGCACACACATGCCATCTTTCACTATGTACATCTGCCACTTGGCACGTGCAATGTTACGTGTCACTTGTGATGTGTAATTGCAAGCACACAGCCGTGTTGGCATGGGGCTGTCAATGTGTACACCTGTCAATGTTTCTGGAGGTGTGATCCGTACAGTGCTGTACATAGGGTGCAGTAGTGACATCAATGACTGTCTCATATCCCCTCGTGCCACAGGTCCCACTTGTTTTGGCCGCTCAGCCTGTGTCCATAGCGTTGTTGGTGTGTGCCCTACACACCCAGCCTCGGAAGCAGTGTGATGCACAGCAGCTAGTCATGTTGCCGTGGTGTTGCCGCTTGCCGAATATGCAGTCTGTTACCATCAGCATGCCTTACAAGTGATTGAGGCCTAGATCCCCATGTGCATGCTCATAGCAATGGGGTGTGTCACTGCCCATTGCTATTGGTAGGGGACCTGTGTAAGTGTATTGTGGCTGTGCTGTCCCTACTTGTCAGCTGTTCTGTTATTCAATTGCCTGCTCAATCATTTATGTTTTGTGTATGTGAATATGCCATGTGGCGTGTTGCTTTGACATGTGTCCACTTCCATCTTTCCTAGGTGGAGACCAAACATTCATCGCCCCTACCAATTGCTGTCAGACATGGTGGATGTGGAGGTCATCCGCAAATATCGTCTGGACCGACCCACCCTGCATCGTCTATGTGCCTTGTTGGAACCCCACCTCCGTCCTCGCAGGGTGTATCCAACAGCATTCACCCCCACGGCTAAGGTGATGGCTGCACTGCATTTCTTCGCCACTGGGTCATTCCAACACACAGTGGGCAGTGGAGGTGGGATGTCCCAACCCATGTTCAGCATGGTGCTCAGGGATGTACTGTCAGCCATGATGCTGTACAGGAACAGATACATCCGATTCCCCAGGGCTCGTGAATTGGCGGCAGTGAAGGGTGCTTTCTATGCCCTTGGACGGATCCCCCACATCGTTGGTGCAATAGATTGCACCCATGTTGGCCTTGTTGCACCACAGGCCACTGAGCACCTCTACCGCAACCGGAAGCACACGCACTCCCTGAATGTGCAAGTGGTGTGCCTTGCGGACATGGTGATTTCACACGTGTGTGCGAAATTCCCAGGATCGGCCCATGACGCGCACATCATGCGCAACAGCATCCTACCACGTCTGATGACCAATCTGCAACCGGACCGTGGCTGGATTGTTGGTGAGTATGTGGAGTAGTGTAGCATGCTGGCTCTGCGATGCTGTCTTGTGTCCAGTTGGAATTGCAACGGTTCTCTGTATCCCTCACACCCAGGTGACTCTGCTTACCCGAATGGGAGCCCAGCTGATGTCCGCTACAATGAGGCACATGGGAGGACCAGACGTGTGGTTGAGTGGACCTTTGGCCTCCTCAAGTCCAGGTTCAGATGCCTGGACCGCACCGGGGGCGCACTGGCGTACTCCCCACAGAAGGTGTGCCAGATAGTAGTGGCTTGCTGCATGCTGCACAATCTGGCTATTCGCAAGCAGATCCCCCTAATTGTGGATGACGGAGGTCAACCAGGGCCCCAGCCTGCAGACCAGGACAGCTCTAGTGAAGAGGACAGTGGAGAGGATGAAGCTGTGAATGTGCGTCAGCAGCTCATCGCCCGCTACTTCACTTGACGGTGAGTGTCCATGTACGACGGCTGATGTAGCTGTAGTTGTGCAGGTGTATGTGTGCTCTGTCACGGGGGCCTTTTGTTCACTGAGTGCTGTGTGTCAATGGTCCATGTCCAGGTTGGTATGCCACTGACAGTGGCTGTAGCATTGTGCCCTGTTGCTCTGTGAGATGTGTGTACATTGCTTGTAGTTGGTGACAAGTACTGTGTGATGAGTGTGTGACACACTCATTGAATGTACTCTTGTTCTGTTTTTCACCCCTAGGTCCCTACAGTCTCTCCTGTCCCATCGACATACCACACAGCAGATGCATTTCTGCTCATGGTGGCGATTGCACATCGTTGAATAAACCCAGGACACATTAAGCCGATTGTGATCAAGGTGTATTTATTAACAGCGGTGACATGTGATTGTGTGCAAGGTGATGACAAATGTGGTGCATGCTGTGACAATGAGTTGACGGTCATGGCTGCGTGATGGTCAAGGTGTACCCATGAAGTTCTATGTCCACAGTCCAACAGACACATGCCATTCGCATGGCAGTGTGGGGTAGGATCGTATTACAAGTCAATGCAGTAGGTGGTCAAGGTGGCTGGCTGGCTCACTGGAGTTTGGTGCGTGCGAAGTCCTCTCTGGACACCTGTTTCCTCTTCGGACGGCCCCTTCCACGTTTGGTAGGGGGGGGTGTGTTGATGTGCCGCTGGTGGTGGCTGAGGAGTGCTCACTCGCTGTGGATGCAGGGGAACGCGATGCTGCACGACCCTGCGCCACAGCAGGTGGTGGCGGAGGTGGTGTTGCTGGCCTTGCATGTGCCCTCCCCCCCACCACCAGCTGGCACATGAAGGCCGCAATTTGGCCCATATGGGCGTCCATGGACCTCAACACCCCAAGGACCTCCCGCGTGTCGCTAGCCGACCTGGCCCATTCTCCTTGGGCCTCTTGATAGGCCCCAAGGACTATGTCGATTTGCGGCAGGGCTTGGCTCCCAGGCACAATTGGCGTTGGCCTGGCCCTGCTCCTCCTACCAGTACTGCTGCCACCGACCTGCCCACTAGCCACATTGCTCACCACGGTCCTCGCTCTGGCTCCCAGGGTGGAGCCCGATGGCCGTGCCACCCCTTGCGCAGGGGCTGTGGCGAGGGATGGCGTGGTGGTGGTGGTGGTGGTGGTTGCGGCGGTGGTGGTGGCCGCAACGACCGTGGCAGCAGGGGTCTGTGACTGGTCAGCAGCCCTGGGTGATGGGTTGGTGGGCAGGAGGGGCCCTGGGGAGCGGTTGTGCCCTGCCACTGCAGATGGGCCTGCTGGGTGGTCCGCGTCCGAAGAGGTGTCCAGCTCCTCTACATCCGTGAGTCCGGGTCGGGGGCTTGCGGACTGGCTGTGCTGGCTGCTGTCTCCCTCTACAGCATCCAGCAGTTCGGCACCTGTGGGGAGAATGAGATAGGTCATTGTGTTGCACCTAGCAAAGTATGTATTGGTTGTCTGACATTCACAGTTCGTGCACTGTCGTGCACAGGTTTCCCAGAGGCGTGTGTGTGGATGTACGATGTGTGTATGCGTGGGCTAGGCAATGGAACTGTGTGATGTGGACATGTGGCATGGGACGGATTAGCAATGCCGATGGGTGTGTGTTGCTATGCTCCTACATTTTGTGGGTCGGGTGTATGCGGGCTCCAGGACCATCGACGATGTTGGGTTGAACGATGCTTTTGGGGTTCAAATGGTACGCTTAGAAACGCTGATGCCAAAAGGGGGTACAGCCCCCTACACGCTTTTGGGTTGAAATATGCTTTTGGGGTTCAAATGGAACGCTTAGAAACGCTGATGCCAAAAGGGGGTCCAGCCCCCTAAACGCTTTTGGGTTGAAATATGCTTTTGGGGTTCAAATGGAACGCTTAGAAACGCTGATGCCAAAGGGGGTCCAGCACACTAAACGCTTTTGGGTTGAAATATGCTTTTGGGGTACATACTGTGAGTAATGGGTGCAGGACATGACATGTGTTCTGGCAACATGACAGTGCATAGACGAAGGTGTGTGTCTGTCTAACATGCCCGGCATATCTGCTGACTGTTATCATTCATGGACATTACATTGGTAGCATTGTTGTGAGTTCGTGCTTGTTGTGTGCCACACGACGTATTGCAGATGGGCCAAATCCTTTGTGTGCGTGCTGCCCTCGTACATGTGCATCAATGCAGTGCTCTTGGGGTGTTGACTACATTATGTGTGTTGTTACTCGCAGTGTGACGTGCGCTTCAGTCACTGCAGGCACATGATTTGTCATGGGCAGGTATCTTTGCATGACTACTGTATGAGGGCCAGCTGTTCGGATGACATACCTTTCATGACACTGGGGCTGAGAGATGAGATGGATGATATGTTGAATGTGCATTGTGTGACTGTGTGTTTCATGGGTCCAGTTGTCTTTGTGTGCAATATTGTGGTTCCAAGCTGGTACTTCTAGTAAGGTCTGTCTTACATGGGCGTTGTTGTCCGATGTGTGGGTGACAGGCAGTAAGGACTACATGGACAAGACTTCGATGGTGTTGCTGATGTGTGTGATGGGTGGCACAGTGCATGCCGTGTGGGTCTGTACTCCAGTGGGACTTGTGCATGCAGACGTGGCTCCTTGGGTGTTGCTGTATCTGTGATGGGTCATGTGGGGTATGACTCTGTAATACATGTCCGTGTGCACATTGGTCACATGATTGTGACTGGGAGCAGTGCTGCGTGTTCCTCTGCTACGTGACATGTCCCATGTGTCAGTCGTAGTATAGTCCTCATGCCTACAGACACCCCGCCCTGTACAGTTTCCCACCTACAGGTTGTTTTTGAGTGCGCAATGCAATGGATGCCACATGGTGCTGGGAGGGAGGGGTGCTCCACCTTGCTGGTCTGTGGGAGTGGGGGCCTGGTGGGTGTTGTACTTCAGCTGTCCCCCCTCCGACCCACTGCCTTTGTGTTCCGGCTACTTACCTGTTAGTTGTCGGTTACTGCAGCTGTGCCTGATACATGGGTGTGGGGAGTGCTCCACCTTGCTGGTCTGTGGGAGTGGGGGCCTGGTGGGTGTTGTACTTCAGCTGTCCCCCCTCCGACCCACTGACTTTGTGTTCCGGCTACTTACCTGTTACTTGTTGGTTAGTGCAGCTATGGCTGACACATGGGTGTGGGTGTGGGGAGTGCTCCTTCTGGGGCTTCTGGAGTACAAGGGGACCTGGTGGGAGTTGCGGTGCTGGCTGACTGTACACATGCCCCCATGGTTTTGTTAGTTGGTAGGTTTGGGCTGTGTGTGTGAGTGTCTGTTGCATGTGTGAGTGATGTCTTGTGTATTGTGTACTGGACGTGGGGGTGTTTGTCCCTCGGAGCTATGGCATAGTGGTAGTGCACGTGAGTACATAGCGGTGTGCTGGTATACGTTTGTTTGTACTTACCAGCCTCCACTCCCCTGGTAATCCGGTGAGGATCTCCGGATGTATGATGACTCGCACCTTCTCCTCCCACGCCTTGAAGGTCTTGAATAGCGCGGGATTACCTCCGCCAGTCCTGGCAGCCAGCTCACGATTCTTTGCCTCCTTCTTCTTGACCACGCTTTTCAGGTCGTTCCACCTTTTGTTGATTTCGCCTCTGTTGCGTGGCACGTTCTGGACTGCATTGACCTGGTCTACGATCCTGCTCCACAACCGGGTTCTGGTGGCTAGTGGTGTCTGTTGGACCTGGTTGCCATAGATTTGTGGGTGCACCTTGACGATCTCGTCGACCATGACCGTCAGCTCAGTGGAAGTGAACTTGGGCATTCTGTGTGATGCCATGGTGTGTGTTTTGGTGTTTGTGGTGCTGGTGCGGTGTGTGGTGTGTGATGTGCAGGGGGTTTGTGTGGCCGGTGTTTGGTGGTGGTGGTGGTGATGTGTGTGATATATGCGTGTCTGTGGTGTGCTGCTGTCCTTTCTGTCTCGCTGTGTTGTGTGCTCTCGTCCTCAGTTTGTAATGTTGCAGGGGGTTGTGGTCTGTGAAGGGGCTGGTTTTGTACTTACCTATGTGGGTGTGTCATGATGGTCTGTTGTTTTCAGGTGTGTTGTGGCTAGTGTTCTGGGATTTGTAGTTGATTTGTTTGTCCAGGGGGGTGTTTCCGGAATGTGTACTGTGTTTGGGTATTTGTGCGTGGGTTGCTGTGTGGACTTGTTGGCCATGTTGTGTGTGTTTGGTTTTGTCTGCGGATGATTTCTGTGCATGGACGTGGCCGCCAGTGCTTCCGCCGTGTCCATTTTCGTCACTGTTGTTTACGCTGGCGGGCGGTGTATTTGTGGATTTTCCGCGCTCATGTCGGTGCGATCCTAATTTCACGGGCGGTGTCTCGGTCGTCAGGGCTGGCGGTTTTGGGTTGTCGTGCGTCTTTCCATCCGTGGCGGGCGGATGGACTTAGACTCGGACATGGGCGGGCGGTATTCTTTGTTTATTTTCCGCCTCCGGCGGTTTTTGGTTTGCGGCATCGGCGGTATTCTTTGTTTATTTTCCGCCTCCGGCGGTTTTTGGTTCGCGGCATCGTAATTGCTCGGTCGGTATTCAGACGGTGTAGGCGGGCGGATTTTTACCACTGTGGTAGATGGCGGATTTTTTACCGTCCGTCATCGTAATGGACACCTTATACATTAAATGTTAAAATAAATTAAACATATACATATAAATTAATATATATACTTACTCCACATACTGCAACAGTAGAGAAATTGTTGGATAGCGTAGGGATAAAAATTACTATTCCCACTCCAGTGAGTGCAACAGTAGGGAAAGTGTTGGATAGCGTAGGGGTAAAAATTACTATTCTCACTCCAGAGAGTGCAACAGTAGGGAAAGCGCTGGATAGCGTAGGGGTAAAAATTACTATTCCCACTCCAGAGAGTGCAACAGTAGGGAATGCGCTGGATAGCGTAGGGGTAAAAATTACTATTCCCACTCCAGAGAGTGCAACAGTAGGGGAAGCGCTGGATAGCGTAGGGGTAAAAATTACTATTCCCACTCCAATGAGTGCAACAGTAGGGAACGGGTTGGATAGCGTAGGGGTAAAAATTACTATTCCCACTCCAGAGAGTGCAACAGTAGGGAAAGCGCTGGATATAGCGTAGGGGTAAAAATTACTATTCCCACTCCAGTGAGTGCAACAGTAGGGAAAGCGCTGGATAGCGTAGGGGTAAAAATTACTATTCCCACTCCAGAGAGTGCAACAGTAGGGAAAGCGTTGGATAGCGTAGGGGTAAAAATTACTATTCCCACTCCAGAGAGTGCAATAGTAGGGAAAGCGCTGGATAGCGTAGGGGTAAAAATTACTATTCCCACTCCAGTAAGTGCAACAGTAGGGAAAGCGCTGGATAGCGTAGGGGTAAAAATTACTATTCCAACTCCAGAGAGTGCAACAGTAGGGAAAGCGTTGGATAGCGTAGGGGTAAAAATTACTATTCCCACTCCAGAGAGTGTAACAGTAGTGAAAGCGCTGGATAGCGTAGGGGTAAAAATTACTATTCCCACTCCAGTGAGTGCAACAGTAGGGAAAGCGTTGGACAACCTAGATGTTAAAAATAACATACTTATAAATGAAATAAATATTGTAATTAAATAATGATTGATTAATAAATAAAAAAATAAAAAAACCTACAAATATATCAAAAATAATAATTACTTTAATAACATTAAATACTTCCCACCCTATTCCCCAATAAACACACAACACACTCCACATAAAATTTCACACAATTAAATTAATTTTCAATTAATCAATTAATAAAAATTAATTTACAATTAATAATTAAATAAAAAATGTCAATAACAATAAATAATATGTAATAAAAAGTAAGAACCAATTAATAATTAATTAACAAAAAATCAATTATTAATACCAATAAATGCTATTTAATAAAAATTAATAACTAATTAATAATTAATTAACAAAAAATATCAATACCAATAAATAATATTTAATAAAAATTAATAAGCAATTAAAAATTTATTCGCAAAAAAATTAATTATCAATACTCAATTTTTCTAAATTAATTACTTAATTACAAATAATTTACTTACCACCCTATTCCCCTAAAAACACACAACCCACTCCAATAATAAATTAATACAAATAAAATAATTATCAATTAATAAAAATTAATTACCAATTAATAATTAATTACCAATAAATTAATTATTAATAACAATAATTAAAAATGAATAAATACTTAATAAAAATTAAATTAGTTCCCACCCTATTCCCCTATAAACCCACAACCCGCTACAGAAATAAAACACAAAATGTAATTAAAATAAATTAATAATTCCTAAAAATTATTATTTAATTTACTTTAATTAAATTACTTTCCACCCTATTCCCCTATAAACCCACAACCCGCTACGGTACTAAAACGCAAAATTTACTTTAAAAAAAATTACTAATTTCTAAAAAATGTATACATATATTTAAAAAATCAGTACAATACTTAACAAAAAATATAGAACACATACATATTAAATACATACTAAAATACATAACACTCATATAAATATCGATATTATTAACATCGATAATTTAACTATCGATATTACTAACATCGATATTTGCAACATCGATATTTCTTACCTTAACTTCGATATTCTGGTTGTAGATATTCTTGACTTCGATATTTTGTCCCTACGATATTTAAAACTCGATATAACTGTGCTTCGATATTTAAAAATCGATATTTTGACTGTCCACCTCTGCATTTAGCTCTATTTCTTAGCCAGTGGTGGCCATTAATTTTAGCAGGGAGGGGGGCAGACAGGACGCACATGCACACATACACACTCACACACCCATGCACTTACACATGTGCGCACACACACATATATCCAGTCACAACACTCCCTCCCAAATATTCATACATACACTCATGCACCAAATATCAATTTAAAAAAATCCCACCTACAGGTGCAGCACTGCCTCAGAGGTCCCACAAGGATTGGGACTGCTGACCTTAGGTCAGCCAAAGAAGGGAGGCAGCAGTCTCTACCTCATTAATAACCTGGAACTAATCACCCCCTTAAGGGTCTCAAGGCGCTGGGGGCCATCGGGAAGATTAAGCGAGCTATTGCCCAGAGTCACATGGTGCTGGACTGAGTTGCCGCCGGGGATCGAACCGGGAGCCCCATGCTCCGGAGTCAGACGCCCTGGCCGCTGCGCCACACCTCTTCCACTCTTCATTACAGAGTAGGATGAGAGTTGCTGACCCCACTCCACTCTATGATGAGGTATCAGTGATTGACACTCAGCCCTTGGCACTTCAGGGCTTAAAACTGAAGCGCCCAGGTTTGACGCGATCAGTGACGCTCCCCATTAGGGGGAGGGCCTTAAGGTGCTTTGCCAGGCTGAGGAGAACATGCCCACAGGAGCTGTGACATCTTTAATGTGGCAGAGTTCAGCTCAGGAAGCCAGGAGCCTGCGTGTTTAGGGCATGTCTTGCTCCTGGCTGCCTAACCTGAAAATAAAGAGTGTCTGTCAGGCTCACCTTTGCTCAGCCTGACAGACACTCCTCTTGTTGGGCGAAAGATGAGGAGTCATTGCACCTTCACCCATTAGGACTGGCTGCAGCTTTTCTTGGCACAAAAATGGCCCTTCGCATCTAAAATACAAGCAAGGATGCATTTTGCGCTAAGAAATAGCGCTAAATTCAGCACAACACAAATAGTGAGAGCCCGCTTGCGCTCGCTAAATGTGCTCTCGCGTTAGGATTTTCTCCCAAATCACTCTTAATTACGCAAGGAGGAGTAATCTCACAATTATCGGGAATTCCACATCAAAGAGTAATGCGGAATTACAGAAATTACTCCAACTACTCTGATGTAATTGAAATTCTGCCCAGGCCAAGAATATTCTACTGGTGGAACTACCACTGCGCCATTCCTGTAGCAGAAATGTCTCAATGTGACACATTGTTCAAAGCTGCCATGGCAGAAATGAGATTCTGCAGGCTGATAAAAGAGAATTATCATAAGGAAATGTGCGCCTGCACATGGGTGCAAATGTATTACTTTTCCCTATTTATAAAGGCTTTTTTAAGTAAGCCTGAAAACATCGGATTTCTCCAGAGGAAGTCACATGATCTTGCCTTTCTGCTGCATTGGCACAGTTTATTTATATTTTTCCACATGGAGGCATCCCATCCCTAAACGAAGTTTGATGGTTTTCAATTCCACTTACCAAACCTGGAAAGCAGATTACTTCAGCTGGTTCCAGGAGTAAATATATCCAACCATTTCCAGGGTGGGAATTCCCATCCCTGTGGGTTTTTAGAAACTCTGAAAGCAAACCACTCCCTATCACCTGCGTGGGATTTTCTCTATTGTAATATTATATGAACGTTGGGTAATAAATAGTATGTGGTAGTAAAAGGATTTAGGAGTGCAGTGTCACATTTTGCAATTTCTTTCAGTTGTAAATCCAGCCATTTATGCTTGTGTATCTGATTTTTGAAGAACATTGGCTTTGTTAATCATGCCCTATGTTGTATACCCTCTTCCTTCCAATGTAAATGTGTGTTTTGAGCATATATATATCAAATGGATATTTTCAGGGCGTCCGTGGACTTCTGCACACTGTTAGCCCAAAATGTTCTGATTTCGTTTGGAATATTGGTAACACTGTGAAATATATCATACCCAGACATCGGCGGCTCCTCCGTTAAGGCGTAGGAGCGTCGTCCCACTGCTCTCTGAGCAGTGCAAAAACGAAAAATAAAATTATAATAACAGAATGTTATTATCATTTTATTTTTTAGTATGGAGCCAGGGCCGGGCCGGGCTGTGCTAGCCTGATAGACAACAGCAGCCAGCAGGGAGCAGGAGTGGTGGGCACCAAAAGTGCGCATGACGGTGTGGCCGGCCGTCGTAGGGCGGTCAAGCTGACATGGGCACTTAGCATTTCTCCACCTAGCTGTGTTGCACAGGCTTTTTGAGAAAGTGCAGAGGTAGTTTAATAAACTGCACCATGCAACCCCCCTGGATGGACCACCACTGCGTACACTTCCACATCGCCAAACTCTCTGCCCCGAAACCTGCACCCCGCCCACCGTGAAGAAACTGGAGCAAGGTCACCCAGGAGCACCTCAACTCCACCCTCAAATGCGATGCCCCCCTATCTCGACCGACGCCAACCTCGCAGCCAAAGATCTTCACAGATGGATCACCAACTGCGCAGACGAGCTCGCCCCCTCCGCAACTCCGGTGACCTCCAAGAATCCAGACGCACCTGCAGACATCTCGAGAAGAATTGGAGAAACACCAAAACTTCGGAAAACCGCACCACATACAAGAACGCCATGACAGAATACCACCATCTCATCAGATCCACCAAAAGGACCTTCATCCAGAACAAGATCCTCGCCAACTCCAACAACTCGAAGGAACTCTTCAGCATCATTCAGGAATTCACCAAACCCCCCAGTGAAACCTCGGACGTCACTCCCTCCCAGGATAGGTGCTTGCACCACTGTTTTCTTGTGTTTAAATGTAGCTACAAATGAACCTTCACTTTTTAAAGGTATTGATGCAGCTCATGTATATACTTTAGTTTTCGATTTTGTAAGATGTGGTAATGGAGACAATTTACAATATTTCTCCTTAGACATAATGTTGATCCATGCACCGCTATCATTAATGCTTTTTCATGTTGATCTTTCTTTCGTCTGTGTTTTCCGTTATATTCGACTAGCCCCACATGTGCATGTCTCTCTGAAGTAAACATCGCCATGTTCTTTAGATACTTGATAATACTTTTGTCATCTGTTTCATCGATTGTGTTTATGAAATCCTCAAAAGTCTCTTTGCAAGCAGTCCACCTATTCCCAATATTGTGTTTTTTTGGTAGTATCAAATGATGATGGCGGTTTTAAGAAAGAAGCAGCAGTATAACCATTGGTGGGCAATAATGGTCTCTCTAACACTTCTTGGTGAACTTCCTCATGCAAACCTTCTCTAGAGTCTTGTGATATGCTGGCTTCAGGGTTAACCTTGATAGTTGGAGGACCTTTGGCCTCACCCTTGCTCTATATTGGAGCTCTTTATTTTGATGGAGATCTATGGGGTTGTTCTGAGCCCCTACTCAGCAGCTTTTGGTGGCGGGCCACTTTGCTTATGAACAGCTCCACACGCACAACCCTGGCCCTCTCTCTGGGGCCACTGTACAGCTGGTGGTGGTCTGATGACTTTCTTTAGTTGTTTCAGTAAGTAGAAAAGTCTTTTCTTATTCGATTGATTTGATAAGCAGATAACGTTATGATATTCAATTGGCTTTGAGGTTAAATGTCTCTCCGTAACCACTGGTTGATCTCTGCTTCATAGCACATCAGAATACAGATTAACTCGCACTGGATTCTCACAGTACACTGTTTTTCAAGACCTGGTTGCATCTGCCTTTAGCATGATCATTCCGTATGTCATATAGCATTAATTTGCGTAGTAGCGCAATACCTCTGTTTGTGGTCTTCTCATTCCGTTCTCGACCACCGATGTGTATATTTTAATGATGTTTTCTCTGTTTGCAAAAGCTTTGCACAGGCTGGCTTATGGCTGAGACTCCACAGGTGCCAGTGTCAATTCTGCACTTTGACTGTGGCACACATGGCACAAACATACAGTTTGCTGGACCACGGCAAACTGCCTGGGAAAGCGCTGTCAATCTATGGGTTACTTATTCCCTATTCGTCGCCAGTTGTTGCGTCTTACCCAGCCCAGGTATTCGCCAATGACTACGCCGCACACAGAAAGTAGTTATACACAGCTTTATTCTTCAGTGTATAAGCAAGAACCCAACGTTCTAAACCTGCATGCACTTCATTACCCACCAACGCTTACCTTACTGGTCTACAGAGTCCATCAGGAATCAAAAGAGTTACATCATTCTTTATTTGCATGCCACTACAACACCCACCCCTAGAATATCCCCTGAGTGTTGGCAATTCCAGAGGCAAAACTTCCTTCAATTTTGGAAAGCACTGCAAATAGCTATAAAAAAGAGTTACACTGTTGATATTTAGGGATCGAAAGCAAAAGACACACAATTGATGGATGGAATGCAGATCAAATCAAAACATTCATCCCCAGTCAAGAGATCTGGGTTAAATCCATCATTCTTTTGCTCACCATGCCACCCCAGTTTAGACCTGGTCATATGAAAATCAGTCTTGACCCTGTACCTCATGGGAACAGTCCAGCCCGAACTGCCAAGCCAGATCCTCCCTGGACCAGAAAGAAGCATCCTAATACCGGTTTTGGGGTTTCACCCCTTATCAGCCAGGATAGTTTGAATCCAGTGGCACAGTGAGCCCAGGACCCACGTCTGGGCATACCCGGCACACTTAGGGCGAGAAAGCAAAAGACACACAATTGATGGTCGGATTTAGGCCCAGATCTCTGTACTGGGGTGAATGTATGACATTGCTCTGCATTCTGTCCATCAATTGTTCTTTTTGCATGATATTTAGGGATTAGCAGTGGACACATTTGCAACCCCTAGCTTGCACCTAGTGGGCCTTGACACTGCATTTGCACACCCTGGCCTCAGAGGAGGCAAAATTAGCACCAAGAATACAGGGGCGGCTCCACATTCCTTATTTTCTGCCCTTTTTTTAATACATATAGCTGTATGTAGCTTGGCACAGAGCAGTCAATAATATCGAATTATTAACTATTAGTCCTATAAAAAATAGGCACAATTAGCTGGGACAGGACCTTTGGTGGCAGCTGAGGTAAGATAAGCTGTTTAGATTTATGGTATGTGCATGCCTGCAAGTGAGAGTGGGCTTTTGTGTGAAAGAGAGCGCGCATATGTGTGAGTATGTGTGTCTGTATGCGTAAGCATGTCTGTGTAAGTGAAAGTTGGTGAGTCAGGGACAAGTTTTAAGAATGCGTAAGATTATGCGTCAATAAGTATGAGTGAATCAAAGTGAATGAGAATCAGCGAGTGAGTTTAAGAGTAACCGCAAGTGAGTGAAAATGAATAAGAATGAGTGTAAGAGAGTGATAGAGAGTGTAAGTGAGACTGAAGACCTGATTACAAGTTTGGTGGTGCGGTGCCAGGTCTGTCCCGCTGCCACACTGCCAAACATGTAGTCGGGCTGCCTGCCAGATAACGAGTATTTTTTGTGTCTGGCGTTCCTTTTGTTTTTACATTCCCATGGCGGTGACCTGAAAATGGGCACTGCAATGGGAGCACTAAAAACAGTTCCTGCACGGAATGGACTATAAAGTCCATGCTGTGCAGGAACTGTGGTGCATGCACACAGGGGGGCACATGTTGTGCCCCCCTGCATGCACCCCAGGGTGCAGAGGCACAAGGGGGCCCTCGGTTTCCTCTCCGCCACGGTTTTGATGGCGGTGTAAGTGCCATGAAAACTGTGGCTGAGAGGAAACTCATAATATGCTTGGCAGGACTGCGGCAGTCTCGCCAAGCATATTGTGGCCCCCTGACCGCCACAACACCGTCAGGGAACGGGGGGTCCCTGGCGGTAGCGGCGGGGCAATGGTGGTCTGAGAGCCCTAATTGTATTAGAAGGGGCGGCCGGCACAGCTCGTGGGTGGGAGGGCGGGCGTGCGGGTGGGGGGTGCGGCCGCATCAAAAAAATAATAAAAAATAAATAAAACTTACCTTGCCTCCACCGCCGGGTCCCGTGTCTTCTTTACTGCTAGCCTGAGTCCGACTCCAAGTCGAAACAGGAAGCAGGCAGCCAGGCACCCACCCCTAAGCCAATCACAATGCTCCAATGGAGCATTGTGACTGGTCTGAGTGCCGTGACACGGCGCTCAGTCAGGGGCTGGAGGGGTGGGCATGTTCTCCATGCAGGCTGTAATGCAGCCTGCAAGGAGAACAGGGGAGTGATCATGACTGGTTTGGATGGCCGAGAGGGCCGACCAAACAGTCACAGCGCACTCAGGAGTGGGCAAACCACTCCTCCCCTGCCCTCCTCCGTAAGCAGAGCAGCCCCGCCCACCCTCCCGCCAGCAAAAAACCCCATAAAATGGTAATAACTAAAAGTTATTACCATTTCATTTCTTTAGCTTCTCGCACTGCTAGGAAGCAGTGGGGCGACACACCTCCGCCATAGCGGAGGAATCGCCACTGTGTAATAGGGTGGTCGGAAGACCGCCACCGCTGCGCCCCCACGAGTCTGGGGGACCACCAGACGTGTAATAAAGCCCTAAATGTGAGTGAGTGAGCCCTAAGTGTGAGTGAGTTTAGTGTTATGCTTGCAAGTTTGTTGTTGTCCCTAGCACACTGATGGTAACTCTTGTCGCATAGAAACACTCATGGCAAAATGCTGGCACTAGCATACTAGAGGCAATTCTGACAGAGAACTGTGATAAAATACTAGCACTTGCATATTGGAGGTAATCCTTGGAAAAAAGGCAGAAAGCCTGACATATGGGAGGAAGGCAATCATGACAGAATGCTGCCACTGACATAAATGAGGTAATTTTTGACGTAAGCGCACCTCATGGTATATGGACCACATAAAAGTAACATTTTGGAACTGCCATATTTTATGTAACTTTTGGTATAAGAGAGTCCCCATGGCATATGGGGCCAGCTGTGATAAAATGCTGGCCCTGGAAGAGTGGAGGTGTTTTTTGACATAAGGGGCACCCATAGCACATTTTTGAAACAAAAAGTGGGTCAACCCTGGGGAACATCAGGTTTCATTTGCTTAGCACACCGTGAAAGGATTTGAATATTAAATGAAAGCCCTTTCAGCCAATGGCTGTTTAGCAAAGTTTTTGGAACATTTTGCTTTAAAATGCACAATTTGGCCCCATTCATTTCAAGTTTTTCTCAAGGGGAGACAAACCCCATGGAAGAGGTCTGCTCACTTGCTTCAGTAGCTGCAGCATCCATTTTAGGACATCCTCATTCCTCACTCCTCATCTCTACTTTTCATTCCTATTTTTCATCCATCATCCCTACTTCTCATCCATCATCCCTACTTCTCATCCCTCATCCCTGCTTCTCATCCCTTCTTCTCATCCATCATCTACCATCCCTACTCCTCATATCTCATCCATCATACCTACTCCTCATCCATCATCCCTACTCATCATCCATCTTCCGTCATCCATACTCCTCATCCATCATCCCTACTCCTCATACCTTATCCATCATTCATACTCCTCATCCATCATCCATACTCCTCATCCATTATCCATACTCCTCATCCATTATCTATCATCCGTACTCCTCATTCCTCATCCCTCAGTCATACCAACGGATTTCATTTTCAGTATTGTGAAACACACATTCACACTGATTGGTTGGCAACAGCCAATCAGAGTTAAGAGAGAGGACTGAATTCTATTGGTCTTGCCACTGAAAAATAGCCTTCTCATTGCTTGTGCTGGATGAAGATGGAAGAGGAGAGGAAATGCAACTGCATGTTTGTTCCCAGTGAATTCAAGGCTGTACACCATTTCATTTTATTAAAGTAAGTGCTTTTGCGTTTACCCAGGCATCTACAGAAAGCTTTGGTGGTTTGTGGAAAAGGGTTATACAGTTCATCCGCAAACCTTTCTGGTTTCAGTTTCATATGTAGGAAAGAAAATGTTTAAAATCAACACTGGAGACAGTGCAATCCAATTAATCAGAAACCCTTTCTGGTTTCCTTTTTATTTGTGACAAATAAAATGTTTTAGTCTGAGGTGCCTTTCGCTCTGAGAGCTGTTTTTTCTTCTCTTGCAGTTTGCAGATTTCATGCCTGGCTGAGCTTCAGTGCTAGGAAACCAGGAAGAGCAAGGCCTGAACAGAGGAAAGGTAAATGCAGATTTAATAAAAAATAAAAGCTAGCTTGCCTTTTAAAATGTTTCATTTACAAACCCTTAATGTCAGCAGCATGCCCTGTGGGTGAAACTTCTATGATTTGCTCATAAATAACGTATATTTATTTGATTTCTTAATGTATTTAAAGTAAACATTGGGGTCAGGGAGAATGTTAGCCAATTAGGAAAACTATCCCCATTTTGTTTTCCTTGTAAATGTTAACACACTACATCTGAATGGTGTTTTGATCTCTTCTTCCCTAATTGCGACTTTCTTTTGCTTTTTAAGTACAACCTGTTGAGAGACTATTTGTAATGACATGCATCATATTAATAGCAGGCATCACATATGCAAAGTATAGCCATTTTTTTAAACCTTAAATCTCCAGATTATGATATTTTCTCAGCAGATTTCAATTTTTGGCATCAGACAGTTGTATGAATATTTTTAGTTGCCTGTCTATGGTTTTGTTGAAATCTGAGTTTCACCTCACAGAAAGATTTGTTTGACTGTTTTTTGCATTTTCATTTTTTTTGCTTTATTTGTGGGATTGCAACAATAGTTTTGAGCCAGCAATATTTAAATTTGTTGGTGTTCAATGGTGTCTGAGGTATATTATATATGTTCTGTATTGAAACATTGGTGGCAGCACTTAACAATTTGCAGGTAACATATTTGAATCCTCTAATTAAAATGATTCCAACACACATCTGTTTACATTATCCTGACAATAACGGTAGAAAAATCAAATACTTCTCACTCAAAAGTTGCTGTCATGATAATCCCCAGTGCTTATTATCACTCAGTGAAGCATGGCCAAGGCCCCCAAGTAGTGTACTGAAGAACCACCTGTTACTTTAGAACTGTTAACACCTCTCATCATCAGTGAACCCCAATGCTGAAGTGCACCACATCCTAATATTTCTATACTGTGAACCACACACTGTCGTGCCAATTCAACTTGCTCATGATGTATATTATCTGTTGCTATTCTAGTACTGGGTCCAAGGACTGCAATCTTGATCCTTCTTTGATAATCTATAGAGGCCCTAGAATTAGGCATAATTCTCTGAACAAACAGTATCTGGTTTTCTCCTATAGGACTAACGACTACAATTCAAGAGACAGTGCTTAATTATAGACAGGAATATACAGCAGCTGTGTCTGACAGTCTAAATAACCTCAGGTGCATAACACCCAGACACAATTTGCACTACACTTCCACTCACTCAGCTCTGTTTATATAGTTCTACCAGCAGTGAAAAACTATACTTTTGATTGCCCATAATCTTGGATAATGGTTTGATATATATGCAGCAGCCCTCAACTATATCAACAAACACAATTGTTCTACACAGAACTAAAAATACTCTTTATCTGACAGCACAAACTAGGCAGATCTTTAAACTGTGATGGGCACACCAGAGCCGTCAGGACATCCAGGTCGGGATTTAAGTATAAGATTAAGGGCCTGTTTACGATGTAAGTCAGAAAGCATCTGACCGCAGATCGGAGACTTTCCGACTAACATGGTAGGTTTCACTTTCGACCGCCGCATTACAATGCCGACGGACAAAAGTGAAACCGGCATGTCATTTCGGCTGGATTCTGACATGCTCAAGGAGCCCGTCAGCCAGTCGGAGGCCACACCGTAATCCCTGAGGACTGCGTTTCCGCTGTCTGGAGTATGATGTCGGTTTCCGACAAGCTTTTCATGTCGGGCTTTCAGACATGCAAAGCCTGTCGGAAAGCGATTTGGGGGCTCCTAACAGGGCCCCCATCTCTCCACGGTCACCGGTTGGGGGCCAAAGGGGCACCTATGATGCCCCCTTGTTAATCCCTGCACCGTGTGCCACGCGGTGCAGTGATTAACAGAATCTCCCATTCCTCTATGGAGCTTGTGCTATGGCTGGTTTACGCCGCAGCACAAGCTCCCATAGAGAAATGAGAGTAAGCGACTGCACCATGTTCGGTTGCATTGTAATACTGCAGTCTGGACCGCCGACGCTAGGTCGGTCGGTCTAGAATCCGCAATGATGTCGGTTTGACGCAACTCACACCGACATCATAATCAGGGCCACAGTGTGATACAGATCCAACCAAATATAATTGGCCTGGTGTTTCTGCACAGGTATTTTTGGGGTCCAGAAACATAGGACCTAATACTACCAACCCAAAAATTGCTTTGAGGTTACGCTGCATTAGTACAATAAACAACAAACAAGGAGTATGGGGTAATTTCCAATGCACCTATCTTAATGTCCAAAGGTTAATATTTTTACAGTATTCAAGGGTGCAGAGAATCAGAGGCTCAATACCCCTTAAACCTCCTAGGAAATAAATCCTATAAATTTGCAACAAGAACAATGATTCAGCACTCCAACAAGTTAAAAAAATTAGTATGATTTGCAAATATAGGCAATGTAAGAAGAGGCACATGGATTCAGCAGGTTCTTATTTCTTGGTTTCTTTATTGAAAAAATCTTCTTAAAAACGACCGTAGCCAACGCGTTTCGACCCAGAAGGTCTTTTTCAGGGCTACAAATAAGTATACAATATATACATTAAAATTTATACCAAATACACAAAATATTTACAATTTAAAACAGATACTCAGACAAAGACTACCAAGAAAACAGTGAAAAAAGAATCCATATTGTCAAAATTCATCACAAACAAACAATATATACAAATATTTACATTGCAACAATATCATTTTTAGATTTTTTGCCATATTTCACATAAAGCACCAGCTTGACATTTTTCTCCTCCTAGCGACCGATAAACCAGATATCCTTCTAGTGACAGAAACATGGCTGACAATTGACTCCAGCCCTGACATGTTAGCGGCATTACCTAATGACTATTACATCCTCCACGCCAAACGTCCACCAGGGAAACTGGGGGGGGGGGGAGTAGCAGCCATCATCCATACAAACCTCAAATTCACAGCCGTAACTTGCCTCTGTCTCCCGGAAGCAGACAACATTGTAATTAAATTGGAATCTGCGTCCGATCCGTTCGTCTGCGTGCTAGTTTATAGGCCCCCACACCAGATGCCCCTATTTCCCTATTCACTGAGCGAACAGATCGCCAACATTGTAATCAATCACACCAAAATCTTACTTATAGGTGACTTCAATTATTGGTACAATGACCCACATGGAGGGCCTCAGTCAGCTGAGCTGACCGATCTCCTAACTAACCTAAATTTTACCCAGCAAGTGTCCTCAGCCACACACATCAAAGTACACATTCTGGACCAAGTCTGGACCAATAACCTGATAATATCTGCACCGGCGATCCTCCCATGCATATGGTCTGACCATCACTTAATAAAATTCACTATAAAGAACTTCACCACTGATAAAACCCCCACCGCTGAAGGGGGGATGGCCAGGAAATGGAATACTCTATCACAATAAGTACTCCTTCGATGCGAGGATGATAACCGCGTCTTATTCGTAACAACCCTGGAAAGGTACAGATGGGAAGTCCTAGGATGAAGGGACCCACCAAGGAGTGGGGAAGGAAACAATTCCTTTTGTTTTAATTACCCTCACACACCCTAGTGGTGTCATGCTTCATCATCGGGTCACCCTGACGCCTAAAAGTCAGGGTGGGCTCGACCATTTTTTCAGGGAGCTCTTAGTAATAATACGACCAGGGGGAAAAAAATTAAAGATTAAAAACCACCAGCAAATCCCAGTATCCCTTTAATATTGGATTCGTTAGGGTTATTAAAAAATGTAACTAGGGGTCAGAATAGGAGTCTTTATGGTCCTATGACCCTACAGCCAACATGTTTCAGTCCTACTGGGGCCATAGAGGTCCCGGACTTTCTTCAGGGCAACAATACAACCTCCCTGGATAATGCAAGAGGAAATTCCCTACACAACTTTTTCTCTAAGGGCAGATAGCTGCTCCTTAGTTAACTAGAAGATATTTTATCTCCTTGATCCTGTTATCGCTCCATCTGTAAAAACAAACAAAGACAAACAGGGCAAACAACGTATATTACTCATAGAGTACATTGAAATGCTTCCCAAAAGTGATGTGCTGGCCAGAACACCGGTGTAGTTCACATGGTGTCAACGAACACATCATCTCTTATAACCACAATGGCATTTGGTTATGACACACGTATATTTTAATTTTACCACGCTTGCGTAGGTGGCAAAATATGGTGTAGTGGCGATCCTTGTCGCATTCTACCAATATCCACGCTCATGTGTTTGTGTTCTCAAAGTGTATACACCCGTGTCACTCTTACAAAACAGCACAAGGTTGCTAACAATCGCCGTGTTTTAGTCTCTCACACATATCAATCACACACGTCCCCTTACCCAGTCATGGGCGAGGTAACTCTTCGCCGGGCGCCTCGCAGAATAAGGGGTAGCCCTGTTGTCAAACCCTGCATGTTTGTAGGCGATAGCGCACCAATAGAACAAAATACAAATAAAAAACAACAGAGCCTGTGAGCAAGAGTCATGATAAAAGCGCTCGTTTAAACGCGGGCGCGCACATACCTGTGTTCCCATAGAGTACTCAGATTACTCACATCATCAAGGGTCCTGCCCCGCTCTCTCACCTACTCGGTGCGGGTCCCGCGGGCCTTCGTATTATCTTGCCTAGTGGAAGATGTTTAAATACTCCTTGTAGGTTCTCATTTGCTAATTACACTGCCTGATTGGTATGATCACGTGCAGGCGTCTTAGATCAAGCGCTGTCGCACCGCGTCATACTTTGGGCTCGGGTGCTGGGAGTTGTAGTTTCATTCTACATCACTTCCCCGAGCAAAAAATGCAGAAGTTGATCTAAACCTGTATATCTCAATGACTGTCCATTTGATATCTGTGTCACTGTGCTTTTGTTCAAGATAGTGAGCGGTAAGTTTGGTGGCTGTGATGGACCTCCTAATCGTGCTTCGAAGTCTGTGGTATGACGCATGCACAAGGTCATTGTCAACTCAGTAATGAGACGCCGTAAAGAAATTGAGGAGGCCCCATACCAAACTGAGATGTCTCAGTATTTTGTCTATTTTTTCTATTTGTTCTAACTCGTGCAATAGCTGCCAGGCACTATCACTAGTGGTGTGCCACGTAATATGGCTTTAACTTATTTCACATTATTCGGTTCGGGGGTTTATCTACATGTCCCGTCATTCTTTTTCTAAGTACGACGATGCACGTCGGCGTCTTAGGTATGACGCGTATACAGGTTTAGATCAACTTCTGCATTTTTCGCTCGGGGAAGTGATGTAGAATGAAACTACAACTCCCAGCACCCCAGCCCAAAGTATGACGCGGTGCGACGGCGCTTGATCTAAGACGCCCGCACGTGATCATACCAATCAGGCAGTATAATTAGCAAATGAGAACCTACAAGGAGTATTTAAACATCTTCCACTAGGCAAGATAATACGAAGGCCCACGGGACCCGCACCGAGTAGGTGAGAGAGCGGGGCAGGACCCTTGATGATGTGAGTAATCTGAGTACTCTATGGGAACACAGGTATATGCGTGCCCGCGTTTAAACGAGCGCTTTTAGCATGACTCTTGCTCACAGGCTCTGTTGTTTTTTATTTGTATTTTGTCTATTGGTGCGCTATCAGCTTACAAACATGCAGGGTTTGACAACAGGGCTACCCCTTATTCTGCGAGGCGCCCGGCGAAGAGTTACCTCGCCCATGACTGGGTAAGGGGACGTGTGTGATTGATATGTGTGAGAGACTAAAACACGGCGATTGTTAGCAGCCTTGTGCTGTTTTGTGAGAGTGACACAGGTGTATACACTTTGAGAACACAAACACATGAGCGTGGATATTGGTAGAATGCGACAAGGATCGCCACTACACCATATTTTGCCACCTACACAAGCGTGGTAAAATTAAAATATACGTGTGTCATAACCACATGCCATTGTGGTTATAAGAGATGATGTGTTCGTTGACACCATGTGAACTACACCGGTGTTCTGGCCAGCACATCACTTTTGGGAAGGATTTCAATGTACTCTATGTGTAATATACGTTGTTTGCCCTGTTTGTCTTTGTTTGTTTTTACAGATGGAGCGATAACAGGATCAAGGAGATAAAAGATCTTCTAGCTAACTAAGGAGCAGCTATCTGCCCTTAGAGAAAAAGTAGTGTAGGGATTTCCTCTTGCATTATCCAGGGAGGTTGTATTGTTGCCCTGAAGAAAGTCCGGGACCTCTATGGCCCCAGTAGGACTGAAACATGTTGGCTGTAGGGTCGTAGGACCATAAAGACTCCTATTCTGACCCCTAGTTACATTTTTTAATAACCCTAACGAATCCAATATTAAAGGGATACTGGGATTTGCTGGTGGTTTTTTAATCTTTAATTTTTTCCCCCCTGGTCGTATTATTAGTGAGAGCTCCCTGAAAAAATGGTCGAGCCCACCCTGACTTTTAGGCGTCAGGGTGACCCGATGATGAAGCATGACACCACTAGGGTGTGTGAGGGTAATTAAAACAAAAGGAATTGTTTCCTTCCCCAATCCTTGGTGGGTCCCTTCATCCTAGGACTTCCCATCTGTACCTTTCCAGGGTTGTTACGAATAAGACGCGGTTATCATCCTCGCATCGAAGGAGTACTTATTGTGATACAGTGGTTTAAACACGGGAGGGTGTACTCCCTTACGAGATTTCCTCTCGGCCCTTACGGCAACGGGAATGGGTTCCCTCTCATCCTTGCCGGATTTGTGATACAGGAAATGGAATACCCTTGATAAAAATGAATTCCTTGACACACTGGCCAGCACAGCCCCAACCTCTGCGTCTGATATCAACATTTTTGAGGCTAAAATATCAGCTTGGCTACTATCGGCCAGCAATAAGCATGCACCTCTCAAAAAAGTAAAATTGGCCCGCCGCGCTGATGCTCAGAGATGGTTCTCCCACGAACTAAAAACACAAAAATTGGCCCTTCGCCAACTGGAGAGGCAGTGGAGACAGAACTATTCTCTAGAAAGGAAACTCCACTACCTGGCATCGCGGAAAGAATATAAGAAGGCCATCTTTTCGGCCAAAGCTGCCCACTTTTCGTCAAGAATCCTCAACTCCAACAAGAGTTCTAAAGAAATATTTTCAATTGTCAATGAATTATCTAAACCAGACAGAATTCTACCCAAGGCCACTCCAACTCAAGCACTGTGCGACTCCTTGAACGATTACTTCATTGAAAAGATTTCCACCATTAAAGCCAGCATTCCTAAACACCTCCCCAACGCGAATACTTCGGCCACGCACGGCACCAATTGTACGCTCGATTATTTTCCGGCCATTAGCTCCCAGGCCTTCCAGGACCTGTTGTCCAGAGTTAAATCGGGAGCCCCCACTGATTGCTGCCCACCACATGTCCTAAAAGACGCTCTCTCTGCCTTCCCGAGCCCAGCACTCGCCCTTCTGAATGAGTCCCTCTCCCTGGGTCGCGTTCTTATAGCCTTCAAAGAAGCTATCGTGGTCCCCCTCTTGAAAAAACCTAGAGCAGATCCTATGAGCCTGTCAAACTACCGTCCCATCTCCCTGCTCCAGTTCACGGCTCCTAAGCGCAGAACAACTTGTGGCGTTCCACAAGGATCCTCACTTTCCCCCCACTTGTTCAACCTTTACCTTCTCCCCTTGATCCAGTCCCTAAAGGAAAGGAACGTGACTATTTTTAATTATGCCGACGACCTACAACTGATGTTTACCGTCGACAATTCACCAAAATCAGTCACCGAATTTCAGGCCACCATGTTGCACATCCGCCACTGGATGGACCGTAATCATTTAAAGCTCAATCCAGGGAAGACGGAGTTAGTCCTGACAGGGGGCAGCCACAAGTTCTGGGGCCCACACTATTGGCCGATGGAGCTTGGACCTCCTCCGATCCCCTCCTCCTCTGCCAAAACCCTTGGTGTCACCTTAAACGATGATCTCTCACTAAGAACGCGAGTCGGATCGGTGATCTCGACATGCTTCTTTCAGCTGCGAAAGATCAGCCGATTACTCACGCAGGAAGCTCTGACACAGGTCGTAATAGCCACGGTGTTGTCACACTTGGACTATGCGAACTCAGTCTACCTTGGCATGCCACTCTTCCTCACTAAGCGGCTGCAGATAGTTCAGAACCAAGCAGCCAGACTGATCCTCCGGCAACCTAGGTGGCAATCTGCCTCCCCTCTCTTAAGGAAACTACATTGGCTCCCCATTCCTCAACGCTGCGCTTTTAAAATCGGGTGCCTGATTTTCAAATCTCTTCATGGTCGTAGACCCAAATTTATAGACGATCTGCTACTAAGGTACACTCCCACACGCAACCCACGCTCAGCTCACCTTCTGCTACTGACTACCCCCACGTTCAAGCGAAAACGTCAGGGAGGTTGCAGATTCGCCTCTCTTGCTCCAAGACTGTGGAATTCCTTCCCCTTGGAGATCCGGTCATGCACTGACCTACTGAGCTTCAGGAAGACCCTTAAAACTTGGCTGTTTGTACAGGCCTACGAGTAACAATCTCTCCACTGGACGCTGCAAATCCTTAAACCAGCGCCATGAAACCAACCCGGTGTACGCGCGCTCTACAAATCCTTTTTAACATAACATAACATAACAATTTCAACCTGCTGAAAACCTTTGCGGAGACGGGGAAACTGACTACAAAAGGTATTTACATCCATAGGGACATATTCACGAGGAATGGGGCAACTCATAATATTATATATATATACAGCATAAACAACAAAGGAAGACTCATAATGTTACCAAATGCATCAAAGGTGCTTACCAATCAATAATAGCAGTATTTCTTAATTCATTTCCTTGCTTTTTCTAAACTTCTATTTGGTCCATCACTCTAAATAAGAGTACCAGATGGACCTAAGTGGAGAGGGAAAAGTGTTGGAAACATATTGCAAAAGCGCTAACATCCAGCACAGATTTCTCATAAGAAAACAGTTGGTCATACCTTATATTATCCAAGTACATCGATACAGTAGGTATAAGTTGTTCAGTGAATTCTATAATGGATTAATGGCAATAATCCATTCCAGTAGGGACATGGATTTTTATCCCATGTCTATCTGCAATTCAAAAAATAATAATTGCACATAGTGGATACAATGATGGGACTGCCGCGTCTAAAGATTGCTATACAATTAATTTTACACGATACTTGGTTGTACATTATAAAATGGCGGCCCGAAAGGAAAAAATGGCGCACCGAGTACTGTTCTTTTTGGGTTTGCCTATCGAAGTACGGCAACTTAGATTTTCTCTACCTACAATTAACATAAAAAACTATTTGGTATATTGAAGGACATGAAGTATGGTAACGTAGATTATCTTGATCGATATTTAATATAAATAAAATACTTTAAAGTATTTTCTGTGCTGTGGAAATAATTTGAGCCTGAATTTGATCGTATGCTTAGGCCATGCTACCCTTTTGTAATCTTTTTTAAGACTGTTTAAATATGTCGGCCACGAAAATGACTGACTAAACATTAGGCCATGCTATCTTTTGTAATCGTTTTTAAGACCATTTAAATATGGCGGCCACGAAAATGACTGACTAAACATTGCCCGCTTAAAAGGGCAATGCGAATGTTGCCGTTTTAATTGTCACACAGCATCTTTCCTTTTTTCCGACTAAGGTAATTTTTCCAATTTTGAGCCTGAATCATATCGTATGCTTAGGCCATGTCACCCTTTTGTAATCGTTTTTAGGACCATTTAAATATGGCGGCCACGAAAATGACCGACTAAACAATGTCTGTTTAAAAATAACAATGCTGCTCCTTTCCTTTATAACTGTCATAAAACATCCCCCTTTTTTTTTCTTCTTATTAAGGAAATTTCTCTTTGGATACCGGAAATAATCTGATATTCGTTCCGAACATTTTTATTTTCGAATATAACTTAATGCTGAATCTGATCATGAGCCCATTACAAAATGGCGGACGCGCAAAACGAGCCTTAGACGCCTTTTTTCCAAATTGGGCTCAGGTGATTCTCATGGCAAGCTATTTAAACGCTACATTCGTGACTCAAAAATGTCACGACTCTCGCTACGCGGAGGAAGCGGTCCTCAGAAATATCAAGTAAGTTCGGAAGGGGAAGGTTTTTCCTAGTGTCTGTAACTTCTATTGCATAGCCTGGGGCATACCGGCACTATGTATCCCATAGGATCTCGTATGCGGGATACCGTGTTTTTCAAGTTGGGAGGATTCTTTCTCTGACCACCTATAGTCTACAGCGTATAGTACAAGGGTACTAGGTACTATGTATCCTGCAGGATCTCATATACGGGATACCGTGTTTTTCAAGTTGGGAGGATCCTTTCTCTGAACACCTACAGTCCACAGCGTATAGCACAAGGGCACTATGTATCGTGTATGGCCCAGTATGTGGGGTATTGTGTGTTATAATTAGGGCTCCCGGTTTTATGGTATTTATTTTTTTAACATTTCCGTCTGTATTTATCCATATTTATTTTTATGTCATTTTATCTGTATATATCTGCATTTATTTTTGTTGCAAGCAAAAAAGGCGTTGCAACTAGTATTTTTCCACATTTATTTAAATAGACAGTGCACACGGTTGTTATAGGTTTAGCTATATGTATATATGCGCCAAATATGTTTCATGCAACATCCACAAAAAAATGTTTGTTAGATCAAAACAGGAACTCACATATGAGAAATGGGAGTGGTGTCACAGAGATTACTTGCAGTAATATTAGTGATCTGCTGCTGTGTTACAATATTGAAAACACTGTCACTAGCCATGATTATTAAATGTAAACACATTTAGAATTTGGACGAGTGCACCTGTGCACTTTCAGTGACCTGGCCAAAGACGGCAGCAAGCTCTCAATTCAGAAATAAATTAAAGGCCCTTGCATTATTTCACTTTGTACTGCCTAGACTGTAATGCTGTAATCCCACACAGTGTAGCTGCAGCCACAGTTCTTCCTCGCACAGTGGAGAAAAAAAAACGATTTAACTTAAAAGGGGCTTACAGATATGCCCCGGCTGCCTCTGTCTCTCAGGAATGTTTTGTTTCTTCATGCTGCACCAAGTCACAGGAAAGTTTCAATTTAAGGCCTGAAAGTTTCTGAAAGCGAATGCGACCTAATTTCCCTAATGTGTAGCCGTCTTTCGGACCTTTTTGGGTCACACATTTCTGCCGGTCTTACATTAGCGCCAAGTACTCGCGCTACTAACAACGTCCCCCTCCTCAAATTTGAACAGCTGTAGTGGTGCAAATAGTGAAATACAAGTCCACCCCCACCCTTTCACTTACCTGTGACCTAAAACTGACTGGGGTGCTGGCGCAGCGCTCACTAGATAGCCAGAGCTCCGGAGATCTCGAAGGAACAGCTGATTGCTGGGCAGGCGGCAAGTCCGAGGGCTGAAAGCAAGTGGCGTCAAGCAGAGTGAACCGATGGTGGTCGTAGGGAAGGCAAAAAGGAGAAAGTAGGGGGATGAGGCCCAGAAATAAAGGGCAAAAACGTAAGGGCTGACTAGAGAAGTGTAGACACACCCACGTTGTGACGCATGGATCTAAACGTGATTGGCTCAAAGAATGTAACAGGCATGTCATCAGGGCTATGGTGGGCAGGTCAGAGGTCAATGCAAGACACTCCATGGAAGGAATTTCCCGCGCCTAGCAGACATTAATGGCCCAGCAGGTGCTAATGTGGGCAGGCATACACCGCAATCAGGAAGAGTGGCGTGGCAGGCAACCCTGGGCTGGAGCACGGATTGCCAAACAATTCTCGGAATCCGAGAATCCGATTTGGTTGTATTTTTCCGCTTCTATTTATAAATACAGACGGAAGAAAAATATTTTTCCGTCTGTATTTATGTGTAAAAATCCGTTTAAACGGAAAACCGGGAGCCTTAGTTATAATGTTAGGGTGATTACCTGCCCCCTTTTTTTCATCCGAACTTGAGTGTGCGAAACCCTTTGGTTAAATTAATGGCCTTTTTGTTTTTGCCGCTATGTGCGGGTCTCTAGTTTGCGATATGTATTCTATCCTTCTGGTCGCTTTTAAATTGGCCATAACTTTATCTTGGGTATATTTTTGAATGTTGGCCACTAATAAGGATTCAAATATTCCTTTTGTGTTGGCTATCGTAATAAGCCCCGTTTTACTCTGTTTTGTTTCGAGCACCCCATATGCGTTTAATTGCACTCGTGGAGCAGGGTTGGCCCTATAGTGTTATTAATATACATCGCTATATATAAATCATTGCGTGTTGAACCATTGGGTATTTGGTACTCTTTTCATCTATTACAAGCCTGAAGAATCTCTGCCTTATGTGCAATTATTATTTTTAGAATTGCAGATAGACATGGGATAAAAATCCATGTCCCTACTGGAATGAATTATTGGCATTAATCCATTATAGAATTCACTGAACAACTTATACCTACTGTGTCGATGTACTTGGATAATATAAGGTATGACCAACTGTTTTCTTATGAGAAATCTGTGTTGGATGTTAGCGCTTTTGCAATATGTTTCCAACACTTTTCCCTCTCCACTTAGGTCCATCTGGTACTCTTATTTAGAGTGAGGGACCGAATAGAAGTTTAGAAAAAGCAAGGAAATGAATTAAGAAATACTGCTATTATTGTGATTGGTAAGCACCTTTGATGCATTTGGTAACATTATGAGTCTTCCTTTGTTGTTTATGCTGTATATATATAATATTATGAGTTGCCCCATTCCTCGTGAATATGTCCCTATGGATGGATATACCTTTTGTAGTTAGTTTCCCCCGTCTCCGCAAAGGTTTTCAGCACGTTGAAATTATGTGAAATATGGCAAAAAATCTAAAAATGATATTGTTGCAATGTAAATATTTGTATATATTATTTGTTTGTGATGAATTTTGACAATATGGATTATTTTTTCACTGTTTTCTTGGTGGTTTTTGTCTGAGTATCTGTTTTAAATTGTAAATATTTTGTGTATTTGGTATACATTTTAATGTATATATTGTATACTTATTTGTAGCCCTGAAGAAGACCTTCTGGGTCGAAACGCGTTGGCTACGGTCATTTTTAAGAAGATTTTTTCAATAAAGAAACCAAGAAATAAGAACCTGCTGAATCCATGTGCCTCTTCTTACATTGCCTATATTTGCAAATCATACACATTTTTTAACTTGTTGGAGTGCTGAATCATTGTTCTTGTTACGCTGCATTAGTAGCCTTGCCCTGTCCCTGGCAACTGCCTAACATCTTTTTGGGGCACTGGGGAACATGTAAAGCTCCCCATGCCGGAACACATCCTCCCTCTCCCTCTGCCACTCTTCACATTCTCCTCACCATAGACCCCACCTGTATTTACTTCCACTCTCATTTACCATCTGCCAAAAGCATATTCCAAAAGCGAGTGTTAAACCACACAATGGGGAATTTCAAACAGTTTCACACAAAAAAACTGGGTTAAACCATTTTTTCCTCTTTGCATAAGGATTAATTTGTAATAGCTGGATTTACGTGCAGTGATAATTTTGAAAACATTATATCCAGACACACTTTATCCCCTCACATATATTCACTTTGCAATCAGGGCCATAGTTGGGAAAGCGCTACCCAACCATCAGCACTGTCTTCAAAGCACCAACATACACCCTATAACCACTCTGATAAACCATAACAAATGTTGCACACTATCAAGCACTCAATACGGCATCACAATTATCTCCCTGTATTGTATTGCATATATGGAAAATACCTTAGACCACCCAGAAAATTGAGAATTAACCATCCAATATAAAAATTGACAAGCCATGCATGCACCAATCTGTACATATAAAACACAAAAGAAAGTCTCCCACAAATATTTTCTAAAATGGACATTGATCAAACTCTCTACTAACCTTACACATACAGACACCAATTTTCAGTAGACGCAAATATTTGATGGAATGTCCATGTCAGCTCAAAAAGGAGCCTAGAGAAGGCACTACCGTACTACAATAATATCAGTAGGCTCTACATAAATGCCCTTACATAATACATCAAACGAACATTGTCAGACCCCACACAGGTTTGGATTTTTACATTTACCATCTCATTTATGCCTCAGTGGGTATCCTACCATTCTGTCAGGTTGTTGGACGGTAGTACATCTGCCCCCATGGCAGTTTACCGTCAGCTATATTTAGACTTCTCCATCTCCCTGACTGTTAATATTGCCTATCTGGTGGGGACCGCTCTGCTATAAAAGACACCTACATAATGGCTGCTCCCTTCACAGCAGATATGGCAGTCATTGTCCCAGATAAGAAGAAATGGTAAGAGAAGTTCCCATAACCATGGAGCAATTAACAATATAGACTTGAAACACTATGCATAGGAAGAAACAGAGGAAGATGAACGTTCTTAGGGTGAAAGGGGATTGATGCAACACATTGATGTTCTATAAGTATACCGACTGAGGCATAAATAAGAAGGTAAATGTAAAAATGCAGACCTGTGTGGGGTCTGACAATTATCTTTTGGGTTCACTGACAAAATATTGCCTCTGGAAATATCGACATACCAAAATATTGTCACATAAATATCGTTGTCAAAAATTTTGTCAAGCTATCTTTGTAATGTAAATGACAAAAAGATTGAATTAAAAATATCGTTGTCATTAATATCGTTGCACAAAATATCATTTTTTAAATATATATATATATACATATAAATATTAAACATTAAATTTATTAAAAAGTAACACTAATATAATACAAATTAAATATATTTCATTATTTTTTAAATAAATATAAATCTTATACTTATTCATTATACTTATTCAAAAAATTAAAACACACATACATATGAATATATATTAAACTATTTTCAATTTATATTTTAATTTAAAAGTTTATTTTAAATGTAATAATTTAATAAACGAACATATATATATCTATGTTACCTACTGGCGGTCGCCAGTAGGCAGTTATAGTTAGCACCTAGTTTCCATAGGAAAACCATTTTTTGATTTGCTAATATCTTTGGCATCGTTTAACGAAAAAAAAGGTCTATCCAGGTTAGCTCCTATCCTGAAAGTTTGGGAGTGATGCGTCAAGCGAGGGCGGAGAAAAAAGGGGGGTCCCAAAAAGTGTTTTTCATGTGTTAATTTCCATAGGAAATTTTGAGACAGGCTACAGCCCGAACTGCTGAACGGAATTACACCAAGTTTGACAGAAAGGTAGCTCTTGGTTCAGAAAGCTACCTTTTTGTAAATGGTGTAAATACGTTCAGTAGTTGCTGAGGAATTAAAAAATAAGAGTCAAAAATCAATTTCCCATAGGAAACTTTAGGCAAGGCTACAGCCCGAACTGCTGAACGGAATTACACCAAATTTGGCAAAAAGGTAGTGCTTGGTTCAGAAAGCGACCTTTTTTTTAAATGGTGTAAATCCGTTCAGTAGTTTTTGAGATATTAAAGAAAAAAATATATATATATGTGGGCGCAGCCTAATACCCGAGCACAAGCTTGGCTCTGATTGGCTGCCAACACTTCAAACCAGGAAGTGTTGGCAGCCATCTTGGTGCAATGCTTTTTAGGTCTCGCCTAGCGACGCAGCTGCATGCTTGGCGAGATCTATTGTTGTCGATCTACCCAAACACCACTGAGCTACCCTAAAACACTACACCCAGCACGACCCCCTACACTACCCAAACACCACTGCACTACCCTAAAGCTTAAAACACTACCCCCAGCACGACCTCCTACACTACCCAAACACCACTGCACTACCCTAAACCCTAAAACACTACCCCCAGCATGACCCCCTACACTACCCAAACACCACTGTACTACCCTAAAACATGACCCCCTACACTACACAAACACCACTGCACTACCCTAAACCCTAAAACACTAACCCCAGCATGACCCCCTGCACGACACAAACACCACTGCACTACCCTAAACCCTAAAACACTACCCCCAGCATGACCCCCTACACTACACAAACACCACTGAACTACCCTAAAACACTACCTCCAGCATGACCCCCTACACTATCCAAACACCACTGCACTACCCTAAAACATGACCCCCTGACACTACACAAACACCACTGCACTACCCTAAATGCTAAAACACTACCCCAGCACAACCCCCTACACTACACAAACACCACTGCACTACCCTAAACCCTAAAATACTACGCCCAGCATGACGCCCTACACTACACAAACACCACTGCACTACCATAAACCCTAAATCTACCCCCAGCAGGACCCCCTACACTACCCAAACACCACTGCACTACCCTAAACCTTAAAACACTACCCCCAGCACGACCCCCTACACTACCCAAACACCACTGCACTACCCTAAACCCTAAAACACTAAACCCAGCACGACCCCCTACACTACCCAAACACGACTGCACTATGATAAACCCTAAAACACTACCCCAAGCACGACCCTCTACACTACCCAAAACCACTGCACTAACCTAAACCCTAAAACACTACCCTCAGCACGAACCGCTACACTACCCAAACACCACTGCACTACCCTAAACCCTAAAACACTACCCCAGCATGACCCCCTACACTACACAAACACCACTGCACTACCCTAAACCCTAAATCTACCCCCAGCACGACCCCCTACACTACCCAAACACCACTGCACTACCCTAAACCCTAAAACACTACGCCCGGCACGACCCCCTACACTACCCAAACTCCACTGCACTACCCTAAGCCCTAAAACACTACCCCCAGCCTGACCCCCGACACTACTCAGACACCACTGCACTACCCTAAACCCTAAATCTACCCCCAGCACGACCCCCTACACTACCCAAACACCACTGCACTACCCTAAACCCTAAAACACAACCCCCAGCACGACCTCCTACACTACCCAAACTCCACTGCACTACCCTAAACCCTAAAACACTACCCCCAGCATGACCCCCTACACTACACAAACACCACGGCACTACCCTAAACCCTAAAACACTACCCCCAGCACGACCCCCTACACTACACAAACACCACTGCACTACCCTAAACCATAAAACACTACTCCCAGCACAAACCCCTACACTACCCAAACACCACTGCACTACCCTAAAACAGTACCCCCAGCATGACCCCCTACACTACCCAAACACCACTGCACTACCCTAAATTACGACCCCCTACACTACACAAACACCACTGCACTACCCTAAACCCTAAAACACTACCCCCAGCACGACCCCTGCACGACACAAACACCACTGCACTACCCTAAAACCTAAACCTCTACCCCCAGCACAACCCCTACACTACACAAACACCACTGCACTACCCTAAACCCTAAAACACTACCCCCAGCATGACCCCTACACTATCCAAACACCACTGCACTACCCTAAAACATGACCCCCTACACTACACAAACAACACTGCACTACCCTAAACCCTAAAGCCCTACCCCCAGCATGACCCCCTACACTACACAAACACCACTGCACTACCCTAAACCCTAAAACACTACGCCCAGCATGACCCCCTACACTACACAAACACCACTGCACTGCCCTAAACCCCAAATCTACCCCCAGCACGACCCCCTACACCACCCAAACACCACTGCACTACCCTAAACCCTAAACCACTACCCCCAGCATGACCCCCTACACTACCCAAACACCACTGCACTACCCTAAACCAGAAAACACTACCCCAGCATGACCCCCTACACTACCCAGACACCACTGCACTACCATAAACCCAAAAACACTATACCCAGCACGACCCTCTACACTACCCAAACACCACTGCACTACCCTAAACCCTAAAACACTACCCCCAGCACGACCCCCTACACTACCCAAACACCACTGCACTACCCTAAACCCTAAAACACTACCCAGCATGACCCCCTACACTACACAAACACCACTGCACTACCCTAAGCCCTAAATCTACCCCCAGCATGACCCCTATACTACCCAAACACCACTGCACCACCCTAAACCCTAAAACACTACCCCCAGCATGACCCCCTACACTACCCAAACACAACTGCACTACCCTAAACCCTAAAACACTACCCACAGCAGGACCCCCTGTACTACACAAACACCACTGCACTAAACCCTAAAACACTACCCCCAGCATGATCCCCTACACTACCCAAACTCCACTGCACTACCCTAAACCCTAAATCTACACCCAGCATGACCGCCTACACTACACAAACACCACTGCACTACCCTAAACACTAAAACACTACCCCAACACGACCCCCTACACTGCCCAAACACCTCTGCACTACCCTAAACCCTAAAACACTACCCCTAGCATGACCCCTACACTACCCAAACACCACTGCACTACCCTAAACCCTCAAACACGACCCCCTACACTACACAAACACCACTGCACTACCCTAAACCCTAAAACACTACCCCCAGCACGACCGCCTACACTGCACAAACACCACTGCACTACCCTAAACCCTAAAACACGACCCCTACACTACACAAACACCACTGCCCTAAACCCTAAAACACTTCCCCCAGCACGACCCCCTACACTACACAAACACCACTGCACTACCCTAAACCCTAAAACACTACCACCAGCACGACCCCTACACTACCCAAACACCACTGCACTACCCTAAACCCTAAAACACTACCCCCAGCATGATCCCCTACACTACCCAAACACCACAGCACTACCCTAAACCCTAAATCTACCCCCAGCATGACCCCCTACACTACACAAACATAACTGCACTACCCTAAACACTAAAACACTACCCCAACACGACCCCCTACACTGCCCAAACACCTCTGCACTTCCCTAAACCCTAAAACACTACCCCCAGCACGACCCCCTACACTACCCAAACACCACTGCAATACCCTAAACCTTAAAACACGACCGCCTACACTACACAAACACCACTGCACTACCCTAAACCCTAAAACACTACCCCCAGCACGACCCCTACACTACACAAATACCACTGCACTACCCTAAACCCTAAAACACGACCCCTACACTACACAAACACCACTGCCCTAAACCCTAAAACACTTCCCGCAGCACGACCCCCTACACTACACAAACACCACTGCACTACCATAAACCCTAAAACACTACCCAAGCATGACCCCCTACACTACCCAAACACCACTGCACTACCCTAAACCCTAAAACACTACCCCCAGCATGATCCCCTACACTACCCAAACTCCACTGCACTCCCCTAAACCCTAAATCTACCCCCAGCATGACCCCCTACACTACACAAACACCACTGCACTACCCTAAACACTAAAACAATACCCCAACACGACCCCCTACACTGCCCAAACACCTCTGCACTACCCTATACCCTAAAACTCTACCCCTAGCACGACCCCCTACACTACCCAAACACCACTGCACTACCCTAAACCCTAAAACACGACCCCGTACACTACACAAACACCACTGCACTACCCAAAACCTTAAAACACTTCCCCCAGCACGACCCCCTACACTGCACAAACACCACTGCACTACCCTAAACCCTAAAACACGACCCCTACTCTACACAAACACCACAGCCCTAAACCCTAAAACACTTCACCCAGCACGACCCCATACACTACACAAACACCACTGCACTACCCTAAACCCTAAAACACTACCCCCAGCATGAACCCCTACACTACACAAACACCACTGCACTACCCTAAACCCTAAAACACTACCCCCAGCACGACCCCCTACACTACACAAACACCACTGCACTACCTTAAGCCCTAAATCTACCCCCAGCATGACCCCCTATACTACCCAAACACCACTGCACCACCCTAAACCCTAAAACACTACCCCCAGCATGACCCCTACACTACCCAAACACAACTGCACTACCCTAAACCCTAAAACACTACCCACAGCACGACCCCCTACACTACACAAACACCACTGCACTACCCTAAACCCTAAAACACTACCCCCAGCATGATCCCCTACACTACCCAAACTCCACTGCACTACCCTAAACCCTAAATCTACCCCCAGCATGACCCCCTACACTACACAAACACCACTGCACTACCCTAAACACTAAAACACTACCCCAACACGACCCCCTATACTGCCCAAACACCTCTGCACTACCCTAAACCCTAAAACACTACCCCTAGCATGACCCCTACACTACCCAAACACCACTGCACTACCCTAAACCCTAAAACACGACCCCCTACACTACACAAACACCACTGCACTACCCTAAACCCTAAAACACTACCCCCAGCACGACCCCCTACACTGCACAAACACCACTGCACTACCCTAAACCCTAAAACACGACCCCTACACTACACAAACACCACTGCCCTAAACCCTAAAACACTTCCCCCAGCACGACCCCCTACACTACACAAACACCACTGCACTACCCTAAACCCTAAAACACTACCACCAGCACGACCCCCTACACTACCCAAACACCACTGCACTACCCTAAACCCTAAAACACTACCCCCAGCATGATCCCCTACACTACCCAAACTCCACTGCACTACCCTAAACCCTAAATCTACCCCCAGCATGACCCCCTACACTACACAAACATAACTGCACTACCCTAAACACTAAAACACTACCCCAACACGACCCCCTACACTGCCCAAACACCTCTGCACTTCCCTAAACCCTAAAACACTACCCCTAGCACGACCCCCTACACTACCCAAACACCACTGCACTACCCTAAACCCTAAAACACGACCCCCTACACTACACAAACACCACTGCACTACCCTAAACCCTAAAACACTACCCCCAGCACGACCCCCTACACTGCACAAACACCACTGCACTACCCTAAACCCTAAAACACAACCCCTACACTACACAAACACCACTGCCCTAAACCCTAAAACACTTCCCCCAGCACGACCCCCTACACTACACAAACACCACAGCACTACCATAAACCCTAAAACACTACCCCAGCATGACCCCCTACACTACCCAAACACCACTGCACTACCCTAAACCCTAAAACACTACCCCCAGCATGATCCCCTACACTACCCAAACTCCACTGCACTCCCTAAACCCTAAATCTACCCCCAGCATGACCCCTACACTACACAAACACCACTGCACTACCCTAAACACTAAAACAATACCCCAACACGACCCCCTACACTGCCCAAACACCTCTGCACTACCCTATACCCTAAAACTCTACCCCCTACACTACACAAACACCACTGCACTACCCTAAACACTAAAACAATACCCCAACACGACCCCCTACACTACCCAAACACCACTGCACTACCCTAAACCCTAAAACATGACCCCCTACAATACACAAACACCACTGCACTACCCTAAACCTTAAAACACTACCCCCAGCACGACCCCCTACACTGCACAAACACCACTGCACTACCCTAAACCCTAAAACACGACCCCTACACTACACAAACACCACAGCCCTAAACCCTAAAACACTTCCCCCAGCACGACCCCCTACACTACACAAACACCACTGCACTACCCTAAACCCTAAAACACTACCCCCAGCACGACCCCCTACACTACACAAACACCACTGCACTACCCTAAACCCTAAAACACTACCCCCAGCACGACCCCCTACACTACACAAACACCACTGCACTACCCTAAACCCTAAATCTACCCCCAGCACGACCCCCTACACTACGCAAACACCGCTGCACTACCCTAAACCCAAAAACACTACCCCCAGCACGACCCCCTACACTACCAAAACACCACTGTACTACCTTAAACCCTAAAACACTAACCCCAGCACCACCCCCTACACTACCCAAACACCACTGCACTACCCAAAACCCTAAAACAGTAACCCCAGCACGACCCCCTACACTACACAAAGACCACTGCACTACCCTAAACCCTAAAACACTACCCCCAGAACGACCCCTACACTGCCCAAACACCACTGCACTACCCTAAACCCTAAATCTACCCCCAGCACAACGCCATACACTACACAAACACCACTGCACTACCCTAAACCCTAAAACACTACCCCCAGCATGTCCCCCTACACTACACAAACACCACTGCACTACCCTAAACCCTAAAACACTACCCCAGCACGACCCCCTACACTACCCAAACACCACTGCATTACCCTAAACCCTAAAACACTACCCCCAGCATTACCCCCTACACTACCCAAACACCACTGCACTACCCTAAACCCTAAAACACTACCCCCCGCACGACACCCTACACGACCCAAACATCACTGTGCTACCCTAAACCCTAAAACACTACCCCTAGCACGACCCCCTACACTACCCAAACACCACTGTACTACCCTAAACCCTAAAACACTACCCCAAGCATGACCCCCTACACTACAAAAACACCACTGCACTACCCTAAACCCTAAAACACTACGCCTAGCATGACCCCCTACACTACACAAACACCACTGCACTGCCCTAAACCCCAAATCTACCCCCAGCATGACCCCTACACTACCCAAACACCACTGCACTACCCTAAACCCTAAAACACTAAACCCAGCACGACCCCCTACACTACCCAAACACGACTGCACTACGATAAACCCTAAAACACTAACCCCAGCACGACCCTCTACACTACCCAAACACCACTGCACTAACCTAAACCCTAAAACACTACCCCCAGCACGACCCCCTACACTACACAAACACCACTGCACTACCCTAAACCCTAAAACACTACCCCAGCATGACCCCCTACACTACACAAACACCACTGCACTACCCTAAACCCTAAATCTACCCCCAGCACGACCCCCTACACTACCCAAACACCACTGCACTACCCTAAAACACTACCCCCGGCACGACCCCCTACACTACCCAAACTCCACTGCACTACCCTAAGCCCTAAAACACTACCCCTGCCCGACCCCTGACACTACTCAAACACCACTGCACTACCCTAAACCCTACATCTACCCCCAGCACGACCCCCTTCACTACCCAAACAGCACTGCACTACCCTAAACCCTAAAACACTACCCCCAGCACGACCCCCTACACTACCCAAACTCCACTGCACTACCCTAAACCCTAAAACACTATCCCCAGCGCGACCCCCTACACTACACAAACACCACTGCACTACCCTAAACCCTAAAACACTACCCCCAGCACGACCCCTTACACTACACAAACACCACTGCACTACCCTAAACCCTAAAACACTACCCCCAGCACGACCCCCTACACTACCCAAACACCACTGCACTACCCTAAACCCTAAAACAGTACCCCCAGCATGACCCCTACACTACCCAAACACCACTGCACTACCCTAAATTACGACCCCCTACACTACACAAACACCACTGCACTACCCTAAACCCTAAAACACTACCCCCAGCACGACCCCCCTACACTACACAAACACCACTGCACTACCCTAAACCCTAAAACACTACCCCCGGCACGACCCCCTACACTACCCAAACTCCACTGCACTACCCTAAGCCCTAAAACACTACCCCCTGCACGACCCCCTACACTACCCAAACTCCACTGCACTACCCTAAACCCTAAAACACTACCCCCAGCACGACCCCCTACACTACACAAACACCACTGCACTACCCTAAACCCTAAAACACTACCCCCAGCACGACCCCTTACACTACACAAACACCACTGCACTACCCTAAACCCTAAAACACTACCCCCAGCACGACCCCCTACACTACCCAAACACCACTGCACTACCCTAAACCCTAAAACAGTACCCCCAGCATGACCCCTACACTACCCAAACACCACTGCACTACCCTAAATTACGACCCCCTACACTACACAAACACCACTGCACTACCCTAAACCCTAAAACACTACCCCCAGCACGACCCCCTGCACGACACAAACACCACTGCACTACCCTAAACCCTAAACCTCTACCCCCAGCACGACCCCCTACACTACTCAAACACCACTGCCCTACCCTAAACCCTAAAACACTACCCCCAGCATGACCCCCTACACTATCCAAACACCACTGCACTACCCTAAAACATGACCCCCTACACTACACAAACAACACTGCACTACCCTAAACCCTAAAGCACTACCCCCAGCACGACCCCCTACACTACACAAACACCACTGCACTACCCTAAACCCTAAAACACTACGCCCAGCATGACCCCTACACTACACAACCACCACTGCACTGCCCTAAACCCCAAATCTACCCCCAGCATGCCCCCTACACCACCCAAACACCACTGCACTACCCTAAACCCTAAAACACTACCCCCAGCATGACCCCCTACACTACCCAAACTCCACTGCACTACCCTAAACCCTAAAACACTACCCCCAGCACGACCCCCTACACTACACAAACACCACTGCACTACCCTAAACCCTAAAACACTACCCCCAGCACCACCCCTTACACTACACAAACACCACTGCACTACCCTAAACCCTAAAACACTACCCCCAGCACGACCCCCTACACTACCCAAACACCACTGCACTACCCTAAACCCTAAAACAGTACCCCCAGCATGACCCCTACACTACCCAAACACCACTGCACTACCCTAAATTACGACCCCCTACACTACACAAACACCACTGCACTACCCTAAACCCTAAAACACTACCCCCAGCACGACCCCCTGCTCGACACAAACACCACTGCACTACCCTAAACCCTATACCTCTACCCCCAGCACAACCCTCTATACTACACAAACACCACTGCACTACCCTAAACCCTAAAACACTACCCCCAGCATGACCCCCTACACTATCCAAACACCACTGCACTACCCTAAAACATGACCCCCTACACTACACAAACAACACTGCACTACCCTAAACCCTAAAGCACTACCCCCAGCACGACCCCCAACACTACACAAACACCACTGCACTACCCTAAACCCTAAAACACTACCCCCAGCACGACCCCTACACTACCCAAACACCACTGCACTACCCTAAACCCTAAAACAGTACCCCCAGCATGACCCCTACACTACCCAAACACCACTGCACTACCCTAAATTACGACCCCTACACTACACAAACACCACTGCACTACCCTAAACCCTAAAACACTACCCCCAGCACGACCCCCTGCACGACACAAACACCACTGCACTACCCTAAACCCTAAACCTCTACCCCCAGCACGACCCCCTACACTACTCAAACACCACTGCCCTACCCTAAACCCTAAAACACTACCCCCAGCATGACCCCCTACACTATCCAAACAACACTGCACTACCCTAAAACATGACCCCCTACACTACACAAACAACACTGCACTACCCTAAACCCTAAAGCACTACCCCCAGCACGACCCCCTACACTACACAAACACCACTGCACTACCCTAAATCCTAAAACACTACGCCCAGCATGACCCCCTACACTACACAACCACCACTGCACTGCCCTAAACCCCAAATCTACCCCCAGCATGCCCCCCTACACCACCCAAACACCACTGCACTACCCTAAACCCTAAAACACTACCCCCAGCATGACCCCCTACACTACCCAAACTCCACTGCACTACCCTAAACCCTAAAACACTACCCCCAGCACGACCCCCTACACTACACAAACACCACTGCACTACCCTAAACCCTAAAACACTACCCCCAGCACCACCCCTTACACTACACAAACACCACTGCACTACCCTAAACCCTAAAACACTACCCCCAGCACGACCCCCTACACTACCCAAACACCACTGCACTACCCTAAACCCTAAAACAGTACCCCAGCATGACCCCTACACTACCCAAACACCACTGCACTACCCTAAATTACGACCCCCTACACTACACAAACACCACTGCACTACCCTAAACCCTAAAACACTACCCCCAGCACGACCCCCTGCACGACACAAACACCACTGCACTACCCTAAACCCTATACCTCTACCCCCAGCACAACCCTCTACACTACACAAACACCACTGCACTACCCTAAACCCTAAAACACTACCCCCAGCATGACCCCCTACACTATCCAAACACCACTGCACTACCCTAAAACATGACCCCTACACTACACAAACAACACTGCACTACCCTAAACCCTAAAGCACTACCCCAGCACGACCCCCAACACTACACAAACACCACTGCACTACCCTAAACCCTAAAACACTACCCCCAGCACGACCCCCTACACTACCCAAACACCACTGCACTACCCTAAACCCTAAAACAGTACCCCCAGCATGACCCCTACACTACCCAAACACCACTGCACTACCCTAAATTACGACCCCCTACACTACACAAACACCACTGCACTACCCTAAACCCTAAAACACTATCCCCAGCACAACCCCTACACTACACAAACACCACTGCACTACCCTAAACCCTAAAACACTACCCCGGCACAACCCCCTACACTACCCAAACTCCACTGCACTACCCTAAGCCCTAAAACACTACCCCCTGCACGACCCCCTACACTACCCAAACTCCACTGCACTACCCTAAACCCTAAAACACTACCCCCAGCACGACCCCCTACACTACACAAACACCACTGCACTACCCTAAACCCTAAAACACTACCCCCAGCACGACCCCTTACACTACACAAACACCACTGCACTACCCTAAACCCTAAAACACTACCCCCAGCACGACCCCCTACACTACCCAAACACCACTGCACTACCCTAAACCCTAAAACAGTACCCCCAGCATGACCCCTACACTACCCAAACACCACTGCACTACCCTAAATTACGACCCCCTACACTACACAAACACCACTGCAATACCCTAAACCCTAAAACACTACCCCCAGCACGACCCCCTGCACGACACAAACACCACTGCACTACCCTAAACCCTAAACCTCTACCCCCAGCACGACCCCCTACACTACTCAAACACCACTGCACTACCCTAAACCCTAAAACACTACCCCCAGCATGACCCCCTACACTAGCCAAACACCACTGCACTACCCTAAAACATGACCCCCTACACTACACAAACAACACTGCACTACCCTAAACCCTAAAGCACTACCCCCAGCACGACCCCCTACACTACACAAACACCACTGCACTACCCTAAACCCTAAAACACTACGCCCAGCATGACCCCCTACACTACACAACCACCACTGCACTGCCCTAAACCCCAAATCTACCCCCAGCATGCCCCCTACACCACCCAAACACCACTGCACTACCCTAAACCCTAAAACACTACCCCCAGCATGACCCCTACACTACCCAAACTCCACTGCACTACCCTAAACCCTAAAACACTACCCCCAGCACGACCCCCTACACTACACAAACACCACTGCACTACCCTAAACCCTAAAACACTACCCCCAGCACCACCCCTTACACTACACAAACACCACTGCACTACCCTAAACCCTAAAACACTACCCCCAGCACGACCCCCTACACTACCCAAACACCACTGCACTACCCTAAACCCTAAAACAGTACCCCCAGCATGACCCCTACACTACCCAAACACCACTGCACTACCCTAAATTACGACCCCTACACTACACAAACACCACTGCACTACCCTAAACCCTAAAACACTACCCCCAGCACGACCCCCTACACTACACAAACACCACTGCACTACCCTAAACCCTAACACACTACCCCCAGCATGACCCCCTACACTATCCAAACACCACTGCACTAGCCTAAAACATGACCCCCTACACTACACAAACAACACTGCACTACCCTAAACCCTAAAGCACTACCCCCAGCACGACCCCCAACACTACACAAACACCACTGCACTACCCTAAACCCTAAAACACTACGCCCAGCATGACCCCCTACACTACACAACCACCACTGCACTGCCCTAAACCCCAAATCTACCCCCAGCACGCCCCCCTACACCACCCAAACACCACTGCACTACCCTAAACCCTAAAACACTACCCCCAGCATGACACCCTACACTACCCAAACACCACTGCACTACCCTAAACCAGAAAACACTACCCCCAGCATGACCCCCTACACTACCCAAACACCACTGCACTACCATAAACCCGAAAACACTATACCCAGCACGACCCTCTACACTACCCAAACACCACTGCACTACCCTAATCCCTAAAACACTACCCCCAGCACGACCCCCTACACTACCCAAACACCACTGCACTACCCTAAACCCTAAAACACTCCCCAGCATGACCCCCTACACTACACAAATACCACTGCACTACCCTAAGCCCTAAATGTACCCCCAGCATGACCCCCTATACTACCCAAACACCACTGCACCACCCTAAACCCTAAAACACTACCCCCAGCATGACCCCCTACACTACCCAAACACAACTGCACTACCCTAAACCCTAAAACACTACCCACAGCACGACCCCCTATACTACACAAACACCACTGCACTACCCTAAACCCTAAAACACTACCCCCAGCATTATCCCCTACACTACCCAAACTCCACTGCACTACCCTAAACCCTAAATCTACCCCCAACACGACCCCCTACACTACGCAAACACCACTGCACTACCCTATCCCAAAAACACTACCCCCAGCACGACCCCCTACACTACCAAAACACCACTGTACTACCTTAAACCCTAAAACACTAACCCCAGCACGACCCCCTACACTACCCAAACACCACTGCACAACCCAAAACCCTAAAACACTAACCCCAGCACGACCCCCTACACTACACAAACACCACTGCACTACCCTAAACCCTAAAACACTACCCCCAGAACGACCCCCTACACTGCCCAAACACCACTGCACTACCCTAAACCCTAAATCTACCCCCAGCACAACGCCCTACACTACACAAACACCACTGCACTACCCTAAACCCTAAAACACTACCCCCAGCATGTCCCCCTACACTACACAAACACCACTGCACTACCCTAAAGCCTAAAACACTACCCCAGCACGACCCACTACACTACCCAAACACCACTGCATTACACTAAACCCTAAAACACTACCCCCAGCAGTACCCCTATACTACCCAAACACCACTGCACTACCCTAAACCCTAAAACACTACCCCCAGCACGACCCCCTACACTACCCAAATATCACTGCACTACCCTAAACCTTAAAACACTACCCCTAGCATGACCCCCTACACAACCCAAACACCACTGCACTACCCTAAACCCTAAAACACTACCCCCAGCACGACCCCCTACACTACACAAACACCACTGCACTACCCTAAACCCTAAAACACTACGCCCAGCATGACCCCCTACACTACACAAACACCACTGTACTGCCCTAAACCCCAAATCTACCCTAGCACGACCCCCTACACTACCCAAACACCACTGCACTACCCTAAAAAACTACCCCCAGCACGACCCCCTACACTACCCAAACACCACTGCACTACCCTAAACCCTAAAACACTACCCCCAGCACGACCCCCTAAACTACCCAAACACCACTGCACTACCATAAACCCAAAAACACTACCCCCAGCACGACCCTCTACACTACCCAAACACCACTGCACTACCCTAAACCCTAAAACACTAACCCCAGCACGACCCCCTACACTACCCAAACACCACTGCACTACCCTAAACCCTAAAACACTACCCCAGCATGACCCCCTACACTACACAAACACCACAGCACTACCCTAAACCCTAAATCTACCCCCAGCACGACCCCCTACACTACCCAAACACCACTGCACTACCCTAAACCCTAAAACACGAGCCCTACACTACACAAACACCACTGCCCTAAACCCTAAAACACTTCCCCCAGCATGACCCCCTACACTACACAAACACCACTGCACTACCCTAAACCCTAAAACACTACCCCCAGCACGACTCCCTACACTACCCAAACACTACTGCGCTACCCTAAACCCTAAAACACTACCCCCAGCACGACCCCCTACACTACACAAACACCACTGCACTACCCTAAACCCTAAATCTATCCCAAGCACGACCCCCTACACTACACAAACACCACTGCCCCACCCTAAACCCTAAAACACTACCCCCAGCACGACCCCCTATACTACACAAACACCACTGCATTACCCTAAACCCTAAAACACTACCCCCAGCACGACCCCCTACACTACACAAACACCACTGCACTACCCTAAACCCTAAAACACTACCCCCAGCACGACCCCCTACACTACCCAAACACCACTGCACTACCCTAAACCCTAAAACACTACCCCCAGCATGACCCCCTACACTACCCAAACACCACTGCACTACCCTAAAACACGACCCCCTACACTACACAAACACCACTGCACTACCCTAAACCCTAAAACACTAACCCCAGCATGACCCCCTGCACGACACAAACACCACTGCACTACCATAAACCCTAAAACACTACCCCCAGCACGACCCCCTACACTACACAAACACCACTGCACTACCCTAAACCCTAAAACACTACCCCCAGCATGACCCCCTACACTATCCAAACACCACTGCACTACCCTAAAACATGACCCCCTACACTACACAAACACCACTGCACTACCCTAAACCCTAAAACACTACCCCCAGCATGACCCCCTACACTACACAAACACCACTGCACTACCCTAAATCTACCCCCAGCATGACCCCCTACACTACCCAAACACCACAAGCAGTTATAAAATCACCATGCACTGTCCTTGCAGCACTCTAATCATCCAGTCACTACCCATGTACTCATGCAATTACCCAGGCACTAACCTATGGCAAATACAGAGGAGGTCATGGTCATTACAGGGGTACCCCAACGCATAGTGTTCCCTAGTGTATGTAGGTGTTTTCACTGTATTCTAAGTGTCTTTTAGCATAGCACTGGCATGTCCTGGTTAGTCAGAGTCAGTTACCACCAGTACCCGTCACTAAAAAGTTGGGGGCACAGGAGGACTTTCTGCTCCTCTGTTGGTTCTTTCTGCACGTCTCTTGCTTCTTCCTGCACTTTTTTTCGTCTATCTGGACTTCTGTTGCCTCTTTCAGCATTTGTCTTGCTTGTTGCTGCGCTTTTCTTCCTCTTTCTTCACATGTCCTAACTTTGTAGGCATGGTTAGAAATTAGCATTTAAAAAACCATTGAAATTCACTGAAAAAACCATAGTTTCAGGCACGTTATAGTTAGAAATTAGCATTTAAAAAACCATTGAAATTCACTGAAAAAAACCTGAGGTTTCAGGCACGTTATAGTTAGAAATTAGCATTTAAAAAACCTTAGAAATTCACTAAAAAAACCATAGGTTTCAGGGACGTTATAGTTAGTTGGACATTTCACTCATACAAAACCATAGAAATTCCCCTGTTATAGTTAGTTCAGCAAACTATAACTCGCGCCCCCGCAATGCACTGCTGATGACGTCACATATTACATCATTCATGACATGGTCAGTGACATCACTGATGACATCTCAAATGACATCACTGATGACATCACTGATGACATCATCCAGTGACTGTGTGTTTCTCTAAAGTTTAAATATGTTTTATATATATGCCAAGGTGTATTGAAGAATGAGTGGGTGTATAAGTGTCTGGATGGAGGATTTAGTATGAGCGTGACTGACTGTATAAGTGAGTGATTAAATGTGTCTAACTGAATGCATGGGTTAGTGACTAAACTGTCTGAATGTGTGTATCAGTATGTCTGTTGTTGTGTAAGCTGCTGCATGTGATGGTCAGTAGCTACATGAGTGTCTATATGGGTTATTGATTGGTTGCCTGAGTATTTGTATGGGAGACTGAGTGTGTGTGTGTGTGTGGGTGGGAGGTGTGTGACTCTGTGCATAGATGTGTGAGTGGTTGATTCACTGGGTGTATGGGTTCAAGAGTGCATGTGGAAACAGCTGTATGGGCGGGTGAGTGTGTGTATGGGTGTGTTGGTGAGAGATTGGATGTCTCAGTGGTACATGTCCAAGTAACTACATATGTAAAAGGCAGTGTATGTGAGACTTGGAGTATATAAATGACTATACGTGAGAGTCAGTGACTGTGAGAGTGGCTGTATGGATGAGTGTGTACTTGTATCAGTGATTGTATAAGAGAGTAAGTATGTGTTAGTATATGTTTGAATAAGTGAGGTGGTGTGTGTATAACTGTATAGGTGAGGAAATGGGAGTGTGATTGATTCTTTGCATGACTGACTAGGTGTATGAGTGCATATGATAGTGTTGTATTGATGAGAGACTGTATGTATGAGTGATTGTATGGGTGAATGAGTGGATGTGTGTGTAGACCTAGGAATTAGTGAATGCGTATGTAGTAACTGGTATTGGTGTGTCGATGGTTTCGAAAATGGTAGTCTGTATTTTACAGTGGGTGTATCAAAGATTATATTAGAGTGTGAGGAGGTGCATCAGATTTTCACGTGGATGATGTAATCAGTGATGTCATCAGTGATGTCATTTGAGATGTCATCAGTGATGTCATCAGTGATGTCACTGACCATGTCATGAATGATGTAATATGTGACGTCATCAGCAGTGCATTGCGGGGGCGCGAGTTATAGTTTGCTGAACTAACTATAACGGGCGAATTTCTATGGTTTTGTACGAGTGAAATGTCCAACTAACTATAACGTTCCTGAAACCTATGTTTTTTTTAGTGAATTTCTAAGGTTTTTTAAATGCTAATTTCTAACTATAACGTGCCTGAAACCTCAGGTTTTTTCAGTGAATATATATATAGATAGATATATAGATATATATGCATATACCCAATAAAATAATACAATTAAAAAACATACCAATTTAATTACAATTAAAAAAGTAACCAACATAAAAAATTATCAATTTGCTAAAAATATATTTGATATTGAAAATATTAATAATTATAAATATTAGATTTTAACATTCACAAAAACATAATAATTATGGGGCTGATTACGATACGGCCTGCAGTCAGAGCCTTTAGGGCTGCATCGTAATGGGCCGCTCGGTTTCCTTTCCGACCGCCTCATTATGTTGGAGGCGGTCGGAAAGGAAACCGGACGGTCATTCCGGCTGGCTTACGACGGGCTCGGAGAGGCCGTCCGCCAGTTGGAAGCCGGCAAGTAAACTCAAGGACAGGTCTTTACGCCCTTGAGATTACGATCACGGTTTCTGGCATGGCTTCTATGCCGGTCTGTCCGATATGGAAACCATGTTGGAAAGCATGTTTGGGGGCCCCCAGCAGGGCCCCCTTTGGTGCACAGCCTCCGGTTAGTCCCTGCACCTTGCCATGGGGTGCAGGGATGAACTGCACCTCCCTTTCCTCAATGGGAGCTTGTATTACGGCCGGTTTATGGTTGTAACACAAGCTCCCATTGAGGAAAGGGACCATGTGACCGAACTGTGTTAGGTCGTATTGAAATCAGTCGGTCAGGACCACCGACCGGGTGTCGGTTGGTCCCATGACTGAGTCGGTGTCGGGTCCGAAGTGATTCTACCCGACATCACTGATCCCACTCCAACCTAAACAACAGTAGGAAAAATGTTGGACTCAGGAGGGGTAAAATGTACCACTTCCACTCCCAGTGCAACAGTATGGAAAATGTTTAATTGCAGAGGGGTAATATTTTCCATTTCCACTCCAATCAGTGCAGGAATAGGGAAATTGTTGGCCTCATGAGGGGTAAATGTAACTATTTCCACTGCACACAGTGCAGCAGTAAGAAAAGTGTTGGATTGTGGAGGGGTATAATTTACCATTCCCACTCCAGCCAGGGAAACAGTAGGGAAAGTGTTTGATTGCGAAGGGTACATTTTATTATTCACACTTCAGTCTATGCAACAGTAGGGAAAGTGTGGGATTGCGGAGGTGTAAAATTTACTATTCCTACTCCACTCAGTGCAACAATAGTGAAAATCTTGGATTACAGAGGGGTACAATTTACTGTTCCCATTCCAGTGATTTCAACAGTAGTGAAAGTGTAGGATTGTGGAGGGGTAAAATGTACTATTCCCACTCCAGTCAGTGGAACAGTAGGGAAAGTGCTGGATTGCGGAGGGGTAAAATGTACTATTCCCACTCCAGTCAGTGAAACAGTAGGGAAAGTGTTGGATTGAGAAGGGGTAACATTTATTATTCCCACTCCAGTCTATGCAACAGTAGGGAAAGTGCTGCAGAGGGGTGAATTTTACTATGCCCCCTCCAGTCTGTGCAACAGTAATGAAAGTGTTGGATTGCGGAGGGGTAAAACCTATTATTCCCACTCCAGTGTATGCAAAAGTAGGGAAAGTGTTGAATTACAATTAGGGAAAAATCTTCTATTCCCACTCCAGTCAGAGGAACAGTAGAGAAAGTGTTGGATTGCGGAAGGTGTAAAATGTACTATTCTCACTCTAATCAGTGAAACCCCTATACCCCTACAAAACCTACAGCCCACACCTAAAACTTAACATTTAAAAATATTTATTACACAATTAGCATAATTAATTATCAATTACATAATTATTATTAATTTAAAAACAAAAATAATCAAAATGAATTTACTTCCCACCCTATACCCCTACAAACCCCACAACCCGCACCTAAAATTTAACATAAAAATAAATTAACAATAAACATAATTAATCATTAATTAAATAATTAGTATTAATAAACAAGGAATTAATGATCAATTATAATTAATTTACTTCCCACCCTATACCCCTATAAACCCCACAACCCGCTGCGGTATCACAAATCACAAAATGTATTAAACTAAATTTAATAACTACCAAAAATCTAACAACTATATTAAAAAACAAACAAAAATTATACAAAACATTTATAACATATACATTTAAAATATATACTAATATAAAACAATAATTAAAAAACAATATTATAAACAAACATATTTTTGTAAATGGTATTGATGATTTAGATGTTTGCAGAATCGATATTACTTACCTTAAAATTGATATTCTTGACAACAATATTCTTGCAGACAAAATTTCTATGTCACGATATTATAGATATGATACTTTGGTATGACAATATTTTGGTTTCGATATTTTGTCTGAATATTGATCTTTTGATGTATCATATTATGGACATTTGTGTAGAGCCTACTCATATTATTGTAGCATGGTAGTGCCTTCTCTAGGCTCTTTTTGAGCTGACATGGAAATTCCATCAAATATTTGTGTCTACTGAAAATTGGTGTCTGTATATGTAAGGTTAGTAAAGAGTTTGTTCAATGTCCATTTTAGAAATTATGTGTGGGAGACTTTCTTTTGTGTTTTATATGTACAGATTGGTGCCCTGCATGGCTTGTCCATTTTCATATTGGATGGTCAATTGTCAATTTTCTGGGTGGTCTAAGGTACTTTCCAAAAATGCAACACAATTCAGGGACATGATTGTGACGCAGTATCGAGTGCATGATAGCGTGCAACATTTATTATGGTTTATCGGGGTGGTTATAGGGTGTATGTTGGTGTTCTGAAGACAGTGCTAATGGTTTGGTAGTGCTTTGCCAACTATGGCCCTGATTGCAAAGTAAGTGAATATATATGAGGGGATAAAGTGTGGCTGGAAATAATGTTTTCAAACTTATCACTGCACATAAATCGGCCTAATACACATTAATCCTTTTCCAAAGAGAAATAAATGGTTTAACCCATTTAGTGGATTAACACTTGCTTTTAAAATTTGCTTTTGGCATTGGCACTTCCCTTGTATTCCCTGAGATGTTAGTACCAGGATCAAAAATAAAACGGGGTGATAATTAGCCCTGCTTTACTTTCTTCTGCCCCACCCAAACTGGAACATTTTAATTTATTAGACTGTGCAACAAACTTCTAAAATTATTTATTTTGCAAAATAGACATCCTGAAATGCAATACACAAACTGATGAATTAAAATGATGTTATCATCTCCACAGCTGCTCCAAGGTGCTGGTTATCACTGTTTAGTGTTGCCCTTTTGATGCAAAAGCAAAGGACACTTTCAAAAGCAGGAGGCATGGAGGGTTGGATAGATCACCATGCTTTGCATGGCCCTACAAGGAAGGTCATTCTGAGGTGTAGCCAATATCCTACCTACATGGACAGTGCTTTTTCACTTTCTCTGCTGCCTAGAGATGAAAGACATTCCTGCAAGACAAATCTCTGAGGGCCTCATTGCAAGCCTAATTGGGGTTACAGGGTCCATGGTAACTCCATGGAGCCGGTGCATTTGGCCCAGAAATTTTGGCCAATGATAATAGCTGAAATGACTGGGTGAAACTTCACATAGAAACAGGGATTCACCAGGGGAATAGGGTGCGGACTTCTTGATTTCCTGCATAATTCCTAAATTTCTGAAGGTACCATCAGTCTACACCTCGTAATGCCCAGTAATTACACCTAACCCATACTCATAACTCATATCTCTGAGTCTATGACTTGCCTTTGATGTGTGTGGGGGTGCATTGAGTGCAACAAAGCTGAGATGAAAACTAGGAAAGGTGGAGGTGAGAGGAGTTACTGCCTAACAGAGGAAGAGAGAATCTTGAAGATTGATGGCAGAGAATGTTTGAGGCAGGTGGGGCAGTGGGGGAGATATAGCAGATGATTAGAGAGAGGGCAGACCAAGAAATAGCTACATTTAGTTGTCATAGATAAGGGTTAAGATTGCAAGGGCACAAACTAAGAGAACTCAAGACCTGCTGGTCTAACAAAAATGGGGATGGTGGTGATAATGAGAGAGGTGGAGTTGAGGGGGTTACTGGGAAAGATTTACGTGAACGCAGTGGTGGCTGCTCCCTTTAGACAGTGGTGAGGCACATAAATTACTTTGAAACTTGCTTGCTGGATAAAAGCATTGAGCCAATCCAAGCACTGCTCTTTTGCTGTTTACAATGCTAAACAGCATAGGAGCAGTGCTAGGATTGGCTAAAGCAGGCAATAACAGCACTCCACCGAAGACCTGCGGGGCTGTACCTTTGCTTCACAGCTTCCTTTCAGCTGTTGAAGCAAAAACCTGAACTGCACATGTCAGGTTGGCCACAGTGAAAACACCAGCCAATCCGACACGTCCAGCTCAGTTAGCACAGCCTGAACTGCTGCTATCACGCTGGGAGCGAGAGCTCCGTCATGGCACTACCATCTAAGATGGTGAGAGTGGAAAGCGTGAGAGGGGACATGAGCACTGTGTGTGTGTGTGTGTGTAGTGGGTTGCAGTGGTGAAATCAGGGGGTCAACGTCCCCATGCTCCAATGCATGAACTGCCCCTGGGTGAATGTGAGAGAGGGAGAGAGAAATGTGAGCAAATTAGAGTGATGAATTTGGAAGTAAGAGACACATTCTGGACCCAAATAAGAGCGAAGGGCATGCAGAGAAAGGAAAAAGAAGAGAGAGAACTTGCCTGATAGAGATGAGAGAATGAGAGGGAGACATGATGGTAAATATGGGAACAAAAGTTATGAGAAATTAACAAACTGTGAGACTTAGGGGCCAAATCTGATGTAGTTGGGAAAGCATTCCGACAGAATCGGATCCGGAATGCTTTCAGAACGACTCGACCGCGAGCCCTCAGAGCGACGGAGTACGATGCATCCCATGTTAAACTCCAACCAAGTCGTACGGAACGCTATCATTCCGAACGAAGCATCCAGAAACAGCACCGCTGCGTCCGACTCATTTGGAAACGCTCAAGAATAGCATGCCGGTCGCAAATCCAACTCGTATTAACACGCGAGCAGATGATGTTGCATGAGACTCAGTTTCGGGACTGTGTCGGTCTGTGTAAATGTCAAGGGGCAGAAGTCAAAAACAGTCAAAACAACCATTGGCAACCCCCCCCAAGAAAAACAAGCCACACCCACAAATCCACCTATATAAAGGGCCAACACCATGACCATGATCCTTTGCCACAACTGCTAATAGGTCCAAGGAGCCACCACCACACCTTCCCTGCTCTCTGCCTCACACACTCACACATCACACACCACACAACTTGCACAGATTTTATTTCATACAAAATCACACAAACACACACTCTTTTTCATATTCACACTCACCTCCACACTCACACTCACCCTCACCTTCACATTTACACTCACCATGGCCAAAAGGAAGCAGCCATGTTTTACAGATAAGGAGTTGGAAGTGCTTGTAGACAAGATTGTCAGAGTAGAGCCACAGTTATTTGGTAACCAAGTCCAACAGACCCCCCTATCCCAGAGAAATAGGACATGGGAGAGGATAGTTAACAAGGTGAATGCTCAAGCACCTTGCCTGCGCACAACGGATGATATCAGGAGCAGGTACTATGATGTGCGAAGGAGGGTCAAGAAGCTGATGGCCAGGGAACACTCCCAAAGACAGCAGACTGACAGTGGCCCTCCTGCACAACCTGTCCACTTCACCTCCTGGGAGGAAAAGGTGTGTGACATCCTTCCACCGGAGGGTGTCTATGGAATACCAGGAGCACCAGAGTCTGGTGAGTACACAATCCACATTCAAATAAAGTTATTTATTACACCCCTAGAGACATCACTGTAAAGGACAAAGTTGAACAAAGGACAGTATAAACATATAACATCAACTAGATTCTAAGAGCATGTGATGTGTATGTCAGATTGATAACAAAATTATATGAAATTAAATTGAAAATGCACTAAACTCCATGAACATACTTCTCACAAACTCACACCAAGGCCTTGTGCTCCAAACAACTTGCACCAGCATCAGACATCTTGCCTGGTACTTTTCCACTCACCCACAGGAAAGCTGAGTCACAGGTAGGCTGTTTGGGATGGCTGGGAATGTGGGTGTGGGCACAGGCACCATGGGACTTGTAGTCGCAGCAAACACTCCTCCACACACACAGCCCAAAGAGTTTTACTGGAACTATGCGAGCCTCACAGTCAGTGGAAATGTACTAGCAAGATGGCTGACACTGCTGCATGGTGTCAGGAGCACAAGGCCTGAGGGGAGTTGTAGTCAAGTCAAACAACATGCACTAGTGTCAGACATCTTGCCTGGTACTTTTCTACTCACTCACAGGAAAGCTCAGTCACAGTTGGCTGTTTGGGATGGCTGGGAAGGTGGGTCTGGGCACAGGCACCATGGGACTTGTAGTCGCAGCAAACACTCCTCCCCACACACAGCCCAAACAGACCCACTGGAACTATGCGAGCCTCACAGTCAGTGGAAATGTACTAGCAAGATGGCTGACACTGCTGCATGGTGTCAGTAGCACAAGGCCTGAGGGGAGTTGTAGTCAAGTCAAACAACATACCCCAGTCTGCTGCCTGTGCTGGCTGAGAAGGTATGTGTAGGACAGGGCATGATGAGAGTTGAAGTCAGTGCAAACACTCATCCTCACACACAGACCAACAAGCCCACATAGAATATAACTTTCCTGACATTCACTGAGAATGTACTGGCACGACGATTGGCTATGTGCAATGATGTTTGAGCTCAAGGCACTGTTGTTGAGTTTAGGACAAATCAGAAACCAGTCACCAGTGTCAGACATCATGGAAGCACATTGCCACTCACTGCCAGGAAAGTAGAGTGACAGGTAAGACATTTAGGATGGGTAGGAAGGCGTGTGGAGGACAGAGACAGGTGGGAGATGGAGTCAGGGCAAATACTCCTCCTCCCAAACAGTACAAACAGACCACCATGAACCATGCTTACCTGATAGTGAGTGGAAATCTACTGAAAAAATTACTGACGCTGTGGACTTGTGTCTGGACAATGATGGCCTGCTGGGAGTTGTGGACAATTAAGCACCTGTCATCAGTGTCAGTCAACTTGCACGGACATTCACGCTCACTGTCAGGGAAGCTGAGTTACAGGTAGGCTTTTGATGCTGTCTGGGAAGGTGTGTGTGGGACAATGTCTGATGTGACTTGTAGCCATTGCAAATACTCATCCTCACACCCAGCCATGCCAACTCATATGGCCCTATGCTTACCTCACAATGAGGAGAAGTGTACTGGAAAGGTGGCTAACACTGCTGCATGGTGTTGATCTTGAAACCAACTCCCATAAAGGCCCTGTGCACAAAACATCATGCAACTGTGTCAGCCATCATGTTAGTACACTTCCATTCACTGTCAGGTAGCCATTGCCACAGATGAGCTGGTTGTGCTGGTTGGGAGGTGTTTGCCTTGACTACATCTACCATCAGGCACTGGCCTTCACACATCTTCCTACTTAGGCCAAATAGCTTACCTGGGACTCTGCTTACCTGACAGTTAGTGGCATCGTGCTGCCAAGATGGCAGACACTGCTGCATGGTGTCTGGAGAAGAAAGGCCTTGATGGGTGTTGCAGTCAAGTCAAACAACAGGCATCAGTGTTAGGTATCCGTCTGGGACATTTTGTACCACAGTGAGGTAAGCATAGTACATGCTGGGCAGTTTGAGTTGGGTGGGAAGGTGTACGTAGGACCGGGCCTTATGCAACTTGTAGCCATTGCAAAAACTCCTCCTCCGATCCAGACTAAGTAACTCCTCTTGGCCTAAGCCACACTCACAGTGAGGGGAAGTGGATTAGCAAGATGTATGACACTGTTGCATGGTGTTTGGAGCACAGGTACCTGATGGGAGTTGCATGCACCAGTACCAGCCACCTTGCCAGTACACTTACCCGCATTGTGAGGTAAATATAGGCACAGAGGAGTCAGCAGGTCTGGGGGGGAGGAGGTGTATTTGCAATTGTTACAACTCACATCAGGCCTTGTCATACACATACTCTTCCCATCCAGCCCAAATAGCCTACCAGAAACTCTGCTTACATGACAGTGAGTGGCAATGTACTGACAAGATGTTTGACAATGTGGACTGGTGTTTGGACCACAAGTCCCTGTTGGGATTTGTGCAAAAATCAGAAACCAGGCCCAAGTGTCACACATCTTGATAATCCATTCCCAATCACTGTCAGGAAAACATTCTGCCATGTGGTCAGTTATCTCTGGGTGGGAAGAGTGTGAAGAACAGAGCTTGGTGTGAGTCGGACTAATGGTAAACACTACTACACCCACCATGAACAACAACTTCATCTGGGGCTATGCCTACCTGACAGTGAATAGAAGTGCAACAGCAAGATGGCTGACACTGGTGCATGGTGTTTTGGGCACAAGGCCTTGTTGGGATTTGGATTCAGGTTTAACACCATGCACCAGTGTCAGCATCCTTGCCAGCACACTTACCCTCACTGACAGTTAGCCATAGTCTCAGAGGACTTAGCTCGGCTAGTGGGAGGAGGAGTGTTTCAAAAGCCTACAACTCACATCAGGCACTGGACAACATACACCTTCACTACCATCACAAACAGACCAACAGGAACTAAGCATACACACAGTGATTTTGAATTTACTAGCAGGATGCATGACACTGGGCACTGGTGTCTGACCTTTCCACAAATACTAACAGTGACTTGTGCTAAAAACACCAGGCATCAGTGTCAGCCAGCTTTGTCAGTACATATCCACTCACTCGCATGAGAGCACAGTTCCAGGGGTGCTGTATTTACATGCAGGAAAGAGTGTGTGTAGTACAGGGCCTTATGGGATTTTTGGCCATTGTAAATACTCATCCACACAAACTGCCATACAAGACCACTAAGAACCATGATTACCTGACAGTGAGTGGACATCCAACTATAAAATGGCAGAGACTGGGGCCTGTTGTGTGGTGCACAAGGCCATGAGGGAAGTTGTCTCCAAGTCAGACACAAGTTCCCAGTGCCAGACAGCCAGCTGTGACATTCTGATACACTGTGATGTGAGCTTATGTCCTGTTGGCCTGTTAGCACTGGGCAGGAAGGTGTATGTAGGACTGGCCCTGATGGGACTTGGAAGAACTCCAAACACACCTACACACACAGCACTACCACTTCATCGTGGGCTATGTCTATCTCACAGTGAGTTCATGTGTACTAGCAAGATGACAGACACTGGGGACTGCTGTGTAAACCTATCACAACTGCCACATTTGCTTATGTGCTACAAAGACTAGCCAACATAGACAAATATCTTTCAAATACACTCACAAACATTGTCTGGACAACACTCTTCCTAGTGGCCTGGTGGGGCTGGGTGGAAGAACCATGATTACCTGACAGTGAGTGGACATCCAACTATAAAATGGCAGAGACTGGGGCCTGTTGTGTGGTGCACAAGGCCATGAGGGAAGTTGTCTCCAAGTCAGACACAAGTTCCCAGTGCCAGACAGCCAGCTGTGACATTCTGATACACTGTGATGTGAGCTTATGTCCTGTTGGCCTGTTAGCACTGGGCAGGAAGGTGTATGTAGGACTGGCCCTGATGGGACTTGGAAGAACTCCAAACACACCTACACACACAGCACTACCACTTCATCGTGGGCTATGTCTATCTCACAGTGAGTTCATGTGTACTAGCAAGATGACAGACACTGGGGACTGCTGTGTAAACCTATCACAACTGCCACATTTGCTTATGTGCTACAAAGACTAGCCAACATAGACAAATATCTTTCAAATACACTCACAAACATTGTCTGGACAACACTCTTCCTGGTGGCCTGGTGGGGCTGGGTGGGAGGAGGGGTGTAAGTTTCACAAATAGAGAACAAGCACTCAAACATCAGATTTTCATAGTTCATTGTCACAAAATTGCAGAAAGCTGAGTTTGTGAAATCATTTGACCATGGAGTCAATGTACAAAGTACATGGATCTGTGTAGCCACAAAGTTAAACAGTCATAAAATGTTGCTACTCACAGCCATTCACATGTGTAGAATGAGATGATAACAAGAAGCACCTCAATCACTCAATTCACACAACTTTATGGATAAGTTAACAGAATGTGAGTGTGTAGGCAGCCACACCAATGTGACTGGTAAAGACATGCACTAAGACCAGGAGCCAGGCACAAAAAAGTACCCACATAGGGAGAGGAAGTGTATGTATCTCACTGTGAAAGTAAAGATGCGGACAACCTAAACACACCTGTGTCATTCACAGGGTGTCAGTAACCAGTCAATGTCTTTGTAGATGTAATGTAAACTAAACACAACAGGCCCATTAATTCACATACCTGGACATGTCCAGCAATCCCCCTCTTGTCCCAAAAACATAGTCATCCCAAAAAATAGGCCTGCATCATGGATGAAGGAGTCCAATCTATCTACAGTAACTCATCATGAGCTTCAGTAGCCTATGCAATATGTATGATTTGAGGGGCAGTGGACATTCACAGCAGTCATTGTGTTATGTTTGTACCTACAGGGCCAGCTGGGGACACCACTGGAACCATCCAGGACTGCCAGGCCCAGACTCTGGTCGACCAGGAGCCCTCCGGCGTTGATGACTCTCATCATTCTTCGGACGACGACGACAGACCTGGCCCTTCTGGTATGGGTCACCCCACAGCACCAGTGGCGACCACTCCTGCCTCAGCTGCCAACACCCAGCTGACCCCTACCCACACGGACACGGCAGCCCAGGAAAACACCAACAGCACAGCAACACGAGGCACTGATGCGGAGACCCAAAACCTATCCAGAATCCTCCATGCATATTAGGATTCACAAGGCGAGATGGGCCAGGTTGTAGGGATCCTCAGGACCTTCCAACAGCAGCAGGTAGCACAAAATAAAAAACCGGACAGGTTCATGGACAAAATTGATGACCAGACTGCGGTGTAAAGGGACATTGTCACCTGCTTCTGCCAGATTGCCACCAACATGTCCACACCTCCCTGTGTGCCTACCACATCCAGTGCAACAACATCTGCACCAGCCACAGAAAGGGATGTGGACTCTGGCGGAGAGCTGCCTGCACCTGAGGGTCCAGCGGAAAAATGTGGAGTTGGTCGTCCAAAGAAGAAACGGTGAGAGACAGATGGCTACGCATCACCCCCAGGAAGTGACTACCTGCTCCCGATATCCTCCATTGTGTGCCAAGCATTCACTTTGTTGACTGTCACTGAACTCTCCCACATTGGCTGGAGGGTCTAAGTTGGACTATGGACTCAAATAACTGTGGATCTACTTTGGAATCACTCATCTACAAACACTACCAACTCCTGTCAGCACTTTTTCAAAATGTTTTTTGGTTGAGTACACCACGATGATGTGGACTGATTTCATCACATTATGCACTAAAATTAATCGCTCTGCACCAAAAAAGTGGTCATGTTGTGGCTTTGAATGCCAATTGTAATGATGTTGAAAAACTCAAAGAAGAAAGTGTCTACAACATTGGTAACACATCACTTTTAAGAAGTAAATTACTAGCTTGTGAGTATATGTACCTTGTCACAGCATGATAGATAGACACAATCAGGTCATGACACAACCCGTAGGACATATTACAGATGAAATGCAAGTCTATTGCTTAAAATACTAGCACCATTTGTAAGCACAATAAACAAAGGGGCATATTCTCAAGGAGCTATCGCCGAGTTAACGGCACTTTAACGCAGCCAAAGTCACGATAAAGTCATCACCCCATTCACAAGTTGGTGCTAACAGCCCATAACACCAGTTTCCCAGCAAAAGCAGTCGCAAAAAACATCGCCACAGAGGACCCCGGCAACTATCGCTAATGAGATGCAGAGTAGGCGTTCCCGAGCAAAAAGACGCGACAACACCACAACGCAACATTCCCAACGACCAGCCACATCTGCGGTAGGAACACAAAACAGGCGATACGGCGCGTTATGAGCAGGAAATTAACACCTGCTCTGACCTGGTGCAAAATCGGACGTCAACCTGCACAAGAAAAGGGAGCCCAGCCCACAGCCACACCTGAAGAACAACAGATGCCATGGAGCCACTCACCATGCACCCCAGAGCCCCCAGAGGGCAACAACACCCACCGCCACCACCCCCAGGACCGCCACCTCCCCAACGGACCCCCCCACATCCCCCCCGGACCACCACAGAGGCAGCGCTGACAAAGACAGCGGACCTCAAGGAAATGCACCAGCCCCACAGGCCTAACACCAGACAATGCCAATGCCCACTACAGGCCCAAAAGGACAACCATCCTCCGCAACCTGAACATCATTGCCCACAGGCCTATGGTACCAACACAGCGGACAACCAACATCCCTCCGCAGTCAAAGCTGCTGGCTGTGCTGCACCTGTTGGCCTCTGGTACCCTCCCAAACAACATCCTCCCGAGTCGGAGGAGTCTCACAGCCAGTCCCATCCAAGTTCCTCACACCTGTCCCGGTGGCCCTCACCAGCTCGGGACCCCAGCACCCATACGTCCCCCACAATGCGCAGGAACAGCTGGAGACCAAGCAAGGACTATACGCCATGGCTGGAGCCCCGCACGTGTCGGGGGCAATCCACTGCACACTTGTCCCACATGTGCCCCCTATAAACACCGCACACAATACCCCAACAGAAAGCACACGCATCCCATCAATGTGCAGGCAATAGTGGACCACAGGGGACTCCTCACCAATGTCATGGCCAACTACCCAGGCAGTGTGCATGTCCCCTTCATCTTCCGACAATCCAACATCAACCAGCGCTTCCAGGATGGCACCCATGGGAATGCACTGCCCGTTGGCAAGTACCAAATGAACACACCACACACCTCAACCCAACAATCATGCAACTCACAACTCTGGCACTGCACACGTCACAAAACCACATACAACATGCCAAACAACATGCCCCCCCCACCAGACACAACAGCACAACTTACTGTGGCAACCTTGGTCAGCCATGCACATGAGCCATCGACGGCATGGCACCTCAGCCACACAATACCGGAATGTGGGGAGAGGTGGGAACCAGGCATGTGCGAAGGAGGCAAGTGACCCATGAATGAGTATGTACACAATGCCAAGTGTGGTGGAGATGTGCTTGAGAGACTGCAGTATGCAGATCACAGACACAGCCATGTCTACATGCACTGCTGGTGTCTGGAGTGTCGTGGACAGTGGACGCAACCATGTCACCCCAGCCAGTGGGGAAGATCGCGGAAATGTAGCCTGTGACGTCCCCCCGTAAGCGTGTGCGCAGTGGGCTGGCCCGGCATACGCCAGGCCAGCGCAGGGGTGTGAATAAAAAGCACGTAGCACTGGGCATGGTTCTCTTCCGGAATGCCCAACGCGTCTGCCAGGGCGGCGCCTCCCACCCCGCCACAAGGCCGATGCCGTCGCCGTGAGCGGTGTGGCCTGCGACCCTTTGCGCCTGCTGCACCCCGGGCCACTGGTCCCCGGAGCCGTCATGCCCGCCCCTGCGCAGCCAGGTCTCACTGCTCACCTGCCGACACCGGCGTGTGTCAAAGAGGGCCCACCATGTGCCGGCGCAAGCTCCAAGCCCAAGGCCTGCGACCTTCGCAGCCTCCTCTGACCATCATGGCCTCCGCGACACAGGCCCGCTTTACTCCTTTTTCGTTGATATACACCCCCGCTGCCTCCGGCCTACACTACGCTCAAGTAGGTCACACATTTGGAACTGAGTCTTGATCATGCTATGGCAGAGTTCACACTTAATGGCGAAGTTTATATCACTATACTCCCTTCGATGAAGTGACACAAAGTATGTGCATGGCATCCCAACCACATGTGTCTGTGGGCCCTTGATGACTACGCCTTTGGCCTACACTGCGGTCGAGTAGGACACACATGTGGAACTGAGTCGTGATTCCCGCATGGCGGAGTACATATCATTGTACGCAAGGAGACGAGTAAGAGGAAGACGTGGTTCAGTCCGGAGGAGAAAAGGACCATCGTTACGGAGGTGTACGAACACTGCCGACAACTGCCCTGGTGTCACTAACTCTGTGCATCGCGGGCCAACGACACATGGCTGTGGGCCCCTACTGACCGCTGCCCCGGGCCTACACTGCGGTCAAGGAGGTCACACATATGGGACTGAGTCTTGATTTTCCCATGGCGAGTACACATGACAATGCAGAGCTTATATCACTGTACTCCCTTCGATGTGGTGCCACCAACTCTGTGAATAGTATCCCAGCCACACATGTCTGTGGGCCCTTGAAGACTACGCCTTTGGACTACACTGCGGGCCTGCAGGCCTCACACAAATCCAATCCAGTCCGTACCAGGCAGGACACGGCATCATCGCTGGCTAAACACCCGCTCGGCTCTGTCGCTAATGCCTCGGTCAACAACGAGTCATCACCACATGCCATTTCAACGCCGTGTGTTAGTGTTCCAGGAGGAGCCTGCTGAACAGCGGTTGGCCCATGCTGCCCACTGCCTCCGGACCACACAGTGGTCGAGTAGGTCACACATTGTGAACTCAGTCATGATTCATTTATGGCAGAGCTGATATCATTGTACTGGCATCGTCGCAGACTACATCCCCTTTCGGCTCCGGTGCCACTAAGTCTGTTCTCCGACATACATGGACACTTTCTTCTTGAGATTTGTTGACGACTGAGTCTATGGACTGGGAGTTGTCTTCATCATCATGTCGGTGATACTGACTATGTGGCCAGAACGGGCCTGTAGCATTCCACTCCTCCATTTGCCGCTTCCGGCCGGATTCTGCCCTCTGCATCATGCCCTGGTGGACACCATCCACTGTCCCCCGCAAACCTCCGCTACATTCACCTTCGACATCGACGAGGACCCGCCCACCTCGCGTGGGCCTATCTCACTGCACCGCAAGTCACAGTCCCGTGGCGGTGTGCCTGTGCCGGCCGCAGTGCATCCGGGGCCACTAACTCTGTGCAGCTCAAATCATGGCCCCAGTCTGGTTGCATGTTGGATGGCCTCTGGGTCGATGGCCTGGGGGTCATCAACGCCATGTGTCTGTGGCCCTGCGCTGTCCGCTGCCTCCGCCCTCAACTGCGGTCCACCTGGGCTCAGACATCAAATCGAGTCCTGACCTGCCTGGACGTCGCATCACCGCAGGATGCACGCGCCACCACCGCCAGGACCAACTCCAGACAACAGGTGCCAGAGTCGGAAGTGTCTTACTGCCAGACTTTCAGAGTAGCTCACACCAGTCGTGGGTGCCATCATCAGCTTGATACCCTGCTCAGCTCCTCAGGTGCCACCAACTCAATGCACCACAAATCAAGGACCATTCTGCTTGCATGTAGGGTGAACACTGTACTCTCTCCGGCAACCACCATGATGCTTCACAGTTGTTTCTGTTATGCTGATGTTTTATGTTTCTGCTTCAATTGTGATCACTGTTCAAGTTGTTGGCAGCACCAACGACTCCCTGCGGGCTGGCTTACACTCACCCCACACACATCCAGCACATGCGTCACAGTACATGTGACCATGCCAATAAAGGTGTCGAGCACACGTGCTCGTGGCCAGTTCAACGAACTATCTGAGAGTGTCCGTGTGCTCATGATGTATGCATTAGGGCCCCGGCCCCACAACCTTACATTGTGCCGTGTGCAGAGGACGCAGCCATGTCACCGCAGGCAGAGGGTGGGACATTGCACATGTAGCTTTGTCGTCCCCCACCCAATACGTAAGAGGAGTTAACTTGGCCAGCGTATGCCAGTCCAGCGTGGGGGTGTGGGTGATTATCACGTGGCTCTGGGTGTGGTTCAGTACTGGAAATGTGCAAAGGCATGTGTCCCTGTCGCAGTGTGGGTCTCTGTTGGGTGTGTAGGTGGTCCATGATGGGACTTTGACACCCACGTATGGAATCTAGTTCGTCTCCCATGAGGTAGTACCCCACCCGCACATGTTCGGCCAGCCCCTTCTGGCAGTCTGACAGCTGGCCTTGTAATGGGATGTGTGCTTAGGTGGGCTGCTGTGAGCTAGCTGGGGTGGTGGGTGCGTCCAGCTGTGTTGTCTGTGCAGGGGGTGGTGTGTCCTAGCAGCGGGGCTGCCCTGCTCCTGGAGCTCTATTGCCTGAGATGTCCATGGACTGTTGTAGGGCATCGGTGTAGGAAGTGTGGAGGTCCTCTTCAGCATCACTGATGGGTTGTCTGCTCTGCTCTGCTGGAGGTGTTGTTTGTCCCTCTGCAATGTGAAGGGGAGATGCTTGTTGACATTGTGTTGGCATGTATGTTGACGCATTGTTCGGGTTTACATACAGACTGCATGACAATGTACATTGTGACTGTTTTGGATTGGCGGACTATTTGATGCGGGATAGTTGTCAATTGGACTACATGACGTAGGTGATGTTGTACACGTACATTTTCATCTCACAGTTTCCTGCTATGTCAGATGTGATTGGCCATTTTCTATGCACAGGCGGAGCCAGCTGTGTCCTCTGTTCTGCAGTGTAAGTGTTGCACTGTGTCCCACATTGCCGTCCATGTGGATGTCCTGTGATTGCTATGTGTGTGCTGCATTGTGTGGGAGTCACACCTGCTGCTTTGATTTTGCTGCCCCTTATCCCTTGGAGGCGGTGGGCCTTTGGCTTTTGTGCTTTTGAGGTGCTGTGATGTTGGCGACTGGGGTCATGTGTGCTCCTGGACGGATTTTATTCTCTTGTGCATTGTATGTCTGCAGATGTATTGTTGACGTCAGTGGTTGTTTGTGCACGTGGATGTGTCAGGGTGTGACCTGCTCCTTCCGGATGTAGTCCACACTCAGCCACCTCAGTCTCGTGGAATGCACAGTGTCATGGTGATTGTACTCCGGCCATGCTGCTCGTCATGTGGTGTCACTTGCATTGTCAGTGTGGCTCTCGCATACGCATCTTTGCTGTGTTTCGCACTGGTGCATGTGTGTGTAGTGGAATTGGTGTTGTGTGGGGTGGGACCCCTTCGGGCACATGGTGGACGGGGGCCTACTTGGTGTTTGTATGTGTGCTGCAGTGTGCCACGGGGATCAGGGACATGACCCAGGGTCGTTGTGGGTGTGCAGTGTGCTACACATCGTTGTGCATGTTTGCCATTGTGCCCGTCCCCCCAGTCCCTGTTAGTTACTCACCCTGTTGATGTTTTGTCAAGTCATGTCGAGCAGTGTCCGGACTCCCGACTCCTTGCACCGTCTCCACACTCATGACTGTCCACCATTTGCTCCAGCTCCTCCTGTGGCACAGGACTCCCACCTCTATTCGCCATTGCTGCCTTCCGGGTGGCAGCGGGTTTCTGCTTGGTTTGGCTTTTGACTTCGTGCCAGCGCATCTTGGCCTCTTCGGCAGTCTGACTGCATTCACGATGGAATGTCATTTTTCCGTCTGTGTTGCCAATGACACGGTGGTGGAGACGGACAGTTGTTGTTAGTGCTCTGTCACCTCCGTGATGACGATCAGGTTGTCATGCGGACTGTACCCCTTCTTCCTCTTCCTCTTCTCCTTGGCCTTCCCTGACCCCGAGGTTCCTTGCTGGTGGTCTGTGGGGCTTGTGGGGTTCGCGTTGACCTGGGCACTCGTTCCGGGTGCGTCCATGTTGCTACGCATTTTATTTTGTTTATGTTTTTTTTTTTTTCCGGCTTTTATGGTGCATTTTCCCGCCAGGTGTGTGGGAATTGCAGGCCTGTCGCTGTTTTTTTTTTCAAGGTTGGCCTCATTGCAACTTTATTCGCGTTGGTGTTTCCCATTTTTTGGGCGTCGCGTTGTTTTTTACGCGGCCATTTGGTGCATTATCGTGGGACTATCGCATGGTGCCGCCAGGTTGAGGATGCTACGTTAACACAGCGTTGTTTTCCTGCAATGGGCTGCGATGTGAGAAGTTGCGTTAAGCTAAACTTGCGGTGGTTATCACACGTTCTTGAGAATATGCCTCAAACATTGTTAGCAAACCAGTGCATCACGGAGCATGTTTAGTTTAAGAATAACCTTTGGATGTGTGAAAACAGAGAAGGCACAAGTAATTGTGTAGCCTAGGTTTATTTTCCAGATACAACCTCGCGCCTAAACCCAATTTCAAAGGACATCACACAGTAACAAAATGCTCTAAAGTAAAGATAAATGTACATCAGTCCAAAAGGAAGTGCGTGCCATGGATTTACAAAACAGTCCAATGTTGGACTAGGTCACAGCATCAGGTGTCTGGTGAGGTCACAACTTGCGACAAAGTACCCTGGTAAGGAGAAATATAGAACAGAGTTAGGCACACAGGACTAACCCCCACATGCATCAAACTAAAAACCAGTCGCAAACGGGCAGATTCACAGAATCTGCCCCTTTGCGACCGGTATTTTTGCATTTGGGATGCATCATCCCAAATGCAAAAATCGCAATTTGCGATTGCATTTAAGGAATCGCAAATTGCGATGCCTTGTATGCAATGCAAGATGCCATTTAAAATAGCGATTTCGCTATTAGGGGGCGCTAATTACCAAAAAATTATACCTAATGGTAATTAGCGAAAACTTTGAAAAATGCACTAAAGTGCATTTTTCAAAGTTCCAGGTTACACACACATGCCCAAAGGGCATGTGTGTGGCAACATGTGTTCACATCAATTTCAGGGGTGCAACAGGGTGTCCTTTTGGCACCCTTGAAATTGCATGCGCAATTTGCGAGTACCTATTGGTTACTCGCAAATTGCGCATGCAATTCCCATTCATCGCTATGGGCCTGTAGGCCCATAGGAATGAATGGGAAGCCATTCCTTAATTGCGACTCGCAATTTGCGAGTCGCAATTAAGGAATGTTTAGGAATCGCTAATTTTTTAGCGATTCCTACATGCATAGGCTTTTGCGATTCCTTAATTGCGATTCCTTAATATTCGCACTAAAGGAATCGCAAAAGCCTACCTTGATGCATGTGCCCCTGAGCTTGTTCAATGTAGCAAGTAATGTCATCTGAAGCACACGATTTACAGTGTGGACACTAGCCTTGATTCACGGTAACACTGTACGTCAACTTTTCCATCTCACAAAAACTTATCATCCAACTAACATCATGGCAATTTTCATACACTCACAAGCTTACATACACATTGTCCACCAGCAACACAACAACAAACACTTGGGGGTAGTCCCCTACTTTCATTGCATACCTACACTCATGTGAAAAAGTTCTGGATGAGCTGTTGTCTCAAATCCATGCCATCATCATGATCCCCACTTTCATCATGTCCCAGTCCAGGATCCTCCCTCGCTGGCGGCTGCCGGTCTCCGTCGTCCTCTGTGAGTGGTATTTCCCTCTGTATAGCCAGGTTGTGGAGCATGCAGCAAGCGGTGATGACCTGGCACACCTTCAATGGTGCATATTGTAGGGCTCCTCCCATCTAATCAAGATAGCGGAATCTTGTCTTCAGGAGGCCAAAAGTTCGCTCATTGACTCGCCAGCTCCTATCATGGGCCTCATTATACTGCAATTCTGTAGGGGTGACTGGGTTACAGAGTGGTGTCAGTAACCAAGGTTGGTTGGGGTATCCAGAGTCTCCTACATTGAAAACAGAAAATAGAATCAGTTGCTGGTTAACAGAGCATTCTCTAACATACAATCTACACACAACACAACACACACATGCCACATCACCTACCAACAAGCCAGGCACGGTCAGGTTGTAGCTGAAACATCAAACGGGTGATGATGCTGTTCCTCATGATATGCACCATGTGTCGATCCAGGAAACCGTGCACAGACGTTGGAGATGGACATGTCAGCCAAACATACCACCTGGACATTGATGGAGTGGTTATGTTTGCGGTTGCGATACACCACCTCATTTGCCTGTGGTGGGACCAATGCAACGTGGGTGTCATTAATAGAGCCAATGATATGGGGTATCAGTACCAATGCATAGAATTCCCCCTTGATGTCTGCCAATTCTCCAGGTGTTGGGAACTTAATGTATTGGCCCAGGTAACACAGCAATGCCCCCAAAATATCACGAAGAACACAGCTGAACATGGTTTGTGACACTCCACCAGATGTTGCCACTGTGTATTGAAATGAACCAGTGGCAAAGAAATGTAAAGCTGCCATAACCTTCACTTTGGCCATCAGTGCAGTTGGATATGTGCGACCAGGCTGCAGATGAGGTGACAACTGCGCAGACAACTGTTCAATTATTGGCCTGGTGAATCGGTACTTCCTGATGGTGTCACGTTCTTCCACTGTCTGTAGGTCTGGAAAGGGCCTGTGGACTGGAGGTTGTCTGCAATCCCTATGTGTAGAGTGCAAACACAGTTGGTGTCAGGTCACAATGTACCAAGCAACATGCATTGAGACAAACAGAGCATGAAATGTGAACACAACCGAAGCTAAAGATCATTTGAAATACACAGTTCAGTTAAAAAGGATGACCGTACATACATCTCACAGCATCAATACCCTACCCAGACATGTTACCAAGGTATGGTGACACAGCAATTAGAGTTGTGTAGTGTACAAATCACTAGTGTCTGACATCATCAATGTGAGCAAGCATCACATACTCAAATGTTCCAAAGAAAAATTCTAATACTATTATGTTTTTGTGAACAATTAGACAGAATAGGAACATGCAATGCAAGAGATGTATCACACCTGATATACACATCATCCCATATACTCAATCATGCCCACCACTATCACAGGTTGGACCCTGTCATGTAGTTATGTCTACATTACACATACAATCCCATACACAGACTATGTTCAATGTTTATGATGCTAAAATATGTAACAACACCATACACTGCAGTTTTGGGCACACAGATAGACTAGTAATTCACATTTCACAAACAAGCTGAAGACGCAGAATAATTTCACTGTCTACTCATCCAATGGTAAAAGCTTTAGCCATTACTTACACAACAGACATCTATAGTCTGAAATGGCAACAATTGCACAATGGGTCATACAGTACCAAATACAGTGACAAGGCAAGAATGCACATATCCATCCAAAAATAATGGGCACTGTGACCAATACTATGCGGATAACTGGATTTCTCTCCTAACATGCTTGTATTTGCCCATAAAACAGTGTGTCATGTGCTCCTCAAGGTTAGCTCCTCATGGGAGTGCATCTTATCCATTTAAAGGTCACTTTTAATATTTAAAAAGTGCATCCACACAGGTACTGGACAAAAATACAACAATCACAGCAGTGTGTGCTCTGACGACCGATTATTCAAAGGATGCGGTAGCTGCATCCGTAACGATTCGGTCACAGCCATTGGCTGTTATGGTAAGCGACCGGGGAGTATTCAAAGGATGCGATAGCCGCATCCAGAATGATTCGGTCACAGCCATTGGCTGTTATGGTGAGCGACGCGGGTGAGTATTCCAGTGGCGGCTCGCATAGGGCGTGCTGTGGGGCGGTGGGGCAGGTGAGGGGCAGGGTGGGGGGTAGTAAACTCGGACATACGACGGAACGGAGGAAAGTAATTATTACGTTCCTCCGTTCTGTCGTATGTCTGAGTTTACTACCCCCTCACCCGGCCCCTTCCCTGCCCCGCCCCGCAGCACGCCCTATGCGAGCTGCCACTGGAGTATTCAAAGGATGCAGTAGCCGCACCTGAAACGATTCGGTCACAGCCATTGGCTGTTATGGTGAGTGACACGGGTGAGTATTCAAAGGATGCGGTAGCCGCATCCGTAACGATTCGGTCACAGCCATTGGCTGTTATGGTGAGCTACACGGGTGAGTATTCAAAGGATGCCGTAGCCGCACCTGAAACGATTCCGTCACAGCCATTGGCTGTTGGTTGTTATGGTGAGCGACGCGCGTTTGGGTTCATGTCTTCAGCGCGTGGAAACCGACTCGGTTACCTCCCATCACCAATGTATCAAAATCAATCGCGGTTAGATGAAGAGCTTTTGAACGTCGCGGTAGGCGTGTAGTTTGCAAGCAATGTTATGCATTGGACCGATTCGGACAATGTGACCAACGCAAACCTATCACTTTTGATGCATGGATTTGATACCGCCTCTGCTGTAGAGATATTAGTCTGTATGGTCCCTAGAGACTGCTCTTGCCTGCACTACCTGCTTCATTCTGCACATCCCCATCTCTCTGCTGCTGTGACCACATCCTCTGGTAGCCACTATGGCACGGACACAGCTCAGGGCCCCAGCTTTTTCTGAGGAGGAGAACCAGGCCCTGCTGGACACACTCCTGCCACTACACAGCCAGATGTATGGCAAACCAGAGGAGCATGTTGAGTGAGGATAACAGTGCATTGCTCGTGGACATGTGCAATAACCGTACATCAGTGGCAATAGGAATCTCTTTTGTAAATATTCCTTTAGGGTTTTTGCAAGTTTAAATATCTGTAGGGAACTGTTTTGGGCCGGCACACTGCTGTAGAAGTGTGTGTACTGGGGCAAACATATCATCACTGTTCTCATGGAACAGAGTTCTCATTGAACACAGGACTAATGCACATGATGCCACATGCATTTCCCTTAGTTATTTTTGCCAATCTGACCATGACCTATCTATAGTAGTGTATGACTCAGAAACATGACGCATGTAAACTAAGGGACTATCACCATCTCATCCTTACAGGTCAACTCCCATGAGAAGGCAAGGATGTGGCTGACCATCGCCAAGAAGGTGCGTGGCATGGGGGTTGCTAATCGTCGGCTCCGTCATTGCCATAAGAGGTGGCAGGACCTTCGTGGCTGGGCCAAGAAGATAGCTGAGGTCCAGCTGGGCCTGTCACATCCTGGCAAGCGAGGTGGGTGACGAACCTTGACCCCCCACATGCTCCGCATCCTAGCAGTGGTCTTCCCTGACATGGATGGGCAGTTGAAGGCCAAACAGCAGCAAGGAGGGGGTGAGTATGTGCCTTGTTGCACTTCTATCTTAATCATGCATGTTGTAAGATCTGAGCCTGATGGCACTTTTACAGGTCGTAAGTCTGCCAAACGTGCAATTATTTTCACAAGATGAATGCAGAAGGATTAATAGATGACAGGTAATGCCCCATTCATCAGGGACAAGAACCTTCCAGGTGTCGGCCCCCCTTACATCTCCCTGATACACACTATTAAACAAGGGGTTCCACAGGGCTCAGCGTTGAGCCCAACGTTATTCAATCTTTATGTCCAACCTCTAGCAGCGGTAGCCAGGAGCAGAGGACTAACGGTGGTATCCTATGCTGACGATACCCAGCTGGTAGTGGCACTCTCTGATGACTCCACGCAGGACGCTCTTAAGTTCAGGAGTGATTTAACAGCTATTGCAGAGTGGATGACTGACAACTATCTCCAGCTAAATGCAAGCAAATCAGAGATCTTGCTAGTGGGGAAAGATACTGAGCTGTGGAGTGAGAGCTGGTGGCCTCTGACTTTGGGTTGTATACCCGCCCCTCGACAGGTGGTCAAAAACCTGGGAGTTTGGGTTGATTCTGCCCTTAAATTCCAGGCCCAAACTAAAAAAGTAGCTGGGACCTGTTTTGGACTCCTGTGCGGGCTCAAACCACTGTCGGGCTTCTTTGATCCCACAGTTCGCCAAGTCATTATTCAGGCCTCCATTCTAAAAGCGGCTGCCAGAACCCTATTTGGCCTCCCAAGAACCTGCCCCACGACCAACACCATCCGCAGACTTCATTGGCTGCCAGTGGCGAAACGCATCAGCATATGGCAGTTGTTCCTCGGGTGAGGAAAGAGCGAGCAGGTGGATGCTCTTTCCGCATCCTGGCTGCGAAACTCCGGAACTCTCTCCCAGTTCACATTCGTAGTATCAACAACCACACCTCATTTTGCAAAGCTATTAAAACTCATCTTTTCCCTACGCTATAGGCCTTGCCTCTCTCTTTTCAGTCTCCTCCTATCATCTGCTACAATTAGCGCCGAATGCCCCTTTGCTGGGGCAGCTGTGTGCTCTACAAAACCTATAATTTAACATAACATAACACATGTGAGTGAGTTATGTTCAAGGTAGGAAGAGTAGTGCCATGCACGTGTGTGCATCCAAAATTTCTGAACACATGTGGATGAGCTGAAGCATGAATCCCATAGCTTGACATGTGTCTGCACATTCACTGATGGGTGAGCCTGTTCTCAGAGTGGTTTGAACAAATCATTGAAGTATGTTGTGATGGGAGCAGTTTTTAATGGAAATCCCATACTAAACATTTTGGCAGAATGTGTTGTCTATGTTCAGGCATAGATTAGTTTGGCTTGGTCTGTGTGCCAATGTTTTGTCCCAGACGCGCTGCTAAGTGTAATCACATGTATCCCATGGGACAGTCACAGCTAGGATAACTCTGGTCACATGTCACACTGACCTTACCCATAATTTTGTTGAACATTCCATACACAACATTCTACAGAGTGAGTCCATGTGTAGGACTTTGTGAGGGTGAAAACACAAGCCATTTAGTGTCAAACACAGGTTGTCATACCTCACAAGTGCAACATAGTTGGTTGCACTTGTGAGGTATGATGTGAGGTACACAGTCACAACCGTTGACATATGTGTTAATGGTCTTGACTATTCCAACTTGATGACTTACTAAACAATGTGTTTGATGCATCACTGTCTGATTCAGAGATGTCAAATATGCATCAAATTTGAGTTGGTTACCCAAATGAGATGTTAGACAGAAGCAATATCAGCAGTACAAAGTGTGCATACTGTGTAATCGAAGTGAGGGACATTCAGACTTGGTCCATACAAATGTGGACTTGTGGAGTCTAGCCAAGATTGTTCCACAGTGTTGACTGTACTCATCATGGATATTGTTTCAGTTACAAGAGTCTCTACAGTCATTGCACCCGGATGTGCTAGTGGAATGGCACACCTGAAGCATTTTGAAGCTGCAGTTATCAGACTTTGAAGTTTGTAGACCATTTATTACATCTGTAAAACCTGAGCTGTTTTTAATTTGCAAATCGTTCAGATTCTGCTACATGACACCGTGCATAGATGACACAGGACAGTGTGCCACATGCCTGTCAGCCCAGCTATGTGTACTGCCTTGGTGTCTCCACAATAACACTCATATGTGTAACTGACAGTAGGGAAGCAAAGCTACTGGAACATGTTAACAATCACTGTGAACTGAGTGACATGACTCATGCAATGACTATGCACTGTGAATGTTTGACAAGGAAGACATTTGATTTGTGACATATGAGCCAATGGTTCCACATTTGATGACTAGGGATAGCAGAATGTATACCATGTCTCAATGCAAATCTAAGATTCATATTCCCATTATGATGGCTATACTCACATGCAGGAGAGGACATAGAAATGTCAGGACACAAGATCGCCATGAGCACAAGACAAAACATCCCCTGCTACAGGCTCCATTAGTCAACCTTGTGGTTATGTCCTTTGATGTTGATACACCCAATGTTGCTGATCACATCATGTGTGATTGAGCAATGGTTAACTGGCAGACTAACAAGTGCCATGTATGTTAATGTAGCATGAGCTAATAGCACAACTCAATGTTATATCTGATATCTTGGATCTGTGAACATCTGTGATGTTAACTCTGGGGTCGATTCCGATTCGGGCCGGAAATCTCTCCGACCGAGCCGGACCCGGAGAGATTTCCGACCGAATCGGACCCGTGCAGTCCGACCGAACGAGTACGATGCGTCCGTATGTTATCGGACACGAGTCGGTCGGACTCCCATTGAACTCAATGGGAGCCGGTCGTACAACGCGTACGCGGGCTCCCATTGCCTCAATGGGTGCGAGGCGAACAAGGGTGCCCCCTACAGCGGGTACGCGGCGAAGCGCTTCGCGGCGTACACGCACAGGTAGGGGGGACCCATGGGTCCCCCCTGTGTGCGCCTCGCACGGGTACGCATACAGGGGGGTCCGACACGGACCCCCAAAGTACGGCTCCGACAGCGAGTTCGAGTCGGACGGCGCGAGTCGGTCGGAGCGGTCGAGGTGCGCATCGTACTTACCCGGCCGGAAAACGTCTCCATTGCGCGGTGCGAATCGGGTCCGAGCGAGTCGGTCGGAGCGGTACGATCCGGGTACGAGTCGGTCGGAGCGGTCGGGTCGCCCGGACGAGTCGGTCGGCGAGTCGCATCGTACTCGCTCGGCCGGACCCGCGTACGGTTCGGTCGGGAAACAGGCTTTCGCATGGCTTTTTTCCCGACCGAATGGTATTGGGTGCGCCTCCGACCGAGATCGGAATCGGCCCCTATGTGTCAAGTACATACGGATGACTCATGAAATTCTTTTTTATTCTTGGTCACAGCATCATCAGCAGCCACCGGAGGAGACAATGCCATGGATGTGGTCGGAGCAGAACGTCAGTCTGGGTCCAGTGAAGAGTCGTCGGAGGGGGACCCAGTAACGGAGAGGGTGAGGGGAGCCTCATTGGGAGCAGCTCTGCAACTCCATCTGCAGGGTCCAAATCAGATTACAGCTCCAGTGATGACTCCCATGGGGTGGTGGGGGACACAGTGACTGCATCAGCAACCTCAGAGTCCACCACCACTACCATCTCCACCCTCCCAGCTCCCAGTACCAGTGTCCGTGGCCACTCCCGTGGCAGGGGAAAACTCTCCTTTGGGCCAGGCACCTCACCCCCTGCACCTGTCTCCCCTGCTGCCCTCAGTGTGGAGTCCAATGACCTCCTGAGGCAGATCTCTGTGGGGCAGACATCCATGCTGAGTGTCCTCCATGCACACACCACTCTTTTGACAGAAATGTCATCGTACATGGAGGGCATTCACTCTGACATGTCAGCCCTACAGAGATCAAATCAGGCTATGGCCTCTACACTGACAGCAGCACTGTCCCTTCTCCAGCAGTACCTACCCCCTCCTACCTCTTCTTCATCCACTGTTCCAACTACCCTCCCTTACCCAAGCACATGCAAACACACACATGCACACACCTCAACATCTACACGCAGCACACAAACACACAGACAGAAGTTGCAAACCACACACACGCACACTCAGGGGACAAACAGCACGCTCTCCACCAGGAACATAACATCACACACCACACATGCATCCAGAGACACTCCACATACCTCACAACCCTCTGCCTCCACAACCCCTACCCTTTCCTCTCCTGTTGCCCCCTCAGCCCAGGCACACAACCTTGTTCCCATAGAATTCTTCCCTCCCCAAACATACACCCCCCCAAGAAGAGAAAGTACCTCCCACCTGACCTGGCATCAGCATCCGCCTCCCCTGAAGAAACAACAGAAAACAAAAAATCCCGTCCGAAAATCTCCCCGGTCCCAGAATAAAACATCCACTACTGCAACCCATAGCTCCCCAGACATGCCAAGACCTCTATCTCCAGAAAACCCACTACAAAAAAGACCTCTCCCATCCCCATTTCTGACACACCCCTCAACAAATTCAAAATTCCCAAATTAGTCAGGTCACAATATCCCCAGCTCCATCTGCCCATACAACTACAGCTGCCCCACCCTCACAATTAGAGACAACCACTGCAATGGAGTCCTACCACACACCATCAGAATCTACACCTGCAGTCGACCATGACACCCCTCCTGATCCCATCCCTGGTGTAGAGCAAGAATATCGACGGCAAAATATCGACATACATAAATATCGAGGTAAGAATATCGTTGGTGTTAAATATCGATGTAAGTAATATCTATGTCAAAAATATCGATTTGTTAGTTGTGCAAAAATATCGAGAGTGTTAAATATCGATGTTAAAAATATAGATGTAAAAAATATCGATGTAAGTAATATCGATGTTATGTTTATGATGTAACTTTTTATTTAGTGGTTTAATAGTTATTTTATGTAATTTTTTCAAATTTCTAGGAGCGGGATGTTGGGTTTATAGGGGATAAGGGTGGGTAGTAATTTAAAAATGTTGTATTAAAAATATTAAATATTTTAAATTTGTATATATTTTAGGAGTGGAATGTTGGATTTATAGGAGATAAAGGTGGGTAGTAATTTAAAAATGTTGTATCACAATTTTAATATTAATATTTTAAATTTAGAATTTTTTTATTTTGAAATTAGAAATTTATAATTTCAAATTTAAAATTAGAAATTTTGCGAAATTATGTTTTTAAATTATAAATGATAATTTGTCATTATAAATAAATTATCAAATCTATAAATTGTGTTTAATAAATTTAAATATGTATTTTTTTAAAACAAAATCATAAAATATTGAATATTCTCGAAATTAATTAATTTTATATTTCAATGTTACAAATTTAATTATAAAATATATGAAAATAATATATTTGTTAGAAGTGAAAATATATTAATTTAAATTTTAAAGAGATTTTGATAGAAATCTTAATGTAAATGTAGATAAATATTATATTTTTATAATTTTTAAATTACATTTGGATATGTTTTGAAATTAATATAATTTTTTAATATTTATTTAATTAATAATGAAATAGTTTAATATAAAAAAATAGTTATTTATATTTCAAATTTGTAAAAATACTAATAATAATAAAAAATATTTGATTTTTTTATTATTTAAGTTTTTTATTTTTAAATGTAGAAAGAAAATATCTAGTAATTTCTTATATATAGTTTTACGGATATATATTTATTCATACTGTAAATGAAAGGGTGGATATTAAATATTTATTGTTTATAGTTTATATTTATTTGGAGTTAAAAGAGTAAATTATTATGGTTTACTATCCAGCACTTTCCCTGAGTTTAATTGGATTTGGAGTTAGAATAGTAAATTATTATTGTTTAACATCCAGCACTTACCCTGAGTTTATTTGGATTTGGAGTTAGAATAGTAAATTATTATGGTTTACTATCCAGCACTTTCCTTATTTTTTGGGGATTTGGAGTTAGAATAGTAATTTATTATGGTTTACTATCCAGCACTTTCCCTGAGTTTCATTGGATTTGGAGTTAGAATAGTAAATTATTATGGTTTACCATCCAGCACTTTCCCAGAGTTTAATTGGATTTGGAGTTAGAATAGTAAATTATTATGGTTTACCATCCAGCACTTTCCCAGAGTTTAATTGGATTTGGAGTTAGAATAGTAAATTATTATGGTTTACCATCCAGCACTTTCCCAGAGTTTAATTGGATTTGGAGTTAGAATAGTAAATTATTATGGTTTACCATCCAGCACTTTCCCAGGGTTTAATTGGATTTGGAGTTAGAATAGTAAATTATTATGGTTTACCATCCAGCACTTTCCCTGAGTTTTTTGGATTTGGAGTTAGAATAGTAATTTATTATGGTTTACCATCCAGCACTTTCCCATATGTTTGGAGTTGCAGTTAGAATAGTAAATTTTGATATTTAATTTATTTTTACAGTTTAATACAATATTGCAAAAAATAATACACCTTGTTATGTTTTTTCACATTTTATTAGGAGATTGTAACATTTTTTTAGATATGTTCAACAAATTATATTGTATTACATTGATGTACAAATGTATTTGACAGTTCTTAAATATTTTACATTTTTTTGGTATACATATATAATGGTAAAGTAAAACAGTATAATTTTTACATTAATAAACAGTATCTTTTGTATTGTTTAATATTTTTTAATTCAAATATCTAAATATTTGTACGTCAACTTTTTTGACATTTTTATATCATGATTTACAAAAGTTCAGGAGTTGGAATATATATACATTGTACATTTTATTACATTAAGTTTTATTATATAGCATATTAAATATTATTTTAATAAAATAAAATTTAGTATGTTAAATAATTTACTTTTTCCATTGATATTTTGAAAAGTACATATATATTTTTGAACATTTGTATAATATTTGGAAATTAAAAGTGTATGTAATAAACATATTTTAATGTACATTAATTATTATATTATAATTTTTTATAATAAAATAATTAATGCATATTTTAATTTTTTTATATGTTTATTTTAAACATTGTTTAAAAAAATATATATCTACAATTTTATACATTTTTAAAGCATTTTTTATTATTTTCCATTCGTTCCTATGGGGAGTTAGTCCTATTTTTGTTTTAATTATGCCGCCATTTTATTTTCCTTTATTCACTTTTTGACCTATCTACTTCGTTGTTTGGGTCATTTATGAAGACGGAACCTCGCGGTTGGGAGCTGCTTCGTCTCCGTTCCTGTAAGTTTACTTTTATTTAATTTTAAGTTAGTTTTAAGGTAGTGTTAAGTTAGTGTCAATGTATTTGTAAAAGTGTTATTTAAACGTTTTTACGAAAGTTACGTGTTGTTTACGTAGTTTAGTGACTTCGTGTTTTATTTACTATCGAATGTTATTAGAATGCAATGTAATTTTACTTATTACTTTACTATGTGTGTTTATATTTATTATATGTTTTATTTCGATTTGTGGGTTTATATATTTGTTATGGGTGGGTGTTGTTTGCTTCTATTTACAGGTTCGGGCTTTGGTGAACAGATGGAGTTGTTCACGCGTTTTGGTTTTTTTAATAAAGGAAATTGTTGTTTCTTGTTTTAAAACAAGTTGCTATATATTTCCTTTTTTTGATCGGGTTGTTGGAGCGTTTTTTACAGCTAAATATTTTCGGGTTTTTATGGTTTCTTTATCGAGAGGATTGCTGCGTTGGATTTTTTATCTACAGTTGTATTTTTCAATTTTTTTGGGGTGTTTCGTTACTACATGGATTATTTTTGCCTTGGATTGTTTTTTATTTCATCTATTTCGAGGATATTCTACAGCTACACAACTGTAAGTTGTTTTTAATATTATTGAGGGTGTGCAATGTCTATTTGTGATTTTAATTTTTTTTTACTTATATTATGTCATATGATATTGAGTTATATAGAAAATGTTATGACATAATTTAACTAATATAAAAATAAAAATACATAGGGGCCCATTACGATACCCGGCGTAAAAAAATCCGCCAGGCATGGAAGCGGCAAAAATCTGCCCGCACACACCGTCTGAACACCGACCACGCCATTACGATTACACAAACCGAAAACCGCCATCGGCGGAAAAATCACACAAGATACCGCCCGCCATCGTCCGAGTCGGAGTCAAACCGCCCGCCACGGACGGAAACACGCACGACAACACAAAACCGCCCGCCCTCACGCCCGACACACCGCACGTGAGATTACGATCGCACCGCCATGAGCGCGGGAAAACTACAAATATACCGCCCGCCAGCGCAAACAACGCCGATGAGAATCGACACGGCAGAAGCCATGGCGCCCACGTCCCTGCACAGAAACCATCCGCTGACAAAAACAATCGCACACAACATGGCCAACAAGTCCACACAGCAAGGCACGCACAAATACACAAGCACAGTACACATCCCGAAAACACCCCCCCTGGACAAACAAAAACTACAAAGGCCAGAACCCCAGACACAACACACCTGAAAACAACAGACCATGAGGACACACCCACATAGTTAAGTACAAAAGCAGCACTCCCACAGACCACAACCCCTTGCAACATTGCAAACTAGAGAGGAGAGGACACAGTGACACAGCAAGGACAGCAGCACACCACAGAAACGCACACATCACAACCACCACCACCACCACCACCACCAAACACCGGCACCACAAACCCCCTGCACATTACACAACACACACCGCACCAGCACCACAAACACCATGGCACCACAAAGAATGCCCAAGTTCATGCCCATGGAGCTGACGGTCATGGTCGACGAGATCATCAAGGTGCACCCACAAATCTATGGGAACCTGGTCCAGCACACACCATTAGCCACCAGAAAGAGAATGTGGAACCGGATCGTAGACCAGGTCAATGCAGTCGGGACCTTGCCCAGGAACAGAGTCGAAATAAACAAACGGTGGAATGACGTCAAGAGCCTGGTCAAGAAGAAGGAGAGCAAGAACAGAGAGCTGGCTGCCGTCACTGGCGGAGGGAATCCCGCGCTCTTCAAGACCTTCAAAGCGTGGGAGGAGAAGGTGCGAGTCATCATACATCCCGAGATCCTCGCCGGATTAGCAGGGGAGTGGAGGCTGGTAAGTACAAACTAATGTATACCAGCACACCGCTATGTACTCACATGCACTACCACCATGCCACAGCTCCCAGGGACAAACACCCCCATGTCCAGCACACAATACACAACAGATCACACACACATGCAACAGACACCACCACACACAGCCCAAACCGAACAACTGTAAGATGCGTGGGGACATGTGTACACTCAGCCAGCCACGTAACCACCAACAGGTCCCCAAATATGCCAGAAGCGCCACAACGAGCACCCACCACACCCATGTGTCCGCCATAGCTGCACTAACCGACAAGTAACAGGTAAGTGGCAGGAACACAAAGTGCAGTGGGTGGGAGGGTGGACAGCCCAAGTACAAAACACACCAGGCCCCTAGTCCCACAGCACAGCAAGGAGGAGCATCCCCCACACCCCACAGCCACGTATCAGCCACCGCAGTGCACAACGACAGCCGAAAGGTAGACATCACGGTCCACAGCAATCGGTGTCAGTGGGTGTCCAGCCACCACCACGACCCACAACACCCCCCACCCCCACAGACCTGCAACATGGAGCACCCCCGCTTAGAACCATGTGGCATCCAGTACAGTGCACGCACGAACAACCTGCAGGTGGGAAACTGGACAGGGCTGGATTACTGGAGGCATGAGGACCGTAACACGACCAACACATGGGACATGTCACGTAGCAGACGAACACGCAGCACCGCCCACCGTCACGAACAAGTGAACAATGTGCACACGGACATGAACCACAGACTCACACCCCACATGACCCATCACAAACACAGCAACACCCAAGGAGCCACGTCTGCATGCACAAGCCACACTGAATATAGTACCACACGGCAGCCACTGTACAACCCATCACACACAACCGAAACACCATTGAAGTCCTGTCCATGTAGCCCCTACTGCCTGTCAACCACACACCCCACAACTACGCCTAGGTAAGACAAACAACACTAGACGCAACAGAGCGGAACAACATAAATGCACACGAACACCACTGAACCCATCAAACACACAGACACACCATGCACATACAACATACCATCCATCCCATCCGTCAGCCCCAGTCTCATGAAAGGCATGTCATCCGCACAGCTGCCACACATACAGCAGTCACGCTAAGATACATGCCCATGACCAACCATGTGCCAGAAGTCAATGAAGCGCACGACACACTGTGAGCAACAACACACAACATGGGCCACACCCCCCGAGCACTGCAGTGATGCACATGGCACAGGGCAGCACGCACACCAAGGAGATGGGACAACTGCAATACGTTGGCTGGCACACAACCATCACTCACTCATAACGATGCGTCCAATGCCATGTCCAGTAATCACAACAGACAGCAAATATGCAGGCCATGTCAAGCATGCACACACCTCAAACCATGCACTGTCATGCTGCCACAACACATGTCACGTTCGGCACCCATGGCTCACAGCATGTACCCCAAAAGCATATTCCATCCCAAATGCGAATCTGGGGCATGGCCCCCATGTTGCCATATGCGTTCCTAAGCGTCCCATCTGAACACCAAAAGCAAAGTACAAACCAGACCCAGGATGGGCCAGGAGCCCGCATACACCAGAGTCACAATAAGTAGGGGCACAGCAACACACCCATCGGCATGGCCAATCCGTCCCATGCCACATGTGCACAGCACACAGTCCCATTGTCAAGCACACACAACTACAAATGCTACAGCCACACACACGCCTCCGGGAAACCCATGTACGAGATTGCACGAACTGTTAATGTCAGACGACAAATACATACTTCGCCAGGAGCAACACAATAACAAATCTCATTCTCTCCACAGGTGACGAACTGCTGGATGCTGGGGATGGAGACAGCAGCCAGCACAGCCAGCCTACAAGCCCCCAACGAGGACACACGGATGTGGAGGATCTGTCCTCCTCTTCGGACACGGATCACCAAGCAGGCCCATCTGGTGTGGCAGGGCCCAGCCACTCCCCAGGACCCCTCCTACCCACCAACCCATCATCCAGGGCTGCTGAACATTCCCAGCCCCCTGCTGCCACTGTCGTTGCGGCCACACCCACGGTCATTGCGGCCACACCCACGGTCATTGCGGCCACACCCACGGTCATTGCGGCCACTACCATTGCCGCAACCGCCACCATCGCCGCACCGACCACCACCGCCGCCACCACCACCACGTCTTCGCTGGCACCAGCCCCAGCGCAGGTGGTGGCCCGGCCGACTGGATCCACCCTGGGAGCCACAGCGAGGACCGTGGTGAGCAATGTGGCTAGTGGGCAGGCCGGTGGCAGCAGTACTGGTAGGAGGAGCAGGGTCAGGGAAACGCAAGTCTCCCCTGGGAGCCATGCCCTGCCTCAAATGGCCAGAGTCCTTGGGGCCTATGAAGAGGCCCAAGAACAATGGGTCAGGTCTGCTTCAGACACGCGGGAGGTGCTGGGGGTGCTGAGGTCCATGGACGCCCGTATGGGCCAACTCGTGGACCTCATGGGCCAGCTGGTGGTGGCGGTGAGGTCACAGCCAGGAACAGCAGCTCCCCCTCCGCCACCACCTGCCGGGGCGCAGGGTCGAGCAGCAGTGTCCAGTTCCCCTGCGTCCACAGCCAGTGAGCACACCTCAACCACCAGCATGTTGCAAGCAGGCACCCCCCCTCGCAAACGTGGAAGGGGCCGTCCGAAGTGGAAACAGATCTCCCGGGAGGACTTTGCACGCTCCAGACGCAAGTGAGGCAGCCAGCCAGCCTTCCTTGACCACCCACTGCATTGACTTGGACTACGATCCCACTCACACAGCCATCTGGATGGCATGTGTGTGTTGGACTATGGACATAGAACCAGTGGGTACACCCTGAGCATCACGCAGCCATGACCGACAGCTCATTGTCACTGCACGCACCACTTATGTCATCACCTTACACACAATCACATGTCACAGTTTGAAATAAATGCACCTCTTACACAAACTGCTGTTTGTGCCCTGTGTTTTATTTGTACGGAATACAACGGCCACCTTGGGCGGAAAGGCACCTGATGCGTGGCATGGCAATGGAACCGGAGGGCCTGTAGGGACCTAGGGGTGGGAGACAGAACAGGAGCACATTCAATGAGTGTGTCACACACCCATCACACAGTACATGTCAACAACTACAAGCAATGTACACACATCGCACAGAGCAATAGGGCACAATGCCACAGCCACCAACAGTGGCATACTACCCTGGCCATGGAGCGTTGACACACAGCACGCAGTGAACAAACGGCCACCCTGACACAGCACACACACACCTGCACAGATACAGCCACATCAGCCGTCGTACATGGACACTCACCGTCAAGTGAAGTAGTGGGCGATGAGCTGCTGCCGCACATTACCAGCTTCCTCCTCTCCGCTGTCCTCCTCACTCGAGCTGTCCTGGTCTGCGGGCTGGGGCCCTGGTTGATCTCCGTCATCCACGATGAGGGGGATCTGCTTCCGAATGGCCAGATTGTGCAGCATGCAGCACGCCACCACTATCTGGCACACCTTCTGTGGGAGTACGCCAGCGCACCCCCGGTGCGGTCCAGGCACCTGAACCTGGACTTGAGGAGGCCAAAGGTACGCTCGACCACACGTCTGGTCCTCCCATGTGCCTCATTGTAGCGATCGTCTGCTGGGGTGCGAGGATTCCTCAATGGACTGAGCAGCCATGCCCCATTCGGGTACGCAGAGTCACCTGGGTGTGAGGGACACAGAGAACCGTTGCTATTCCAACTGGACAGGGGACAGCATCGCACAACCAGCACGCTACACCACTCCACATACTCACCGACAATACAGCCACGATCCTGTTGCAGATTGGACATCAGTCGTGGCAAGATGCTGTTGCGCATTATGTGTGCGTCATGGGCCGAGCCTGGGAACTTTGCACACACGTGGGTGATCACCATGTCCGCAAGGCACACCACTTGCACATTCAGGGAGTGCGTGTGCTTCCTGTTGCGGTACAGGTGCTCAGTGGCCTGTGGTGGAACAAGGCCAACATGTGTGCAGTCAATGGCTCCAACGACGTGTGGGATTCTGCCAAGGGCATAGAATGCACCCTTCACTGCCGCCAATTCACGAGCCCTGGGGAAGCGGATGTACCTGTTTCGGTACAGCATCATGGCTGCCAGTACATCCCTCAGCACCTTGCTGAACATGGGCTGGGACATCCTCCTCCACTGCCCACTGTGTGCTGGAATGACCCAGTGGCGAAGAAATGCATGGCGGCCATCACCTTAGCCGTGGGGGTGACAGCTGTCGGATACACCCTGCGGGGACGGAGATGGGGTTCCAACATGGCACACAGTCGATGCAGGGTTGGCCTGTCCAGCCGAAACTTCCTAATGACCTCTGTATCGTCCATGTCCGCCAGCAATTGGTATGGGCGGTCAATGTTCGGTCTCCGCCTAGGGAAAATGGCAGTGGACACATGTCAAAGCAACACAACACATAGCAATTTCGCATACACATCACTGACATGACTGAGCAAGCACATGAGCCACAGCCCAGCTGTCAAGCTGGGACGGCACGGCCACAATACACTTACACAGGTCTCCCAACAATGGCAATGGCTAGTGATACAAACCACTGCCATGTGCATGCACATGGGGATCTAGGCCCCAATGACTTGCGGGGCGTGCTGATGGGGACTGACTGCATATTGGGTCAAGCGGCAACGCCACGGCAACATGAATGTCTGCTGAGCATGGAACTGCTTCCGAGGCTGGATGAGTATGGCACACGACGACGACGATGTGGGCACAGGCTGAGCGGCCAAAACAAGTGGGACCTGTGGCACGAGGGGATATGAGACAGTAGTAGGTGTCAGCACTGCACCCTATGTACAGCACTGTACGGATCACACCTCCCGAAACATTGACAGGTGTCCACATTGACAGCCCCATGCCAAGACGGCTGTGTGCTTGCAGTCACACGTCACAGGTGAGAGGTTACATTGCACGTGCCAGGTGGCAGACGTACATAGTGGGAGCTGGCATGTGTGTGCATGTGTCTCCTGTTCAGGATCCACCAGATGGGCGCTGACTCTGTACTGAGCATTGGACACAGCATGTTCCGTGGAAGGCTTGTGTGTGTGGGATGGTGGCACTGGATGTGCCTCCGTTGGGTGGGGGGCCATGCACAGGGCGGGTACGTCGATGATTGCGCATTGTTGGTCACGGTGGGTGCACCCACTCAGATGTGTTGCCCTGTGTTCAATTCCTATGTCTGCATGATGATGGACTGTAGATGTGGGCAGACTACACATTGGTCGATGTGCTGTCTATATGCATGTGCCTTCACACCAGGCACAGCTGCCCCTGCACATGTGACCCCTGCTGGACTCGCTGCTGGGTCTGTGGAGCTGATGCACCTTCTGTGCGTGGGGCGGACAGCTCTCCCTCACTTCCCTCATTGCGCATGTCATGACTTTGCCGCAGGTGACATGGATCATGGAGGGCCCACATGTACGCGTGGGTAGGCTACACATGATTGTTCACTGGTCGCCACCCCCAGTCAGTGTTTCGAATGGGAAGGTTGTCGTGCTGGTGGTATATTCGATGTGGCGGATGGGCGGGCCTAGGTGCGGGCTTACATTCCGGACATGGGGGGTAGTTGGATTGGCGACTAGTTGCAGTACACACGGGACACGTCTCTTCCTTTCCACATCTGGGTCATCCCTTGTACTCACTGACAGTGATACAGTCATCTTCGCCCCAGCCCTCATGTCCTCCCCTCGCTCCCCCAATATGCATGTGCACCTGCGAGGCTAGCGCTTGCACAGGCAGCCCCAAGCTCGCACCAGAGAGGGCAAGGAGTGTATGTGTGGGTCCAGTTGCACGAGTGGGCTGTCTCAGGGTATGATGTGTTGCGGGACGCCGTCCACCTGCGTGGTGCCCCAAATGGAGACCCGGCCTGCATGGACTATGCATCACAGTCTTCGCCTTCCGGATCCGCCACCTGCGACACCCAGTGGCTGTGGCTGCCCTTGCGGCCATGCCGCGTCCGTCTGTGACTGATGGCCCACACATTCACTCTTTGGCCTCTCTGGGGAGGGCTCGGGGTGGTGGCGCACGCGCTTGCACTTAGTCGCAATGGCATGTGGCATGGTTGGTATAATGGGCAATGGATGGGATGGTGCGAGCCACCTCCCGTGACGTCAGTGCTGCTCGTGCTGTGGTGCGTCCCCCCTACACTTCCATTTGACTTGTGCCATGCTAGACGTTGAGGTTCTATTGCCTGCGTGATATGACCAGGAGGAGCGCGAGGAGACCTCTCACACACCATGCTCCACTGCCATCCCGTGCCCTGTATCGCCTGTGCGGATTGACTATGTTGGGGTTACACCTGGTCGACTGGGGCTGTGTGTGCCTTGTCAAGGGGCATGGCGGGCGCACAACTGGATCCAGCTTGTCCACAGAGGGTGGGCTGTGGTGCGCCTGGTACCGCTTTGTACGTGTGCCCGGCTGCTGTGCACACACGTGTTCACTCCCCCGACAGGTGTCCTCTCACAATGCCCAGGGAAGCGGTGGTGTACTGTTCATGACCCCTCCCGACACGGCGTGCTCCAACTTGGCATGTGCGCATCTACCCGTCACACCCACCCACCTGAGCACTGCGTCCATACGACTTCACACGACACATGTGTGTCTTCCACAGTTGTGCTACTTATTTGCGTTGACATCCAATACCAGTGGACTACATGGTCATGTCACGACTGCCGTGTACTTCACATACTCTCATCCTCTCTCATTCGTACTTGTGAAATGAGTCAGCGGAGACAGTTTTGGTTTCAAACATTATATTGAGTCTTCTGTCCTCTGTGATGCAGTATAGTGGACACTACTGGCAGCGGAATACATGTTGAGGATATACTGAGCATGATTGCAAATGGGATAGGGTGTGGGGTTACATGTGATTGGCTGTTGCATGTGGGATGTGGGCTTCAGAGTTACATCTGCTTGGCCAAGGCTGTGCTAATGTACATTTACGTATAGCTGCGGAGCTGCGGACTTTGACACAGACGGTATACATGTAGCCTACCAGACCGCTTGGCATCATGGGCACAGTCCATCTCAGTTCCATGTGACAGGTTTGCTGCGGTTGTTCCTCATGCACGCGTGCATGTGAGATGACATCAGGGCATGTGCTTGCGTGCATGCAGCGGCGTGCCACTTGTTGTTGCAATGTGGTGGTTACTGGACATGTCACAGTCACTGGGGTCGTGTTGTTGTTGTATGCACTTGTCGTCCATGCAAAGGTCCTGGTATGGGATTCCCGGGGCGGGGGTGGGAGGGGTGCAGCACCCACAGACTCCAGGCGACCTATTCATGTCCACTGAGCGGTGTGTGTGTCCATGGGCGCTGGATCCATGTCGTGTCCTGGTTGTTCGTGCAGTTCCGTCCATGTGGGTGCGATACACAGACCCCATGCCACTGCCTCCCACGATGCATGCGGTGTTCCTGGATGTGATGGGGAACAGTGTGCATGTCCCGGTCATATCCGATGTCATGGCGATGTCGTTGATGGTGTGGTAACAGTTGCCGGTCGTTTGGTATGGCTGTTGTGGTGGTGACTGGCCAGTCCGTGCGGAAGCTAAGCATGGGTGCGCGGTTGGACATCATAGGTCAATCGGGGAACCTGCGTTGTGGTCCGACGAATTTACAGGTTGTCAGGTATGCGATGCCGTCCAGCAGGGCTTCCATGTCATTGGTGGTGTACATGTTTGCCAGCCAATGTAGCGGATGGTGGCTGTCAAGGTGTTGTTCGTAAGTTGTCCCTTGGAGGACCATGATGGGGCATGCTGGGTGACATTCGATGTAGCTGTTCTCGATGATCCGTCGTGTGGAGGCACAGTGGTCCCATTTCAGTGCGGGTGCGATGTTGGCCACATACGCCATGCCCCCATAGGCAGAGCAGGCCCTGTCGTGTGCGTCCAGAGGGAGGAGTAGTGGTAGCAGGTCCGCCTTTAGACATGCCGGGTTGGAGAGGCATATCTCCACGGGATGCTGGTAGGGACACCTCCGACAGTAGAAGACGGGCATGACGCAGCTGAACAATGTGATGCGGTAAGTCAGTCGGTAACTTACGTTCAGCAGGGACAGGAGATCGCATCCCAATATATGTATCAGGTTGGTTTTGTACAGCTTGAGCTGTCCGGCGTAGTTGGGTAGGTGTGTTGCGGTTGCCATTTCGCAGCGGTGCGTTGTGGTGGCGTGCTCCGGCTGTGTGTGCAGTCTGCAATGTGCACGCTCCGAGGTTGCTGTGAGCTCTGTGTAGTCGTAGGGAGACAGGACTTGTGTTCTGTTGGCTTGTTTGGAGGACACGGGCCCTCATCCCACATGCTTCTCAGACAGTTCAAGGTCAGTGATGTGTGACTCCTTCCAATTAACTTGCATGTGGCCGACATGGGGGAGTGTTTTCTTCTTTCTTCCCCGTCCGTTGTGTGCTTCTGTGATATGCGCTATCTGCCCTGTGGTCGGTCTCCTCGGCATGCCTGTGTTGGTCTTTTCTTGGACAATGGCTGTATTCACCGGCTTCTTTCGTAGGGCTGTGGTTTCGGAGTTGGAATGGAAGGTCATTCAGTGCTGTCTGCTCTCCCTTGTGTGGGCGGCAGGCTGCCTTTCCGCTCTGCGTTGGGCCTTGTGTGTGAATGTTATTCTTGGGCCACCTGTTGTCGGTCCCCGGGCTCTTTGGTGTTCCGTTTTATATGTCTTGTTCATATGTGCAGGGTGGTATGGGTGTTTCAGTGTGGTACTGGCGTTCCTCTTCCCGAAGGGGCCCTGCTTCTCCTAGTTGGTGTTGCCGCCGCTGTGTGCTTCGCCATGTTTGTTACACTGGGGTGTGTCCTGCTGTTGCGTGACTTCACTGACATGTGTGCGTCGGTTGTGTGGCGTTGGGTGTTGTCCGTGAATTGGGCGTTGGGGACATGTCTGTGGCAGGCCTGTCACGTGTCATGTGCGTTCGGGGTGGGGCTGATGTGTGTGCTGCTTGGTTGTGTCCCTGTGTCTGTGTGCGACGCATGCATGGCGCTGCGGTTGGCCTCTGCGTTGTGCGCATGTGTGGCGGCGTCATCGCCGCTTTGGGACCGTGACGGGGTCGTTGGTTCCTAGTCCCAGGTGGTGTGTACACATGTGTTACGCGATGTTACGATTTGGCCTGTGTGTCATATGTGGATGCAATGGTGGATGTGTAGTGTACACGCGCTGGGGGGGTTGTCCGCTTTTCCGCCCTTGCACTGTGTGCGCTGTTTGCGTGCACTTGTTGTGTGTGTGCGCCTACCTGCGTCTCCGCGGTACGTTGCGTCCTTGGTGGTGCATCAGCAAGAGCATGGGGAGGGCCTGCAGTGCTGGATTCATGCTCGGGGAGCCGCTTCTTCGTTGTCCGTGCTCGGCGTCCGTGTTACCGCTTCGGTTTGTCGTACGGTATCTCTTGGCCGTGGGAGCCGTTTGTTTGCGGCATCGTAATTTATGCGCCGGGCGGGACGTGTTTTCGTCGGACGGTGTGTGTCAGTTGGGCTGCGCCGCTACGTGTACGGGCGCACTTTGATGGCGGACGGTGTTGCTGGCTTGCCGGCGGTGTTTGGCCTACTTTTCGCATCGTAATTGGGCGGGCGTGTGGACTGCTGCGTGCCGGCGGTAACTGGTGGTTTTTGCATCCGCCAGCACGGCGGTTCTGCTTCCGCCCGCCATCGTAATGACCCCCTTTGTTTGTATGTTCGATATGTTTTTAATGTTTGCTATTTGTTTTACATTAAAGAATATATTTTGCAATCATGTCAATGTATTGTAGACCTTGGATATCTGGATACAGTCTCGTTTTTTGTTGGAGGTATTCGTACATACTACTTGTTTGTTTACTCAGTTTTGGTCCTATTTTGCTCAGAGATTGTTCCACTCTGAGCTCCTGGTAACTTTAAGGCCCATTACGATACCGGGCGTGGAAAAATCCGCCAGGCATGAAAGCGGCAAAAATCCGCCCGCACACACCGTCTGAACACCGACCACGCCATTACGAATACACAAACCGAAAACCGCCATCGGCGGAAAACCACACAAGATACCGCCCGCCCTCGTCCGAGTCGGAGTCAAACCGCCCGCCACGGACGGAAACACGCACGACAACACAAAACCGCCCGCCCTCACGGCCGACACACCGCACGTGAAATTACGATCGCACCGCCATGAGCGCGGGTAAACCACAAATATACCGCCCGCCAGCGCAAACAACGCCGATGAGAATTGACACGGCAGAAGCCATGGCGCCCACGTCCCTGCACAGAAACCATCCGCTGACAAAAACAATCGCACACAACATGGCCAACAAGTCCACACAGCAAGGCACGCACAAATACACAAGCACAGTACACATCCCGAAAACACCCCCCCTGGACAAACAAAAAATACAAAGGCCAGAACACCAGACACAACACACCTGAAAACAACAGACCATGAGGACACACCCACATAGGTAAGTACAAAAGCAGCACTCCCACAGACCACAACCCCTTGCAACATTGCAAACTAGAGAGGAGAGGAGAGGACACAGTGACACAGCAAGGACAGCAGCACACCACAGAAACGCACACATCACAACCACCACCACCACCACCACCACCAAACACCGGCACCACAAACCCCCTGCACATTACACAACACACACCGCACCAGCACCACAAACACCATGGCACCACAAAGAATGCCCAAGTTCACGCCCATTGAGCTGACGGTCATGGTCGACGAGATTATCAAGGTGCACCCACAAATCTATGGGAACCTGGTCCAGCACACACCACTAGCCACCAGAAACAGAATGTGGAACCGGATCGTAGACCAGGTCAATGCAGTCGGGACCCTGCCCAGGAACAGAGTTGAAATCAACAAACGGTGGAATGACGTCAAGAGCCTGGTCAAGAAGAAGGAGAGCAAGAACAGAGAGCTGGCTGCCGTCACTGGCGGAGGGAATCCCGCGCTCTTCAAGACCTTCAAAGCGTGGGAGGAGAAGGTGCGAGTCATTATACATCCGGAGATCCTCGCCGGATTAGCAGGGGGAGTGGAGGCTGGTAAGTACAAACTAATGTATACCAGCACACCGCTATGTACTCACATGCACTACCACCATGCCACAGCTCCCAGGGACAAACACCCCCATGTCCAGCACACAATACACAACACATCACACACACATGCAACAGACACCACCACACACAGCCCAAACCTAACAACTGTAAGATACGTGGGGGCATGTGTACACTCAGCCAGCCACGTAACCACCAACAGGTCCCCAAGTATGCCAGAAGCGCCACAACGAGCACCCACCACACCCATGTGTCCGCCATAGCTGCACTAACCGACAAGTAACAGGTAAGTGGCAGGAACACAAAGTGCAGTGGGTGGGAGGGTGGACAGCTCAAGTACAACACACACCAGGCCCCTAGTCCCACAGCACAGCAAGGAGGAGCATCCCCCACACCCCACACCCACGTGTCAGCCACCGCAGTGCACACCGACAGCCGAAAGGTAGACATCACGGTCCACAACAATCGGTGTCAGTGGGTGTCCAGCCATCACCACGACCCACAACACCGCCCCCACCCCCACAGACCTGCAACATGGAGCACCCCCGCTTAGAACCATGTGGCATCCAGTACAGTGCACGCACGAACAACCTGCAGGTGGGAAACTGGACAGGGCTGGATTACTGGAGGCATGAGGACCGTAACACGACCAACACATGGGACATGTTACGTAGCAGACGAACACGCAGCACCGCCCACTGTCACGAACAAGTGAACAATGTGCACACGGACATGAACCACAGACTCACACCCCACATGACCCATCACAGACACAGCAACACCCAAGGAGCCACGTCTGCATGCACAAGCCACACTGAATATAGTACCACACGGCAGCCACTGTGCAACCCATCACACACAACCGAAACACCATTGAAGTCCTGTCCATGTAGCCCCTACTGCCTGTCAACCACACACCCCACAACTACGCCTATGTAAGACAAACAACACTAGACGCAACAGAGCGGAACAACATAAATGCACACGAACACCACTGAACCCATCAAACACACAGACACACCATGCACATACAACATACCATCCATCCCATCCGTCAGCCCCAGTCTCATGAAAGGCATGTCATCCGCACAGCTGCCACACATACAGCAGTCACGCTAAGATACATGCCCATGACCAACCATGTGCCAGAAGTCAATGAAGCGCACGCCACACTGTGAGCAACAACACACAACATGGGCCACACCCCCCGAGCACTGCAGTGATGCACATGGCACAGGGCAGCACGCACACCAAGGAGATGGGACAACTGCAATACGTCGGGTGGCACACAACCATCACACACTCATAACGATGCGTCCAATGCCATGTCCAGTAATCACAACAGACAGCAAATATGCAGGGTATGTCAGGCATGCACACACCTCAGACCATGCACTGTCATGCTGCCACAACACATGTCACGTTCGGCACCCATGGCTCACAGCATGTAGCCCAAAAGCATATTCCATCCCAAATGCGTTTCTGGGGCATGACCCCCATGTTGCCATATGCGTTCCTAAGCGTTCCATTTGCACCCCAAAAGCATATTCCATCCCAAATGCGTTTCTGGGACATGACCCCCATGTTGCCATATGCGTTCCTAAGCGTTCCATTTGCACCCCAAAAGCATATTCCATCCCAAATGCGTTTCTGGGGCATGACCCCCATGTTGCCATATGCGTTCCTAAGCGTTCCATTTGCACCCCAAAAGCATATTCCATCCCAAATGCGTTCCTGGGGCATGACCCCCATGTTGCCAAATGCGTTCCTAAGCGTTCCATATGCACCCCAAAAGCAAAGTACAAACCAGACCCAGGATGGGCCTGGAGCCCGCATACACCAGAGTCACAATAAGTAGGAGCACAGCAACACACCCATCGGCATAGCCAATCCGTCCCATGCCACATGTGCACAGCACACAGTCCCATTGCCAAGCACACACAACAACAGATTGTACAGCCACACACCCGCCTCCGGGACACACGTGCACGAGAGTGCACGAACGGAGAATGTCAGACAACCAATACAGACTTCGCCAGGTGCAACACAATAACAAATCTCATTCTCTCCACAGGTGACGAACTGCTGGATGCTGGGGATGGAGACAGCAGCCAGCACAGCCAGCCTACAAGCCCCCAACGAGGACACACGGATGTGGAGGATCTGTCCTCCTCTTCGGACACGGACCACCAAGCAGGCCCATCTAGTGTGGCAGGGCCCAGCCGCTCCCCAGGACCCCTCCTACCCACCAACCCATCATCCAGGGCTGCTGAACATTCCCAGCCCCCTGCTGCCACTGTCGTTGCGGCCACACCCACGGTCATTGCGGCCACACCCACGGGCATTGCGGCCACACCCACGGTCATTGCGGCCACACCCACGGTCATTGCGGCCACTACCACTGCCGCAACCGCCACCACGTCTTCGCTGGCCCCAGCCCCAGCGCAGGTGGTGGCCCGGACGACTGGATCCACCCTGGGAGCCAGGGTGAGGACCGTGGTGAGCAATGTGGCTAGTGGGCAGGCCGGTGGCAGCAGGACTGGTAGGAGGAGCAGGGTCAGGGAAACGCCAGCCTCCCCTGGGAGCCATGCCCTGCCTCAAATGGCCAGAGTCCTTGGGGCCTATGAAGAGGCCCAAGGACAATGGGCCAGGTCAGCTACAGACACGCGTGAGGTGCTGGGGGTGCTGAGGTCCATGGACGCCCGTATGGGCCAACTCGTGGACCTCATGGGCCAGCTGGTGGTGGCGGTGAGGTCACAGCCAGGGACAGCAGCTCCCCTCCGCCACCACCTGCCGGGGCGCAGGGTCGAGCAGCAGTGTCCAGTTCCCCTGCGTCCACAGCCAGTGAGCACACCTCAACCACCAGCAGGTCGCAAGCAGGCACCCCCCTCGCAAACGTGGAAGGGGCCGTCCGAAGTGGAAACAGATCTCCCGGGAGGACTTCGCACGCTCCAGACGCAAGTGAGGCAGCCAGCCAGCCTTCCTTGACCACCCACTGCATTGACTTGGACTACGATCCCACTCCACACAGCCATCTGGATGGCATGTGTGTGTTGGACTATGGACATAGAACCAGTGGGTACACCCTGAGCATCACGCAGCCATGACCGACAGCTCATTGTCACTGCACGCACCACTTTTGTCATCACCTTACACACAATCACATGTCACAGTTTGAAATAAATGCACCTCTTCCACAAACTGCTGTCTGTGCCCTGTGTTTTAATTGTACGGAATACAACGGCCACCTTGAGCGGAACGGCACCTGATGCGTGGCATGGCAATGGAACCGGAGGGCCTGTAGGGACCTAGGGGTGGGAGACAGAACAGGAGCACATTCAATGAGTGTGTCACACACCCATCACACAGTACATGTCAACAACTACAAGCAATGTACACACATCGCACAGAGCAATAGGGCACAATGCCACAGCCACCATCAGTGGCATACTAACCTGGGCATGGAGCGTTGACACACAGCACGCAGTGAACAAAAGGCCACCCTGACACAGCACACACACACCTGCACAAATACAGACACATCAGCCGTCGTACATGGACACTCACCGTTAAGTGAAGTAGCGGGCGATGAGCTGCTGGCGCACATTCCCAGCTTCCTCCTCTCCGCTGTCCTCCTCACTCGAGCTGTCCTGGTCTGCGGGCTGGGGCCCTGGTTGATCTCCGTCATCCACAATGAGGGGGATCTGCTTCCGAATGGCCAGATTGTGCAGCATGCAGCACGCCACCACTATCTGGCACACCTTCTGTGGGGAGTACGCCAGCGCACCCCCGGTGCGGTCCAGGCACCTGAACCTGGACTTGAGGAGGCCAAAGGTACGCTCGACCACACGTCTGGTCCTCCCATGTGCCTCATTGTAGCGATCGTCTGCTGGGGTGCGAGGATTCCTCAATGGACTGAGCAGCCATGCCCCATTCGGGTACGCAGAGTCACCTGGGTGTGAGGGACACAGAGAACCGTTGCTATTCCAACTGGACAGGGGACAGCATCGCACAACCAGCACGCTACACCACTCCACATACTCACCGACAATACAGCCACGATCCTGTTGCAGATTGGACATCAGTCGTGGCAAGATGCTGTTGCGCATTACGTGTGCGTCATGGGCCGAGCCTGGGAACTTTGCACACACGTGGGTTATCACCATGTCCGCAAGGCACACCACTTGCACATTCAGGGAGTGCGTGTGCTTCCTGTTGCGGTACAGGTGCTCAGTGGCCTGTGGTGGAACAAGGCCAACATGTGTGCAATCAATGGCACCAACGACGTGTGGGATCCTGCCAAGGGCATAGAATGCACCCTTCACTGCCGCCAATTCACGAGCCCTGGGGAATCTGATGTACCTGTTTCGGTACAGCATCATGGCTGCCAGTACATCCCTCAGCACCTTGCTGAACATGGGCTGGGACATCCCTCCTCCACTGCCCACTGTGTGCTGGAATGACCCAGTGGCGAAGAAATGCATGGCGGCCATCACCTTAGCCGTGGGGGTGAATGCTGTCGGATACACCCTGCGGGGACGGAGATGGGGTTCCAACATGGCACACAGTCGATGCAGGGTTGGCCTGTCCAGCCGAAACTTCCTTATGACCTCAGTATCCTCCATGTCCGCCAGCAATTGGTATGGGCGGTCAATGTTCGGTCTCCGCCTAGGGAAGATGGCAGTGGACACATGTCAGAGCAACACAACACATAGCAATTTCGCATTCACATCACTGACATGACTGAGCAAGCACATGAGTCACAGCCCAGCTGTCAAGCAGGGACGGCACGGCCACAATACACTTACACAGGTCTCCCACCAATGGCAATGGCTAGTGATGCAAACCACTGCCATGGTCATGCACATGGGGATCTAGGCCCCAATGACTTGCGGGGCGTGCTGATGGGGACTGACTGCATATTCGTCAAGCGGCAACGCCACGGCAACATGAATGTCTGCTGAGCATGGCACTGCTTCCGAGGCTGGATGAGTATGGCACACGACGACGACGATGTGGGCACAGGCTGAGCGGCCAAAACAAGTGGGACCTGTGGCACGAGGGGATATGAGACAGTAGTAGGTGTCAGCACTGCACCCTATGTACAGCACTGTACGGATCACACCTCCCGAAACATTGACAGGTGTCCACATTGACAGCCCCATGCCAAGACGGCTGTGTGCTTGCAGTCACACGTCACAGGTGAGAGGTTACATTGCACGTGCCAGGTGGCAGACGTACATAGTGGGAGCTATCATGTGTGTGCATGTGTCTCCTGTTCAGGATCCACCAGATGGGCGCTGACTCTGTACTGACCATTGGACACAGCATGTTCCGTGGAAGGCTTGTGTGTGTGGGATGGTGGCACTGGATGTGCCTCCGTTGGGTGGGGGGCCATGCACAGGGCGGGTACGTCGATGATTGCGCATTGTTGGTCACGGTGGGTGCACCCACTAAGATGTGTTGCCCTGTGTACAATTCCTATGTCCGCATGATGATGGACTGTAGATGTGGGCAGACTACACATTGGTCGATGTGCTGTCCATGTGCATGTGCCTTCACACCAGGCACAGCTGCCCCTGCACATGTGACCCCTGCTGGACTCGCTGCTGGGTCTGTGGAGCTGATGCACCTTCTGTGCGTGGGGCGGACAGCTCACCTCACTTCCCTCATTGCGCATGTCATGACTTTGCCGCAGGTGACATGGATCATGGAGGGCCCACATGTACGCGTGGGTAGGCTACACATGTTTGTTCACTGGTCGCCACCCCCAGTCAGTGTTTCGAATGGGAAGGTTGTTGTGCTGGTGGTATATTCGATGTGGCGGATGGGCGGGCCTAGGTGCGGGCTTACATTCCGGACATGGGGGGGTAGTTGGATTGGCGACTAGTTGCAGTACACACGGGACACGTCTCTTCCTTTCCACATCTGGGTCATCCCTTGTACTCACTGACAGTGATACAGTCATCTTCGCCCCAGCCCTCATGTCCTCCCCTCGCTCCCCCAATATGCATGTGCACCTGCGAGGCTAGCGCTTGCACAGGCAGCCCCAAGCTCGCACCAGAGAGGGCAAGGAGTGTATGTGTGGGTCCAGTTGCACGAGTGGGCTGTCTCAGGGTATGATGTGTGGCGGGACGCCGTCCACCTGCGTGGTGCCCCAAATGGAGACCCGGCCTGCATGGACTATGCATCACAGTCTTCGCCTTCCGGATCCGCCACCTGCGACACCCAGTGGCAGTGGCTGCCCTTGCGGCCAGGCCGCGTCCGTCTGTGACTGATGGCCCACACATTCACTCTTTGGCCTCTCTGGGGAGGGCTCGGGGGTGGTGGCGCACGCGCTTGCACTTAGTCGCAATGGCATGTGGCGTGGTTGGTATAATGGGCAATGGATGGGATGGTGCGAGCCACCTCCCGTGACGTCAGTGCTGCTCGTGCTGAGGTGCGTCCCCCTACACTTCCATTTGACTTGTGCCATGCTACACGTTGAGGTTCTATTGCCTGCGTGATATGACCAGGAGGAGCGCGAGGAGACCTCTCACACACCATGCTCCACTGCCATCCCGTGCCCTGTATCGCCTGTGCGGATTGACTATGTTGGGGTTACACCTGGTCGACTGGGGCTGTGTGTGCCTTGTCAAGGGGCATGGCGGGCGCACAACAGGATCCAGCTAGTCCACGGAGGGTGGGCTGACGTGTGCGCCTGGTTCCGCATTGTTCGTGTGCCCGGCTGCTGTGCACACACGTGTTCACTTCCCCCCGACAGGTGTCCTCTCACAATGCCCAGGGAAGCGGTGGTGTACTGTTCATGACCCCTCCCAACACGGCGTGCTCCAACTTGGCATGTGCGCATCTACCCGTCGCACCCACCCACCTGAGCACTGCGTCCATACGACTTCACACGACACATGTGTGTCTTCCACAGTAGTGCTACTCATTTGCGTTGACATCCAATACCAGTGGACTACATGGTCATGTCACGACTGCCGTGTACTTCACATACTCTCATCCTCTCTCATTCGTACTTGTGAAATGAGTCAGCGGAGACAGTTTTGGTTTCAAACATTATATTGAGTCTTCTGTCCTCTGTGATGCAGTATAGTGGACACTACTGGCAGCGGAATACATGTTGAGGATATACTGAGCATGATTACAAATGGGATAGGGTGTGGGGTTACATGTGATTGGCTGTTGCATGTGGGATGTGGGCTTCAGAGTTACATCTGCTTGGCCAAGGCTGTGCTAATGTACATTTACGTATAGCTGCGGAGCTGCGGACTTTGACACAGACGGTATACAAGTAGCCTACCAGACCGCTTGGCATCATGGGCACAGTCCATCTCAGTTCCATGTGACAGGTTTGCTGCGGTTGTTCCTCATGCACGCGTGCATGTGAGATGACATCAGGGCATGTGCTTGCGTGCATGCAGCGGCGTGCCACTTGTTGTTGCAATGTGGTGGTTACTGGACATGTCACAGTCACTGGGGTCGTGTTGTTGTTGTTTGCACTTGTCGTCCGTGCAAAGGTCCTGGTATGGGATTTCCGGGGCGGGGGTGGGAGGGGTGCAGCACCCACAGACTCCAGGCGACCTATTCATGTCCACTGAGCGGTGTGTGTGTCCATGGGCGCTGGATCCATGTCGTGTCCTGGTTGTTCGTGCAGTTCCGTCCATGTGGGTGCGATACACAGACCCCATGCCACTGCCTCCCACGATGCATGCGGTGTTCCTGGATGTGATGGGGAACAGTGTGCATGTCCCGGTCATATCCGATGTCATGGCGATGTCGTTGATGGTGTGGTAATTGTTGCCGGTCGTTTGGTATGGCTGTTGTGGTGGTGACTGGCCAGTCCGTGCGGAAGCTAAGCATGGGTGCGGGGTTGGACATCATAGGTCAATCGGGGAACCTGCGTTGGGGTCCGACGAATTTACAGGTTGTCAGGTATGCGATGCCGTCCAGCAGGGCTTCCATGTCATTGGTGGTGTTTATGTTTGCCAGCCAATGTAGCGGATGGTGGCTGTCAAGGTGTTGTTCGTAAGTTGTCCCTTGGAGGACCATGATGGGGCATGCTGGGTGACATTCGATGTAGCTGTGCTCGATGATCCGTCGTGTGGAGGCACAGTGGTCCCATTTCAGTGCGGGTGCGATGTTGGCCACATACGCCATGCCCCCATAGGCAGAGCAGGCCCTGTCGTGTGCGTCCAGAGGGAGGAATAGTGCTAGCAGGTCCGCCTTTAGACATGCCGGGTTGGAGAGACACATCTCCACGGGATGCTGGTAGGGACACCTCCGACAGTAGAAGACGGGTATGACGCAGCTGAACAATGTGATGCGGTAAGTCAGTCGGTAACTGACGTTCAGCAGGGACAGGAGTTCGCATCCCAATATATGTATCAGGTTGGTTTTGTACAGCTTGACCTGTCCGGCGTAGTTGGGTAGGTGTGTTGCGGTTGCCATTTTGCAGCGGTGCGTTGTGGTGGCGTGCTCCGGCTGTGTGTGCAGTCTGCAATGTGCACGCTCCGAGGTTGCTGTGAGCTCTGTGTAGTCGTAGGGAGACAGGACTTGTGTTCTGTTGGCTTGTGCGGAGGACACGGGCCCTCATCCCACATGCTTCTCAGACAGTTCAAGGTCAGTGATGTGTGACTCCTTCCAATTAACTTGCATGGGGCCGACATGGGGGAGTGTTTTCTTTATTCTTTCCCGTCCGTTGTGTTCTTCTGTGATATGCGCTATCTGCCCTGTGGTCGGTCTCCTCTGCATGCCTGTGTTGGTCTTTTATTGGACAATGGCTGTATTCACCGGCTTCTTTCGTAGGGCTGTGGTTTCGGAGTTGGAATGGAAGGTCATTCAGTGCTGTCTGCTCTCCCTTGTGTGGGCGGCAGGCTGCCTTTCCGCTCTGCGTTGGGCCTTGTGTGTGAGTGTTATTCTTGGGCCACCTGTTGTCGGTCCCCGGGCTCTTTGGTGTTCCGTTTTGTATGTCTTGTTCATATGTGCAGGGTGGTATGGGTGTTTCAGTGTGGTACTGGCGTTCCTCTTCCCGAAGGGGCCCTGCTTCTCCTAGTTGGTGTTGCCGCCGCTGTGTGCTTCGCCATGTTTGTTGCACTGGGGTGTGTCCTGCTGTTGCGTGACTTCACTGACATGTGTGCGTCGGTTGTGTGACGTTGGGTGTTGTCCGTGAATTGGGCGTTGGGGACATGTCTGTGGCAGGCCTGTCACGTGTCATGTGCGTTCGGGGTGGGGCTGGTGTGTGTGCTGCTTGGTTGTGTCCCTGTGTCTGTGTGCGACGCATGCATGGCGCTGCGGTTGGCCTCTGCGTTGTGCGCATGTGTGGCAGCGTCATCGCCGCTTTGGGGCCGTGACGGGGTGGTTGGTTCCTAGTCCCAGGTGGTGTGTACACATGTGTTACGAGATGTTACAATTTGGCCTGTGTGTCATATGTGGGTGCTATGGTAGATGTGTCGTGTACACGCGGGGGTGGGGGGTTGTCCGCTTTTTCCGCCCTTGCACTGTGTGCGCTGTTTGCGTGCACTTGTTGTATGTGTGCCTACCTGCGTCTTCGCGGTACGTTGCGTCCTTGGTGGTGCATCAGATAGAGCATAGGGAGGGCCTGCAGTGCTGGATTCATGCTCGGGGGTGCCGCTTCTTCGGTGTCCGTGCTCGGCGTTCGTGTTACCGCTTCGGTTTGACGTACGGTGTCTCTTAGCCGTGGGTTCAGTTTGTGTGCGGCATCGTAATTTGTACGCCGGGCGGTACGTGTTTCGTCGGACGGTGTGTGTCAATTGTGCTGCGCCGCTACGTGTACGGGCGCACTTTGATGGCGGACGGTGTCGCTGGCTTGCCGGCGGTGTTTGGCTGACTTTTCGCATCGTAATCGGGCGGGCGTATGGACTGCTGCGTGCAGGCGGTGACTGGTGGTTTTTGCATCCGCCAGCACGGCGGTAGTGCTTCCGCCCGACATCCTAATGGGCCCCTTTGTTCTTTTTTTATTGATGGTATAAGTTTGTGGAGTGTTGGTTGCCCTCTCCCTATTGTGGCCTGGAAGGCATTATGCCATCCTTCTACTGCGTTATTAGTTTTGCTTTTTGTGCAATAGTGCTGGCGTAGACATTCCACCAGGGAATTTGACATTTTGGTTGTCTACGGTGACCTGAACGATGCAACCTCCCCACCCAGGTGTCCTCAAAGTAATCCAACAAGGGACTTAATTTTGTTTCATTACTGCGGTAGAAAGGACTATCTATTAACAAGTTATAATAATTTGCTACTTCTGTTTTTGGCACGTATGCTAGTGCAATCAATTTTTTAATTTGATATGCAAAGTTGCTGTTAGTAGAGTACTCTATACTTAAGGTAGATTTTTGGAGGTGTCTCCACATACTTTGATTAAAATGGTAGTAACACCCTTGAATTGCAGTATGTGGGTATATTTTAAGAATAGCTTGAATCATAGCCAGTTCAAAATCTATTATTATCCTTTGAGGATAATAATTATCAGTTAATTCTTTTATTGTTGTTAATAGTTCAATATAGGTGGGATTATTTTTATTTGGCAGTAATGCATAAATGAAGGGAATATTGGTTTCCTGAAATTCACCATGAATGGTGTAAAGTTGGTAAAATGGTTTTGGACACAGTTCCGTCCATCATCCATGTTTCACAGTGTTTCAATTTTTGCAAGTTATTATTGGTTGCAAAAACAAGAATTCTTTTATCTTTACTTTGGTTGTCATATATCAAGAATTTGTCCTCTTTGTGGGTGATAGTATATTCAGGCAGTATTTCAATTTCTTCAAAGGTTTGGGGGTGGGTGGAGTTGGATCGGAAGCTCTTTTACTTTTAGCGATTAATCTTTTCAGGTTGGGGATAGAGGGCAATTGTCCTGTGACATGTTCTGGTACTTTTGTCAACACATTCTTCAAGATTTCAGTGCTTGTCTGTTGGGAGCCTGTGCTTGCTTCTCAAATTGTTACTAAGGCTTCCCTTACTTCTAATTCTGTGACATTGGGTGGATGGTTGTGCTCTTTAACATTCACAACATTGTTATCTATAGTTGTAGCTTGACCATAACATGCAGTTGAATAGTATTTGCTACATTTCCAATGTGTCTTATTATCTTTCACCTTTTCTTGGGTGTAGGTATAACCCATGTAGCAAAGCATTAATTTTCCCTTTTGCGATGTAATAAAGCTTGCTCCTTCAGCCATTTCTCGGGTATATCTGTGAAAATATATACATATGTGTTGAGTAAATATGCTTTTGTGAATTATAAATATGCTAGTTTTAGTAGAAATTTAAAGAAAATACTTACATTATTGTTCTTTCTGTTTTGTTGATGGCTTTATTTGATGCTTTTTGATTTTCACAGTTGTAATTTCTGTAGATGGGGTAGAAAATTGTTTATGTTAATTATATTAGAGATTATTTTTAGTTTATTTGTCTTAATCATTTTTTTACACTGAAAGTATACTTACTTTTTGTAGTAGATGAATTTAATTTGGTGGATGTTCTTTTGTAGATGCAGTTTGTCAAAGCTGTGCAGAAAAATGTATTTATTAGTTTAGTTTTCTCAGTTTAAGCATGTAACAAAATTAGACAATTTTCTTTTATTTCTAGGTAAAGTTGCTTTTTTAATAGTTCATGTTTTTTATCATGTAGAGTTAGATAAGGTTCTTAATCAAATTTGGATTTTTTTTTTTTTGCTGTGGTTGTTAGCAAGTTTAGTTTTGATTTAAAAAGAGGAGAACATTTAATTAATTTAGGTAGTTAAGTTAAGGAGCTTGAGGCATTTATAATAATAAAAAAATGCTTTTTCTTACCTGTGTTGTAGTATAATCTGTTATAGTAGTTTTTGTAGATCTTCTTTCTCTCTCTCTCCAGCAAAGTAACGCTCTCCCTCCGTGTTTGGCCAATAAACGGTAATTTTTTTTAAGTTAATTCTTAGTTTTTATAGTGTTTAGTTAATTACTTCTCAATTTTAATTGGTTTGTGCTCTTTTAGTTTAAAATCATTGGTTGAGATACGTTTTTTGAATTTTGTAGTAGTTACTTTTTAATTAGGTAAATATATGTGTTGTTTGTTTGATGTTTATAATATATTATTTGTTGTAGTTAATTAAAGATATTTGTTAATACTTTTACTTTATAACGTTAATAATTGTTGTATATTATATATATGTGAATAATTATGTGTTAGTGAGTATATTTATTGTTTTTTGTGAATTGATATATTTATTAGGGTTTTTATAATTGTTTAAAAATAGTTTTAAATATATATTAATTTTATATATGTTGGTATTATTTAATATTATTTGTTTTAATATATTAAATTATTATATAATTGTAAGGAGTGTTTATTTAATGTAGAATAGTATTATCGATATTTTTTGTATAAGTTATAATTATATTTGTAAATCGATATTAGTGTTATCGATATTTTTGTTGTGTTTCTTTATAATTTACATTTTTCGATATTTTTGTTATCGATATGTTTGTAGTCGATATTTTTGTTCACAATATTTATTACGGCGATATTTAAATATCGATATTTGTGTAAAATCTTGTTTAAGTATAGGATGGCGATATTTTTGTTTACGATATTTTTACATCGATATTTTTGTACGGCGGTGTTTTTGTTATCGATATTTAAACAGTGATCCCCCATCCCTCCCAAAACACAACCCAGTCCCTATTAGTTTGTCCCCTTTGGTGCCTGGCATGCCCCCTAGATGCCCCTCCCAGGGGAGGTGTCCCCTTGCAGGACTTGTGCAGGCAAGACTAGATGGGCATGATGTTTTAAGCTCATCAGGACAATGAACATTGATGGACTGGCCAATGGCCTTTTGCTATTCATTGAAGTTTGTTTTTGAGGCTGAATAAAACATGTTTTAATTTTTTGTTTACAAATATCTCTGTCTACCAACTTGTTTCAGAGTTAACTGTATAACATGTACAATTGGTTGTTTATATGTACAATGATGTTAGTATGGCTTGGATTGCATATGTTCCATGGTGTATGAGCACTTAGAACAGTATGTATTGAAGAATGTTGGGTCTACATTTCATGGGTGTCATCGCCAACTTCAGTTTTGGATAAGAGTGTGACATGAAGTCACAAACCTTTTAATATTTTTAGCACACTTACACATAGGTCATGCTTTCATTTGTCAACATAGTGCAAGTGTCTCAAAGTGCAACAGTATATGTGAAGCATGCTGCATATGTTTGTGATGTTCAGAAAGGCACCTGTCTCATCTATTCACCTGGATACATATGGATGTTGACTGCATGGCAGTGAATTTGTACACACCCATGTACACAAATTGATTTCACAATACTTGCATGTGACTTTAAAGTGGTGAATCAATGTCTGTGTCTTTTTCAGATCTTTTAGAATAGTGGCAAGGTCAACCTTGCATCAGGTGTCATGCCACTGTGGGCAAAAAGCCTTCATGGTTGTGAACACATCTGGTGCATTACTTGAGCCCATGGTGAGAGTAAGGTGAGCACTATTCTCACAGTATTCCGACCCTCTGCCTCGACAGGACTCCAACTACTGCATGGATTTTTGTTAGGCAAGGTGTGTGTTGTTTTAATAGTCTATTGATTACTCATTTACAAGTTGGCCATGCCATCCTGATTTTGTTTTGTGACATTACAAGTATGGTTTTCATGTATTGTCCAAGCTTGGATTTCATTTGGCAACCACACACCTGTCGTAGTAGAGCATATGAATTGTGTGTTATTTGAATTTTGTTGATGACTGACAAGGGTGTTGATTAGAGCTTAGATTGATGCTGTTCCATGTCACACCAAGCTGAGCTATGAGTGACGTGAAGTCTGTGGAATTGCCAGGTGGTACATGTGGTAAGGCAAGTAGACAGTGAGTGCACAGAAAGGATGTGTGTCTGTCTATTGTGCAGATGCTCCTAGATCTGGAGTCTCCACAATGCTCTTATTTGGCACACATGGGATTATGCGTTAATGTAAATATGCGTCCTGGCTGCAGATGTATAGCCAAGGCTTCATGTTGCATGTGCTGAGCTACCTTAAACAAGGGTAAAGGTGGGAGTGAGTAGTATTGTAAATTTTGGTTTGAGTGGAGATCCATACGTCATGGTGGCATGACAATTTAAGTGTTTGTCAGAGACTGTGGGGCCGATTCCGATTCGGGCCGGAAAACGTACCGACCGACTCGGTACGGGAATAAAGTCCGACCGACACGTACCTGCGCTGCCCGACCTGGGTAGTACGATGAAATGCATGTGAATCACGACCGACTCGTACGGAACACAAGCCGAACGACCGAACCGGATGGAAACAAGCTATCCGGCCGGAAAACCACGCGAATCTAACTGACCGACACGCACCAGGAATGAACCCGAACGAAACGTACACGCGAACTCCGAGCCGCACAGTACGATGCAATGCGTGGAAAACCAGACCGAGTCGCACGGAGACCAAGCCACACGACCGACACGCATACAAAACCCAGCCGAAGCAACCCAATACATCGCGACTGACGCGTACGTCGCACAATAAACCTAGCAGAAACACAGCGTGAACGACTCGGAGAAGCTGGCACGAGACAACTGCAGCGTCCTACTCGGTCAGAAGAACGTCTCCTACATGCACAAAAAATACAAAGGGAAAAATACAAAAAAAGGGCCAAACAAGCAATGACAAAGTCAATAAATACAGGGGGAAAAAACAGGGAACAAGGACACACCCCCAACTCCACCTATATAAAGGCCACAAATCCCTACCATGATCCTTTGCAAATTCAACTGACCTGCCAGCACAGAACACCAACACACAGCAACCACAGACACACTCACAGCTCATCCATCACACAAGCCACACACCATTAGCACCTCAACAAATAGCACCCTCACATACACCCAGCAAAACCTACACACACACACCCTCACTTGCACACACACACACATCAATCACCACCACCACCCATCACCATGCCCCCAAAGAAGAATCATAAGTTCCTAGACAGTGAATTGGAAGTCCTGGTAGATGAGATCCTCAGGGTAGAGCCACACTTGTTTGGCACATTGGTCCAACAGACCCCCATGTCGCAGAAAACCAAGATGTGGGAGAGGATCGTCGACAGGGTCAACGCACAATCACCATGTTTGCGCACAAAGAAAGACATCCAGAACAGGTAGTATGATGTGCGCAGGAGGGTCAGGGACCTACTAAAGAACGATTACATTGTGAGTCAGCGCACCGGCAGTGGCACTCCTGCCAAACCACTATACCTCAGGCCCTGGGAGGAGAAGGTGCGGGCCATCCTGCCACCAGTGAGCGTATATGGACTAACAAACATCCCAGAGCCTGGTGAGTACACAACTAATATACCCAATATTGTGTGGCAATACACACACATCACTGTCAAGGGGATAGTCAAACCATGCACCCTTAGCAAATCCACAGCAACCAAAAGATAATCATACCAAGATGACTATGTTAGTCAGAGAAACACAATACCTGCCATCTCATAGTGATATGTAACAGTGTCATGACAGGTACAAACCTAACAATAAATAGAGCAAGCCAGTGGCACAAATATAACAAACAAACAGTCACATATGTTGCCACCACCAGAACACCACCTCACAGGGAAGCTCACTGAAAGGAAGGAATTCTGGGTATGCTGGTGAAGTCAGTGTAGGCAATAGCATGATGGGAGTTGTAGTCACAGATAATGGTCAGCCTCACAATTGGCCCATCAACACCACTCTCAACCATGCTCACATCACAGGGAGTGGAAAACAACTGACAAGATGGCGGACACTGGGGACTGCTGTGGGGAGCACAAGGCCCTGCTGGGAACTGTGCACCAACCAACAGCAGGACACCACTGACTGACATCCTGAAAGCCAAATTGCACTCCCTGCAATGGAAGCACGTTCCATGGTGGGATATCTGGCTGGGTGGGAAGGAGGACTGACAGCCCTGACCATAGTTACAAGCAGCTCTTCCCACACACCCCCTCACACAAACTCCACACAACTCACCTGGGAGAATACAATGCCTCACACTTCAATTAAATATCCCACAAAGAACCACCACACTGGGTTATGCTGTGTGAAGCACAGGGACACACATGGGACTTGTAGCCAAACAAACGCCAGGACAACACTGTCTGCCATCCTGGCAGCACAGGCACACTACCCCACAGGGAAGCAGAGTCAAAAGGAAGGAAGTATGGGCATGCTGGGAAGGGGGGTGTAGGCAATAGCATGATGGGAGTTATAGTCACAGATATTGGTCACCCTCACAATTGGCCCATCAACACCACTCTGAACAATGCTCACATCACAGGGAGTGGAAAACAACTGACAAGATGGCTGACAATGGTGCTATGTTGTGGGGAGTACCAGGCCCTGCTGGGACCTGGGCACCAACCAACAGCAGGACACCACTGACTGACATCCTGAGAGTCAACCTGAACCCACTGCAAGGGTGGCATGCTGCATGGTGGGATAACTGGGCTGGGTGGAGAAGGAGGGCCGGATGTCCAGCAAATACAACCAATGCTGGCCATGCACACACCTCAACATTCACATTAAAATGCCTCAGGTTTGCAGGACAATGTGCTACACCAATATCAACCTCTTACTGTGACAACCTAGGTCAATGCAATGTACAGGGCCTCATCCAGAGGTACAGTCACAACTGTCAGGTGTGTGAACCATTGATGCCTGTAGAAACATAACATACATTGTGTGTCTCTTCCAAAAACAGGTGATGATGGGGACACAGCAGCAGACGATGAGGAGTCCCAGTCCCAGGCACCGGGGGACACTGAGCGCACTGGTGTGGAACAGCCTCTGCCCTCCTCGGATGGCGAAGACCCACCTGGTCGCTCCGGCGTGAGTCATCATGCAGCACCAGCAGGACCAACATCTGCACCCCCTGCACCCACTCCTCCAACAACTGCCAACACACAGACCACCCCCGCCGACACGGACAGACCAAGGACCACCAATGACAACAGCACAGGGACCCTGGCCCAACGTCGAGCTATGGACAACGACCCCAGTAACAACCCCCAAGGGGGCCTAGGGACACCTGTGCGTGCCACCGCAGGTCCCGCACGTGTCGCCAGGGGTGGTGGGAGGGGTGGTAGACATAGGTCGCTGTTTGCAGAGGGGTCTGGACTGCATGATGACCCACAACTGGTACGCATTGCTGATGCGTACCAGAATAGCACCGGAGAGGTCACCCAGGTAGTGGGGATCCTCAAGGACATTCAACAGCAGCAGGCTGCCCATCATGCCTGCTTGGACTCACACATGTCCCGTGTGGAGACACACATGGCCCGTGTGGAGACACACATGTCTGGCATGGAGTCCAAGTGGGACACATTGCAAGAACTGACAGCGGTGCATAGGGACATATTGACATGCCTCCGCCAGATTAGCACCAACATGGCCACACCTCCCTGTGTGCCCACAACATCTGGTGCTGCAACACCTGCAACTGCCACAGGGAGGGAGGAGGACTCTGGCGGAGAGTCCCCTGCACCGCAGCAGCCTGCACGTGAGGGTCGCCCCCAAAGAAGAGGGGTCGTCCGAGGAAGGAAAACTGAGAGGTCGATGGCCATGTACAACCCCCAGGAAGCCAACACCTGTTCTGGAAATTCTCCTTTGTGTGCAAACTGTTCACCCTGTCGAATGCAACACAACTCACCCACATGACATGGGGAGTTCAAGTTGGACCAATGTATCAGATCACTGTTGACTTTACTCTGGACATTTCTGCTACCAAGACTTCCAACTCACCTGGGAACTTTGGATCACAATCCCAATGTACAGCACCCACCATCCTGTGCACTAACCTCACACATGTATGTAATAAACTCACCAATACACCATACTTGCCTCTGTTGTGATTCCAACGTTGCTATTGTCACGGAGATGATGATCTGCTAAATGACACCGTGCATGCTAACTGTCACAGCAAGTTCAACACCGTCATGTGAGTCATGGCGACGTGACACATATGAGGGAGACACACCACTAGGGCTACACAACACATAGACACCAGGGCCATCGGACTCCTCGCCTACACTGATGTTGCCAGGAAATATTGTGGAATACACAGACACCACACCCATTCAGAGTCTGTGTTAACTAGCCTACAGGTGCAGTAAGCAAATGTCAGTCAGATGTGTGACCACAGACAACGCACATCCCAAAGTGAAGCACAGGTTTATTACACATTTGCAACATGTTGTTTCCACTACAGATGCTAGGTAATCCCACGTGGCAGTGGCCACACAGTCAACAAGTGTAGAAGAAAGAAAGTCCAGGGGTGTGGGGCACATCACCTGTAGGGAAACGACTGCTACCACCCTGGAAGTTGAATCATGGTGTCGGGGGATCCGAGTTGACCAAACAACTCTGAAAGCACCCTGTGAAGGACAGACATGACACACAGTCAAAAGCACTGAAGAACAGGACAGAACTGCAATACTCATGCCCAATACATGTCACAAGATACCTACACAAAACCAAGTTAGCATGTCAACACTGTTGGGGAGTACAGATTACCTGTAAGGACACATCGCTGCACGCATACAGTCAAGTAGCACATGGCCACTCTCAAACAGCAACAGAGCACCACCAACACATATCATGCAAACTCAAATCATTGACATGACATCTCTGGATACTCACATTCAGCTGAAGAAGTTGGTGATGAGCTGTGTGCGGACATCACCCTCATCATCATCATCATCACTGGCATCATGGCCCAGGCCAGGATCCTCCACAGGTGGCAGATGTTGGTCATTGTCATCCAGGATGAGAGGCAACTCCTTCCGCACTGCCAGGTTGTGTAGCATGCAGCAGACGATGACAATCTTGCACACCTTTGCTGGGCATATGGGAGGGCTCCTCCTGTCTTGTCCAGGCAGCGGAAGCGGCTCTTCAGGAGACCAAATGTCCGCTCGATCACTCTCCTGGTCCGACCATGTGCCTCATTGTAGCGCATCTGGGCTGGTGTCACAGGGTTCCTGAGGGGTGTCAGCAACCACGGCATGTTGGGGTATCCGGAGTCACCTACAGACAGACAATTGCACATTAGCTGAGTTGGATAAGAGTGCGGAATACAACATAGCAGAACACACACAATGGTACAAAGTCAGTACACACCGACAAGCCAGGCACGCTGGTTCCGCATCTGTGACATCATCCTCGGGATGCGACTACTCCTCATCACGAAGGCATCGTGTGCCGAACCAGGGAAACGTGCACACACATGTGAGATGCTCATATCTGCAAGACATACCGCCAGAGCATTGATCGAGTGATAATGTTTATGGTTCCTGTATGCCTGCTCATGTGCCTGTGGTGGTACCAAAGCCACATGTGTCCCATCAATGGAGCCAATGACATGTGGCATCCTCCCCAGGGCATAGAAGTCACTCTTGACGTCAGTGAGTTGTTGACGTTTAGGGAAATAGATGTACTGGTTCAGGCATCTCAACATTGCCTCCAAAATATCGCGTAGCACACGGCTGAACATAGTCTGTGACATCCCACCAGCAGACGCCACAGAATGTTGAAAGAAGTGTAGGGCTGCCATCACCTTCACCTTGGGGGTCAGCGCTGTAGGGTACGGCCGGCCAGGTTGCAAATGTGGGGCCAAGCGCACTGCCAAATCCTCAATCAGCTGCCTGGTGAAGCGGTACCGTCGGATGCAGTCACGTTCCACCATCGTTGCAAGGTCAGGGAATGGTCTATGGACAGCTGGTGCCCTGCAGCGCATAGGTGAAGAAAGAAAGATTGTCAGTCACCCCACATATGTGGCATAGACAAGACTCAATATCACATGATACATCATTACAAGACACATGTACATGATGTGTGTGCCGTTCTGTAAGGACATGTATGGCACCGAAATGGACAACATCTAACATCACAGTTCAACATGTGTCCTCAACAAGTCCCAGGTTGTGCTATGGGATATCATTAGGCTGTGTCACAGTACCCATGTACTGCTGTCACGTTCCAAACACACACCACAGTGAGATGTGAGGACAGATGTGCCCCAGGCATCACAGCTCATTGACAGGTAGATTCCCAGGGACCCTGTATTGCCACATGGACCCTGGCATGACATGGTGCATCATGAATATCCCACAGCAAAACAACCATGACCCCCACAGGTAGTGGTCCCTGTTGCCTCTGCAGGACAGACATGGACGTCTGTGATACACACACGCACAACATCAAAGTCCATGCACAAACAACGTGGATGTGGAGACTGTCTCCCATTGTGCACATGGAATCAGAGACATTGTAAACACAACATGCACACAGACTGTGGAGGGCCATCACTATTGTGGCAATGGGTCACCCTGTGACGTACATACCGACAAGCCAGGCATGCTGGTTCCGCATCTGTGACATCATCCTCGGGATGCGACTACTCCTCATCACGAAGGCATCGTGTGCCGAACCAGGGAAACGTGCACACACATGTGAGATGCTCATATCTGCAAGACATACCGCCAGAGCATTGATCGAGTGATAATGTTTATGGTTCCTGTATGCCTGCTCATGTGCCTGTGGTGGTACCAAAGCCACATGTGTCCCATCAATGGAGCCAATGACATGTGGCATCCTCCCCAGGGCATAGAAGTCACTCTTGACGTCAGTGAGTTGTTGACGTTTAGGGAAATAGATGTACTGGTTCAGGCATCTCAACATTGCCTCCAAAATATCGCGTAGCACACGGCTGAACATAGTCTGTGACATCCCACCAGCAGACGCCACAGAATGTTGAAAGAAGTGTAGGGCTGCCATCACCACATGACATGGGACTCAGGGGGTATGTGACATGACATACACATACACAACCGTGAAATGTGACCATGCCACATGCTCTGAAATGAACAGTTGCACATCACAGTGGTCATGTGCACAACACACCAAGGGTCCTGTCCCCATGAACACGTGCACAGCCTGGGAGTGGCTGCCCCCAAGTGCCACCCCAAAAACCACATGTTGACCCCCATACACAGAAAAGGTAATGCAGCCTTACATGCCTTAGGATACAGTGTGGACAGGCTGTGGTGTTGTAGGTGTGCCCCTGAGTCCCTGGCAAGTATATGTTACTGGCATACGTTCACCAGTGACAAGCATGGTGACATATGCGAGTGACCTGTACAGGGAAGCATCGTACAGCAATGGACCGATCGGTGTGCACGCACTGGCCATTGAATCTGTTGTGAGCGGGTATGCGTTGTACCCGGAATACGGGTTGTACAGCAATGGACCGATCAGTGTGCACGCACTGGCCATTGAATCTGTTGTGAGCGGGTACGCGTTGTACAGCAATGGACCGATCGGTGTGCACGCACTGGCCATTGAATCTGTTGTGAGCGGGTACGCGTTGTACCCGGAATACGCGTTGTACAGCAATGGACCGATCGGTGTGCACGCACTGGCCATTGAATCTGTTGTGAGCGGGTACGCGTTGTACAGCAATGGACCGATCGGTGTGCACGCACTGGCCATTGAATCTGTTGTGTGCGGGTACGCGTTGTACAGCAATGGACCGATCGGTGCGCACGCATTGGCTATGGCCTGGCATGGCAACGGACGCGTTTTCGAAAGTTTAACGAGTCTGATGCAGTGAATTCAGTTGGCCACCCACAACAATGTTGCAAATTCATGGGTGTCATGAAGTTGAACTTTTGAAGGATGTTGTGGGCGTGTGTAAGTGGTGCAATTCCATGGATTGGCCAGATTCAGAAGATGCAAACGACTTGGACCTATCACTTTGGACACATGGGACAGTAACTGGATCAGCAGCACACATATAATGCTGGCTGTACCCCTGAGAGCTCACTTGCCTGCACTACATGCTCCAGGACGACATCTGCCACCACTACTGCTGCTGTCTCTGCATCCTCTGGATCCTGCAATGGCACGTACTGTGGAGAGAGCCCCAGCCTTCAGCACTGAGGAGAACCAGGCCCTGATGGACAGCCTCCTTCCACAGTACAGCAAGCTGTATGGGAAACCAGGGGAGCAGGTGAGTGTGCTGTCCACTGCCTTACAAATGTGCATGTTGTCTGACTAGCCAGACTTATAGCCTGCACGCCACTGGCTAGCAGGCTCACTGAGTAGTTGTCACCCCCCATAGTGTGTAGTTACATGCACTGAACAGGTATAGTGCAGTAACAGTGCATTTAAACAAGGTTTGACTTCACAGGCAATGATACCATGTAGTAACTGCTGGCAAACTGTTCCTAGCCATCCTTGCACTGCCCGTGTACATCATGTGCCCCTGTGATTGAGACATGTATATCCAAATGTGTGATGCACGGATTTGTTGCATGTGTAGTAATGGCCTTTACACTTTGTCATCCTCACAGGTTGATGCCCACCAGAAGCAGGAAATATGGCTGGACATCGCCCGGGCAGTAAGGTCTGTGGGGGTCTACATGCGCCGGATCCGCAACTGCCAGAAGAGGTGGCAGGATCTTCGGGGCTGGACCCGGAGGATCGCAAGAGTCCAGCTGAAGCTGTCGCCTCCTCGCAGGAGGGGCGGACACCGGACCCTGACCCCCCACATGCTCAGGATCCTGGCGGTGGTCTTCCCTGATCTGGATGGGCAGCTGAAGGGCAGACAGCAGCAAGGAGGGGGTGAGTCCATGACTGCACTGTGAGCTTTGTCTGACATGCTATGTGCACTCCTCTGGCCTGGTTAAACTTCAACAGTACATCAGTTATGTGGTCCAGGACCCATGTCCCTCAATTGTTCACTGCCCACTCCTCATCTGATACCCAGGTGTGGCCCTTACAGTCAGGAAATTGTGTCACTTGGGTACTGTGTCCTTGCATTTTGCTTAGCTCAAGGTGGGGGACAGCATTTGTTCCCGTAACTCTGTGGTGGGCTTCATGGGTGGGTCCATTGCTTACACAATGCCTGAGTTCTGACATGTAATCTGCGTGTTACTTTGATATGTGGTCCAATTGCTGATCTGATTCACCACATGTGCCTGGGGTATTTGGCACACACCCATGCTGCGGGTGGGAACAATGTTTGGGCCTCAGGAGTATGTATATCAAGTGTGTCACACATGCTTAGCCACCTGCCTACTGTCCAGGGCTCATCCCTCTTTCACGTGGAGCAGGACAGTCATGCCTACTCCAGGCCATACAATACACTCTGTACTCCCACTCCCGTGTATCAGCTGACACGTTGTGCTCAGTGAAATGTTCCCTCAGGTGTCTGCCTCTGTGTCATTGTGCTGTGGCTTCGTTGTCTGGACTACTGGGGTGTTTATCGGTTAGGGCTCAGCATGCCACCGGAGATGTGACCATAGGAGACGATACTTGTGTGACATATAGGTGTTTGATCACTTGACCGTGCATACTGGGATATGCGACTGTGAAGTTCAGGCAGCTGTTTCCCATTCACAGCAGATTGTGAGGTGCTCAGGTTCCGAGGGTTGGGTTTCATGTCTCCCATATGTCCAATTGGTATGACGTGGACAAATGAGAGTTCAGATGATGTGGTTTGTGGGGGATGGACATGTGCACTTGTCAGCTACAGGACTTGCATTCCCTATGACCTAGGATTGTGACACAGTGCAGACTGTTGTTGTCTGGCTGCCCTGCCCATGTGACTGGAGACAGTGATGTATGACTTTGCAGGCATGCCTGTGCCATGGCGTTAAACTTCCTAACAGTGATCCTGTAGGGGATAGTCAATGCCACAATGCACCCCATTGTGGCATTGACTATCAGGACATGGGTGCATCATGGTGTCTGGTCCTGGTATGCATCACATGCATTTCAAATATAGACTCTGGCCATCCCTTTATACGGACACCTGTACTGACTCAGTGGCAAGAGTTGTGATGTGTGCATGTTCACATACTTCACTGTGTTCTCTGCACTGTCCAACTACTGTGTAGGTGGTGCATGTGTCCACACTGGGGTATTGCCATCCGACAGACACCAGACCGATGGGTGCAAGGCCAGGAGGGATGTGAGTGCCATGGTTGACCATCAGACTGACAATTGGCTTCTCCTACTCTGTTTGGGCACTTTTGGCAATGTCCAACTAAGGATGCCAGGGCTTGCTCTGTAATGTGCTGTACTTACTGTGGTTTTGTGCGGTTAGTGCAGGTGACTGATTTCTGTCTGTTTCCCTAATTGTTTGCAGATACATCCACGGCCACAGGAGGGGACAGCTCCACGGACCAGGAGGAGCCGCAGAGCCAGACTGGGTCAGCAGCCGAGGAGTGGTCGGAGGGACCCAGTGGCACGGAGGGTGAGGAAAGCCACACCGAGGAGTCCTCAGCACCATCCACCTCAGCTGAGGACCCCAGCAGCTCAGAGGATGACTCCCTTGTGGAGGCGGGTGTCAGCAGCCACCACACCCCAGCTACTATTGCTGTCCCCGCCACCACCACCACCACCGCCCTCCCATCGGCTCCCATTCCAGAGGTCCGTGGAGGCTCCCGTGTTCGGGAGCATGTCTCCTTCGTGCCAGGCACCGCAGCCCCTGCCCCTGTGTCCCCTGCTGCCCTGAGTGAGGAGTCTGTGTACCTACTTCGCCAGCTCCATGTAGGGCAGACAGCAATGCTGAGTGTCCTCCATGCCCACACCACTCTGTTGACTCAGCTGGTGTCGTTCATGGAGGGCATCTCATCGGGCATGTCTGCCCTACAGAGGAGCAATAGGTCCATGGACTCCTCCCTGACGGCAGCAGTGTCCCTCCTCCAACAGTCCCTCACCCCTCCTACCTCTGCCCCATCCACACTTCCTGGCACCCTACCTGTCCCAAGCACATGCACACTTGCACATTCACCCAAACACACAGACACGAGCAGCACAGACACACCCACTACAAAAACAAGATGTGCACGCAGGCATCCTCAGGGGACTGATACCACACCCACAGGGGAAGGGGTACATACACACACACAGGCATCCACAGTCACTCCGCAGTCCTCCGATACCTCTCCCTCCAAGGCCCCTTCCCTTGCCTCACCTGCAACCCCACCTACACAGCAGCTCTTCCTCTGTGACCTCGGCCTCTTCCCCTCCAATCCAGCTGATCCAGCATACAGGGGGAAGAGGAAGTCCACCCACACAGAGGGGAGTGCCCCTCACCCCCGGACACCCTCCCCCAGGCGCAGACAGACTGAGGCCCCCATCCGCAAGTCCCCCAGACCCGGAAGAGCAAGACCCCGCCACCACCCTGCAGCTCAACCACCAAGTCTCCTTCCTCCATCCCTCAGGCCCCCACTCCACAGGTTCCCCCACCACACCCTGCCCCAGGTTCCCCCACCCACAGATACACCATCCCCAGAAAGATCCGGCCTTCTCCCCCTACCACTTGCTCTTCCAGCACCACACCCCCGCTGCGCTTGTTTGTGCCACTGGTGTGGAGAGCGTGTCCTCCCCCTCTGTCCTGCCCACCTTACCTGAACCCCATTCTACTCCCCTGGAGATAGGCACTGCAGTGGAGTCCACTACCACCCTGTCTGACTTGGGCACTGCAGTGGGGAACCTGTCCACTCCATCTGCACGGCCCACTGCAGTTGTGCCGGCACCCACACCATCTGACTCATGCCCCCCAGTTGTGCCGGCACACACCATGTCAGACGCCTCCACTGCAGTTGTCAGTGACTCTCCAGCACCCACCACCCCTTCCCTGCCTCCTTCTGGTGAGCCCTGATCCTGTCCCTATGGTGCCTGGCCTGGCCTGCCCCCCGTATGCCCCTCCGAGGGGAATGTCCCTGGTGTGTAGCTGTGCAGGCATGCAAAGGGTGACATCTGGCACTGTCACCCTGTTTGGACTCTTGTTATGGACTGGCCATTGGCCTTTGTTATATTTCTGGACTTTCACTTCTTCACACACAAATGCTGAATAAAGCTACTTTCTGTTCTCTAGTGGTTTTGCTTCTGATGTACATGATGTTGATGATGCTAACCGTGCCCTTGCTGCACTGATGGTGATTTTTGATTTCAGGGAAATGAAGTGTTACTGTGCAGGACCCCATGTGGTCCAGGGGGAATGTGTCCTATCCTGGTGTGAATCCATGTCATCCTTTGCAGCAATAAGAGGGTGTCATGTTTTCAATATTTGGCAATGGGATTTCCTACATTTATTTGCAATATCACATCTGTGGCTTACACCCCTGCACATCTGTTGTGCCTGCCATTGTTCAATTTGTCTATTTCCCTGACCGTGTGACCATCTCCACTGGACATGCAAGTTTGGGCATCAATGGGGAAGAACTCATCTGTGTGATCAGTGCAACTTGCTATACATGTGTGTTGGATCTGTGCAGATGGTGTCAGTGACACTGCCATGACCAGGCAGATGTGACGAGAGCCTTCATTTTGTGCTAATTGTTGACTGAGTGACCAAGTGTACTGCTGATATGATAGAGCCCTGCAGAGACAACGTATGGCACAGCTTTCCTTACACAGGAGTGGAGTGCCCTCATGGCAGTGTGTAATTCTGTGACATTGCCTGAGCCCAAGGTGTGTGTTGTGTGAGCATGTCTGTGTGTGTTCACTTCCGTTTTGCAACACAGGCTGGGATCCCTAGTGATGTTCCTGTTTGTGATGCTTGCTGAGTTGACCTATGTTCCACCCAAATCTTCGCACTGGGTTCTCTGGGATGTGGGTGCATGGCACATTACTGGTCATCAGGGTGTCATCCATAGGTGTGTTTGCGCTCAGGGCTGAGTTTGTGGGCAAATGCAGATGAGACACAGTCAGGATTCCCCTTGGCACTTGTTGGTTACACAAGTCATGTAATTTACAGTTTGTGTTAGCTTTCAGTGATTGTGACACATTGTGTGTGTGACTGCTGCCACTCCTCTGGGTCAGAGCTGCAATGTTGGAAGTTGTCTATGTGTGTTCTTTGTGGGTGACCTTGACTTCTTCATTGGTGTGTGACTGTGTCCGGGATCACATTGATTGTGGTGGATTTCACGTCATGCCCATGTACAGCGTACTGTGCAGTGTGTCAGACATTCACGAGTCTTGTTGACTGGCCATGTGTGATGGGTTTCTGCACCTTAGTTCCCACCACCACCCCTGAGATTCTCATGGGTGCATGTGCAATGTCACCAGTCCATGTGAGCTTCACTGCTGCACATTGGTGGAGATCAAGGTGTGTGGTGTTGAGTGTGTACAAATGAGAGTTGTTGCACGGCTAGACCCCTACCTCCATGTTGGCCTTGGCTGACAGGCCGTGCTGATTGATTTGTGCTTGTGTAGGTGTGATGGTAGTTTGTTGCTCAGGACACTTGACTGTGGTTCACAGTGTGAACGACATCTAGCTTTGTCATCACAGTGGGATCATCATGCAGGCCACGGTCACCACGATGTGGGGTCCCTGGGGGTAATGCTGTGGTGGGTCTGTCTCTTGCTGTGTTATTTGCTGTTCCTACAAGCTTGTGTGACATGTGTAATTTGGGCTCCCTCTCATCTAACAATGCCTGTTTGCCCACATAGGGGAATCCGATCCATGAGTTACTTTTGTGTGGCACTGTATACACATCTGTGTAATTGTGAATCAGGCATCCTCATGTGTTGTGTGGTTGCCTGGGGACACTGGCACACCCCCCCCATCACCTGTTGTGTTTGATCTGCAGTGTGAGGCCGCCTGTTTGTGTTTGTGCATCTGCACCACTGCATTGGCATATCTTTAGTGTGCCATTGTCTGTATGTTGTTTGTTGGCTTTCCCCTGCTGTCCCTGGGACTCCTAGGTCATCAGTCAGCACAATGATCATGGTTTGTATGTCCCATTGCTGCCATGGTATGGTATTTGTTCACCTGACATCTACAGTCTCCAAAGGATATCTACATTTGTGTGTCCATTGGTGCAGATATGTGGGGCTGCATTATGATGGTCACTTCTGTCATTGTGTTATTGAGGAATGTTGACAATGTCAGCCCCCATGGGTGATGTTTATCTGCACATGGCCAAAGGTATATCTTATTTGCACTGCACTGTTTGCCTCACCCAATGTATGTTGCTATGGGACCCAAACACTACTATGCCACAGATGTGTTTGTTGTTCTGTGACCAGGAATCATCCATTCTGTTTGGCATTTGCAGCTTTTACCATTACTACACTTACCTTTTGGGCACTGTGGTGATGGGTGTTTAGACCCCATTGCCACAATGTTCAGAATGGGCTTCAGCTATGGACCCCACACTTCCCTTTTGGTCACTGTGGTGATGGGTGTTTAGACCCCATTGCCACAATGTTCAGAATGTGCTTCAGCTATGGACCCCACACTTCCCTTTTGGTCACTGTGGTGATGGGTGTTTAGACCCCGTTGCCACAATGTTCAGAATGGGCTTCAGCTATGGACCCCACACTTCCCTTTTGGTCACTGTGGTGATGGGTGTTTAGACCCCATTGCCACAATGTTCAGAATGGGCTTCAGCTATGGACCCCACACTTCCCTTTTGGTCACTGTGGTGATGGGTGTTTAGACCCCATTGCCACAATGTTCAGAATGGGCTTCAGCTATGGACCCCACACTTCCCTTTTGGTCACTGTGGTGATGGGTGTTTAGACCCCATTGCCACAATGTTCAGAATGGGCTTCAGCTATGGACCCCACACTTCCCTTTTGGTCACTGTGGTGATGGGTGTTTAGACCCCATTGCCACAATGTTCAGAATGGGCTTCAGCTATGGACCCCACACTTCCCTTTTGGTCACTGTGGTGATGGGTGTTTAGACCCCATTGCCACAATGTTCAGAATGTGCTTCAGCTATGGACCCCACACTTCCCTTTTGGTCACTGTGGGGATGGGTGTTTAGACCCCATTGCCACACTGTTCAATTGGGCTTCAGCTATGGACCCCAGACTTACCTTTTGGTCACTGTGATGATGGGGTGTTATACCCCATTGCCACAGTGGTCATGGTCTGCTTGCATTGTGGAGGCCACACACATTTATGTGTGACACATGTGATGGGGGTCACATTGTATGCTCAATGACATGTTCAGTGTTGTGGGCATTTGACACAGACAACACACGCTTATCATGGTGTTGGTGGGATGTATTTTCAGGCATTCCTTATGTTGGAGTATGCTGGTTGTGTCATGCATTTCCCATCCTATGTTTAGGGGTGGTGGTAGTGGTAGGCATCCATCCCCCTATGAGTGGGGTTGGTAGTAGTGGCAGGCATCCAGCCCCCCCTGAGTAGGGGTGGTGGTAGTGGTAGGCATCCATCCCCCTATGAGTGGGGATGGTAGTAGTGACAGGCATCCAGCCCCCCCTGAGTAGGGGTGGTGGTAGTGGTAGGCATCCAGGCCCCCCTGAGTAGGGGTGGTGGTAGTGGTAGGCATCCATCCCCCTATGGGTGGGGTTGGTAGTAGTGACAGGCATCCAGCCCCCCCTGAGTAGGGGTGGTGGTAGTGGTAGGCATCCATCCCCCTATGAGTGGGGTTGGTAGTAGTGACAGGCATCCAGCCCCCCCTGAGTAGGGGTGGTGGTAGGCATCCAGCCCCCCTGAGTAGGGGTGGTGGTAGTGGTAGGCATCCATCCCCCTATTAGTGGGGATGGTAGTAGTGACAGGCATCCAGGCCCCCCTGAGTAGGGGTGGTGGTGGTGGTAGGCATCCATCCCCCTATTAGTGGGGATGGTAGTAGTGACAGGCATCCAGCCCCCCCTGAGTAGGGGTGGTGGTAGTGGTAGGAATCCATCCCCCTATGAGTGGGGATGGTAGTAGTGACAGGCATCCAGCCCCCCCTGAGTAGGGGTGGTGGTAGTGGTAGGCATCCAGGCCCCCCTGAGTAGGGGTGGTGGTAGTGGTAGGCATCCAGCCCCCCATGAGTAGGGGTGGTGTTGGTGGTAGGCATCCATCCCCCTATGAGTGAGGTTGGTAGTAGTGACAGGCATCCAGCCCCCCCTGAGTAGGGGTGGTGGTAGTGGTAGGCATCCATCCCCCTATGAGTGGGGTTGGTAATAGTGACAGGCATCCAGCCCCCCCTGAGTAGGGGTGGTGGTGGTGGTAGGCATCCAGCCCCCCCTGAGTAGGGGTGGTGGTAGTGGTAGGCATCCATCCCCCTATTAGTGGGGATGGTAGTAGTGACAGGCATCCAGGCCCCCCTGAGTAGGGGTGGTGGTGGTGGTAGGCATCCAGGCCCCCCTGAGTAGGGGTGGTGGTAGTGGTAGGCATCCATCCCCCTATGAGTGGGGTTGGTAGTAGTGGCAGGCATCTGGCCCCCCCTGAGTAGGGGTGGTGGTAGTGGTAGGCATCCATCCCCCTATGAGTGGGGATGGTAGTAGTGACAGGCATCCAGCCCCCCCTGAGTAGGAGTGGTGGTAGTGGTAGGCATCCAGCCCCCCATGAGTAGGGGTGGTGTTGGTGGTAGACATCCATCCCCCTATGGGTGGGGTTGGTAGTAGTGACAGGCATCCAGCCCCCCCTTAGTAGGGGTGGTGGTAGTGGTAGGCATCCATCCCCCTATTAGTGGGGATGCATCCATCCCCCTATTAGTGGGGATGGTAGTAGTGACAGGCATCCAGGCCCCCCTGAGTAGGGGTGGTGGTGGTGGTAGGCATCCAGGCCCCCCTGAGTAGGGGTGGTGGTAGTGGTAGGCATCCATCCCCCTATGAGTGGGGATGGTAGTAGTGACAGGCATCTAGCCCCCCCTGAGTAGGGGTGGTGGTAGTGGTAGGAATCCATCCCCCTATGAGTGGGGATGGTAGTAGTGACAGGCATCCAGCCCCCCTTGAGTAGGAGTGGTGGTAGTGGTAGGCATCCAGCCCCCCATGAGTAGGGGTGGTGTTGGTGGTAGACATCCATCCCCCTATGGGTGGGGTTGGTAGTAGTGACAGGCATCCAGCCCCCCCTTAGTAGGGGTGGTGGTAGTGGTAGGCATCCATCCCCCTATGAGTAGGGGTGGTGGTGGTGGTAGGCATCCAGCCCCCCCTGAGTAGGGGTGGTGGTAGTGGTAGGCATCCATCCCCCTATTAGTGGGGATGGTAGTAGTGACAGGCATCCAGCCCACCCTGAGTAGGGGTGGTGGTGGTGGTAGGCATCCATCCCCCTATTAGTGGGGATGGTAGTAGTGACAGGCATCCAGCCCACCCTGAGTAGGGGTGGTGGTAGTGGTAGGAAGCCATCCCCCTATGAGTGGGGATGGTAGTAGTGACAGGCATCCAGCCCCCCTGAGTAGGGGTGGTGGTAGTGGTAGGCATCCAGGCCCCCCTGAGTAGGGGTGGTGGTAGTGGTAGGCATCCAGCCCCCCATGATTAGGGGTGGTGTTGGTGGTAGGCATCCATCCCCCTATGAGTGAGGTTGGTAGTAGTGACAGGCATCCAGCCCCCCCTGAGTAGGGGTGGTGGTAGTGGTAGGCATCCATCCCCCTATGAGTGGGGTTGGTAGTAGTGACAGGCATCCAGCCCCCCCTGAGTAGGGGTGGTGGTGGTGGCGGTAGGCATCCAGCCCCCCCTGAGTAGGGGTGGTGGTAGTGGTAGGCATCCATCCCCCTATTAGTGGGGATGGTAGTAGTGACAGGCATCCAGGCCCCCCTGAGTAGGGGTGGTGGTGGTGGTAGGCATCCATCCCCCTATTAGTGGGGATGGTAGTAGTGACAGGCATCCAGCCCCCACTGAGTAGGGGTGGTGGTAGTGGTAGGAATCCATCCCCCTATGAGTGGGGATGGTAGTAGTGACAGGCATCCAGCCCCCCTTGAGTAGAGGTGGTGGTAGTGGTAGGCATCCAGGCCCCCTGAGTAGGGGTGGTGGTAGTGGTAGGCATCCAGCCCCCATGAGTAGGGGTGGTGTTGGTGGTAGGCATCCATCCCCCTATGAGTGAGGTTGGTAGTAGTGACAGGCATCCAGCCCCCTGAGTAGGGGTGGTGGTAGTGGTAGGCATCCATCCCCCTATGAGTGGGGTTGGTAGTAGTGACAGGCATCCAGCCCCCCCTGAGTAGGGGTGGTGGTGGTGGTAGGCATCCAGCCCCCCTGAGTAGGGGTGGTGGTAGTGGTAGGCATCCATCCCCCTATTAGTGGGGATGGTAGTAGTGACAGTCATCCAGGCCCCCTGAGTAGGGGTGGTGGTGGTGGTAGGCATCCAGGCCCCCTGAGTAGGGGTGGGTGGGAGTGGTAGGCATCCATCCCCTATGAGTGGGGTTGGTAGTAGTGACAGGCATCCAGCCCCCTGAGTAGGGGTGGTGGTAGTGGTAGGAATCCATCCCCCTATGAGTGGGGATGGTAGTAGTGACAGGCATCCAGCCCCCCTGAGTAGGGGTGGTGGTAGTGGTAGGAATCCATCCCCCTATGGGTGGGGATGGTAGTAGTGACAGGCATCCAGCCCCCCCTGAGTAGGGGTGGTGGTAGTGGTAGGAATCCATCCCCCTATGGGTGGGGATGGTAGTAGTGACAGGCATCCAGCCCCCCCTGAGTAGGGGTGGTGTTAGTGGTAGGCATCCAGGCCCCCCTGAGTAGGGGTGGTGGTAGTGGTAGGCATCCATCCCCCTATGGGTGTGTATGGCATTGGTGGTAGCCATCCTGCCCCTATGGTTCTGCTGTTGCACGTCATTTCTGCATCCCTATGTGTGTGTGACATATGTTGGGTACGTGTGGTTTGTTTGTGTAGTGGGTGTTTGACTTACCGTCTTCGCCGTACGCGTCCGTACCGGTCCCGGTAATAGATGTAGAGTATTGGTAGGACCTGCGCGATGGGATTCATGGTTTGTTCGTCTCGTTCGGGTTTCTCGAGGCTTCGACTCGTACTCGTCGCTTGCTTGTTCGTCTCGTAGCCGTGGATCGTCTTGTGGCGCGAATCGGAGCTTATGTACAGCTCTCCCGGATGCTCTGACGTGCCGGACGTAGCGACGGGTTCGGCGCGTACGGAATGCGCATCGTACTAGTCCGGCCGGAAGGTGCTGTGTATTTGGTTCCGTGCGACTCGATTGGACGTTTACGGATCCGGCTCGGTCGGGGAACAGGAGCTGAAATGGGTGAGTACGGCTCGCTCGGAATATGGGCTGTTATGCGCATCGTACTTGTTCGTTCGGACGACTGTCCGAATCGGTCGTGAAACACGCGTTCGGCTTGTTTTTTTTCCGGACGAATACTGTTAGGTGCGCTTCCGGCCGAGATCGGAATCGACCCCTGTGAGGTATGAGTTGAGTGCTTAGGCAGATATTGTGTAGTAGATATGAGGTATCCACATTCACCCTATGTGAGTGTTTACTGATAGAATAATGTGATTCAGGCTTTTCAACTGGCTAAGTCCTGTGCAAGCCATAGGATGAATAGGTTGATGTGATAGGAGTGAAAGCACTTAGCCAAGGTTGTATTTGGGCAGGAGGTGAGCTGTAGTCTGTGCCTCTACAGTGAGGGATAAGTGTAACCAGGCATTTGTAATGTGTGAGGATAGTTGTCGAGGTGCATACGTCAATGGTGGTATTGAGCATAAAAGTCATAAGTGGATGTGACAGGGCCCCAGTGAGACAAGGTTCAACTTGTCATTTTTGACAGAGTGGGTAAGTGTATGTGAAGGGTATACACCAGTTGTGTACTTTGGTGTGCAGAACGGTGAGATGTGTGGTGTTGTATAGTTGCTGTATGTTGTGTTTGAATCTGTGTGTGCATGTATGTCAGAAATGACAATCTGTAGAACTTAAAAAGAGTGGGGTGTGTGTGTGGTGATCTGTGACTGACTGAGGACATATCCATTGAGCAATGCAAGTGTCTTGTTGTGAGATGTGTTGATGTGTAAAGTGTGCATGTCAGAGTGGGCAGTGATGCTGCATGTTGTGATATAAGACCAGTCCAAGACATTACAGAGGGTGCAACTGGTGAGGAGCGTGTTCTTTTTTACATGTTACGTTTGATGTCTGATGAGGAGGTGATGAGTGCAGTACATTGTGTGCATGTTATGTATGTGAGAGTTGTTGTGTACATAGAGATGAAGAGTGGTGCTGTGCATGTAGGTGTGTATGTGAGAAGGGCAGAGGCAGGTTGAGATTGTGAGAATTGTGTTTGAACAGTTTGAGTACAAGGCTGTAGCTTGCGGGTCAGACATGTTTTCCATCTAGCTGCAGTAGAGGTGGCTTATGACATGCTTGTGTGTTTGCTAGTTTTGAAAGTTGAGCATGTACTTTGGGGTTGATTTGAGAGAGGTCATATCTGCACAAGTAGAGTTCATGCAAGCCATGATGTAATGTTGATATGTACATATGTGTAGATTTTGTGTATGTTCGTAGTCAAACACAGTTGCCAAAGTAAATATGAAGATGTGGAATGTGTTGTCTGCAGCTTGCTGTCTGCCAATGTATTTTCATGACAGATTGTGTGAATGGCCACTTTGAGTACACTGTCATGTGCAAGACCTATTGGCATCACTGGAAAAGTTGGCTCCACCCAGCCTTGCCTTGTCTGAGTTGTGTGTTGGCATATGTGGCATTTCACCCTTTGTAGTTAGTTGTTCTCATCAATTGGTCATTCTTGGCCTTGGAAATTGCCCTGGGATGGATATGGTGATTGCTACATTTGCAATGTCATAATTCTGGAACATTGGATGGCAGACCATTCCTTTGAGGGGTACAGCCCCATCAATGTTCAAATAATGGATATATGTTGTTGTTCCACCTGGGGTAAGACAACCCTGGTACGCATACCCACACTTGCCAGTACACTACACATGCATGGTTCTTGCTGGCATTCTGACTTTGAATGTCCGGGGTATGGTGACACCAAGGGAGATGGAGTCATTGTGATGATGTCTCTGGTTGTGCTGAGGAAAACTCATTGCACTGTGAACAAACACACATTTGACACTCGAACAGTACACCCAGTTTCATGAGTGTTTGCATTCTCAAAAAGTTTGTTACCTCAGATCTGGTTTTGCAAGTGTCGCCCTTGTGTGCGTCAATGAGGGCTCCCATTGTGCTCATTAAATACTGCCTTAGGGCATGATGGTTATATGTGTTTGTTCAAAGTCTCCTTGATGTTTTCATGGATTTTGGACATTGTTTCAGTGCCAAATGTGGACAAGGTGGACTTAATTCTGCACTTGTCTTTCATCCTCACAAGATGTACCCATATACCCTTGTTTCAGGATGACTGTATCAATTGTGTTTTTGAGCCACAGATTGAGCCACACCCGCAGGATCCTCACCCGTGCTGTCAGCTTATCTTACACAATGAGCTGTGCACTAGACACACCAACGCTGTTTGTGGATCCTATGTTGTGAGACTCATGCATACTCCTACTACTATGCAGGACACAATCTGCACATAAAAAATGTGAATATTAATTTCCGGCACACAATACAGCTTGAGGGGTTAAATGTAGATTAGCTGCGATTGACATTCTCCAAAGATGACAGTAGACACATGCAGATTGTGAATTGTGTGCAGCAGCACCAGTCCACACATGGGGACTGTATCCTACATTGTTGGTGGCCCATGCTTCTTTCAAAACCAATATGTATTTTGACTACAGATATGTCCCTGACGAGTGTGACACAACCACTTCTGTGTTGTTGTAGTTGGAGACACTGAAATCAGTACTGAGTGGATGTGTCTGTGGACATGTGTGTTGTCTGGGTCTATATCCTCTGTGCTCTACTGTACACAGATACATCACAATGTCATACTTTTGTGAGTACATTGGAGTTATATTGTCCGGCGATGTTTCTGTGTGTGTTGTGGTGGACTCATGCATTCACTTTGTGATACACACATATGTGTGGTTATTCCATTTCCATTTAATAAAACTTTATTTCGGCACACATGGCCATAAAAGCACAATTAAAATACAATAGATACTTACGATTCACAAAAAAGATCAATATTGCTATTCTCGAGCCGCTTTCCCACTCATCAACCATAGTGCTAAAAGAAACATAAAGTGCTTGTGCGATATACGAACGTCATGTAATCTCAACAGTTGTCAAACACTAAAGTTCCATGGAGTATATGAACTTGGTTGGAGAGATAGCTTTTTCAAACGATCATCTTTGCTCGATTTCATATTATGTTAAAAATTACAAGTGCAAGAAAAGTATCAATTAAACACATGGCAATATTTGAGCAGGACATTAGTCATAATAATCCTCTAGTTTAACTCTTCTATGCCAATAATCTATTTTCAAAATACTATAAAAGAAGAGCTCAAGCCCTTCTATAATAATAATACCAAAGCTCTAGTAAGACAAAAAATAATACATTTTAAACAACAACACTTACTCAGCCATGATGTTAGCCCCTACTTAGCTGCACAGAAATTAATTAGGGCTGAAACAGTAAGGAGCCAGCAATATGTACAACAACTGGTGTACGAGAGTTGATCATTAAATGCTATTTGATCGTGTTGGCACGAAAAGAGTAAAAAACCATATGTACAAAACTTTTTTAAAAAGAAAGAATTTAAACAAGAGGTAGTCGTCAATTACTACTCATTCCTATTACCAATCTTCTTTAAAATAGCTCTGTGGGTGCACCACATAGCAAATAAAAAACATGAAATGGAAAACACGATGGGCATGTGAGTGTCAAATTTCAATATCCTGTACACATCACTACAATGACTAGACCCCAGGTTCCTACAGAGCTGAAGTAGCCAACGAGGCCTTGCCCTCCTATAGCCCTGACAAATCAATCAATCAATCAATCATGTCACTTATAAAGCGCACTACATACCCGCGAGGGTCTCAAGGCGCTGGGGGAAGAGGGGGGTGGTGCTGCTACTGATCGAAGAGCCAGGTCTTGAGGAGTCTTCTGAAGGCCAGTAGGTCTTGGGTCTGTCGGAGGTTGGTGGGGAGGGTGTTCCAGGTCTTGGCGGCGAGGTGGGAGAAGGATCTGCCGCCGGCGGTCGTTTTCTGGATGCGGGGGACTGTGGCGAGGGTGAGGCTGGTCGAGCGGAGCTGGCGGGTGGGGGTGTAGAAGCTGAGTCGTCTGTTGAGGTAGGCTGGACTGGAGTTGTGGAGTGCTTTGTGTGCGTGGGTGAGGAGCTTGAAGGTTATCCTCTTGTTGACAGGGAGCCAGTGCAGGTCTCTCAGGTGGGGTGTGATGTGGCTGCGTCGGGGGATGTCGAGGATAAGACGTGCAGAGGCGTTCTGGATGCGTTGCAGCTGTCTCAGGAGCTTAGCCGTCGTTCCTGCGTAGAGGGCGTTTCCGTAGTCCAGCCTGCTGGTGACGAGGGCCTGGGTGACTGTTTTTCTTGTTTCGGTGGGGATCCACTTGAAGATCCTGCGGAGCATTCGGAGGATGTTGAAGCAGGATGAGGAAACAGCGTTGACCTGCTTAGTCATGGAGAGGGTGGGGTCGAGGATGACCCCTAGGTTGCGTACGTGGTCGGTGGGTGGCGGGGCTGTTCCCAGTGATGTTGGCCACCAGGAGTCGTCCCAGGCTGAAGGGTTGGAACCAAGGATGAGGACCTCCGTCTTGTCCGAGTTCAGCTTCAGGCGGCTGGTCCTCATCCATTCGGCGACGGCCTTCATTCCAAGAATAACACATGGAGTTCCGTCTCCTGCATTATTGCACGCTGGGCAACTCCTATCAGGGGAGCCCTCCCACTTGTTTGTGAATGAGCGCAGCGGAAGGACTCCATGTCTGAATTGCAGGTAAAGCTTCTTGGCGAGGAAAGGCTGGATATCGTCCAGCACCAATTCAAGGCTATATCTGTTTTTTACTACCAGAAACTCAGCAGTCAGTCGGCCCAATGTAGGCCTCCTCTCGAGCTGAGCGAGTTTATGATCTCTATAGCTCTCCAACAAGGCCTTTCTGGGGGTCACTTGGCAGATTTCTTCTGCTTTATTCCACATGTTACCCCTGCCCAGGGCCTCACATAAGTTCTTGATATACAGCAACCATGGCAGTTTCCCCTCACCTTGCATCCCCATGACTTCAATAAGCTCTTCCCTGTATGGGGCTAATTTAGGGGTGCTCCATAGACGATGCCAGTATAATAAGGGTCTAAGAGCGAATTCATTCGCAATGGGCCTAATCCCAAGATCCATTCGGAGAGGTGTTAATGGTGTGCTAGAAGGGAGGCCCACAAGTTGCCTAGCAAATGAGTTCTCGGTGCGCACTAGCAACTCAGATGCGCAATGGCCCCATAATTCAGCGCCATACAGGGCAGCACTCCTGGCCTGAACTTTATAAATTTCCACCACTGGGCCTACCAATTTATCGGTACAACTCCTGTATAATTTTAAAATATCCCCCGTTGTCTGGGTTAGTTTTAAACTTGCTTTGTTGATCTGGGCACCCCAGCCCATCTTCTCAGTTAACGTAATCCCCAAATACTCAAAGATAGATACCCTCTCTAGGGGTCTTCAATCCAAGCTGGGGTTTGGGCGTGTGATGTTGCCCACATTGAAGGCCATATACTTTGTTTTTTGGAGATTAATCTCCAGACCCCGCTGTTTGCAGAAGACACTAAAGTTATCAAGGGTCCTCTGAATTTCCATAGGGGATTTTGCAAGCAGGAGGGTGTCATCTGCAAACATTAGGGCTGGTATTTTGCGATTTGCCAACCTAGGGGCGTCGATGTTCTTCCCGGCAATCAATGACTCTATTAAACCGTTGATGAAGAGGCAGAAGAGGGTCGGGGCCAGGACACAGCCCTGACGAACACCTCTCTCTACGGGCAAAGAGGCTGAGAGTTCTCCTTTCTTGCCATATCTAATTTGGGCAAAATTACCCTCATGCAAGCGTTTCAACTGATAACAAAGATACTCTGGGACTCTCATATCCAATAAAATTGCCCAAAGTTTGTCCCTCGGTACCAGATCGAAGGCCGATTTAAGGTCTACAAATATAAGGTAGAGGCTGCCACCCTCTATACACACGGTTTTCCAGTGTATCAATTGTAGCCTAAAAATTTGATCAGTAGTTGATATCTTAGCTCTAAACCCGGCTTGTAAGGGGGTGAGAACATTACATTCCTCCATCCAGGTCTGGAGTCGCCCAAGAAGAACACGGGCAAATATTTTCTGGCTTACATCAATGAGGCTAATGGGGCGATAATTGACAGGCAGGAGCAGGGAGCCCTTTTTGTAAATTGGTATAATTTCGACCCCTGCCTAGGTAGTAGGAATCGCCATGCCTTGCAAAATGGCATTAAACAGGGAGCACAGATAAGGAGCCCAAACAGTGGGCTCGGAACGGAAAAGGTCACCAGGGATCTTGTCCAGCCCCGCGGCCCTGGCTGGTGTTATCCTGCCCAGGGCATCAGTGACCTCCCCAAGGGAGATTGGGAGGATGTCAGCAGAAGCTGGGCCAGGGGGCAAGAGTCGGTTGTTCACTGGCTCACCCCCAAACTCAGTCCTCGAGTAAAGAGATTCAAGATGCACCTTCCATGCCTCTTCCCCAATGTTGGGCTCTATGGCCGATTTGCCATCTTGGGAACCAGAGTTAATAACATTCCAAAAGGTTCTCATGTCATGGTTATTTAGAGCAGTTCTAAGAGTGTCCCATTTTTGGGATTCCCAACTTCTTTTTGCCTTAATAATGACACTCTTATAAGCTGCCCTTGCTTCCTTGATTAATGGCCTGTCATTGCCTTTGATGGCGGCAATAAGGTCGGACTTGGCTGCTCGACAGCTTACGTTGAACCATGGATGTATAATTTTACTGGTCTCCCTAGGCTTTCTGTTTTGGTAAAAAAAAGCAGCCATGGAGGCAAACAGGTCTTGATGGTTGTTAAAAATTCTCAAATGGAGATTGGGGGTGTCGTTGGTCGCTACAAGTTGATTTGCGACCATAAGATGTGGAATGATTTGTTGATAAAGCAAGGCCAGCTTTTCTTGGGATTGGGAGAATTCCCCCCAGCGGACTCTCCTCCCTCCATTAGACTGAATCAATCTCGGGTCTGGTGGTGATGAATTATCAATTACATCCCTGCCACATGGCGAAGTTATTTCTTCAGTGAGGGCATTGTGGTCGCTATCATGACGAGGACTGATTTTAAAATCAATCACCCTATGCCATGATTTGGTATCTACCATTATATAGTCTATAATGGAGGTGTGCCCCGATCTATTAAAGGTATGATTTCCTGGGGTATCGGATGGTGTTCGTCCATTACATGCAAGGAAAAATCTATTGTGAGGTTATATATCTGCAACACTAACGGGGTCCATGCCCGCGTTGGGGAGATATTGGGCTCTGGAATAGACCAGTATCGGTCCTCCTCACTAAGGGTACCCGTGACCAGGCCATTTAGGGGTTCAAATTGGCAGTTGAAATCTCCGCCAATAATTACCCCGTAATTGTCAGGAATTGTTAAGAGGAAGGTAGTTAGTTGCTCAAGAGTAGTAGACTCTTGGCCTCTACAGACCGGCCGAGAATATACATTAATTAAGGCTATATTGGTTTTGGTAGGGAAAGACAGTAAGACACAAAGAATATCATGTGAAGAGCTCTCTAGCTGTTTTGCCTCACAACCCAGATGAACACCTACCCAGGTACACAATCACCCAGATGGTCTACCCTTACCCGCATGGGTGGCTAGAATACTAAACAATGTGTAGCCCATCTTAAGCGTTTCTACCCTAGCCCATGTTTCCTGGAACATACAGATCTGGTGTTGCTCTATAAAGAGCCCCCATTCCGGATTATCCAATTTAGAGGCTAGTCCAGCTATGTTCCAGGAAAGAAGCCGTAGACTTGAAGAGCCCACGTGATTGACCAATCTAGGGGAATAGATGTCGAGGTTCTCTTGAGTGCCCCTAGGGCAGTGGTTCCCAAACTGTGCGCCGCAGCACCCCGGTGCGCCATTAGGGCTAGCTAGGGGCGCCGCACACGTCTTTGAAATTTAGGGAAGATATCGGGTGTTGTAATCAATGTCAAAAATCGTAAGTCTTTGGTCGCCATGAGTATGTCATGTGGGTGGGGGAATTAAAAGCACCACCGGTAGCAGCGTCAGACAGTGTGATTTGGCCCAGCCGCAGCGCATAAATACCGGGGAGGTAAAGGTGGTGGTACCTGTCAGCCGGCATCGGGAATCGTGGGTTGGCCCAGCTGCAGCGCAACATAAAGGGGGTGTTAAAAGTGCCACCTGTAAAATCAGGATTCATGGTTTGGTCCAAAGCGTACAGCCGCCATACGCGCGTACGTGCTTCACGTAGTTTAGGCGGGCCAGGCATACGACGCACATACAGCAATGACAAGCGATATTGCTGCCCGGGTTCTGCCGCAACTCGAGACCCTCTTCTTGACAGATTAAGACAAGTAGGTTCACCCATGCGCATCGTCGGCGGTAGAAATGCAAAATAGAATAGTAAATAATGAATGGCATGTAAATTAAAATGTGGGCTGCAACGCTTGACTTTCCTGGCTTTGGCACTTTCTGGCCTCGCTGCACAACCGTGTTAGGCCGGCGAGCATCGGGGCTGGGCCTGTGCAGCGAGGCCAGCAAGTGCCAAAGCCAGGAATGTCAAGTGTTGCAGACCGCATTTTAATTTACATGTCATTGAGGAAGCGGGATAGTGATAAGGGCCTGCTGCTCGGTTCCGACAGGTGACAGTTCTAAGAAGAGGGTTAGGGCCTAAACTTCTTCTTAGAGCTGTCATCTGTCAGAGCCAAGCAGCCGGCCCTAATCACTGCCACTTCCTCAATGGCATGTAAATTAAAATGCAGGGTTCAGCACTTGGCTTGCCTTTCTTTGGCACATGCTGGCCTCGCTGCACAGGCTCGGCCCTGCTGCTCGCCCTCAGAATTTGAGAATTGTTTGCTGTTTGCGCTGGAAACTTCAGTTCTTGGCACTGAAGTCTAAAGTTTACACAACAACTTTTAAAGAAACTGGTTACTTTATTTTGTTTGAAATAATCACGTCAATATATTAAATAAAATCATTGCTTTGCTAGTTTTGTAAAGATTGGTAGGCCCCCCATGTCTAATTGAGTTAGCAAAGCTACTTTTTGATTTTTTAAAAGGACAAACTATTAATTACAGATTTTCGACAGATTTATGATAACACTGAACTCAGCAATACTGGAGAAAGTGATATTCAATATTAGCTTTTCTTCCAATGGTAAAGCAGTCTCTGACCTGCACGTGGCACAGGAAAAAAGGGGAAAGTTATCTTGACTTATGTTATGATGTCCATTTGATTTGACCCATGCAGTGACTCTTAGACTCTGTAAAATAGTGTGCCATGAGCAGTGTTGAGTCACTAATTTGCTCGGCACTGGCTCTCCTCTTTCAATGCAGGGCCCTTCTGTTACGTAAACTAAAGCACAGAATTTGCATAGGTTCTGCCATATTAGTTCAACCTTTGTGACACTGATTTTTATTTTATTATAAATATGAATATAATACCTTCATCAGCTTCATCATAATTAATGTCAGGGAGAAAACTAGAAGTACTCCAAAGGTAGGACTTACATCCCCACACCTGTAAAAAAAAGTGATATGATGGGGAGCCGCGGCCAATGGGCAATTAGGTCAAGGGAGCCGCAGGTCGAAAAAGTTTGGGAACCACTGCCCTAGGGGGTTGGCAAGGCTCCATCGGCTGCATCGGCCTTGGTCTGGTGTTAGATTCATGGATACCCTTTGCAACAGATGGAAGGTTTGCTATATCCTGCAGTTTTAAATTGGTTAACTGTATACCCTGCCGGGATTGATCAGGGGTCGGTGACCTGGTGAAGACTATCTTCTGTTTGCCCCTAGCTAATCTATCTTTTCCAACCCCATTTTCCAGCACCAGCACCTCGTTCTTGTAATTCCTGGTCCAGCGTCAAACGTGAGATTCCCCCAGTATTTAGAATGCAAACTGTACCTACCTGGCGATGACTTTCCCTCATTAAACATACACAACATGCTTTTGACCCATGTTCGGATTGTGATCACAATGATGCTCAGGCCCTCAGAAAGTGTGATCATCTCTTGAACCTGGCCTCTGTGCTTTTACCTGTCAAAGGTTTTGTTGTAAAATGCACACTGCTGCTGATCAAGGAGGTGGTATGTAGGTCAGACTGTCCAGTTGTGACTTGCTTCCCTGCAAGGCCCCTACATACAACACAACCTCTCTGCACCTGCCATGACCTGAAAGTGATGCTCGTATGGTGGAGATGACACTACCTCTGTCAAGGCATGTAAGGCAGTGCATCATGGTGGATATGCTCCAAAGGCTGTCCCCCAGCCTCTATTTATAGAACAGCTTGTGAGCCATGGAAATCCTGGCACAATGTTGCAGTGGCTTGGGGGGGACTGTGTAAGTGAGTAAGTCCATTGGTGTGGTATACCAAGGCCCCCCAAACCATGGCCCACAGGTGATCTTGGTGCACCTGCCAATCGACCAATGCACAATTGCCATCATGGCGAATCCAAGGGTATGCTGAGCACTTTCTGATTGGATCTCAACACCCATAGGGGTCTATGGGCTTCAGTCCCCCGTCCTGTGTGTCATCCCAGGCTAAGACCGCTTCCCCACACACACATACAGTCCTTGAACTGCTGTAGGTAGCTGGTCTGTCTTGTTTGCATATCAGCCCCCAGTATTTCACAGGTTTGTAAGAGACCATTTAGTAGATGATGAGTCTTTGTTTGTTTGTTTATTAACGGTCCCTGGAGCACTTGCATCTCCACTCTACCCATTCTTCTACGTTTCCAGTTACTTTTGCTGCAACAGTATGTGAATGCATTTCATTGAAAAAGACCTTTGTGATTACTTATGTAGACATTCCTGAAGCATGTATTCCACCTGTAGGAATTTCGTGACTTTGTTTGAGCAGAAGTTATCACATTGTTCATGTACACATTGCTGGGGGTAATTGCCCCAACAACCCCAGATCTGCATCTACATGAATGGGTGTATCCCCCCTCTAAACCCCAGATATGCATCTACACGAATGGGGGTATTTCCCCCAACCCCAGATATGCATCTACACGAATGGGGGTACTTCCCCCCAACACCAGATATGCATTAACATGTATGGGGTATTTCCCCTCAACCCCAGATATGCATCTACACATATGGGGTATTTCCCCCAAACCCCAAATATGCATCTACACTAATGGGGGTATTTCCCCCACAACCCTAGATATGCGTCTACACGTACGGGGGTATTTCCCCCCCAAACCCCAGATATGCATCTACATGAATGGGGGTATTTCCCCCAACCCCAGATACGCATCTACTCGAATTGGGGTATTTCCCTCCTAACCCCAGATATGCATCTACACGTATGGGGTATTTGCCCCCTAACTCCAGATATGTATCTACACATATGGGGTATTTGCCTCCCAAACCACAGATTTGCTTCTACATTGCTGTGGGTATTTGCCGCCCCCCTATTGACTCTACATTGCTGTGGGATTTTGCCACCCCCCATATTGCCTCTATATTGCTGTGGGTATTTGACCAACCCACATTGACTCTACATTGCTGTGGGGGTTTGCCCAAACCACATTGACTCTACATTGCTGTGGGTATTTGCCACCCCCCATATTGACTCTACATTGCTGTGTGTATTTGCCACCCCCACATTGACTCTACATTGCTGTGGGTATTTGCCACCCCCAATATTGACTCTACATTCCTGTGGGTATTTGCCACCCCCACATTGACTCTACATTGCTGTGGGTATTTGCCACCCCCCATATTGACTCTACATTGCTGTGGGTATTTGCCCAACCCATATTGACTCTACATTGCTGTGGGTATTTGCCCAGCCCACATTAACTCTACATTGCTGTGGGTATTTGCCACCCCCCTTATTGACTCTACATTGCTGTGGGTATTTGCCACCCCCCACATTGACTCTACATTGTTGTGGGTGTTTGGCACCCCCCCCCATATTGATTCTACTTTGCTGGGGGTATTTGCCCCCAACCACCAATTTGACACTACAATGCAAGCAGTATTCTCCCCTCCCCCTTTTGGCTGTTGTTGCGACCCTGCTTTCTGTTGTATTGTCTTTTGCGTGGTATTTATGTTATTCTGTATGGGTAGGTGTCGGACTTACCTTCTGCGACAAACGCGTCAGTTGCAGTTGTAGTATTGCTCAAAGAGGTAGAGTATAGGGATGACATGCACGATGGGATTCATGGCTGCACCGTCTCATTCACAGGAATTGTGTTGTGACGCGAATCGGAGCTGAAATACTCCCCTACTGGATGCTCTGACATGTTGGTTGTGGCGACGGATTCGGCGCATGGGAAGTACGCATCGTACTTCCGTGTTTGGAATGGTCCTTGGAAATGCCTCCGGACGACTCGATCTGCGTTTCTGGAGGCTTCTTGTTTTGAAAATGAGGACGGATTCGGAGTGACCGGGTCGTTCGGTAAGTCAAGGGTTTTGGGCATGGTACTGTGTCGTGTGATTTAAAACCGGCTCCCAGTACGAGTCGGTTGTACTGTCTGGCTCCGGTCGGATCTGGGATGGCCTCCCAAGCGAGATCGGAATCGGGCCCTAAGAGAGAGAGTTGGTCATAACAAAGTTGTGGTTAAGAGGTGAACTGGGAGAGGAGATCGCATCACAGGGTGATGAAGATAACGGTTGAGTGATGAGTATGACATGAGAAGTTGGAGGATATAGGAATATGGGGAAGGAAGGCGATAAAAAGATAGCAGCTATGTAGGTGGAAGAGATCGTGAGGCAGAGCTGTGGAGGTGGAGATGGTTAATGAAAGAGACATGGGGATGATATGATAAAATATATCTCTATTTTACTCATTTTGCACTAATTGTAGAGTTTATACCTTTAGTGATGTACTTCCTGTGACATCACCAGGGTCAAAGGTCACATGGCATCACTGCTGAGAAGACATAAAAGGCCATATGATGTCACTTTCTGTGATGTCACTGGGGTCAAACAGCAGTTGGTGTCACTTCTACTACCCCTGGCATACTGGTGAATCGATGTCCATGTCAGTTACACAGAAATGCCGCAAAGGAGGCATCTTTACAACAGAGTGTTGCCATTAAATAAATGGTTCTAAAAGCATGAGTTTAACTAATAAAACTATAAACAATGTGGCTTGGCGGCGCGGTCTGTATAACACTCTATTCGCCACGATGAAAAGAGTCGACCACACCTATAAAATGGATTCTCTTTTGGTCTCACCACATTCCTTTCCTGTGCCGTTTCTTGCAGACAATGGGATGCATCACACAGAATTTCTGACTGGCGCTGTTATGGTAGTGCTTGCTCTAAACACCTTTTACTACCGTAACATGGAAGCAGGATTCTTGAGGTGCCAATGTTTGACAAGAACGTTTGTGCACGTTTTGCATTTTGTTGTGCTGGCGATGTGGTGTGCTGCTTTCTGAGCTGGTGTCTTTTCTGCTACATTAATGCAATGTGATTCCGTTTTGTTGTTCTGCAGTGCAGTTTTTGTGTTTCATTCTGCTTTGACTGCTGTCTTGTAATGTGCTATGTTATGTTTTAATTGTGGTGTTATGTTGCTTTAGGTATATTATTGTGTTATGTTTAGTTATTTACTTTAGATATGTCAACAAACACTGGTATATTTTCAGCCTGAAGCAGCACATGCCTTTAGAGTTCCTATGACAAGCAACCCCTTACCACTTTCTAAGGTGGTAAAATAGCACTGCTCCAGCTCTTAAAACACCAGTCAGCCCAAAACTTTGGCCACTGCCAGTGCGCACTTTATTAGATACGGCCTAAAGTCTATAGCATGTATTTCATATATAAAAAGACAGAAAACATTAAAATACAATCTAAAATTTTGAGGAAACAAAAGTAGGAGACGGTATTCCTAAAACTCACATATATTAAACATTTTGTTTAAAAAAATCCTAAGATTGAGGTGCTGCTAATGCCTAATGAAGTACTCTAATGCATCCTCCGAATGTATGAGCTCATTGTAAAAATAATAACAGAAAATAAATGAATAAATGTTAGAAATTGGGTTCCTGGTTGATTGGGGTAGAAGCCCTGGTGAAGCAATAACCACAATCCTAGTCAGGGTAAGGCACAAGCACACCCTAAATTATCCTGTGCTCAGCCTCTGGTAGCTTGGCACAGAGCAGTCAGGCTTAGCTTTAGGGGCAATGGGTAAAGTATTTGTGCAACACTTTAAACAGTTAAAAAGTGAAAACACCACACAAAAATATTCCACACCAGGTTAGAAAAATAGAGCCTAATTTTATAAATAAAACAAGAACAAAATGACAAAAATCAAATGAGTAGAACCGGAGTCATGAATTTTCAGAGAATAAATAGAGCTTAAAAGCATAAAGCGCCAACTGGGGATATCTGGCTGCACTGGACCAGGTTAAATCCAAAATTCAGGCCGACCGCGATGGAGAGCTGGTTGGATACAGTCCCAAGTTAGTCCCGCTGAACCTGTATCTTCTAAAGTTTTTGCGATAAGAGTCCCATTCTTGGGGGGAGAGCGTCGCTGGCTATGGTCGGCATGGCACGAAGAGCAGGCTCAAGCGTCGCATGATCCACATCCGTGATGATCCACACTGGCGGATGATACTTGCAGTGTGAAGAGATGAACTTGTGGCGGCTCGCTCTGATTCTCTGTGTGAGCGACGCGGTTCCGGACCGAACAGGCCCATTAGCATTTGTGAAGTGCCCAAAAGCTTGACTTTAAGAGTTTAAAAAACACTTGCAAGGACCTGGGAGGTGCCTCTTGGTGGTCAGGAGCTCGTTGAAGGTGGGTCCAGGAGCTGTGGTGAGCCTGTTATGTGCCTGAGGCTTTGATCAGGAGGACAGCATACTAGCCCTTTGAGTCCCTCTGTGGTACTGAGTTCAAGATGTGTTCCAGGTCCAGTTCTTCCTATCCAGGCAAAAGGGCAGCAGGCAGCAGGTCAACACAGCAAGGGCAGCAGCTCCTTCAGAATGGCAGTCCTTTCAGCAGAACAGTAGTCCTTCTTCCTGGCAGAGTATCCACAGGTCCAGAGGTTTACTGAGGTGGTGGGGTCTGCTGTCCAGTACTTGTACCAAGTTATGCCTTTGAAAAAGGGGGTACTTCAAAGACATGCCTTTGAAGTGAACAGATCCCTGTCTTTCCTGCCCTGGCTCTAGACTCACTGCAGGGGGTCATGCAGCCATTTGTGTGTGGACAGGACACAGCATATTCAGGTGCAAGTGAGGCTGTGCCCAACTCCTCTCTCTCATCCTGCCAGGATGGCCCATCGGGTAACACCTAAGCTCCCATTGTGTGTGCTTTCTAGGAGTAATACACAAAGCCCACTGTCAACTACACCAGACATGTGATCAAAGACAGGCAGCAGACACCAAACAGCTAAAGTAACAAAAATGCTAACTTTATAAAAGTAAACATGAAACACAAGCTAAGCTGGGATGCACTCAATCTAAACACAAAATCAACAGTATTAAACAAATTACACAAGGTAGTTTTCTCAGGTGTGCACCCAGCGAGGGGCCTCTGCCCCGCCACCCAATTCGAAATAGAAAACAGGAGAACTAGGACGGATGTCCTAGACACTGGGTGCACTACCACAAATCACTATAAAAGTGTATACAATATAAACAGCGACATGTGAAACAAGTTTATCATGATCAATCAAAGTTTGTAGACGTAAACATGAAAAATGAATCAATGAGCAATGTTCGTAGTCCGGACAATAACCAAAGTGTTGAATGTTGCTCAATCAGTTTTATTTCCAAACAATGTAAGAGCAAGAGCGTCCTTCAAAATTGCTGTATTCAGTGATGACATAAGATGATGCATCAATATGGTTGATGCCAATGCATTTCGGGCATTACAATTGCCCTTCCTCAGGGGAATCTATAAACACAAATGTCAAACATAGTCGTAAGTATGACTTGCAAGTACAAACACAAAATATGATAAGAAAGGCTCAAGCGTAGGCTGGACATTTGATCAATAACCCTGTGCGGAAAGGACCCTACACAAAAAGCAATGTGACATATAGAAAAGCAGGAAATTCTAGAGTCAAAAACCTGGAGCTGCCACGCCAGAATATGAGTGTGTGAAATGGAAAAAGAAACCAGAATGTGCAAAATTAAAAAAGGACATACTGCGCAGTGCTTATCTGCGCCGAGCCCAAGTGAAGTAAAAGCCACAACCGATGCCATACGTGACAACGAGTAAAATGTATCCGTGCAAACGTTTTGGTGAAAAGGTCACGAGTGCAGATGAAACACACCTAATCATGCCATGTTATAATAAAACATAAGCCAAACTCCAGTAATAATACAATTTCTGTGGCTTGTTGCAGCTTGATGGGTCTTCTTCTGTTTTTATTCGAAAGCTTAGATGTTAATACCCAAAATGTTTCTGTTTTGTGTAGGCTGGAAAGAAGGCTTGGATCCAGTTCAAATTGAGCAGGCAAATCCCCTCGTGCAAATAGTAGATAACCAGTTACAATCAATCTAACTGGATCCAGTTGCTGGCAAATTAGTTTTTTGACATGCTACACTAGCCTCAGCTGGTCCACTGAATCTAGATTTGCCTACTATGTTCATAGATATTTTTCCCTCTAGTGGCTCACAGGTCTGCTATGCCATTCTGGCATGGTGTACCTGTCATTACATTTATTATTTCAGAAGACACTTGTCCATTTGAGGGTTTGTAAAGAAGAGGCTCCTTCGGGAATGGTCTTTTAATATCTTTATTGTAATATGTAGGTAACAAACGCCTCATCCACCCGTCAGCTCCAGGGTCTTCTCACAACTGTCAACCCGAAGGTGTTCTACATTCCACATCTATCATGACATACTTTGGCTCCACCACTGACTTCCATCTTATGCCAGATGCAACACATCTCCCTTCTTTAAAACAAAATAAACAATCATAATATTTAGATCCAACATTCCCTCATAAACTTCTCACTGGCAAACTACATGAACAACAAATTTACATGGCCTTATATACAAAACGTTGTAATAATACAAAATCCATACAATGAAAGAATCTGTACTTTACCCTAAAAGAATACATAAACATACCTAGGTTACATGACCTTGAAATCATTCCCCACAGTGCAATCACACAAAATCCTGGAGATGACCTGGTGCTTTCTTTACCCTCATAGAGCACCTTATTCCAACCCTTCCCTCTTTCTCAACAGCAGTTTTTTTCTCCTTTTCCTACATTTTTACCAAGGGGCCTTCCATTTCCTTCCCGCCCTCTTGAAGAAGTACACTGTTGACCATCTCTCAGAATCATCACCCTATTCAAATTCCAAATGTGTCCATCACTTACTTTTACTGCATTATTAAATGTCTTGATCACCCTCATTGGTGGTCCAAACCTTCTTCCTTGTTTCACGCCTACTGGTAATCTTATCTTGACCCAATCACCCACTGTCACATAGTCATCTTTACTGCCTGTCTCTTGTCGTAGTTCTCTTTTCTTTGCAGCAATTTTCCCTGCTGCATCTCAATCCATTCATCATTCCCCTTCAACACCCTCTCACCAAACCGAACAATCCATGGAGGACACACCAGGGAGTATGGGCTTCTTCCCCTGAATAATTCAAATGGCACTTTCCCAGTAACCAAATGTGGGGTAAGACGATATATCTCTACCTGTGCTTAAATCACCTCCCTCCAATCTTTTGCCTCCTGTTTTGCTATATGGATGGCTTCCTTGAGAACACTATTGAATATCTTCACAACACCATTGGATTCAGGGTGGTAAAGAGTGCACCTCTTATGTTTAATTCCCCTCTGTGACAGAAACTCCTCCATCTCACCCCTTTATCCATTAATAACGAATTGGATATACCTTGCCTAGCAAAAACTTCACTCAAAACTTTTACTACATTTTTAGTCTCTATACCCTGAGTAACCCTTATCTCCGGCCACCTAGAATAAAGATCAACCATCACCAGTGCAGAATACTGCCCAAACCTATTAGATACAGGACCCAGTATATCCAGTGCCACTTGTTCCCACGGACCCTCTGGTTGTTTCACCATCGCCGTGGGTCGAGTTCTCGTCACACTCCCCTTATCGCTATTCCTGCACTCCATCTGTTGTGAAACCAGTTTCAATACTTAATCATTACCCAGATATTCCTTCCACTCTTGCTCCAATATAACTCCTTCTGTTACCTCACACACTTTATAGTTATCCAGATCCCACTGATCTTCTTCCGTCAATCCATCATCATCATCCTGATGATCTTTCACCTGCACCAACAGGGACAAGCAGTCTGCCACCCGATTCTCTACTTCTGGAATATACCTCAATCTTGCAATGACACAAGCCATTTACCAATCCAGCTTGATACCACATCAAGTCCTTTTTTTTCAAAAAGTTCCTTTTGGGGCTTATGATCTAATAACTCCTCCAATTGATAGACCCACAAAATGTTATCAATTTCTTGACTGCCCAAAAAATACAAAGTGCCTTCCTCTCTATCACCGAATATCGTTACTCTGAACCCTTGAGACTTCTTGAAATAAACGTTATTGTTCTTTCTTACCATCTTTTTCCTGTTTGAAAACCATCCCCTAGCCCTTTCAGACTTGCATCTGTTATAAGGTATGTCTTATTAAGCATGTTAAAACTTTCCAATGAGGGCGCCTTGGCTACAGCCTCTTTCAAATCACAGTACTCTTTTCCACATAACTCTGACCACAAGACTTTTACCCCCTTTTCAACAAACCCCTCATGTTATGGGCTCTGCTTGAAAAGTGTGGAATGAACTTATGATAATATTCTGCCATTCCTAAGAACTTCAGTAAATATTCTTTATTTTCTGGGATAGGAAGGTTTTTAATGGTGTCCACCAATTCTTTATTTGGTTCCACTCCAGCTCCCGAGAATCTATGTCCCAAATACACAATCTCCTCACACCCGAACCTACATTTGCTCTTCCTCAGGGTTAAACCTCTCTCCTTAAAACATTTCAATACCTTCCTCAGTCTATTGTCATGATCTTCCCTTGAAGCACTAAACACCAGCATATCGTCCTAATAAATTCTAAGCCTGGGCGGAGTTCACGGAGTTCTGCTACGCGGAACACCGCGAACTGCAAACAAAAACTCTGCCGCGCTGCGCGGAGCTCCGCAAGCGGCGGAGTGCGTTGGATAAATGCTGTTCGCGGTGATTTTCAGTTCCAGGTGTTTGTCTGCACTGTGCAATCATCACAAACGGCACCATGCACAGCGCAAGTGGACACTGCTTCCTTTCTGCCGCCAGAGTAGATTTTTACTCGAGCGGCAGCTTTCTCAACGCGAACAGACAGTTTCTCAACGCGAGCGGTTGTGAGCATATGCGACCACCCGCAATGAGAAATCTGACCGCCTGCGTTGAGAAATCTCGCTGGGAGGTTGATTTTCCACACTCGCACTCGGCAACTTGATGTTGACGATCGCAAACGAGGAAAAATCTCGCCGGGAGGTGGATTTTCCTCGCTCCCGCTCGCCAACTTGAAGTTGATGAACGTGAGCGAGGAAAAAAACTCCCATCTGCGTAACTCCGCGAGCACCACGTAACGCTGAGTGCAGAAATCTCCGCAAACTCCGCGAGTGGAGCGGAGTTCACTGCCCAGTCTTAATAAATTCCCTCGACCCCCTCCAACACACTCTCCATCACTCTCTGCAATGCTGAGCCAGCGAATATCAAGCCAAACGGCATCCAATTAAACTTGTACACTCCAAAGGGCGTTATTAAGGGTGTGAGAGATTTAGAACCCTCCTCCAACTCTATTTGATGATACGAAATGTGCAGGTCTAGAGTGGAAAATACACACCTTCCAGTTGAGTCAGCATTTCGGTGATGTTAGGCAATGGGTACCGGTCAACAATGACCGCTTTATTCAGCCCCCTCAGGTGCACAAAAAACCTAATCTCCCCTGAGGGTTTTCTCACCAAAACTACCAGTGAAATCCATTCTGTTGCTTCCACTTCCTGGATAATGCATTCCCCCTTAAATCTGTGTATTTCCTCCTTCATGGTTTGTTTTATAGATAGAGGAGCTTCCCTCTCCTTGCACACCACTGGTTTAGAATTAGCATTCAACTCAATCTTTTGCACATACCCAGTGAGACAACCGAAGGCATCATTAAAAACTTCTGGGAATTCCTCTGCCCATCCATGTGATTTTGCCCTTTCTAAAACACCCTGCACAATCCCAACCTGACATCCTGCACTACTTTGTGATGCATCTTTCCTCCTTCTTAACACAATAGGTGGATCAGTATTGGGATCTAGCATAACTCCCAGATCCCCTGGGTGACCCCAACTAATTATGATGTCCCCTTTACATAAATTTTTCCTGCAGTTAAATGTCCTTCATATTCCAACTCACCCAAAAATTAATCTGCTAATTTTATTGGTTGGTTACCATATGCCAATGGCCTTATGTCAGCTTTAAACATTTTCACCCTGAGTACCAGCATTTTGTTTTAAAACGATTTTGGACCAAAATAATTTTTTTGCACCTGAATCAAATAACATTTTCAGCTTCATGCCATTCACATAAATCACATCCACAGGCCTCTGTTTTCCAGGATCAAGAACCTCCAATACAATTTGTCCACATTGTAATTCATCATAACAATTGTCATCTTGGTCACTATCCAAATCCACCATTTTTACTTTATTATTCTTGTTCTTTGATCAACAATTTTTTGCATAATGACCCTTTATCTCACAAGTTCTGCAAATCACGCACCAGGCTGGGCCCTTTTAATCATTGGCCGTATGACCACTTTCATTACATCTATAGCATCTTCCAGTGAATTTTTTTCTCTTTCCACTCTCACCTTTCTCACCTTTGACATCCTCCAATTTTACTTTATTAACCCTTTGTTTCGCTTCCTTCCCAAACTGATTCTTATCCTTCTTAATTACATCAACACATTCTAATTAATGTTCAATTATCTTTACCACCTGTAAAACTTCCTCCAATTTAGGATAATCTTTTAGCCAGATGTTATCTCTCACCCTCTCAATACAACACCCCAACATAAATTGATCCCTAATTCTCTCTTCAAGACTTCCTCCAAATTTACACATGGAAGTAAGCTTTCTCAGGTCAGTTACAACGTTCTCTACTGACTCTTGTGACCTTTGTACCCTAATACCAAAGTGGTATCTCTCCAATACTTTACATATCTTTGGTAGATAATGCTTGTCCAGTATTTTTATGCACACCTCATATTCATGAAGACCATCTGCTTCTTCCTCCTGCAGATCAGGTAGATGTTCACATACCTCCTGACGTTCTGAGCTTAGACAATGCAGAAGGAGAGAGTTTTTTTATCCCCGCACTTAATGAGGTTCAACAAACCCTTGCATAGTGCGAAAAACCTTCTTCCAAATTGACCATGTTAAAACTTGTTTCCCTGGTGACATAAAGAAAAATGGCGGAGGAGTTATTTTCTACATCATACTCTATTACTATCACCCCACCCGCTTGGAATAAAGTAGAAACAACTCTCCACAGTACCTAGAACCTCTACAAAATGCGCGTCACCTGATGACAAGCTAGCTAGCCACAGCAGCCACTCCTGAGCAGGCCAATGATAACATCACACACCTGTACAATTAACTATCCTCCGACATCAAACTTCAACTTTCCAGGTGTGTATATCACCACTGGTACCCTAGATATACTCCAGCTTGGTCACACTCTAAAACGAAAGGCCATCAAAATACAACAAAGTGATAAATTTGTGCACAACGGAAGATGAGATTATTTCAGGTGTGGTTGTCACCGCAGGCAAGCCTGTGCCAACACAAAACCTCAGAAAAGATTGCTTCCAGTGTGCGTGTCACCACAGGCATGCCTATGATCCACCACTCAGCGAGCAGTCTAGATGTTTGGAGGTGTGCGTGTCAGTGCAGGCACGTCAGGACATGCCAGAACTCCAGTTTACGGTGAGAGTGTGTCGGGTCCTCTCGTCACTGCACATGTCACAAGAGATTTGACTCCAGGGTTACACCAACACAACACTTGCTCTCGTCACAGAGCACGTTGCAGGAGTTATGGACACCTTTGCTCCCATGATATCAGTTCTACTCCTCCTTTGCTTCACCAACACAGCACTTACTTTTGTCACAGAGCAGGTCACAAGAGCAATGGACACCTCGGCTCTCACGTAATCAGTTCTGCTGCTCCTCGCGGGTGCCTTGATTTCTGTCACATTCCTCACGCATGAACCAACACATGCTGACCACATACCTCCTTGTGCCCACACACCAGGCAAAATTTTGCTTACTGTTCCCAAAATCCACCAAATGTAGAGTATGCTCGTCACATAGACCCTAAGTCCAGTCAATTCCATTTATCATAAAATAAAGCACTTGGTGTTGAGGCATCAGGTTCACTTGTCACAGCGATCCCTTTCTTCACACGTTGTTCCTCCAACTCGTCGCCATTGTAAAGAAGAGGCTCCTCCGGAAATTATCTTTTAATATCTTTATTGTAAGATGTAAGTAACAAACGCCTCATCCACCCATCAGCTCCAGGGTCTTCTCACAACTGTAAACCCAAGAATGTCAAAGACATTCTACATTCCACATCTATCATGACATACCCTGGCTCCACCACTGACTTCCATAATGTGTCAGATACCCCAGTGTTCACATTTGGAAATAACGTAACCAATGCCTCCCATATGCTTGGAGTTTTCTTCCAGCATCTTGGGAACATGTCAAGACTTTTTCTGTCTGGGGGTGTTATGATTTACTGGGTGAACCAATACTGGCTGAAGGGGCTGCCCTACATATGGCATTCTCTCTCATGTTATTTTGGCAGTATGGGATTTGCAACAAGGGTTTCACCAAAGCAAAGTGTTGGAAACTATCATTTTTTTCATGGCATTCCCCCATGGAGCCTGTGGAGTTACGGGCCTTGAAGGACTGGTTGACTGGGCCCTATGAAGTGAAGGAACGAAAGGTCACCTACCTGGTGGACCTCAAGACTTCTAAGAACTCGTTAAGGGTCCTACATGTGAACCATCTCAAGCCACATTTTGAGAGGTCTGAAGTCACTCTGCTCTTGATGACAGATGATGATGAGGAGGAGGAGAGTGAACCCCTCTCAGACCTCCTGTCTTCCAATGTGCAAGATGGGTCAGCGGAAAGAGTTGTCTTCCCCTCTACCCTGAACCATAGAGCAAGAGAGGTACTGTTGCCACATTTTGGCGCAGTTTGCCTCTTTATTCTCACATACCCCAGGATTCACTGATTGGTGTGCCTATGACAAAGACACAGGAAACAGCATGCCTGTCAAGAATAACATCTACAGGCTGACTGACAAAGTGAGGGTTGGCATCAAGGATAAGTTCTCCCAAATGTTGGATTTGGGAGTGATGGAGACCTCCACTAGTCCCTGGTCTAACCCCACGGTGCTGGTACCCAAGGCTGGCCCCCTGATGCAAAATAATGCAAAGCAGCGCATAACACAACTATGCATTACTTTGTGATCCTATACAACGCAAATCCTCAATTGTTGTGATGTGAGGTCATGTAACTTGCCTTTCTGGAAAAAAATCTGGGTCATGGGTCATATGATGTCACTTCCTGTGATGCCAGGGCCACTTCCGCTACCCCTGGCATTTTGGTGAATCAACTCCTATGTTGTTATGGAACTTCAGCAATGTCAATTATTGTGATGCTCTCAGGATTAAGGTCATGTAGCATGACTTTCTGGAAACATGAAGGATCAAGGGTCATATGATTTCATTTCTTGTGATGTCATTAACGTCAAAGAGTATGTGATTTCACTTCCGCTGCCCCTGGTATTTTGGTGAATCAATGTTCATGTTCGATACTGATGAAATGTCTGTTCATGTTCTCAGCCAATGAAATGGTTAAGCCAAGGAATTGTTTCATTGGCCCCGTTTGCAGTGAAGGAATCACTCAATGCATTATCCTTAGCTCATGAAAATGCCAGCACATGCCAATCCGCCTCCCTCCTCTGGTATTCATTGATGTTCATTTACAAGAGCCATGCAAGTTAAAATATTTTCATAAGTTCGTGCTGTCATTTTTCTTGCACTTTCGAAATCTTTTAATGGAGTCCGCTTTTGGTTCAAATAAATAAAAAAATAATCTGCTGATGACCTCACCTCCACATTCGTCCTCCTTCTATCTCTTGCTGGAATCCTCGTTCTGGTCCAAACAGGAATTTGCCCTCGAACTGTGCAGTAAAAACTCCACCCTTTGGGTTCTGCCGCTGCACAATTTCACAAGGTAAAACTTGGTGTATTGGGTGTAGGACTAAACAGAACATTCAGGGGCATATTACCAAGGAAGTGGCAGAGAGAGGCGTTAGCCGTCTTGGCTTAACGCCTCTCTCCGCCACTTCGGAAACGCCAGGCTGCACCATATTAACAAGGATATGGTGCAGCCTGGCGTTTCCCCCTGCGATGGCGCTAAGTTACACAACTTAGCGCCAATGCAGGCACCCTTGCACCAGAGTGCAAGGGTGTCTGCGGGCAGGGAGGTTTGTTTATGTGTAGGAAGGAGTTCCTTCCTGCACATAAACCAGGGCCGGTCCTATGATTTGCGAGGCCCTGGGCCAAAATGGAATGCGCGAGGCCCCTCTAATTTATTTAAGGGAATGCGCGAGGCCACTCTAATTTACGTAAGTGACCCCTTGCAAGGAGACCCATTCAGAGACACTGCGGGAGGCCCATTGTACAGGATTTTAGCGGCCCCACAGTTTTAACTTTCAGCCCACAAGCAATTCTCACACCTTCAGCCTGTTAGGTGTAAGAATTGCTTGTGGGCTGAAAGTTAACACTGTGGGGGCGCTAAAATCCTGTACAACGGGCCTCCCGCAGTGTCTCTGAATGGGTCTCCTTGCAAGTGGAACAAGGGGAAGCTTCTCTCCCCTCCCTCCCCCCCCCAGGCCTCCAGACACCATCCCTGAGGCCCAGGGAGGGGATCCCTCCCATGGACCCTAATTACATGGAGACAGGGAAACAACAGGGCACACGATCGGTTCGGGGCCCCATGCTGGTGGGCTGAGTGCGAGGCCCTGGGCAGCTGCCCAAGCTGCCCATGCCTAGCGCCGGCCCTGACATAAACAAACCTAAAATGCCATTTTGCAACTTTCATGTGTGCTGCTTCGTGCAGCACACATGGAAGTTACAAAATGGCATTTTGAAAACACGGTTTGTTCATTTTGCTTTTTCCATGTGTGCTGCACAAGGCAGCACACATGGAAAAAGCAAAAACGAGGAGAAATAAAGCATTTCTCCTCGTTTGGCCACCTTAAGACCAGGATTTTTCTGGTCTTAAGTTCGGCGCTGCCACCTATTATCGCCAAACTTGACAATAGGTGGCAGGGTCGACTTCAATGGGTGTTGCAACACCCACTGTACGCCCCCTTTCACGCTAAGTTTAGCGTGAAAGGGGCCCTATTATCAAGGCAGCGTTAAGCCACTTAACGTGGCTTTAAGCCTTAACGCTGCCTTGATAATAGGGCGCTGACCCTATCGCCACCACAACGTCACAAAAAGTGACGTTGTGGTGGCGATAGGGGCTTGATAATATGCCCCTCAGAGTTTTGTGTGGTGTGTTCACACTACATTGTTATATAAACATTGTTATATAAAGTTTCTTGTAGGCACTGTCATTTAGAATGCTGTGGGTCATGTGGAATGTTGTTATGTCATGGGTTGGAATGGGAGGGGAGGACAGAGAGAAGCGGTTGGAGTTGGATGTTACAGGACGTGATTTTGCTATGCACCAGTGGGTCTTTTATGGTTTACTGAATAAACCTATTACTCTCAAATATTGCCGACTCCTTCGCCTCTTTACAATGGCGACGAGTTACTAAGGGGACCCACTGTGCATTATTTTTCAACATTTTTGTTGAATCCTGTTTTTTTTTCGTCCGATTCATTTATTACGAATATTCGGACCTTTAAACTTTTCTGGATCGACGGAGTATATTTCTACACTTTCAGCATTTCTCCGTTTCTACTATTTACTGGATTTGCTGGATTTAAGGTACTGTTAAATTTTAATCCTTACTTCGTGGCAGTTGAGAATCCTCCTGTGTGCATCGTTCTGCAAGCTATAAGTCTCGAGCGTTTTCCTTCCTCGAGCGATGCTGTGCTGTGACGGCTTCTTGTGACGTCTGCTGTTCTTGCGTAGCAACGCCTTTCTTCTTCTGCGTGTCTACCACGTTACGCACGTCACGCAGTGGCCATTTTGGATTTGAAAGGAATTTCTTGCTTGAAGCTCCGGAAGCTGATTAACCTATTGGTTACTCACTGCAATCTTCAAGGGGTGCCTGTCCAGCTTTATTTATCTCCTGCGCACTTCCATCATCAGCGCATTACCTGCAGTGTACTTTACAATCAAATTGCGCATATTACAGTGATGCGCACACTTTCTTCTCTTCATTTACTATTGTGCATCTGTTTATTCAGTGATGCACACACTTATCAGCTGGTTGAAGCTTGATGTTCGTCACCCACTTTCAATATTTGTGTGTATTTCAGTGATGCGCACACTTTAAAATCTACAATTTAATTTATACATTTTTTTTTTTTGCCTGTTCCATTGTTATCTTCTGTATTTTACAAGAAGTTAATTTACAATGGCTAATGCTCAGTGTTGCAATCTACCATCTATTTTTTACAACTCCCAGGTAAACCTAAGCTCATATGGAAAAAATGGCTTGATACTTTTGAAAATTATTTATTAGGTATTGATGGTGTCAAGTTTTCTCCTGAGAGGAAAAAAGCAATTTTTTTTAGTTTTTGGGTACAGCTGCCATTGACATTTTTAAGAATTTACCTCCCATAGTTGGTCAGGGTGAAGGATGGGACGTCTACAAAGAAGCAATTACGAGATTGCAAAAACAATTCACAGATGAACCCAATGTTTTGATTGAGCGACATGCATTTCATAAAAGGAAACAAAATGTAGACGAGTCTATTGAGGACTATGTTGCAGCTCTTAGAGTGATGGCAGCAAACTGCGAATTCGGGGCTAATGTTGATTATTGTATAAGGGACCAATTTGTTTTTAATTGTGAGTCCAAGAAGATCCAAGAAAGGTTACTTGCTTGTCGTAACCCTACTTTAGCTGAAGTTTTAGATCTAGCTAAGGGTATCGAGAGGTCCATTCAATCGGCTAAAGTTATTTCAAATGAGGAAAATAAAGTTTCTTCTCATGTGTGTGCTATTCAAGCCAGTCAAAGATCTTTTAGGTCAGGATTTAATAAAAATAGTAAACTTAGTTGCTATAGATGTGGATCTAAGTCGCATCTTGCCAATTTTCCTGAGTGTCCTGCTTTAAAAAGGAAGTGTTTAAAGTGCAATAGGTTTGGACACTTTCAAACTTTATGCAAATCCGTGAGAAATTATCAAAATGTTTCTGTGAATTCACTTTCAGATGTTCAAGAGGACTTGGATAATTTACTATTAACATTGTATGATCCTGTGTTAGAATGTTCTATTAATAATGTACTTTTACCTTTTAAAGCACCGTTAGGGTTGTGCATATTGGAAAAGTAAGTCTCAATGTCATGGCAGATTCTGGATCTCCCATAACTATTCTATCTGATATTTTCTTTAAGGAAAACTGGACTGATGTAAAACTACAGCACACTGATATTAATCCTAAAGCTTTCGGTAATTTTGATATCAAAATGTTAGGATATTTTGAAGATACTTTAGAATTTGAAGAACGTAAAATTTCAACAAAGATTTATGTAGCTATTGATGGTAAGAACATTGTGGGATGGTATGACCTGGGTAGGTTAGGTATTATTCTATGCCCTGGCACAGATTGTCCTATTAGATTGAGGGACATTTCTGTCAGTTCAATTAATGCAGAGGAATCCAAAGTAGAATCTATTCTAGCTAAACATAAGTCTGTGTTTTTAAACAAAGTGGGCCAAGTTAAGGGTTTCACTCACAAGATCAAGCTCAAGGAAGGTGCAATTCCTGTACAACACAAAGTACGTATGGTTCCTTTAAGCGTACGTCAGAATTTGAAAATTCATTTAGATACTTTGTGTAAAGAGGGCATCATTGAATCTACTGATAGTTCACAATGGATTTCAGCAATTGTGATCTCGCTTAAAAAAATAACGAGTTGAGGCTGTGTGTGGACCTTAGGTCTTTAAATAAGAACATTGTTATTGATACATATCCTTTGCCCAGGATTCAAGAGTTATTGGCTGCCGTTAACGGGGCCAAATATTTTTCTGTCATTGATCTGAAGTCTGCGTATCATCAGGTTACCCTTGAAGATTCCTCCAAAGATCTCACGGCTTTTGTTACGCCGTTTGGGGTTTATAGATTTTTAAGGATGCCGTTTGGTCTAGCATCGGCTGCTAGTGTTTTTCAAAAACTTATTGAAGCACTATTCCAAGGCATCAAAGGTGTACAGTCATTTCAAGATGACATTTTGATTTTTGCTAAAACTGGTGAGGAACATAATAACATTTTGGAGTCTGTTTTGAATATTTTGGAATCCAAGGGTATGACAGTAAATAAGAACAAATGTAAATTCTTGGTGGAAGAAATTGATTACTTGGGACATAAAATATCCAGCCAAGGTATTTTTCCAAAAGCAGATTTGGTTAGTGCTTTGGATAAAGCAAGTAAACCTTATGATAAAGATTCCCTACGTTCCTTTTTAGGGTTAGGGAGTATTACGCCAGATTTGTCAAGGGATATGCTCTGGTCGTAGAACCATTAAGGCAGCTGCTCAAAAAGGGTCAAGTTTTGTTTGGACAAGTATGCATGACGAAGCTTTTGATCAAGTTAAGAAATTAATTGCACAGGCACCTGGTCTTAATGCTTTTGATCCCAGCGGCAAGTCATTCGTCACTGTGGATGCCAGTGCAATTGGATTGGGTGCTGTTTTTACGCAGTTAGTGAATGGCAGAGAAAAAGTTATCTCCTTCATTTCTAGAGGCATTAGAGGTCCTGAAAAACACTACAGCACCATCGAGAAAGAGGCTTTAGCGTGTGTGTGGGCTGTCGAAAAATTTAAGAATTTTTTGTGGGGACGTCCTTTTGTGCTTGTGACTGATCATAAACCTCTGGTTTTTATGATGGATGGAGTGAGATCTGGAAATGCTTCCTCTAGATTAGTTAGACTTATAGCACGTCTACAAGAATTTAACTTTGAGATAAGGCATATTCCGGGTGGAAAAAATATAACAGCAGATTGCTTGTCAAGGCTTCCTCCTTCTGAGGTATCTGAAGAAGATATTATTGATCACCACGAATGTGTGGTAGCTGTTGTGGATGCTCTTGTATCTTGTGATATGGAGATCTCAGAGAAAGAATGGTTTGAACTTCTTGATCAGGATCAAGTGTTAACGAAGGTTAAACAGTTTGTGGCCAATGGTTGGCCTCCTATCAAAAGTTTAGATTCTTGTTTTCAGTGCTTTGCTCAAGTGGCCAATGAACTTTCTATTGAGAATAACATGCTGTTAAGAAAGGATTTATTTATTCCTCCCTCTGGTATTAGGAATAAACTGGTCAATTTGGCTCATGTTGGACATCCTGGAGTTTCGGCCACCAAAAGATTACTCAAAACCCATTATTGGTGGCCTGGCATGGATGCAGTTGTTCAAGGTCTTGTGGATAGTTGTAAAGTATGTATCCTTTCAGATAAGCATTGGAAGGTATCCACCGAACCTTTAAGCACTCAAGAGATTATCCTGCAACCCTGGGAGAAAATTTCAATTGACTTTTCTGGTCCTTATGATTGTTTAGGCAGGGAGTATAGGTTTTTAATTGTTGTAATTGATAATTTTTCTAAATGGCTTTACTATACTTTTGTTGAGCATCCCAATACTGACGAAGTTGTATGTTTTTTGGATACTATTTTTAGGCAGGAAGGAGCACCCAAGATTATCATGTCCGATAATGGGGTGCAATTTGTTTCAGCTAAAATGCAGAGTTTTTAAAAAAGTTTGGGGTCAGTTCTGAGAGGGCACCTTTGTATTGGCCGAAGGCCAATGGTCAAGTTGAACGGGCTAATAGATTTTTAAAGAAGGCATTCAAACTGCTCTTGAAAATAATATGGATGTTTTTGAATTCCTTAAGGAGAAAATTTGGAGTTATCATATCACTCCTCATTCAAGTACAGGTGTATCTCCCTATTTATTGATGAGGGGTAGACAATGCAGAACTCTTATTACACCAGAGTTTGTAAAAGAGGGGACCAGTATGTCTTTTGAGGATTGCATTACTAGAGCAAGGGATAATTTGTGTATGTCTCGTGCATCTGGTAAGGCATATCATGATGATCATATGAATGTCAAGTGTAAGGTGGTTGATGTTGGTGATTGGGTACGTGTTGTTAAACCTCCTTCTCAACTTGTTAAAGGTTCTTCTAAATTTTCATTACCCTTTTTAGTGGAAAGGGTTACTGATTCTGCAGTGTTGTTGAAAAACAAAGGTTGGTGGAACAAAAGTGCTATTGTTGTTCTTAAGCCTGGACAGGAGCGTTGTTTTGGAAAAGAAAGAGAGGAGAATGATGGTACCTTATTTTGTGAGAATGTTGGAAAGTGTGATTCTGTGTTGAGCCCTGATATACGGTGTGATACCCAGGGTATTGCTGGGAGCGAACAGCTTGGGGAACATTTGGTTGTGGGTACTAAAGAAGTGAACATCGCTGAAGAGAATCAGAAGAGGATTGTCAGAGTTCCGAAGAGATTCGAAGATTTTGTTTTGGAATAGTTTTTTTTTCTCTTTTCTTTATTTTGTTTAAAAAAAAAAAGGGGACATGTGGTGTGTTCACACTACATTGTTATATAAACATTGTTATATAAAGTTTCTTGTAGGCACTGTCATTTAGAATGCTGTGGGTCATGTGGAATGTTGTTATGTCATGGGTTGGAATGGGAGGGGAGGACAGAGAGAAGCGGTTGGAGTTGGATGTTACAGGACGTGATTTTGCTATGCACCAGTGGGTCTTTTATGGTTTACTGAATAAACCTATTACTCTCAAATATTGCCGACTCCTTCGCCTCTTTACATTTTGCACCTTAGAATCAGGAAAGGATACATTATTACCACGTTTCCACGCACCACTAAATCAGACCCATCGTGATGTAGAAATCTATTACAGACGGGTAGTTACATCCGACATCTTTCGGGCAGTTGAGCAATATGTGTCCTTGGGGTGGGCAGTGTCTCCAAGAATAATGGAAATATTGCTCAACACTCCAGACGAGATCGGACGTGGCTGTGTTTGTAAAAGATTGTTTAGAATGGGCAAAATATTACTATGGAATTGAATAGCCCTGGGAGTTTTTGAGATGTCTCAGCTGTAGTTTGATTCAGCTACAACTGCCCACGCAGGAGTTATTTTATTAGATCGTGATAACGGATTTTGGGGCATATTAGCAAGACCCACGTTAAAATTATCGCCGTTTTAGCGGCAGGAAACTGCCGCTAAAACGGCGATAATGGGCTTAATAATATGCGCTATAGAATTCCAATAGAAGCCCAGGTTAGATGTGCAGGACATCTAACCTGGGCTTCTATTGGAATTCCATAACGCATATTAGCAAGCCCAGAAACTGCCGCTAAAACGGCGCTAATTTTAACGTGGGTCTTGCTAATATGCCCCTTTATTTCGCCAACACGCACGGAAAAAATGCAGCAGGGCCTGTTTTATTAGAAACCACAGCTGAAAAAAACGCAAGGTGGGCCACAGCCGGGGGGAGTCAATCCTTAGATGCGTTTCTCATACTGGCCGGGGTAATCTTCTAATGTGAAGAAAACTATGTCATCCGGAAAAAAGATGAGATTTTTGTAGTTCTATTTAAAGATGTTGTTAACTGTCCTTCTGGTTTCTGTGTCATTCTTATCTGACCCTCTTCACCGCATACATATCTTACTCTAATAGTTACTGCATTCTGGCAGACAGGTAAGGAGTAAATCTTGAGAAGGCAGCAGGAAGGCAGCAGGAAGGATGCTGTGTTCTTTAAACTGGGGATAAGTCAAGCAACTTCAGTGAGTGTCATTATAAAGCTTTTGTAAATGTCATATTAGTGAAGCACCAGCCATGGTGAGGCTGATGAGACCTGCCAGATGTGTCTTAGAGAATGAATAGCAGGGAGCTTTTTGGAGAGTCAGGAAAACGATCTGCTCATTGGTCCTTAGCTGACTGAAATGTGTGTTTCTTTGAGGCCTTCCCTGATCTTTAGGGCATGGACATGCCTGATACCCTCCTCCCAGCGCTCATGGCCTCATATTCCGCTGCGCCGTCGCTTTGGTCCACTTGTATTCTTGATTATAATTAACACCTCTACAACATTCCTAAGACATATATTTTATCTATTTTCCCTAGTGTGTGAGTGAACCTATTTTATATATATATTTTTTTCTTTTTAACTGACTTCGTTTGGACTTTAGAGGTCTTAGGGCCTGATTTAGCTTTTGACGGACAAAGTAGTGTACTTCGGGATGGTGGATGACATTATATTGGTCTTCTCGATGGAACTCCACCTGCAAAATTTAGAGATGACTACCAGCCCAGCCATCATCTCTGTAAAATGAAGGGAACTGCTGCTACCACAGTTCATTTCAATATAACAGAGATTTGGTGGATGGCTGCCGTCGGTTTTGATGGCCATTCGCCAAACCTTTGACATTTTTTTGTTGTAAAAACAAACTCCTAAAGTGACAGTTTGTTTCTTAAAAACAAAAAAAACTAATGACCACCCACAACCTAGCAGGGTATGGAGGTCATTGTTGTTTTTTCCTATTCCTCACCACCGATTTTCCTTGGCAGTGAGGGACAGGGAAAAATGGGCATTACACCATCCACTCTAAAAAGTACTACCCTAATTAGCACTAATACTCTGGACAAGGTATGGACTACCAACCTCTCTGTTTCCAACTTGACAGTTACACATTGTGTCTGGTCTGACCATTTCCTAATTAAATTCAATCTTATTGACCTGGCCATTCCTAAACCCCAGTCCAACTCTGGGTTAGTAGCTAGGAATTGGACTCATGTCAACATCAATGCCTTTCATAATTCACTGGCCTCGACTCTGCCAATAAAACAGAATAATATTGATCATCTAGAGGAAAATATCACAGCCTGGCTAGTAGATGCCAACAACTTCCACGCCCCTCTACGGAAAGTCAGGCTTGCCAGGTGTCACAATGCCCAGAAATGGTTCTCTGCCAATCTCAAACTGGCCATATTAGCCCTTCACCGGACTGAATTCAACTGGCAAAGAAATTACTCACCAGATAAGAGGGAGACTTACCAGGCCCAGCTCGAACAATATAAAAACTCTATTTTACAAGCGAAAGCTGTCTTTTTCTATGAAAAAAGTGTAAATTCTCCTAACACATCTAAGGACATATTCGCTATTGTGTATGAACTATCCAATCCCGACAGAGTTACTGTAAAAAATCTCCTACTCAAGCCTTTTGCGAAGTACTCAATTCATTTTTTGTCGAAACAATTAAAGAAATCAAAGACAGTATCCCTTTAAGTTCCCCTCCTGGAAACACATCCATGGTCGCTAAGAATCTCAATTCCTTAGTAGAACTGCCCATAATCAGTAAGGCACATTTTATTGACCTCCTAGCTAAAGTAAAATTTGGCTCGCCCTTTGATATCTGTCCTCCACAAGTGCTAAAAAGGAGTGTTCTCTCGGTTTCCTGATCCTGCCTTATCCTATTAAATTACTCCCTAACTCAAGGCACAGTTCCCAGTTCCTTTAAGGAAGCAATAGTGGTTCCACTTTTTAAAAAAATCGGTGCTGACCCACACACTTCAAACAGCTACTGCCCCATCTCATTGCTCCTCTACTTTGCCAAGATTCTAGAAACGCATGTTGCTAAATGTCTCTGGACCTTCCTGGAGGAAGCCATTTCCTCGAGTCCCATCAAGCAGGCTTCTGCCCGTCCCACTCAACCGAAGCAGTGATCTTATCAGTGTTGGATGATATGAGGGAAGAGGTTGATAAAGGTACCACACAGGCACTAGTGCTTCTTGACCTATCTGCAGCATTCAACACAGTCGACCATGAGCTTCTGGTCGACCGTGCCGGAGCTGCTGGTATACAGGGTATATTTGTAGAAAAACAAGGGAACCCAATAAATGGTCAGGGACCTTTGGTATGGACTGTTTTAAGTAACAATGGTCCCTAACAGACAAGTTATCAGTATGCAATGTATAAAATAGTGATACAATGATGACTATTTGTCCAAATGGACATGGTATTTTAATGTAAGGTTCGACAGAAAAAAATATATACAAGTGGGAACAAAGTTATAACAAGGATATCAGGCAACAGAAAGATTGTGGCCGACAGTTTCAACATTTAAGCCACTACGGATTAAATTTAGCGTATCCTGGCACATATTGATAAATTTGTTCAGTTATGTCAAGGTGCAAAGAGTCGATGACGTTTCGATCCCTCTAAAGGAATGCAGGGATCATCTTCAGGACAAGGAAATAGGTGCCTGAGGCTTTTTCCTAAGGGGGGGAAAGGGGAGGAGAAGGGGGAGAGGAAGGAAAGAGGATTAGGAGAAATCTAAGGATGGTGCCATCGGTCTAACACTTATCTCTAGAAGAATAGATCATGCGGAGTGCAAACAGGCACATAATAGGTAATGGTGCTTGGTATACAGGGTATGGCACGGGACTGGTTTGTCTCCTTCTTAAAAGACCATTCCCAGTGAGTACGTCTGTCTTCTTTCAGCTACCCTAAGGCCCAACTCACCTGCGGCATGCCTAAGAAATCATCCTTGTTCCCTCACCTCTTTAATTTATATATACATCCTCTAGTGAACACTCTGAGGAAAATGAAGGTGAGAGTTTTTAATTATGCAGATGATATGCAACTTCTTTTTGCTATCAACAGTTCATCAGACTCTAAAATGTTCTTCCAAAATACAATGCTAATAATCCATGACAGGATGAATAGCAATCAACTTAAACTAAACTCCAATAAGACAGAGATTGTCCTGGCTGGATGCACACAAAACCTTTGGATCTCCAATTTCTGGTCAACTGAAATGGGTAACCCTCCTCAACCAAAGAGCTCAGTTAAAAGTCTTGGAGTCCTTGTCGATAATAAACTCTCTATGAAGCCTCAAGTAGGAGCAGTAGTGCCATCCTGCTTTCTTCAGCTCAGGATGATTAGGAAAATTGGTAGATTCCTCACCCTTGAAGCCCTCATCCAAGTTATCCTCGCTCTAGTGATCTCACAAATAGATTATGCAAAACTCACTCTACCTTGGTCTCCTGGACTACCTGACTAAGAGACTGCAACTGGTACAAAACCAGGCGGCCAGGCTGATCTATCGGCAATCTAGGATGTGTCACATTACCTCCTTGATGAGGAAATTACACTGGTTGCCAGCGAAACAGCGCGTGGCCTTTAAGACTGGATTATAATTTTTAAGCCCCTCTATGGCAATAGCCCTGAATTTATTTCTTCACGAATTCAAAATAACACTCCCTCCCGTAACTTGAGGTCATCCCATCTCAATCTTCTGGCCATCCCCCCTCTAAGAAGAAGAGACTAGGAGGATCCAGTTTCTCTGTATCGGCCACTAGGCTCTGGAACTCCCTTCTTCTCAACATTAGAATACCTGTTGATTACCTTAGATTCAGGCAACTCCTGAAGACCTGGCTTTTTACACAAGCGTATGATTGACATCTTGTGCCATAGCCCTATTCCTATACTTAAGAGCCGAGAAACTGATCGGTGAATGAGCTCTGTATAAATAATTTTAAGATAACATAACATTAGGGTGGCTGATGTAATGTTCTTCCTCAGACGGCCACTACTCCATTGGGCCTTCAGAGGAAGTATTTCATCAATGGAGCCTATGGGGGCTCTGTTCATAGAATACTTAGCGCCTGCCAATATCTAAATGAAGCAGGTGGACAGAGGGTTTGGTGAGCAGGGTACTCCATCATGTTTGCTAAGAAGGGCCCTGTCTGTCAAACTCTAATCAGGCCCTTAGTCATTTTTTCAACTCGGCGTTATACACATAACACATACCATAATAGGCCAAGCTACCAAGTGTGAGGCACAAATTCCTTGTGTAAACTGAGTTTACCTTGTGGGCCAGATTACTTGGCCCTTGTGGGAGCCCTGTCACAGCTCAAGGTACAAATTGTGCTCTCTCTCCTGCATATCATTTATTCTCTGAAAAAACCAAAGGTTACAGGGACGTTATAGTTAGGGAATAGAATTAGAAAAACCTTAGAAATTCATTGAAAAGTAAGTGTGAGTGAGTGGGTGTGAGAGTGGTTGTATGGGTGTGTTAATGGGTATGTAAGTGATTCTGTGGGTATGTGAGTAGGTGTGTGAGTGGTTGTAAGGCAAGTGAGTGGCTGTGTCAGTGGCTGTGTGTGTAACTAAGTGGGTGTGTGAGTAGCTGTATTGGTAAATGAGTGGCAGTGTGAGTGGCTGTATGGGTGAGTGTGTGAGTACCTGTATAGGTGAGTGGCTGTATGAGTTTCTATATGGGTGATTAAGTAGATGTGTGAGTGGCTGTAAGGGTGTATGAATTGGTTTGTAAGAGTCTGTATGTCTGTATGACTGGATGTGTGAGTGGCTGTATTGATGAGTGAGTGTGTGCATTAGTGGCTGTATGGGTGAGTTAGTGGGTGTCTGAGTGGCAGTATGAGTGAGTGGTTGTGTGAGTGGTGCTATGGTTGAGTGATTGGTTGTGTGAGTACAGGTATGGGTCTGGTAATTGGTATGTGAGGGGCTGTGTGAGACTGGGAGTGGGTGTATGAGAGGTTCTATGGGGGTATGAGTGGGTGTGTGAGTGGTTCTGTGGATGATGCCATCAGTGATGTCATTTGAGATGTCATCAGTAATGGCACTGGCCATGTCATGAGTGATGTAATATGTGAGGTCATAAGCAGTGTATTGTGGGGGTGTAAGTTATAGTTTGGTCAGGTAACTATAACTGCTGAATTTCACTGTTTTTGTATGAGTGAAATCTGAGCCTAAATTTAAGTACCTGTAACCTTTGTTTTTTTCAGTGAATTTCTATGTTTTTAAAAAATTCTATTGTCTAACTATAACGTCCCTGTAACCTTTGTTTTTTAAGTGAATTTCAAAGGTTTTTCAAATTCTATTTCCTAACTATAATGTCCATGTAACCTTCATTTTTTTTAGTGAATTTCTATGGTTTTTTAACTAGTAGTCACATTTGCAGAGTGGTGGAGATAGGGGGCGGGGCCTCCGACCAGCTCTCTGGAATCCTGCTGTGTCGGACTTACTGGGGGTAACAGGAGGGCTTCTGGTCCCCCAAGAACCCTCAACATCCAAAAGGACTTCATCTCCCAACCAGCAGTGCGCCAGGAGGCGCGTTTGCAGAGTGGCGGAGAAAGGTGGCATGGCCTACAAACACCTCTCAGCAATTATGCTGTGTAGGACTTACTCTGGTAACATCAGGAGGGGCACATGCAGGTAAGAGTGGTGGGGCGGGTGGGAGGGACTCGACAGATGATGATGAGGGTAAATTAATTATTTATTTAATTTTTCCTCGCCACCCGCCATACTGCCCTTACCTACACTGGCCTCTCCTGAGTAACTGGAGGGCTTGTTGGCCCCCAAGGATACTCTAGAGCCAAGGGGACTTCGGGGCATATTATCAAAGATCTGCGATATTTATCGCAAAGCGCGCTTAGCGCTGTTTTTCTTATCGCCGGCTATCGCTGAATTTCCTCGCCGTGATAGCGCGGTATTATCAACGCGTATTGCAAAGGCGATAGGAAATCCAGTGATAGCATGTAAAACCAGCAATAGCGTGAGAATTCCAGCGCTAAATCAACAGCGCTAATGAAAAGCTTGCTAATAGGCAAGTGTATACTTAACCCAACAATCCACCCCCACTGACAAGATGGTTAAGGCAAGTTTTTTCAGGCGTTAAGTTCCAGCGATAAGCGCGGTTAGCGCAAATTTTCCTATCGCTCGCGGGCATTGATAATAGGGGAAAGTTGTGTTTGCGACTGTTTCAATGGAGTTTTAGTCGGGAACGCCTACTTTGCATGTCATTAGCGATATATATCGCTGACATGCTTAGAGGTAAAAAAACAGCTGCTATCGCTAATAAACTCACGCTAAGGCCCGTTAGCTGCAGCTTGTTAATAGTGTGATAAAAATATTGCCGCATTAGCGGCAGAAAAGTGCCGCTAACGCGGCGATAAAGGGCTTGATAATATGCCCCTTCATCCCCCAAACAGCAGTGCGCCAGGAGGTGCATTTGCACAGTGGTGGAGAAAGGGGGGTGGCCTCCGAAGTCCTCTCAGCAATCATACTCTGTGGGACTTACTGGAGGTAACCCGAGGACTTGTTGGCCCCCAAGGGCCCTCTGGAGCCAAGAGGACTTCACCCCCCAACCAGCAGTGTGCCAGGAGGCACGTTTGCAGAGTGGTGGGGAAGGGGGCGGAGCCTCGGGTGACCTGCCTGTCCTTTTAAAACATTTTATTCATTCATGGAGGGGGGCCACGTGGCCCCCACTTCCCTGGACCAATTTTGGCCCTGGGGACTCCATTCCCCCAGGGCCAGGCCTATTTTGAATATGGGAGGGGGGCCGCGTGGCCACCTCTCCCAGGCCAATTTCAGCCCTGGGGACCCCATTCCCCAATGCCCGGACTCCTCCTGGGCCGATATCAGCACCGGGGACCCCATCTCCACGGTCCCTGCAGGCTCCCCATGTCCTGAGGGAGCCAGCATTACTTTTGGACAGAGGGAGCTGCTGAACATGCTTTCACTTTCTGAAAGCAGAGCAGTGTTTGCTATGGCTTGGCGGGAGCGGAAATGCTCCCGCCAAGCCATAGCAAACTGCAACGTCCTGGGGGTGTTCACACCGGGACATTGCAGGAGTCGGCCCTGGGGAGTGGCGGTGCCCAGGGCCATGTATGGCTCCAGGAAGGGGGCTGCGCGGCCCCTCTCCTTTGTTTTATTTTGGGCTGGCCTCAAGTGGGGGCGGTCCCCAGGGCCAAGAACGGCTGGGAGGGGGGCCACGTGCCCCCCTCCAATTATTTAAAATGATGATGGCACGGGGGTGGTGGTGGTCCCCAGGGCTTGGAGGGGGTCTCTGATCCTGCCCAACACATATTCATTTTGGCCCTGTGGAGGTGGTGGTCCCCGGTGCACAGGTGGGTCAAAGAGGCCCCCGATTTATAATTTGCATATGGCCCGATGAGGTCATGTTCCCCGGGGCCTGGGGGTCCGAGAGGCCCCCGCATTAAAATAAGTGAGCCCCGGGAGGTGGTGGTCCCTGGGATATGATAAGCCCCAGGAGGGGAGGGAGCCCGTGTGCCCCCCTCCTTTATTTGGGACATGCCCCCGGGATCTGGCCAACACGGGGGCCTATAATTAATGAAGTGCAGGAGACATCTCTGTTTTTTTTAATTTTCAGCACAATTCGCGGATCCAGCTCAACTTCTGTCAAACTTCTTTAAAAAAAAAAACGTTTCGGGCCCTGTGGGACCCTCCCATGAGACCTAGGGGGTCAGAGTGTTTCTACCCTTCCCCCTTTTCTTTTTAAAAAAAAGTTTTTCCTGTGACTCAGCTCAGCCGAGTCACAAGATTGCTGCCAACACTTCCTGGTTTGAAGTATCGGCAGCCAATCAGATCTCAGCACGAGATCTCGCATGGGGTCACGTATCCTCCGCATACCCCGTTGTATATCTGAAAAACCTTTAAATAACTCCGCAACTACTGAATGGAATTACATCATTTAACAAAAGGGTCGCTTTCTGGACCAACAGCTACCTTTCTGCCACGTTTTGTGTAATGTCGTTCAGCTGTTTGGGCTGTAGCCTTGTCTGAAATTCCTATGTAAATTAACATGTGGAAAACACGTTTTTGGACATCCCCTGTTTCTCAACCTCCGCTTGATGGATCAACCTGAAACATTCAAGACAGCAGCTGAAGTGAGCGTCGAACTAGGTTTGAAAATTTCGCGAGCATTCGTCAAACAATGTCAAAGTTATTGGCAAATGAAAAAACGCTCTTCCTTTGTAAGCTACATCATAACTATAACTACCTACTGTTGACCGCCAGTAGGTAATTGAGATTACCTAGATATGGATTGTTTGATACATTGTCAGGCCTGGGTGGAAGTAACCTGCATGTAAACAAGTTGGTTGGAGTTCTTAGAGTCATTCATTCAGTGCCCTTATTGTCTATAATCAGGGTCTGTGTGTTCAGTGTGGACATTTTATTTGAAGGACTTATTTCTCCTTTGCTGACATATCTTTGTGTGCTAATAAGTGCTACCAAGTTCCATGTCATGTGGCACAGCTTCCGTCAACCCTTGCACTGCATGCAGAACTTGTAATCCCATACTTACAATAGGAGACAAAACGTCACATCCCAGAATACCATTCTAGCTAAAAAGCATGGACTATCTCACATTGTGATAGGTAACACAGCATCACCTAGCAGCACTGGATCATGTACTGCTATGGTGCAGCACCTGCCTATAGTTTTAATGCATGTGCAGCAGATCAGATCCTTGTTGTACTCGTTTCTTCAGCAATTATTTTGCTCAAGCCATGTTAACATTTCTTTTAGTGATTTTTTCACAGTTCCCCTTCTGAAATAGTCTTAATTTTATCCCAAAAGGTGACTTGCAGTAATTCACATTAAGGGAGCAAACCAGTAGGCTCAGTTTATCCATCAAACGTGCAAATTTACATTATGCATTCAGTTTCCTAGATTATCTATCTATCTATCTATCTATCTATCTATCTATCTATCTATCTATCTATCTATCTGTCACGTCAAGATACATAGAAGTTGAGTTACGTATTTTTGTGATAGATAGATACAGCCTTGTAAAAAACCCAGGTCCGTGCACCAATAGAAGGAGTGAAACACACAGTGGTGGCTCCTCCGCTAAGGTGGAGTAGCGTCGCCCCACTGCTATTTCAGCAGTGCCAAAAATAAAAATAAAATGATAATAACAGGACGTTATTATTACTTTATTTCTCTATGCGGGAGTCGGGCGGGGCTGGGCTCTGTGACACCAAAGCGCGGGAGGAGTGGTTTGCACTGCTCTAAGTGTACATGGCGGTTTGGCACTGCCTGAGCGTCCAAACAGGATGCTCAGACCAATCACGACGCTGCTCCTGCAGCTTCGTGATTGGCTGGGAGAGTCCGGAAGCCTGGGTGCTTCCAGCACAACAGATAAAGAAGAGGCGTGCAGCAGCGGAGAGGCGGAGAGGCGGAGAAGGTAAGTTTATTTTATTTCTTTAATCCACCACCCCCTTTCCGAGACAGCTGCCACTTGAAACACAGATTGGCTGCTTTTAAGAAACCAAATTAAATTAAAAGTCACCTATTGAGAAATGACGAGTTACAAAATTGTCTATTATTGGTCCTTTTTAAAGATGCAAAGCAGAATTTACTGCAATAATGAAATGATGCAATTCCCTAATATATATTTCAATAAAACACCAGAAAGTAGCTTTATTTCATAGTGCTACTTTGGGGATCTGTGTTTAAACACTTGAATTTATTTGAATAAAAAAAGTTTAGATTTGATGGCATTGGGCCTGATTCACAAAGGTAACTTACACATTTTCGTAAGTTTACTCTTTATAGTATGTTTACTATTTTCTGTATTCATAAACTCCGAGTGTAAGCTTACTACAAAACTGTAAGTTCAAAGTCTCCACCCCAAGAGTAATGCAATTGGCTTAACCTTGTGTGGATGGGTGACATCCTACCCTAAACCCCTTCCTGACTCTCCCTAAACTCCGCTTATTCCTCTTTAATCCCATCTCCTGTAGTAGTAAGTCTGCCCCTTTTCCCTGTGTCACTCCCACAGTTACAACTAAAATCTATACTTACATGTGTGGAGACTCCAAAGTCGGGGCAGAGAACTCTGCACATATAAGTATGGGCAAACTCATACATTGCAGTATGTTTTGTGGTACATTTTGTAGTACTACAAAATATACTATAACGTGCAGTTTGTGAATCAGGCCCATTGTGTTTAAAATGTGATTCAGCTCATTTGGTAAAGATTTGGATCATCTTCCTCCTATTATCCCACTGGCCCTTCCAAACCAACTAGTGCTGCATAGCAAGGGTCCCCACTGCGTAAACGCGTATTGGGTTCTAATTGGTCCTAGCTTAAGGCTGCCCAGCCTTGACTCCTAGGTTTGCCATGGGAGGCAGGTCACCTGGCTGTTAGCATTAGTGTTCCCATTGGCTACACATCACCTGATTATTAGGACTATGGCTCCCATTGGATCTTGGTGACCTGACAACTAAGGTTGTCCCTCCTACTTAAACAGATTCAGGTAAAGAGTGACAAGTTGAGGGTGCTACCTGTCAGGGCCTGGAACGGGGCTAGTGACAGAAACTCCCTTTCTCCACCTATAAACCACCAGATAAGCGGATGCTCATCACTACAGGGGATAACTACTATTTGGCTCTGGGAGATTAGTTTGCCTGGGTACAAACCCTCATGTATATGGTGAGGATTGCTGGTGCTAGGATCTAAGGGGCTATCATCCCTGAATACAGTCCACCTACTGGGCTCTAATTATCACTCCTGGCTACCATGTATGCTTTTATTACGCATCCTTTACCATGCTTGCCTTTACCACGCATGGTAAGTATACTTGCGCGTGCATGCCCACACACACACACACACACACACACACACACTGATGTCATTTTAGATGTTTCACTGATGTTATCAATGATATCATAGCACGTCATCAGTGATGTAATATGGGAGGTCGTAAGCAGTGTACGGCGAGGGTGAGAACTATTCTCTGGGTGGAGGGAGTACCTTGACCATGCCGCTGTATGCAGAGGCCCAGCTCTTTCCTGGCTTGCTTCCTAGCTGGATCTAAATAGCTTGAAGAGGCCCTCTGTGGTCCTACTTTGTGCTGTCCCCTCTGTGTGTGGAGCTTTTGACCTTGTGCCATTAGGGCTCCCAGGTCACAATATTTCCAGTTACTTCCAGTTTTCTAGCTAGGGGCAAACCTTTACTCTGAACTTGGAGACAAAGTATGTTTCCAGAGACACTTGATTTTAATACGTGAGTCTCTTGTTCTCCATCCTGGCAGTTTACCTCAGTTATATTTTGCCATTTTATAATAGATCGTGATCAGCAAGCGGTTTAGGGTTTGCAATTTTCCTGAGATGATTGTGATCCTTTTTGTGCTCACTTTCAATTACGAACAGCACAGCGCTATCAGTCATGTGGACTGTTTTTATTCTGTGTAATGTGGGTGCTCAGTCTGCAAAATGCATTTCGTTTGTAATATCGCTTCATTAGATTCGTGTGATTTACGTTGGTTAGGTACTATTTTTACTGTGCATATATTTATGTATCTATGGTGATATCAAATTGTTGTTCTTTATAGAAAAAGTAACATCTCTGATTAGCTATTCCATCTTTACTGCAACTGCACTGAGGGTGTAATACTGTAACCAGATTCGGCCTTCACACCAATTTTTTAAGGTTAAGCCTTGATTGCTCGACCAGCCCCCCTGAAATGTCAAGGAGAAATGAGAGACTAAGGGGGTCATTAGGATAGCGGGCGGATCGCCACCGCCCGTATGGCGGTGGCGATCCGCCCGCTATTTCCCACCGCCCGCCTCACATTTCCCCACCGCCATATTAGTATGGCGGTGGGGACCCAGGTGGACGGCAAGACCGTCCGCCGGTTTTCCGCCGGTCGACCAGTTGACCGTGCGGAAAAGGGGCTGGATATGGTGGCGGTGTCTGCTAGACACCGCCATCCATATTATAATGGGCAGCGGTGCAGGGCTTTCCATGGCGGAGACCCCGCCATGGAAACCCAGGCGGAGTTTGCTTTCGGGGGCCCTTTGCGGGCCCCAGGGTTTTGGTGGGGGTGGGGGTGCACATGGGGGGTACCTATGGTACCCCCCTGCATTTTCATGGACATGGTGGCAGCCACCTCGCGGTGCCTGTCACCTTGTGCATGACGATGCACACAGTGCATTCCCAGCATTGTGGCGGGCGGTGCTGTGAGCACCGCCAGCCACAATGCTGGGAATGGAGGATGCCACCGCCACGGTGGCGGTGGCATCCTAATCGCCTGTGCGGGACTGCCGCACCACTGGCGGCCAGTCCCAGCACCGCTAGGGTGGCGGGCGGACGAAAGTCCGCCCGTCATCCTAATAGGCCCCTAACTGTTTGACATAAACTTAGTCCCCCGTGGCCTGGTTTTTAGGGAACACTTGAAATTTTCCTTTTGAAAACTGTTGAATTGTGCTTGGGACTGCAACCACCAGGGAAAAACCGGATGATCTTTAGCTAATAATTGCACGCTTGCAATGCCCTGCATTTGTGTTTCTTGAATCTATGCACACTTAAGCCTCACTCTCCTGGAAGCATTGCCACTCTCAATGAATGGAGAGAAAGGGCCACTGGAGATGGGGAATGTAGGAAAGAAAACCCAGAGCAGCAGTGTGACCTTTCTCTGGCAAGTTCTGCAATCAAGATGAGACTGCAAGGCTGCTCCGGTGCTGAACCTAACTCAATAATTCCCTCCGGAAAAAAAAACCTCTCCTTTCTCTTTTGGTGTGGATGCCAATTATGGTCAGTATTAAAATATCAGAACTTCCACTTATTGGGAGCTCTTACTTTGACCTGGAATTCTAAATTCAAGAGCGATCAATTTTCTCATTCATATTCATATTGACGATTTACCAATGCAATACATTTCAATTTTAGCTTGCATTTGGCAGCATTTCCAGCACATTTATCATGTAATGAGTAACTGAACAAACAATGCAGTGAGCTCTGCTGTGACCCAGATCACACTTGCAAAATGAACTGTTTCACAGTTACTGTCAGGGAAGCCCTATAACCTGGAGCAACTAGACATATGTCTGGGGTCATGGGCTTGTTTCATTGCAGCCGCGGCCCATGCAGGTAAGAGCGGTGGGTGGTGGGGCCGGGTTGGGGGGGAGGGGGCATTTCGGAGGACGATGATGAGGGAAAATTAAATTATTTATTTATGTCACCAAATTACCTGTTACTAGAGTTTTAATGTATTTCAGCTGATCTTTTTACACTACATTAGTACGTATTTATATTGAGGAAGATAGCTTGAAATATGTTTTTCTTTCAGAAACGTTTATTAGAATAGTAAGTGAACTGCGCAAATATACTGTTTGGTGGTCTGCATTAAAAGAAAAGAACAAACTTCATTATGTACTTATAGAATTTTAGAAACAAAACATGCTTTGCTTTCTTAAAAACATTCTCTCTTGAAATTGGACAGATTGCTGAAGCTGTTCACTTAAAGATGCATCTAGTAATGGGAGCAGATTGTCATCAGAATGATTAGGTTTAGGTTCCAATAAATTTGTGATAAAAAAATGGGCAATGGTCAGGACCTGAGGATTATGCGAGTCTGTGACTGCATTGTTTACAGCATAATAATTGATATACCACATTTGCCTCACAATTCGCTGAATCATTTTCAGATTTTGACAAGAATGTTGTTTCTAGTTCAAAGTATTACAAATATTATTGGCAAGAATTTGTTGTATGATGCCAACATCCCCTTGCATCCTGTTTATAATTTTCTAAGACAATACACATTAAAAGACATGCATCTCTTATATTTAAATGGGTGTGTCTGCGCGTCTGTGCGCTTTATCATTTTGCCAGTTCAGACTTTAATAATAGCAAATAACACTGTTGTGTTTGCAGTATTGACTATCAATAAATCCATTAATCAATAAAACTGAGCCAAAGGTGGACAAAGGAAGTTGTTCTGGATCTTTAGGGGGTGAAGGGTCACTTCTGAAATGAACAGATGACAGGCTACAAAAATGCTATTCTTTGAAAAAAAGAAAATGAACCTTGAAGAGATGCGAGGTTAGTCAATAGAAAGGCTTGTCGATAAGTTGGCTGCAATCTGGCAAGCACAAAACGATGAATCAAATATTTACATAATCGGATCTTAGAATGGCTCACTTATCTGAGCCTATTATCTCTTAGCTGACAAAATCTTCTCCTTATTCTTCTTCCTCTTCTCATTACTATTATTATTTATTAGTATTGTTGTTATGGTTTTGTGGACCTTCCCATCATCAAATCAAAGTGGTTCTTGCTTTCACACTTTTGTAGGACCCATTACAGTATTACAGGGATCACCCAGACCTCCACATACACTGTCAGGCCCTGGAGGGCTTGTCAACGCTCCGATCGGGAGTGGAAGAGCTCGGGGACCACCGGCAGGGTTGAGGTGGCCATAGTTGCACAGATGGTGGGCCTACCGGGGCCTGAATGATGGCAGAGATTGTGGGGTGAGGCTTACTGTGGTGAGGTGCTACCAGCCCTGGGGGAGTTGAGGCCTGGGCTCAAGAGCAGAGGAAAGGTGCTCTTGCAACATTCGGAGTTCTGTTTGCACACTGCCCCTAAATACCGGCACCAGTGGAGGATTGTGTACCTGTGAAGGGCCTGGAAAGTGATACTGCCTCTCGGTGGTGGGCCCACTGAAATGGTTGCTTGTCCACCTGTGTGGACTTGGTGGCTGGGATCCTGCAGGGAATGCTGGGTCTCCTGTGATTGTCCGTAGGAAGCAGTGAACTCCACTTAGCCCCACACCCCTGACTGCGGAGTCGAGGGGTTCCTTCGACCCCATATTCTACCGATGGAATTACTGGCGAGGGCATGTCATAGCGGCCTGTTGAGACTTGAGCTGGGCCGGATCACGTGGGCAGACGATTGCGCTCTAGAGGGCTGAGTGTTGGACGGAGAAACTGATCTGGCCTCCATTGAGGTGAATACTTGTGACTTTGCTAGCTGAGCTGAGGTAGGTGTGCCTATGAATGTGCCCTACTTGATGTCACAATAGTCACTGAATTACAGGAGGCCTTGCCTGTTGGACGTCCATTGCCCTGAGCGTGTTCGTGATAGAGAGGGCTTGGTAGTGGTGCTGGCATGCCGTCAACGGTTGGTGAGTGGGGCTGTGCTGGTGTGGCGAGAAGTGGAGATAGAGCAGGGTGGACCGCCTGCCATCTGGAGGCAACTGTGATTGTCGTGATGATACAACCATATTCCTCGAAAACTAGTGAGGTCTTCAGGCCCCACCTTCTCAAGAGCTGTGTCCTTCACAGACTGGGGTGCTCTTCAGTGCAGAACATTTGGTGCAAGACACTAACACCAAATTTGCGGATCTCCTTACTGCTGTGCAGGGCCTGAGGATGACGTTGGAACTTAAGTTGGACATGTTGATCATTGACATGGAATACATTCGAGAGGAACACAATGAATTGAAGGAGAAGGTGGTTACGCAAGAAACAGCCATATCAGAACTGCATCCTGCAGTCTCGATGATGCAGGCACAGGTTCTGGCACCCCAACGGGAGGTTACAATGCTGTGATGACGAGCGGATGACGCGGAGGGACGGCCACTCAAAATAATATCCGTGTAGTGGGTTTACCGGAGAAGGTGGAGGGGCTGAACATGGACCTTTACATGGAACAGTGGCTGGCACAGACAGTGTTGGGGGGAATACATCCACCATCTTCTCCATAGAGAGGGCTCACCAAGTGCCAGCCAGAACCCCTCCACCAGGAGCACCTCCATGCCCAGTAGTAGTGAGACTTTTTCGTTTTTGTGACCGGCACAATATCAAAAACGCAGAGCCTCATACTACTCTGTAAAGTAACAGATTTGACAAATTGAACTTAAATATGCCCTGATGTTCCCGGCCAGGCTTAAAGTACTTGATGGGGACTGAGCAATCATCTTCCAGTCTTTGTGGGATGCTTGTGTGTGCCTGGAGTCCAAAGAGGAGCACCCTCCCATGAACCAGCTGGAGTTTGATGGAGGATTGAAGACAGTACAGAACAGGTGTCGGATGGCTCGTAGGTCACGGGCCTGTCCAACCAGGGAACAAGCGGGTCAGCAGTGGGCGCAGGTGGTGGCCTGGGAGAGACTGGGACACCATCGCTGTGTGGCTCCCTTCCCGAGGAAATGTCGGAGTCTCTTCTAGGGTGGTCCCCTGGTCCTCCCTATGAAAGCCTGTCTTCTTAGACCCTTTGAACCTTGCTATGATCCTTGTCCTAGGGCTCAGGAACAGCAAGCAGTGCTGGCTCTGATGGTTTGTATGGTGTGATCGGGGGGTGCTCGAGCAGGATGAAGGTAATGGATGTATACTTGTTTTGGCGCTAGGTTGCTCATGGACTATTGTGAGTGTTCTTATTGGTTGGCATGCACTACCCCAAATTATCCAATGGACTGTTTCTACTATATTTTGCATGGTTTGTGGCTGATCACAGTGCGGTTGCATGAGGCCCTGGGGAGGGGAATTTAAGGGAATTGTTTTATTTGCTCACATGTGTGTGAATTTGGGAACGGTAGCTCACCCACTATACCCCGGAAAGTGCAGTGAACATACATGTATTGACCCTACATGACCCCGCCTTGTTACAAGTTACTCATGTGGAACATGAGAGGTATGGGTTTGTACTTTTAGTGCCACAGGGTCTATGCCTACCTCAGGAGATGGCAGGTACATTTTTCCTGTCTCCAAGAGACACACCTCACAGAGGCAGAACTTACCAAACTGCGTAGGCGATGGAGGGGTAGTGCTTATGGTACGTCCTTTTTGGGTTTCGCCAGGGGGGTGTTAGCGTGGTTAGCCCAGGGAGTTCCCTTTACAGTTGCTCACAACATGATAGACCCAGAGGGCCTCTTTGTGATTGTGGGAGGGACATTAGGCGGGCTCCCCCTGACGTTGGTAGTGCTGTATGCCCAGAACACAAGAAAGGGGGGCTTTTTTGCATCCCTAACACCCACACTGCTCGCTGACTCTGCAGATCCCCCTATTAGGTGCTGAGACTTCAATGGGGTCATGAACCCCATGATAGATAGTACTACCCCAACCACTCCCAGGGGCGCAGGCAGGCATGGTTGTGCAACATCTACACACATGGGCGCTCAACATGCAACTGGGGGACATTTGGAGGTTGCTCCACCCGGTGGACAGGGAATACTCCCATTATTTGCCAGTGCACATACTACACTCCAGAAGGGATATCATATTTGGCTCCCCCACACTGATTCCACAGTACACACAGGCAGAATATTTGAGAGGCACCATTTCAGACCATAATCCATTAGTGATATTACCCACATGGGGTAGGTCCATACAGAATATCCCAACTTGGCAACTGCCCACATCTGCACTGCAGGATGTGGTGTTCACTGCTCAAATAGGGGATGGCATGGAGAACTATTTCCAAGACAACAAGGGGGTGACCTCCTCACCACTGATTGATTGGGATACGTTCCAGGTTGTTCTAAGGGGGCTGTGCTTGAAAACAATGTATGGGGTGCAGAGGGGTCTGACGTCTGAAGTGCTGGTGATGGAAGATCGCATCAGAGCACTAGAAAGGGAGATAACATGCCCCAGGTTAACAGCCAGAAGTTGTGGGACATATGGAAGGACTACAGAGGGCTATTAGGCAGGCTATCTCATTTCGAATGCAAGTCGTACTCACAGAGGCAAAATGAAAAGGATGATAAGGCTAACTGCCTACTGGCTTGGCTACTTTGGATGGAATCCTCCAGCTGCCCAATTGTGGCTCTCCACTTGAGGTCTGGGTGCATAGTGAACTCACAGTCTGATATTAAGGAGGCCTTTGCGGAGAACTACAGGGAGCTCTATGAGGAGACTGTGGAGATAATAGTGGATGCAGGTGATGCATATTTGGCAGGGATACAGATTCCAGCGATTGATCATGTTTAGGCTTTCCTGTTTTCAGTTTCTATTTTTGGTAAATTCTGGTGGGGTTTTTTCAGTTTTTTCAATACCTTAAAAAACAGTGGTTATCAGTGGTTACACATTTGCGCGCCATTAAAAACAACAGAAACAGTGTTTTTCCGGTGTTTATGGAATTTTAATTTAATTTTAATTATTGCTTGCTTTCTGCACTGATAGTGCATGTGTATAGGTAGCGTGTGCACAGGGTATAGGAGGACCACATACATTTTTACTGCCCCAGAATGGACTACTAAGTCCATAGCATTCTACATTAACTCTGAAGATTGTAAAGATGCTTTCAGCATACCATCTAGCAAGTGACAAGGATCTCTTACAGGAAGCACTTCAGCTCAGGTATCGATTTTGACAGGCCAACATACAACTTGTTCATGTACGTAGCTGAATTACTGCAAATACAAACAATATCACTCCAATCTTTATTGAACTTGGTAGGAATTTCTTTCAGCAGCATTCCAAGTGACACTGTGTTCCATGTTTACCAAACGCCTGGTGTCATGTTTTCACCACTATTTCAGATGCTTGGTGACAACATTCTTTTCACATATACCTGTCACTACATCTTGCATTGAATGTTTAAAAACTGGGGTGTTTGGCAATTCACTTACAATCAATACTGACTCACTAGAAAAGGGGCTGATGTATCAAAGGATTTCACCCATTCTTTGTCTGTGGGTAAATGTGATGCTACATATTAGGAAAGATTCTAATGAAACCAGCCATTTTACCTATCAGTGAAATCAAATGTAGCCAAAATTTCAAATATGATTTTGATATTTCCCGATTCTCTACAGTTTATAAAATAACTAAATAAGACCTAAAACATGCTTCTAAACACTGCATCTTTAGACCAAAGACCACAAAACTAAAAAAGCAGAAGGAAGAAGAGACAATGTTTTAGTGACATCCATAAACAACAAAACTCAAGCAGAATAATGTTAGCCCAGTCTTTCTTGAACTACCTTGTATAACAAAGTTACATTGTATTGGCCCCTTCAGGACGAAATAAAAATGACTCTTTCACTCATCTTTTCCTTTCTTTAAATGTCACTTAGTTTGTGGTTGCAAAGGTGTTTTTCAGTGTTTATATGTTTACACCGGTGATGGCTATTTTCCTTTCGGTGGGGTTTTATCAGTTATTATATGTTTAAACCTAAAACCAGATAGCCTAATCATGTGCAGTGACAAGACCTAGATATGCCGCTGACTTTGAAAGAAGTCAAAGGGGCGATATCACACATGGCATGCAGAAAGGTACCAGGCACCGATGGGTTTCAGTATGAGTTCTGTGCCTATTACCAGGCTTCACTAGCACCCAAATTGCTGAAAGAATATGAGGGAGGCAATGATAGTCGTGCTTCCTAAACTCAGCCGTACCCCGTGTAAATGTCGTCCTATCATCCTCTATCACTGCTCAACCTTGATTACAAAGTACTCAGCAAGAGTTTGGCCATCAGACTGACGGAGGTGGTGGGGACACTGGTGCACCCAGATCAGAATGGTTTTATACTGGGGAGGAATAGGTTCCTCAATCTGAGATGACTCTTTCATACCATGGATTGAGTGAGGCGAGCAGGGACAGCGGGATGGGTGGCGTCCCCAGGCGTAGAGAAGACTTTTGACACCCTTGCGTAGCCTTACCTAATGGCAGCCCTAGGGCAGATGGGTATGGGCCCACTCTTCTTCAGGTGGGTGGCAATTTCATATACTAGTACTGTCACCTGGGTGTGTATGGGGGTGTGATTTTGGAACCATTTTCCATCTCTAGGGGGACAAGACAGGGGTCCCCATTGTCCCCCCTGCTGTTTGCTCTGGCGATAGAATCGTTGGCATGTCAGTTGAGGGACCAGGCACCGCAGTGTGGCTTAATGGTACAGAGACAGCCACAGGTGGTCTCCCTCTATACGGATGACACACTTGTGCACTTGAAAGGTGAACCTAATGAGCTGCCGGGAGTCATGTCAACACTGGAGGACTTTGGAATGGTGTCAGCACTCTGTATTAATTGGGACAAGTCTTGCTTGTTCCCTCTAACACGGCTATCAGACGTTCAGAGAGAGGCACTGCCAGACACAGGGCTGCCCTGGCAGGTTTACACCCTGAGGTACCTAGGGGTCCAAGTGTATCATGAGGAGACTGCCTTGTTCATGGGAACCTGGGTAAGGAGTTGACATCTAATCATCTCTTGCTACCCTTCTGGACCAGCCTGCCATTGTCAACAACTGGTAGGATTGCTGTGTCTAAAATGTTTGTAATACCTAGGCTGCTATATTTTTTCGTGGCCATCCCGATGGTCCTGTAGCATTCCTTCTTTCGGGACCTCCAGAGTTTGCTGACACAACTAACCTGGGGCAACGGTAAGCAATGCGTGACTCTCAGTAAGCTGTGCGTGCCCCTAGATGATGGAGGTTTAGGTGCCCCATGCTATGAGTTGTATTATGCAGCCACACAGCTGCAGTGGCCCAGGCAGTGGCTGGCCCAGGCACTCCAGCTTGAAAAATTGAATGTGCTATATGACCCGGGAGGATGACCCTTTCTCCATAGACTTTTGCATGTCACTGCTCCCGAAAGGACAGACACTTTAATACTGCAAGTTGACACACAGGTTTGGAGGCGCTATGCCTGAGGCAAGCTGAGGTCTACACCCTTTGCCCCAAGCCTCTCATTGTGGGTAATGCTGGAATGTGAAGGATTAGAGGGGACATAAAGGACCCAAGATTGGGAGGAGGTTGGGATTCAAATGTGGGCAGATGTGATGACTGATGAGGGAATGCTTGTGTTTGGGGAGCTCACAGAGGAATATGGGCAGGGACAAGAACAGTTCCTGCTCTACTCTGCCCTCAGCTGTGTGATGAGGAGGACTTGGGGTTTTGACTGGGAGCACCCACCACTGGGGGCCCCACTAGACGTGGCATTGACTGCGGGGGATTGCTCCGGGGCCATAACTCATCTCTACGCTGCACTGCAGAAACATGCAGCAAGGGAGACTATGACATTGAGAAATTGGTGAAACAACACACTGCATGTTGATAATTCAGACAAGGTGTGACCTTGCTGTCTACAGTTGGTTAGGCAAGTGACTCAAAATGCACTGTTTCGCCTGATACAGTTTTATTTCTCAGATCCTGAGTATCTGATGTCAGGAGTATCGGACAAATGTACCCAGGGGTGCTAATAAGTGCCCTAGATGTAGTGAGGAGGAGGCAGATTTCGTAGCTGTCTGCAGTATTTTCTCCCTTCTGGCAGCAGGTCGCACAGACAGTGATGGAGGTTGTTTCCACTAGATCCGTTGCAGTGTTTTCATGACATAGAGAGTATTACCTGAAAAACGAGAGGCCTAATGAGGTTTCAGAATCTAGCATTCACTTTAGTGAAGCGCTGCATAACGATGCCATGGAAATCATGTGCGGCACAGTTGCTACATAGATGGCGGACGGACCTGAGCAAATGGGCTGCAGCTGAACTGGCAGTCCACAGGAGGGGAAGGGGGGAGGACCCTTACTTAGATTAGATGCCTATATTCAGAAATTAGAGGTACACTCGGATGACCGTCCCCGTGAGGCAAATGGGACACAGTGTAGACTGGCTGACATGAAAGGAACACCGCTCCCCAAGCCGAACCACTAAATACCCGCAGATAATGGGAGAGGCACTCTTGGGGGAGATGAGGGCGGACAGGACATGGACCATTGGAAGGGACGGGTCCATGTCCTGCCCATGTCCATATTGATCTTCGAATAAGATGCAAAGGGAGATCCAGAGGCTGCAGGGGGAGGATAGCAGCCGGAACTGAGTAAGCCACACACACACGAGATTTGATTGTTGTTTTGATGTGTTATTTGAAGTATCATGTATATTGAGCTACTATAATGTACCTGGCTCCCCTCCATCACTGTGGAGTATTGTTGTTGTTGTTGTACAAGCTGTGAATATGCTCGATACTTGGAAAAATAATAAACACATTTAAAAAAAAATAAAAGACAGGTCAGTGAGTCAATAGTTTAGTTTTAGTTTTATCGAGTTGTAAAGCGCATGGTTCACCACCGGTGTGTCCCCGCGCTAATATGGACATCTAAGTGGGGCAGGCGGGGAAGCTATAACTAGCTATGAGTCACCAGAACATAAAGAGGCTCTAAGTGTTCTAGTTTGAAGATGGGAACAGCCAGGTCTTTAATCCCTTGCGCAAAGTGCTTTCGCAAGGTTCAGTTCTCAAAGTCACTGGCAAAGTATTCCAGCTCTTGGCTCTCCAAATGCATTTGGTTAAGAAGCACCACCACGTTTATCGAGTTTAAAATATTGGGAGACATGGGAGACATAAATTGAATATTGTGACACACAAATATTGCGATGCACTAATATCGTTGACAAGAATATTGTTTTTTGAGGCAAGTCATATCATTTTAAAGAATATTATTGTTTTTAATATCATTTTTAGTAATATAGTTAGTAAAAGTGTGGTTTTTTAAATATTGTAATGTATGTATCCAGTATTTGTAAAGCACAAACTAATTACCCCTAGGGGTCTCAAGGCACTGGGGGCCATCAGGGAGATTCAGTGACCTATTGCCCAGAGTCACAGGGTGCTGAGTTGCCACCGGCGATCGAACCGTGAGCCCCGTACTCCGGAGTCAGCCGCTCTGGCCGCTGCACCACACCTCTGTAATGTGTTTTTGATGATATGTATTTGTTTCATGTGTTACTATTGTGATTTATATTGTTTTATTCAATTATTAGTTGTAATTTATAGTGTTGTCGGGGTGTAGGGTGGAAAGTTAATTAAGTAAAAATTGAATAACACTTGATTGTTAATTAATTAATAAATTTTTAATTATGCAATTTATGGAATACATATTTATTTTACTTATATTATAATTGCGGGCTGCTAGGTTTGTAGGGGTCTAGGGTGGGAAGTTACTAAGGTAATGATTAATTAGCAATTTAGTATTCATTGTAAATTAGTTATTACATTGATTCATTATGTAAAATGTGGAAGACTGATTTATTTTACTAATATTTTTGTAGCTGGATGCTAGGTTTGCAGGGACCTAGGGTGGGAGTTAATAAAGTAATAACTAATTAACAATTAATTAATAATTGTTAATTGTTTTAAATATATAAATTATGGAACACTTAATTTTTTGTTATATATTAGGTGCAGGCTGCTAGGTTTGTAGGATTATAGGGTGGGAAGTTAATTAATAATTGAATAACAATGATGTATCAATTGCTTATTAATTATTTTATTGAATAGTAAATATGGAAATGGATTATTATTTTTAATTTTTAAACATATATATATATATTTTATTTTTTTTGCATACAAAGGACGCTGCACTCCGGAGTTTAGTTTAAGGATTTATTTCAGCAACACTCCACCAACGCGTTTCAGCCTTCCCACGGCCTTGATCACGGTTAGTGAGTCCTTTTTCTATTGCACTATATATACCCGCTTGGCCTTAATGCAGCATTGTGGGAAGTGTAGTGCTTTTTTAATGAAACTTTATTAACACTATTTACAAAAAAGGAAATTACACTATTGTCCTTCGTATGGCATGATATCATTTGCGCATTAATGCTCAGTGCATTATTCATTATTTATGCAACATTCAGTGGTCATATATCTCATTGGTATAGTCCCACATTTTCAACGAGAATCATTTACTAGAGTGATACTGTAATTCTCCCTTGAATTACAGTATCACTCTAGTAAATGATTCTCGTTGAAAATGTGGGACTATACCAATGAGATATATGCATGTCAATGCCCCCACCCCCAAAAAATGCTACAGTCTTTCTGCCCCCCTGGGAGGCAGATGGGACTATAGCCCCTTATCTGCCCCCCCGGGGAAGCAGAAAGCCCACTAGACACCAAGCTCAGGATGGGAGCTGCCCAGAATGGGCATGCCAATGCCCCCACCCCCAAAAAATGCCAGAGTCTTTCTGCCCCACCAGGAGGCAGATGAGGGCAATAGACCCGGATCTGCCCCCCAGGGGGGGAGAAAGCCCAGTAGGCACCAGGGATTATTCTCATTTTTTTTATGTAGGGGTGGGGGCTGCCCAGAATGGGCATGCCAATGCCCCATCCCCAAAAATTGCCACAGTCATTCTGTCCCCCCGGGAGGCATATGGGGCAATAGCCCCTTATCTGCCCCCCGGGGGCAGAAAGCCCACTAGGCACCAGGGATACATTTTTTTCAAAATTCATGGGTGGGGGCTGCCCAGAATGGCCATGCCAATGCCCCCCCCCAAAAAAAAGATGCCACAGTGTTTCTGCCCCCCAGGAGGCAGATGGGGGCAGAAAGTGCACTAGGCACCAGGGATTATTTTTTTAATACGTAGGAGGTGGGGGCTGCCCAGAATGGGCATGCCATTGCCCCCACCCCAAAAAGAAATTGCAACAGCCTTCCCCCCAGGAGGAAGATGGAGCAATATCCCCTTATCTGCTGCCCGGGGGGGGGGGCAGAAAGTACACTAGGCACCAGGGATTCGTTTTTCTTCAAAGTTCAGGGGTGGGGGTGGCTCAGAATGGGCATGCCAATTCCCCCAAACCCCCAAAAAAATTTCCACTGCGTTTCTGTCCCCCCAGGAGGCAGATGGGGGCAATGGCCCCTGATCTGCTCCCCCGGGGGGAGAGTTCACTAGGCACCAGGGATTACGCTGGCTTTTTTATACATAGGGGTGGGGGCTGCCCAGAATGGGCATACTAATGCCCCCACCCCCCCCCAAAAAAATGACCACAGTCTTTCTGCCCCTGCCCCTTGAGGGCATATCGCGGCAATAGCCCCCGGCCTTTTTTTCGCAATGTGCCTAGCTGTTGATTTTGGGCCCTAGCATAGCCGGCACCTGGGGAAACCTAGCAAACCCATACATTTTTGAAAACTAGAGACCAAGGGGAATCCAGGATGTGATGACTTGTGTGGCTCTCACCAGGTTCTGTTACCCAGAATTCCTTGCAGACCTCAAACTTTGTAAAAATAAAAACACATTTTCCTCACATTTCTGTGATGGAAAGTTCTGGAATCTGTGCGGATCCACAAACATCCACCCACCCAGCATTCCCCAAAGGCTCCCGGTTAGAATGGTACCTCACTAATGTGGGTAGGCCTAGTACCCGCAATGGCCCAAAACGCAACATGGACACATCACATTTTTCCAGCGAAAACTGACCCTTTTTTCCTAATTTGCCTAGCTGTGGATTTTGGACTCTAGCTCTGCCGGCACCTAAGTAAACCTAGTAAACTTATTCATTTTTTAAAACTAGACATCCAGGGAAATCCAGGATGGGGTGACTTGTGTGGCTCTCTCCAGGCTCTTTTACCCAGAATCCCTTGCAAACCTCAAACTTTGGGAATAAAAACACATTTTCCTCACATTTCTGTGATGGAAATTCTGCAATCTAAAGGGAGCAACAAAATTCCACCAACCCCGCATTCCCCAAATTCTCCCGATAAAAAGGGTACCTCAATTGTGTGGGTAGGCCTAGTGCTTGTGACAGGAAACGGCCCGAAATGTACTGTGGAGACTTCAAAATTATCGATTACAGAAAGACCCTGTTTTGCGAGGAACACACCTGCGTTTTTGATCTCGGGCTCGGCGGCGCTCTGGGGAAACCTACCAATCCCAGACATGTCTGAAAACTAGATACCCGGCGGGAGTCCAGGGAGGTGTGACTTGCGTGGATTCCCCAACTTTTTCCTAACCAAAATCCCCTGCAACCTCAAATTTAGCTGAAAAAAATTCACATTTTTCTTACATATCTGGGTGGGAAAGTGGTGGGATCACCAGGCTGACACAAATTTCCTACAACCCCACGTTCCCCCAGGTCTCCTGATAAAAATGGTACCTCACTTGTGTGGGTGGGCCAAGTACCAGCGACAGGCAAGTGCCTAAAATGTATTGTGGAGACATCAAAATTATCTATCACAAAACGACCTGGTTTTGCAAGGGGGTCACATGCGTTTTTGGTCCCGGGCTCGGCGGCCATCCAGGGAAACCTACCAAACCCAGACATTTCTGAAAACTAGACACCCAGGGGAGTCCTGACCTGTGTGGCTTGCGTGCATCCCCTAATGTTTTCCTACCCAGAATCCCCTGCAAACCTAAGTTTTAGCTAAAAAGAATCACATTTTCCTGACATTTCTGTTTGGGATAACCGCGCCGGCAAAAATGTCCTAAAACCCAGCGTTCCCCTTGGTCTCCCGATAAAAATGATACCTCACTTGTGTGGGTGTCCAATGCAGAATCGCCTAAAAATGATTTTTAAATAAATATAGCGCTTAGAGATCGTGGTGCTATACCCACAATTCCTATGTTTTTTGGCCCTTCCCAGTCTCAGGCCCTTGGCCCAACCACACAAGAGAGGTATCATTTTACTCAGGAGACCAAGGGGAACACTGGGTGGTAGAACATTTTTGCCGGCGTGGTGATTCCAGCCAGAAATGTGAGGAAAATTGGATTTTTTTAGCTAAATTTGAGGTTTGCATGGGATTCTGGGTAGGAAAACATTAGGGGATCCACGCAAGCCATACCCCCCTGAACTCCCCCAGGTGTCTAGTATTCAGAAATGTCTGGATTTGGTAGGTTTTCTTAGATGGCCACTGAGCCCAGGACCAAAAATGCATGTGATAGATAGGTGAGCACCTATATTTTTGGTCCGGGGGTTTGCAGACATCTAAGGAAACCCAAAAAACCCTGACATTTCTGAAAACCAGACACCCATGGGAGTCCAGGGAGGTGTGGCTTGTGTTGATCCCCCAACATTTTCCTACCCAGAATTCCCTGCAAACCTCAAATATAGCTGACAAAATCAAGTTGTTCTCACATTTCTGTGTGGGAAAGTTGTGTGATCACTGGGTTGACACAAATTTCCTACCACCCAGCGTTCCCACAGGTCTCTCGATAAAAATGGTACCTCACTTGTGTGGGTGGGCCAAGTGCCTGAGTCAGTGAAGGGCCCAAAACGTATTGTGGAGACAACAAAATTACCCATCACAAAACGACCTGGTTTTGCAAAATGTGCTGTGTCCACGTTGCGTTTTGGGCCATTTCCTGTCATGGGCAGTAGGCTGACCCACACAAGTGAGGTACCATTTTTATCGGAAGACTTTGGAAAATGCGGGTGGGTGGAATTTTGTGGATCCACGCAGATTCGAGAACTTTTCATCACAGAAATGTTTACAGAATTTGAGGTTTGCAAGGGATTCTGCGTAACAGAACCTGGAGAGAGCCACACAAGTCACCCCCTCCTGGATTTCCCTAGATGTCTAGTTTTCAAAAATGTATAGGTTTGCTAGGTTTCCCTAGGTGCCAGCAGAGCTAGGGTTCAAATCCACAGCTAGGCACTTTGCAAAAAAATGGCCAGTTTTCACTGTAAAAATGTGGCGTGTCCACGTTGTGTTTTGGGCCTTTTCCTGTCGTGGGCACTAGGCCTACCCACACAAGTGAGGTACCATTTTTATCGGAAGACTTTGGGAAATGCGGCGTGGGTGGAAGTTTGTGGATCCACGCAGATTCGAAAACTTTTCACAGAAAAGTGAGGAAAATGTTTTTTTTATTTTTTAACAAAGTTTGAGGTTTGCAACGGATTCTGGGTAACAGAACCTGGAGAGAGCCACACAAGTCACCCCGTCCTGGATTTCCCTGGGTGTCTAGTTTTCAAAAATGTATAGGTTTCCCTAGGTGCCGTCAGAGCTAGGGTTCAAAATCTACAGCTAGGCACTTTGCAAAAAAAGGGTCAGTTTTCACTGTAAAAATGTGGTGTGTCCACGTTGCGTTTTGGCCCGTTTCCTGTCGCGGGCACTAGGCCTACCCACACAAGTGAGGTACAATTTTTATTGGAAGACTTTGGGGAATGCGGGGTGGGTGGAATTAGTGGATCCACACAGATTCAGAACTTTCCATCACAGAAATATGAGGAAAATTTGTTTCTTTTGGACAAAGTTTGAGGTTTGCAAGGGATTCTGGGTAACTGTAACTGGTGAGAGCCACAGAAGTCACCCCCTCCTCAATTTCCTGGGGTGTCTAGTTTTAAAAAATGTTTAGGTTTTCTAGGTATCCCTAGGTGCCGGCAGAGCTAGAGTTCAAAATTTACAGCTAGGCAATTTGCAAAAAAAAGGGTCAGTTTTCACTGTGAAAATGTGGTGTGTCCACGTTGCGTTTTGGCCTGTTTCCTGTCAGGGGCCCTAGGCCTACGCACACAAGTGAGATACCATTTTTTCGGAAGACTTTGGGAAATGTGGGGTGGGTGGAATTAGTGGATTTACGCAGTTTCAGAACTTTCCATCACAGAAAAGTGAAGAATATGTGTTTTTTTGTACAATGTTTGAGGTTTGCAAGGGATTCTGGGTAACAGAACCTGGTGAGAGCCACTCAAGTCACCCCATCCTGGATTCCTCTGGGTGTCTGTTTTTCAAAAATGTATAGGTTTGCTAGGATTCTTTAGGTGCTAGCTGAGCTAGGGTGCAAAATCCACAGCTAGTCACTTTGCAAAAAAAGGGTCTGTTTTCACTGTAAAAATGTGGAGTGTCCACGTTGCGTTTTGGGCCGTTTCCTGTTGCGGACACTAGGCCTACCCACACAAGTGAAGTGCCATTTTTATCGGGAGGTCTTAGGGGAACACAGAATTGTAGAGCAACTGTTATTACCTATTGACTTTCGATGCATTTCTGCCTTCCAAATGTAAGACAATGTGTAAAAAAGAAGTCACTTTGAAAAATGTCCTATAATTCACATGCTAGTATGGGTACCCACAATTTCGGAGAAGTGCAAATAGCTACTGTTTCTAAACTCTATATTTTGTTCCCATTTCGGAAATACATAGTTGTCCTTGATACCTATTGTTCACTCTTTATATTTTACCAAATGAATTGCTATTCACCGGTACACAATGAAAAACCATTGCAAGACGCTGCTCAGTTATTGTCTCTGGGTTCCTCGGGTTCTTGGTGAACCTACAAGCCCTATATATCCCCACAACCAGAAGGGTCCAGCGGATGTAACGGTATATTTCTCTAAAAATCTATCATACTTAAAAGAAGTTGCAGGTGAAAACGTTGGCGCAAATGGCTGTTTTTCAACTCATTTTCAATTTTTCTTATTTTCAACTGTTAGTTTCTATAAAAATAATTGAAGGATCTACACAAATGACCCCTTGCTGAATTTAGAATTTTGTCTACTTTTCTGAAATGTATAGCTTTCCAGGATCCATTATTGCTTTCATACCCCTTCCTACCACTAACTGGAAGGAGGTTGAAAGCACAAAAATAGCAAAAATAGGCTATGTCCCAGTAAAATGCCAAAACAGTGTAAAAAATGTTGATTTACTGACAAAAGTCTGTCAGTCCTTGATAGCTGGGAATATGGTGATTCCAGCACCACAAACCCTTTGTTGATACCATTAGCAGGGAAAAAAACAGATGCTTTCTTCTGCAGCACATTTTTCCCATTTAAAAAACAAAATGTAGCTGTATTTTGGCTAATTTCTGGGTCCCCTCCAGGGGAATCAACAAACCCTGGGTACCTTTAAAATCCCCATGATGTTGGAAGAAAAGGACGCAAATTTGGCATAGATACCTTATGTGGTCAAAAGGTTACAGGGGCCTAAGCGCAAAATAGCCAAAACAAGGCTTAGCACAGGGGGGAAAGGCCTAGCAGTGAAGGGGTTAAGAGGCAGCACTAAGCCACTTTTTTTGGCTTAATGCTGCCTCATAAATATTGTCCCTTTTAAGCAGTTTACTGCAGCACACATAGAAAAAGGAAAACGCCACTTGTGATTGTTTTTGTGCAGGAAGGTTTCCCTTCCTGCACAAAAACAATCATCCCCTCAACACAGGCACCCTTGCATCATGGTGCAAAGGTGGCTGCGTTGGCGCACGGCAGCCTATTGTGCGCCGGCGCAGGGGAAAAGAACAGGAATCTCATAGATACTGTGCATTCCTGCCCTTTTATTGTGCCGTAGGGCAACGCAGCAGGCAGGCCAGCAGTGCTGCCCTACGACAAAACCTCATAAATGAGGCCGAGTATGTTTAATAATTTTAGACTCCAATGGTTTTCATAATATTGGTTGAATAGATTTTAAAGTAATAATTGCTTGTTTTTTTATATTTTATACTAATTGTTTTGATTTTATTGTTTGTAGTATTTTTAGTAATTGTGTTTTTTAATATTTTATTTTATGACTAAATTAATAAATATATTTTTTGGTTTTGAATTGTTTAAATTTGTTATAGTTTTATTGTGTATCTATTGGATATATAGATATATATAGATATATGCGAACGCCTTCGCAACTGCAAATCCTCAGTCCAAGAACGAAAGCAGACCCGAACTTAGTGCATATCATTTATTGAACACCCATTGTGTCCACCATGACGCGTTTCGACCTTCGAGAGGCCTTGATCACATGACGCTTCAGGAGGAAGTGCAGAATTTAAAGTGCTATGTGCATACAACCATGATTGGCAAAGGACACCTGATACATAGACATAGAAGAAACATTTCCTACATTTAAAGGCGAGTGCCTACATTTCAAACATGAAGTTTTGCACAAATACCAAAGATAACTCTATTATTGCTGTACAAACTACACAACACATTATAAATATAAAGTATGTTTGGTAAAGCACCAAAAGGTGGTTACGATAAAAGCATTCTCTTTGTAAGCAATAATTATTAATTAGTATTGCTTAAGCATTGAAAAATACCAATGGATGTTACAAATGGTAACCAAGCTGTACAAATAGCAGCATTCAATTAAATTAAACCCTAGTGGGTAAAAATTCTTAGTCATAAATATTCACATGCAGAGAAATATAAATATCCGGCGTGTTTCTAAACACCTATATGCTAAAACAATTGCTAAAAGGTCCTACATATGTGTTTGATATATATATAATGATAAATTAATCGGATGAGAGGCAATATATTGAAATGAAGAATTCAAGCAAAATCAGTAACCAAACCACATCAAAGACAGACATGCGTATAACAACATTTTTTGATCTTTTTATTCTCTGATGTGCTTGGTAAAACTGAACCAGCCAACGCGTTTCGCCCAACCTTGGGCTTCTTCAGGGCAAAAAACAAGGAGGAATAAGATGTATCCTCAAACGTTGGGTCATTAAAGGTTAGATCAAGTCCTATTACACATGGATGAGGATCATAGTAGACAAATATCCAAAGGTATAAGAAAGATTAAAGTACATCAAACAGTATTAGCCGTGCGTGTACGCGAAGCCGTGTCCGGGAAACATTCAATAACCAACAGAGTACAAGGCAGTATGCACTCTATCATACGTCGCAAAACTAGTAGAATGAGTCACGCTGCGGGCATGTGTTGAAGAGTATGGAGTGAAACCTCACCTGGTGGTAGTGTTTTATGTAATAGGCCATCGAAAATACTGGGTTGGGAAATGGGCAGATTTGTGCTATGAATGCTGCATACTGAGCAGATAGCACTTTAATGTACAGGTGTATTGTGGATATTGGCCTGAGGATGTTGCATTAAATACTATGGCTTGGAGACACTGGCCTGGTTGGTTAATTTACTTGGATAGGGCATTATTAATACTGGCCTGAGGTGAAGTGCATTAAATACTGTAACATTATCGATTCTGTCCTGGGGAACGATACTTTACGTACTGGGGCAATATAGATGATGGCCTAGGGATGATGCCATAGGAATTGTGAGTGACTACTAGCCTGACATTGCACTTTACCAACTATGACACTGTGGAGCCTTGTGGAAGTTTATCTGGATATTGTGTAGCACTGTATTGCTGCATTTGTATATCACTTCATACCCCTGATGAGGTCACAAAGCCCTCAGATGTCTATCAGTACCTGGGCTTCCTTTTCAGGGTACATGGTTGGACATTGTATTTTATATGTCCTAAATAAAGAAGTTGTGTAAGGTGTTTGAAGTTCAAAGACATGCTGCAAACATGGTGCAGTATACACCACAGTGTCAGGAATATTGATGAGAGTGTTCCAATAGACGTAGTTGTGCATACCCAACTATCTACTTGTATAGATGACACAATGGGGCATATTATCAAGAACAGCGTTAAAATTATCGCCGCTTTAGCGGCAGAAAACTGCCGCTAAAGCGGCGATAATGGGCTTGATAATATGCCCTTGAGAATTCCAATAGAAGCCCATGTTGACACCAGAACTTGGGCTTCTATTGGAATTCTAAAGGGCATATTATCAAGCCCATTATCGCCACTTTAGCAGCAGTTTTCTGCCGCTAAAGCGGCGATCATTTTAACGCCGTTTCTTGATAATATGCCCCTCTGTGTCTTGAGATAATAATAATGGGGAAAGCCAAGTTTTAATGCATACTGGAATTAGAAATTATATTAATTCTCCCCATTTCATTTAGCATTGAGTTCCATAGTTCAGTTGACTCAATGGAGAAGGATGTTCTGCAAGTTTGTGTCTTAATTAAGGGAGACAAAGTCAATAGTGAAGCCAGCCTCAATCCCAGAGGGAATACTTGATGATATATGAGGATTTCTTGCTGGTGGAAAAGTGATCCTTTCCCATCGATTGTTCGTGGGCTATGCATATAATTTTCAAGGTGGTCCATCTACTGAGAGCCAGTAAAGTTAAGTGAGACAATGCATAGCATGAATCGACTTTGGTAGGTTGAATTGGCTAGTGGCCTCATTTTGGGTTCTCTCTGTGCTCCAAAGTATTAACAGACTCTCTACAAAATGGACCCTAATGGTGTAATCAAGAAGAGAGAGTACCAATTCAATGGTAGTTTGAACTTTTTGCCTGAACCCAAGGAGGGGAAACACTGTCTAGGACATCACATAATTTGCAAGCTTTATATGCAGGCCTGCCAAAACATCTTCTGAATAGACTCCAGACTGTTCAGAATGTGGCAGCTTAGTTGGTTCATGGTCTGCCAAGATGGGAACATATCTCCAGTCATTTGCGCAATCTGCATTGGCTTCCCATTGAAAAATGTATTTGTTTTAAATAAGCTCACTTAATGCATAGAGCTCTTCATCTGAATGGACCCGACTATCTCTCGGCCAGGATTGCCTTTTACAGCCCTGCAAGAGTTTTACGCTCATCTAGTAATCTGGACAAGATCCCTTGGGCTTGTCTGGCTACAGCAGGCGGTCGCTTCTTTCCTTTTCGGGGGTGAGTAGGGTGGAACAATCTCCCTCTAGACTTACATCAAAAAAAGGCTGAAGCTGTTTTTTAAGAAAAAGCTTAAAACCTGGCTTTTCTCACAGTAGTTGCCATTTGCATCAGTTTTTCTTCATAGACTTTATAGCGCCGGGACACTCTTGAGAAACTGAGTGCTGTATGAAAACTGTTCACTATCACTATTTGTGGTATAAGAATTAGAGTCCTTCATCACCTCTACCTTCTTCACTTGAACTGAGTGTCCTGGTCCTAGGCCAAATGGTTGGAGGGTGGTGGTTTGCCTAGTTGTTACATGCCAGAATTTACATTTTTGCAGTGTTGAACTTGAGATGGTTCACAAATATCCAATGATCAATTGATTGTAGGCATTCGCTATGATACCAGATTCAAGGTCAGATGAAAGTTTTATTTTTCATTCCATACAGTTCATAAAACCTTCTCAAATACAGTACTAGAAAATGCAGCAAATATCCATGCACGCCTAGCTACCCCCTACCCTAAAGTGTCCTGTGCCATAGCAGCAGTCTTCTAGTGGTCAGGCCTAACCGCCTCCTCCTTCCACCAGTTTTCGACCCACTCCGTCAAGGGAGCCCAAATTCTGAGGCCTTTCTGCCATGAACGGTCACCCTTTCTTTTGTTCACAGCTTTCTCCAGATTGTATACCGCCAGAAACCATGCCAACCATTGCTCAAACCCCGGAGGGTTAGGGTCTAACCATGCTGAAGTGATACACAACCTCAGGACAGCCATAGCTATGTAAATCAGATCTCGCCCTTCCACACCTATATCTTCCCCAAATATTCCTAATAAAATCAAGGCAGGATACAGAGAAATTTCCACATTCAACTCCTCACAAACTTTTTGGGAGATTTCTTGTTTCAATTTTGCAAGCTCACTACAGGATGCAAAGATATCGACCATGTCTACTCTATATAATGCACATCGGGCAACATGTTCCTTTTCCCTCCCCCCACTTAGCGATCTTATATGGAGTATAGTAAAGAACGAAACACGTCTTATAGTACTGCTCTTGCAATCGTGCAAGTATTAAAATAGCTTGCGCGGAGTCAAAAGTTTGAAAGAACATTGTATCCGTTATCCCAACCTTCTGGGAATATTTATCTAGATCATCTTTCATTGTGGAGTTGAGAAGATTACAGATTACACCAATCAGGCATTCACTAGCTCTCAACAATCTATTGACTACTGCGCATTTAGCAAACCCAGTTGGACTTCCCCCTTTTCTTAACAAAAAGTCTCTCACTTGGAGGTATTTAAAAAAATCCCTCCAGGCAATACTAAATTTATTTTTAAGATCTTCAAATGAGGTTATACCAGTGGAGAAAAAAAAATCCCACCCTGCACAGCCCTATCTTGACCCAACTACTTGACCCAACTACTTATAAGTTAATACCTAAAAATCTCTGGTAGATTAACGTTGTTTGCCAAAGGTGTGTAAAAATTCAATCTACCAATTACCATAGGCAACCCCATGTCTCTTTCCCCATTACTAATTCATACGGTGAGGGTACATGGTCTACTATCACTTCCTTAGGATATTCTTGCAACAAGACTATACTATGTGGCAGAGAGGTAGCCCAGTAATATAGCTTCACATTGGGCAAAGCCCAGCCTCTCTCTCTTTTGGTAACATGAGGAATTTAATCACCCTTCTAGGTCTATCGTAGGCCCATATAAACCATGAGGAAAGGTCTTCCATTTTCTTAAACCACTGAGCGGAAAATTCCAACGGAATGGCCTGAAAAAAATAGAGAATCTTGGGGAAGAAAAGCATCTTTACAACATTACATCTACCCACTATGGATAGATGAAAGTTGTTTAATCTACCTAGATCTTGTTTAATTTTATTTTAGAGGGGTTCTGTATTATCTTTAACTATATTATCTATTTATGAAAAAATGAAACCTCCCAGATATACGGCCTTATCCACGACCCGCTCATCATATGATTTTATTTTCTCATTTTTAACTACCTGGGTCTTATTTTTGTTTAACGCACAGCCAGAGAGCCTCCCAAATTTTACTGCCACATCTTTCACCTTCTTGGGTGCACTTAAGGGATCAGCAGTCACCAGGGCAATATGGTCGGCATAAGCCAACACCTTTGTTTCCCACCCTTGTATATGAATCTGTAAGATTGCATCATTATTTTCAAGCCTACGTATAAAGGGGTCAATGTAAATTGCAAATAGGAGCGAGGAACACGGACAACCTTGCCGAGTCCCCCGTGAGATTGAAAATGGGTCTGACAATACCCCATTCACAGATACCCTGGCCACCGGATGATAATATAGCATTTTGATTGCTTGAATAAAGCCCTTACCGACACCCACCCTTGACAGGGCCACCAACATAAATTGCTGGGAGACCCTGTCAAATGCTTTTTTTGCATCAAGTAGAATTAGAGCCATTTGGTCTCCTGCTACATAAGTAGCATCAAAAAGCGAGATAACCCTCTATACATGGTCAGTTGCTCCTCTTTCTGGGATAAACCCATGTTGTCTGACTGATACTATCTTGTGCATTATTGGCGCTAAACGAGAGGCCAAGATCTTAGAATATATTTTGAAGTCACCATTGATCAGAGTGATCAGGCTATAAGACCCCAGTTCCACTACTGGCTTATTTTTGGGGGGCAAATACCACAATTTTGGCAGAGGACCAGGTGCTCGAAGGTCTGCCTCCCTTAAAAATATGATCAAACAACCTTGTCAAATAATCCTTAAGTTGTCGAGCAAATGTCCTATAAAACTCCATGGGGATACCATCCGTACCAGTAGTTTTACCACTTGGAAGGCTGTTCATCCCCAGAATAATCTCCACCCACTGTGGGGAACCTTCAAGCTGTTCCTGCTCTTCAACTGAAAACTTGTCACAAGGAATTGCATCTAAATATTAATTAAACTCAACGAGACCCCCCTCGTGCTAACTAGGTAAAGGGATTGATAGTATTGTTGGAATGTCGCCCGAATTTTAACTGGGTCAGTTATCAATCCCATGGGGGGATCCTGAATTTCCCGGGCTAAATTTAGCATACGCTGTTGTTTAGTTCGAATAGCCAGGTGATGCCCATTCATAAGATTTTTCTTTCCAGACTGTAAGCTTGTCAGCAGCTTTCTTAGCCAAGATTTCCAAAATAGCATATTTGGACACTACCACCTTTTCTTGTACTTCCCCCAAATCACCCCCTTGTTGTGAGCCCGTGACCAACTCCTCTTCTGCCTGAGCCAAAGCAGCTTGAATGTCCGGTAACAACCGTCGCCCTTGCCTATTATGATTCACAGAGAACCTTACAGTTTCCCCACGGATACCCGCCTTCAAGGTGTTCCACACTATATCTATTGATGCGCTCCCCAAATTATCCTTCAGGAATATAGGAATCCAGTTTATCCTATGATTACAGTAGTCTTCATTTACCAGAAGAGCCCACTCAAAGCTCCATGACATCACCTTAGGCTTAAAACCTTCCCCCTTGTTTTCTACCACTAATGGGTTATGATCTGAAAATATACAAGGGGATTTTTCTATGGTACAGTCATGGATTAAAGAATGAGAAACAAACACATAATCCAGTCGAGTATGAGAAAAATGTGGTATAGAAAAAAAGGTATACCCAGAATCTAATTGCTTTTGCCAATTCCAAAAATCGACCAGACCATGATCCCTACACAGGCCCCACAGGGCATAAAATACTTTAGGTTTCCTCCCAGTATAAACCCAATCCGTATCCGCATTTGGGGACCAGATGGACGGTATATTGATGTTAAAATTCCTGCAGAGAACTACAGGAAGGGTCCACAGTGCTAATTCCTTGGTCACCCATTCAAATAGTCCTGGGTCATCCACATTGCTTCTATAAATTGAGCATATAGAAGTTTTTCCCCCAGAGCATAACTGACATTCAGATATAACCCATTAGCCAAATTTATCAGCCCGTGCCCGGGTGAACTTCAGGCTACTATTACGCGCCAGGATAGCCACGCCACGTATCTGAGCATTCTGTGTTGTCCCCACAACCAGCCTATATCCTAGAAAATTCAACAAATGAAGTTGTGCACCTTCAATGTTCTCTTTCATACAAATAATATCTGCTGCTAACAGCTGTAACCCCACAGCTACATTCTGTCTCTTCTTATAATTGTTAAGCCCACAGATATTAATGGAAGCCATTCGCAATTTACCCATTCCTAACCTGCAAGAGAATCCAGATGCTTAACCTCTTAATCTTTGAGACCATATTCGCTGCAAGAGATAATCCCCGTAAAGCACGCAACCCTCCCACCAGCATGTGAGTTGCCCCCCACCCTTCAGGTCCCTACCCCCAAACTCCCCAAACCCCCCCCTCCCACCACCATAAAGAGGGCAACCAGGCCCCAACTGGGCCACGATGGTGACTTCTGACACAATCCCACCTCTACCACCCCAATCCTACCAGTCATACAGCCAAAAGAACAATCATGCAACTACTTTGCCACCCGACATAATCTAACTGAGGATCTGAGTGCTCTGACAAAGGTAGTAACAGCCTATCTTTTCCCTTCCCTCGTGGACTACACCATTAAAGCTAGATAGTAAGCCCCTTCACTTGGCACCACTCCCTGACCCAGTCGAAATATCTTTTAAGAATGCCTGAGCCTGTACTTCTGAGGTGAAGCTACGGATTTCCCCCCCAAAGACAATCTTTAACTGGTCTGGATTCTGTAGGTAGACCTCAGCTCCCCATTTGGAAATGGCGCAAAAAGCTGCATTAGTCCCCATCTTCATTCAAAGGGAACAGAGGTTGCCCAGGGATCCTGTTGGGACATGGATGGGATCCTTCTCTTAAGGAATAAACTTCGCCTTATGTTCAACATGTCTCCTGTGATCATTGATGTCTCATTGGCCATGGATCTCACAATGTGCTTTTGTGTTTTAGTTGCTGGGAAACTCCTGGCGTGGATCTGATTCTTTATATGCTGATGTTTGTTGAAACTAAACTGGATGTGGTACTAACATACTGCAACATCATGGGTATTAGCTCGCTTTGCTTTAGTGCTTTTTCAAAAGTTCTTCTGCCTGTAAAATCTATGGGCCTGATTCACAGAACTAACTTACGTCAAAAACGTAAAGTTAGTACTTTTTGGTATTCACAGAATACACTTACTCATTTTGGTATTCACAGAATGAACTTACTCATTTCGGTATTCGTCCTTTTACTACTCCTAAACTGAGAAAAATCCTAACTTTAAGACTTTCGGTATTCACAGAAGGCATTTAGGAGTCCTAAAGTTAGGGCTACTAACTTCTGCGAATACCGAAATGAGTAAGTTCATTCTGTGAATACCAAAATGAGTAAGTGTATTCTGTGAATACCAAAAAGTACTAACTTTACGTTTTTGACGTAAGTTAGTTCTGTGAATCAGGCCCAATTGGTTTATAGTTAATGTGTGTAATAAATGGTGCTGTAAATGTATTATTTTGATTCATTTAAAAAAAATAATGAAGATAGTGTAATATATACAGGCCATGCTGGAGACTGCTACTGTGCTATTTTGAACTCCCTGTCCGACCTTGGTTGTGAGAGTAAAAAGCACAAGAAAAGATTCCCTCTAAAATAATCCTTAAGTTTAGATATGGCTTCTGCCTTCCATAAATTTCTTCTATCATGGTGGTTTGTTGAGGAGCAAAACACAGTGATACAATGGCATCCAATTCAAGCTCTTTTGTCACTCCTAATTTTCTTGCGGTTCTCTCTTTTCTATTCCTACCTTGCAGATTTCACTTGCATATATCTTCAAACATAAATACAAATATGGTGTAAAACCTATGAAATGCCACATCCGCATAAATAGTGCCTGATATAAATATTTTGTCCTAAATATAATTTACAAAAATATTATCTTGCCAGGTGCATGAGAAAGCAACTGTCAGGCTGACACATAGCAGGAGCTGTGAAAGGCAATCAAGTTACAGAGGAGTGAGTGTTTGTAAACCCCTTGAATTTCCATGAGGCTGCTTTGTTTTATTATAATAGTCCACCCTCATAGAGAAGAATTTTCTAATGGCCTTTTAGCCTGCTCTAGCGAGATCTATCAGCTTTTAAAAGCCTGGTCTCTTGTTATAGGCCCTTGGCTTGGACCTATAAAGTTAGACCAGACAAGTCTCCAAAACAAATGTAAAAAAAAGAAAAGGGAGCAGAGTAGGAATACCCTGACTGCAAAACAAAGGTCAGAAATGAGTAGAAAGAGGCAAAATAAAAGGCAGAATTGAGCAGAAAGAGGCAGAATAAGGTCAGAAACAAGCAGAAAGAGGCAAAATAAAGTTCATAAAAGAGGTTGCTGAGAATTGCTGAGACCTCGCCGGAGGCCCCGCCCCCTTTCTCAACCACTCTGCACAGGGGCCTCCTGACACCCTACTGGTTGGGGGATGAAGTCCCCTTGGCTGCTGAAGCTAGTTGGGGCTAAGAACTCTAATTGTTGCCACCAGTAAGTCCCTCAGCCACATTGTTGAGACATTTTCGGAGGCCTGCCCCCTTTCTCAACCACTCTGCACAAGGTCCTCCTGGCATACTACTGGTTGGGGGATGAAGTCCACTTGGCTGCTGAGGGCCGTTGGGGGCCAAGAACCCCTATTGTTGTGACAAGTAAGTCCCCACAGTGGGATTGCTGAGACGTGGTCAGAATCTCTGCCCCCTTTCTCAACCACTATGCACAGGTCCTCCAGGCATACTACTGGTTGGGGGATGAAGTCCCCTTGGCTACTTAGGGTCATTGGGGGCCAAGAACCCCTATTGTTGTCACCAGCAAGTCACTCACAGTCGGATTGCTCAACCACTCTGCAAAGGCCGGAGCCTCCTGGGGCACTACAGGTTGCTGCCACGGTCACTCACGCTCAATCGTGCTCACTTATGGCACAAAACAAATCTGCTCCATTGCGGAGTGCAGAGTTTATCAGTAACTCTGCATTCTCCATGGAACGCGGAGTTGCTGGATTCTGCAAAGTCCGCGAGCGGGGAGGAATTTTATACCCATACCTAGTTACCATTTAGAGACCCACTCAGAGACTCATGCACCCGCTTCCAGACCCACTCACATGCTTACGGACCCACTCACAGACCCAATCTGAGACTCAGACAACCACTCACAGACCCACTAAGACATTCACACCCCACTCACTCACCCACTCAGAGACTCACACACCCACTAGCCTACCTATACAGCCACTCACACAACCACTCTCAAAGGTTACAGGTTACAGTTAGGAAATACAATTTATAAACTGTCAAATTCACTGAAAAAACCAAAGGTTGCAGGGACATAATCGTTAGGAAATAAAATTAAAAAACACAGAACTTCACTGAATAAAACAAAGATTACAGGGACGTTATAGTTAGGAAATGGAATTAAAATACCTTAGAAATTCGCTGAAAAAACAAAGGTTACAGGGACGTTATAGTTAGGCTCAGACTTCACTCATCCAAAACCAGAGAAATTCAGCAGTTATAGTTAGCTGAGCTAACTATAACTTACACCCCAGTGATGCACTGCTTATGACCTCACATATTACATCACTCATGACATGGTCAGTGACATCCCTGATGACATCTGAAATGACATCACTGATAGACCCTAAGTTGGGGTATTTCTCCACATCAGAAGCAGGAGCCATTGCCCAGGGCAACCTATTCCGGGAACCATTTGTGAAAGATCTTGGGAAGATTGTGGCTATCTTCTCAGCCTTAGACAAGGCCCACTTGTTCATAAAGAAGATTTTTTATGAGGTTTTCCCTGGGGCCAGAAGAGGCAGGGGCTGCACTTCCGACTGAGCATGGCAAAAAGGCTTCTAGCCTCAAGATGCACTTTGAGGGTAGGGAAGGAGAAACAATGGCTGGCACAATTACCAACAGCAAGGAACCTTCCTTTCCTCCAGAGGCGCTGGCAGAGGCAGAGACAATAGAGGTGGTTTCAGAGGAGGAGCAAATGCCCCAAAAGGATTTTCAGGTAAGGATTATCCATTTGCCCCAAGTAAAAATTAGAGGGAGACTGAGGTGGTTTACAGACAATTGGAAGCAAATATCCTCCTGTACTTGGATATTGGAGACAACACAAGGCTTCCACATAGAGTTTCATGGTACCCCTCAACAGACTATATGTCTCAAAATCTATATTTCTCTTCTGTGGAAATTGAGCACATGGACAATGAAGTGAAATACTTAGAGCACAAAGGTGAAATTTACATGTCAGTAATCCACCCCAAGGATTTTCTATTCTTAGTTCAGAAGAAAGGGATTCAGCCTAAAATAAGCCTGAAAGAATTCAAGAAATGGCTCATATATCGCCACTTCAAAATGGAGGAAATTCACCACCTAAAAATATATTTGTTTTCCAGGGGATTGGATGGTGTGATAGAGCGAAATGTTCTTATAAATTATAGGGGTGCATCATAATCACTGATAGGCCGCACCCACATGTATTCAGACATATATTCGTTTATATTCATTGTATACTCATGTGTGTTTAGTAAAGAATGAATAGTTCACTGAGACAAAGTGAACTCAACAGTATAATGATGTTAGGATAATGATGTAATGTAATGCTTTTTGAATTGTGTGAACATAATGCATAGAGGAATTAGTTCGTGTATGTAATGTAATTGCAGTAGTTTAAACGTGCACCATATTAAAGTTGCACATGTAATTCATTGTTTGCATAATGAATCGTAATGAATATGCTTATAGGGAAAAGTAAGATGTGTGTTTAAAAGTTATATGTAAGGGCCTGACTACATATATGCTTAAGGAAGGCCTGGTATATTCTTATGTTAGCTTATAATGTAGGCCGAAAAGGGTTTATCTTGGAAAGGCTCTCTGGGCACAAACGGTAGATTTAATTAGCACAGTAGAAGGTTTCTGTTGAACGTATCTTTTGTTGCAGGTGCAAGGACATATGTCTCGTTAGTAAAGACTAACTCTTTGTTTTCAAAAGTTAGAAAGATGGGAGGCATGGTACGGGGAGTGCAATGGAATTTAGGGATGATACTTTCAGCGGAGAAGGCGCCTGGGACTCAAGGTCAACGAAACCGTCCAGGATGAAGTCACCGTTTCTATGGAAAAGCACAAGAAAGAAGACCTGGCCAAGAGGGCGTAAACAAGGCGTGTACCTTTGTAGTATGGTTTTGTATTAGGGATAGTGCCCTGAGGGAGGAGGCCAGAGAAGCGGTAGGGGAGACCAGAGAGAAGGACAGAGCTGAGCTTAGGTATATGGTGATTGCACTTCTTAGGAAGTCTTCACAGCTGACACCTTTTATTCTTTCTTGCCTGGGAACATCGTTATGCAGGGATGTCACTTAGCGTTAGTGTAGGGACAGCAATTGATTTTAAGCTTGTTTAGGCCCATGAAGAGCAACTTAGAAATAGGAGCAATCATATTCTGGTTGGTCCTCCTAGAACTGTGTATTCTTCTTATCCTGAGTCGGATGAGACTCCTGCGTAGATTATTATTTGTATTAGTGCCCATCTATTTCTTTAACCTCGTGTTGAGGTGCCTGCACGTTCAGTTATTTTTGGCGATAATAAATTCTCAAACTTGAATTCGGAGTCAGTGGTCCTTTCAGACAAAATGAATGCTGATATCTAACCTGATGAGATTCTCTCCTTTACACTATTCAACAGGTAAAAAGATCTTGGCGGCCAGAAGGTTCTTATAGATAATTAGATAAGAATCGGCGTTATCAGTTGGTAGCAGAGTAGGATGGTTACCTTTGATGGTAAGGGGAGATCTAGAGCAAGATAGGAGATTAAGTTGCCCCATAGAGCCCGAGTGACGCAGATCCAGAGAACCGCGAGAGACGGATGTCGGAGGTCGTGGAAAACTGACGGAGAGTGACGGTGCGGCGGAAGTAGCAGTTCGTAGTAGAGTGAGTATGAAAAGAGTGATGGTTGATAGATTGCGGTGTTATATTGTTGTGTGATGTCTTGCGGAGTTGGAACGAAAGTTGTGTGATTGAGAAACGGACCGTGAGCGCGCGCGGGACCGGGAGATTCATTGTGGTGTAGAATACACCCAGAGTTGAGAACGTTGACCAGAGTTGTGGGGGTCACGAGACGTCATTGACAGACCCACAGAAGATAGGGACACATGTGTGAGTGTGTGAATAACCAACGCAGGTCGTAGGTTATTGTGTGCAGAACATCGAGTGATTGAATCCTATCGAGTGTATTAGAGGCGATTGTCCGGTCGTTCGTGGACAGACGGTTGCCAGATTGAGGTCAACAAGCTCAAGAGACTGATCGGTCATTGGTAAGACTGACGGGCAGAGAGGTAATTGTTCGGTAGGACGGACATTATTTCAGAGTATAATTGGGACGAATGCGAGTGAGAACGAGTGAATTAAAAAGGAGGGGAACTGCTGCGAGCGGAGGAAAAGTGACGTCAGACAAGTGCCGCGCTGCGATAGGCCGGTTGGTGTGAACCGCGCTGGGATTGGAGGATTGGAATCAGGAAGTAAAAGCGGACATTTTGAGTGCAAATACAAAGTTGATTCATCATGAAATGTTTTAAAGCTTTACGAGAACTTTGTAGAGGTGATAGACATGTGGTTGTTCGGGAGGGAGAGGAAGCTCCTCCTGAGGACACACCAGCACATTATATGGCAAAGAATGTAGGATTGCATACTATAATTTGGCTCGAGAATTGGCATAAAATGACAGAAACAGAAGGAGATTTGTCGTTCCCTCGATATGGTACTTTCAGGTTAGAGGTGCTGTATCAGCTCAAGAGTGTAATGGCTTCATTACGACCACTACCTAGACCAACACAGTTTGAGGCACTACATGCGTGGATAAGGGCAGCGTATGATAGGAAGAAGGACAGATGCCAAGAAAGGGTGAAGAAATCGGTCAGGGCATTTCAAGATGCAAAATGGGATGCCTTGGAGAAAAGGTGGAGAGCAGACACGATCGAAGGAGATAAGTTATACCCACTGCTGATACAAAATGGAAAGATTACAAGAATTGATGAGGATGATAGTGATTTAGATGACAGTTTGTTGGATAGGATGTTGGCAGAGAGGCCACCACCATTTAACCCAGAGTCAGAAGAGGGAAAGAGAACCCCAGCAGTGGCAATAGTTGATGAAAGCCAGAACCAGACTAGCATGAGAGTAGTGGGAAGAATTTCCACAGGAACGGAGGGGGCTACGGCGTCTATGATAACACAGCCTCCTGCGGGGAACACAAGATTACCGGACTCCTTGACAGTACCGGTTACCATTGGCCCTATAGTACCGGTATATGACCCAGACCGAGTGAGAGAAGGGAGCTCCGTGCCGATGAGAAGGGAAGAAGGAAACAGTGAGATTGGGAATGGGTTTGGAGTAAGGGTGGTTCATTTCCCAAGACCAATGGAGACAAGTACGCCGTTACCGGCTACTGCGGATTCTTCATGTAGGTCGAGAAGAGGAGAGACCGGAAAGACCGAGGTCTTTACGGGAATCTAAGTCAGCTTTGAGGGAGTGGACACCAACAGTAACGAACCAAGAGGATAGGATGCAAAGAGATAGGGCACAAAATGTCTCGGAAGACAGACCAGGTTCCAGGAATATGGAAGGGAATAGGTCACAAGGACAGAATAGTGACTGTGATGAGCGGGACGGTTCAGGTTGTCGAGATGTACTGAGGAGTGCAGTACAGGCAAGGTTGCTAGATGTAGTGAGGCTAAAAGCAGAGGTAGACGAAATGATCAGTGGGGGTCTGCCTTTGGAAAGGATAGAAATCTATGGATCAGATGAGCTGCTGTTTGTAGCAAAAGATGTGACTCGAAAAGCTAGAATGGCACATGATAGATTGAGGGATTTGGCCAAAAGATATGAGGTGGACCTGAATAAAACTAAAGCGTTACAGGGACCACACAGATTGCATTACAGTGATCAGGAGTTGGAGGAGAAAAGAATCACAGGATTAAAGACGCACACCAGAGACCTGATCATAGGAATGAGAATATGGATTTTGTTGGACAAATGGGAAGAAAGGTGGTCCAAAAAGAAACCAGTAAAGAGAGCAGAAGGAGAAACGCCGCCGCCAGGAGGGGGGCGACGGGTGTAGGAAATTTTCCTTTACGGGAAGTACAGAATGGAGGGTACGTGCATGTGCCGTGGAATAGAGGTGATTTGGCTGCATTTACAAATGATTTTCCTCGGCTGAGGGAAAAACCGGTGGAGTGGTACAAGCAGGTTGAGCGGTTTGTGAAGATTTCAAAAGTATTGTGGATTGATTTGAACACTTTGTTTGACATAGTGGTACCAGGAGATTTGTGGACGGCATGTAAAGTCGCTATTGAATGGCCGACTTCGGAACCGAAAAGAGAGGCGGTTACAAATGGTCCATCACCTGATGTCATGAAAAAGTATGAGCAGGTGATTACATGGTTGAAGTCGAAGATTTCACCTCAGGATATAGATTGGGTTAAGATAGATCGGACTGTACAGGAACCCAAGGAAACGGTGCATGAGTATTACGAAAGACTTCTGCAAGTTTTTAAACAGTACAGTGGGTTAGATGTTTTGGACCCTAAGGATATGGGACAGTTTGTCTCAAAGTTTGTAACGGGTCTGAGAGGGGAAATCAGCCTCATGATACAGCACCATTTGATCTGCTGGCAGAACAAGCCACTAGATGAAATTTTGCGGTACGCGAGGTACTGTAGTGATGAGGTGGATTCAAAACATCGAAAGCTAAAAGACAAATTGATGCTTGTCCAGATGCAGACAGCACAGAATCAGCCTAGTGGAGGGACCTTGGGGAGAAAGCAAGGAAATTTCCAGGGAAACCAGAATGGGCAGGTACAGGGAAAGGGAAAACCAGTAGACCCCAAGACAGGAGTGGACGTGGCCACACTAAAGAAGACCACTGCGTGTCATCTTTGTCGCCAGGTCGGACATTGGAAACGCGAGTGTCCTTTGAACCCAGCTAATCAGGTACAGGAAGAGGAAGAGGGGGCTCAGGCACCCGCGCAAGAGGTGGTTAACACCATAACGAGACCTAGAACGATGAAAGGGGGGGTTTACAATTCTCAAGCTCAGATTCCCCAAGCTCCAAGGTTTTCACAAGGAACACGAACATATCAACAGATGCCCCTGTTCGAACGATATGCTGAGGATAGCTTAGACCCTTTATCCTGACGGTGCCTGAGGGGGAGGAAGACTGCACACTTGGAGCGGTCTTGGAGGTAGACCAGAGAGGACCTTTTGTAGAGGCAGAGATTGAGGGCAATCCTGCAACACTTTTGGTTGATACTGGAGCTACCCGGTCTACTGTAAGATCTGCAGTAGTCCCTAACCTACCCCTCTCGGGACAATCGATCCAGGTTGTTGGAGTAGCGAACAAGAAGATGAGCAGCCCATTGACAGAACCGATCTTAGTAAAGATAGGTACTTTCCAAACTAGACATCAGTTTGTAGTATGTGACACGAGTCCAGTTTGTCTTTTGGGAAGAGATCTGTTGTGCAAATTGAACTGCACGATTTATTGTACACCACGTGGAGTGGAGGTCCAGACGAGAGATGATGATGCTGACTTTAAGATGGCCAATCAGCATCTGTGTATAGATCTGTACCCAATGGTGACTGTGGAAGAACTTCCACATGATCTGAGAGACGCAGTGTCGCCCGTGGTGTGGGATTTCGCAGGAGACGAAATAGGTTTAATCAGAGGGGTTGAACCAGTGCGGATTGAGGTGAAACAGAATGTTGATTTCCCCAGAACACCTCAATACAATTTATCGATAGAAACGATTGCAGGAATAAAACCTGTGATCGAGACTTTCATTGAGAAGGGTATTTTGAAGGAGATCAGAGGTAGTCCCTGTAATTCGCCCATAATGGGACTACAGAAACCGAGCGGGAAATACAGGATCGTGCAAGACCTGCGAAAGGTCAACATGATAGTTGTCCCTTGTTGTCCAGTGGTACCGAATCCTTCAGTAATACTGTTCCAGATCCCATGTGAAGCCGAGTGGTTTACGGTTATCGATTTGTGTCAAGCCTTCTTTTCGATACCGCTCCACGAGGAAAGCCAATTTCTTTTTGCATTTAGGCTAGAGAATCGCGTGTTAACATGGTGTCGTATCCCTCAAGGGTATACGGAAAGTCCATCGATCTTTAACCAGATCCTGAAGAAGAACCTTGAGAGTCTTGTGTTGCCGCAGAACTCAGTTCTCGTGCAGTACATAGATGACTTGCTCATTGCCTCAGAAACAGAAGATGCTTGCAGAATTGACACAGTAGCCTTGTTGAACCACTTAGCAGAGAATGGACATAAGGTGTCCCCGAACAAGCTGCAGTACTGTTTGAATGAGGTACAGTACTTGGGACACAGATTAGAAAAAGGCAAGAGGAAGGTGTCACCAGATCGAATTGAGGCAATAATGAGCATGGCGGTACCCACTACACAGAGGGAAGTTAGGATGTTTCTGGGAATGGTTGGCTATTGTCGACAGTGGATTCCTAGTTTCTCCTTGAGAGCAAAGCCTCTGCAGAGGCTTACGCACAAGGATGTGAGTGATCCGGTACCATGGGACGAGGAGTGCTTGATGTCATTCCTGCAGTTGAGAGATGATTTGTGCAGGGCTCCCGCACTGGGAATGCCTGATTACAACAAGGCCTTTTCATTGTTTTGTTACGAGAGAGGAGGATGTGCATTAGCAGTGTTAGCTCAGAACCATGGAGGTGTCCGTAGACCAGTTGCTTATTTTTCAGCTACTTTAGATCCAGTAGCTTCTGCGTTGCCCGGATGTCTAAGATCCGTTGCTGCAACAGGTGTCAGCATTGAAAGATGTGAAAGCATTGTAATGGGACATCCATTGACTGTACATGTACCACATTCGGTTGAGTTATTAATGACCAGGACCAAGACCCAGCACCTAACGAACAATAGGTTAACAAGGTACGAGCAAGTCATACTTGCCGCAGAGAATGTGACTCTGAAAAGGTGCTCCATCTTGAACCCTGCGACATTGATGCCTATACCGAACACAGATGATGAAGATTGTGAGGACCATGATTGTCTCGATGTGACCGAACTTTGCACCAAACCGAGACCTGACATTGTCGATGAGCCATTGGATGACCCAGATGAAATTTTCTTTGTCGATGGTTCATGCTTAAGAGACAGTGTGGGGCAATTGAGAGCAGCGTTTGCTGTATGTACTATTTCAGGAGTGGTCGACGCCGCTTGCCTAGAAGGAGTACGCTCCGCGCAGGTAGCTGAGATCATTGCCTTGACCCGTGCCTGTTTGGCCGCTGATCGAATTCGAATCACGATTTACACAGACAGCCAATACGGCTTTGGCGTGGTGCATGACTTCGGGCAGTTATGGTCTCAGAGGGGATTTTTGACATCATCTGGCTCACCCATTCGTAATGGAGAATATGTAAGACAATTGTTAGAAGCATTACAGCATCCGAAAGAAATTGCTGTTGTAAAGTGTACAGCCCATGGGAAGGGGGAGGACTTTGTATCCTTGGGTAATAACTACTCAGATGAGGTAGCCCGCTTCTGCGCAGAACAAGGATGCATATACACAGGCAGGGAGATAGAAGAGAGCCAAGAGGGAACCGATCTCAGCATAATGTTGACCATGGCAGACACTTGGGAAGAGCTTAAGCGATTGCAGGATGAAGTTTCTAAACAGGAGAGAGAGGGATGGATCAAAGCTGGGTGTGAGAAAGGAGACGTGGATGTTTGGGTATCAAACGATGGGAGAGCTGTGTTGCCGGAAGAATTGTTGAGTCCGATGGCAAGATTGATACATGGTCAGGCACACCTGGGTAGAGATGCAATGATGAGGGTGTTCAGACAGACGTGGTATAACCCACGGTTCCGAGCAATGGCTGAGACGGTATGTCAGAGGTGTGTTACATGTCAACAGATGAATGCTGGAAAGAAAACTGTAGTCACACTGAGTCATATTGGAAGGTCAGGAGGGCCCTTCAATAGATTACAGCTGGATTTCGTGGAGATGCCTAGGTGCAATGGCTTGAGGTACATTCTAGTGATAGTATGTATATTCTCACGGTGGGTGGAGGCATACCCCACACGCAGGTGTGACACTCTGACAGTGGCTAAATTATTGTTGAGGGAGCTTATCCCTAGATTCGGGATCCCGACCTCTTTGGAATCAGATAGAGGTGGGCACTTCCATAGCGAAATCATTAAGTTACTTTGTGCAGCATTGAACATTGACCAGAGACTCCACTGTAGCTACAGACCAGAGGCTTCTGGGATGGTGGAACAAGTTAATGGAACTTTGAAAGCCCGGATGGCAAAAATGTGTTCTTCAACATCCCTGAAATGGCCCGACGCCTTGCCACTGGTGCTCATGAGCATGCGAAGTGTCCCAGACAGAAAGACCGGGTTGTCCCCCCATGAAATAATAATGGGGAGGGCAATGAGACTGCCAGCAGTACCAACTACAGCCTTGATAAACATCACTGATGATTTGATTCTCGATTATTGTAAAGGACTCTCTGATGTGGTCCGTTCTGTATCCCAGCAGGTGCAAGCAGCTGTGGTTCCAGCCTCGAGTGATCTGTGCCACGACTTGTGTCCCGGTGACTGGGTGCTCGTCCGGAAGCACGTGAGGAAGAGTTGCTTGGATGCCCGTTGGCGTGGCCCGTATCAGGTGATACTTATCACGAACACAGCAGTAAAGTGTGGAGGATTGCCGAACTGGGTGCATGCTTCCCATACCCGCAGAGTTCCAGCACCCTTGGAAGAAACAGCTCCTCTCGTAAACGAAAACCCAGCTGACGTGGTAGGGCCACATGAGAGGACAAGTCAAGCTGTAAGGGTCGCTGACACAGCTGGTGGTGCACTAGAGCAAGCTGAAGGGGGTTTCCACAGTTCGAACCCTGATTCAGGCACTGAAGAAAGAGAAGGTGCAGTGGGCGGAGAAGAGTCAAAGGCAACAGAAAGAGGAAGTAGTGCACTGGGCATAGAAGGAGAAGGCAGACGAACGAACAGAAGTGCTGAAAGTTGGCCTGAAAGACAGAGGCGACTGAACCTGAGGTTAGCACCTGAGAGAGACCTTGCTCCAGTGTCCGAAGTATCTGAAACCGAAGCAAGCGACGAAGACCAAGCACAAGACAGTCGGCGAAGGTCCAAGAGAACAAGAGTGCCTTGTCGCAGATACTCTACCCCTGAGTGGACTTACACTGTGTTTGATGCAGGGGGTGGTGAATACAGGGAGACTGAGGTCAGTGGAAGTGTTCAGTCGGAGCCCGAAACTGGTGGTGAAGGTGGTGCTGCGGATGCCAGGGTTCGAGATAGACGGAACACTGACACTCACGATTCCGAATCCCCCACTTCTGAGTGAAGTCCGAAACTTGCATTCTGCATCGGGTCGAATTCCCGCCTTTCGGAGCTGAGCCGTTTTCACACGAAGTGCTGCTTTTGCGTCTTGAACTTTTGTATCACGTTCTGGTCGTGCTTAATGAGGATCTCATTATGGATCAGTAATGAACTGTAAATAAAAGTCTAAAAGAAGAAGATAACCTAGGTCCGAGTGGAAGAAGAATAAACTTAGGGACTTTCCACAAGAAGAGGAACGAAAACTAGGGAAGTCTTTTTCTGGACTGTGTAAATAAGTTGTGATCGGAAAGGGAAAGCCCGGAGATTTCATGGTTGCTCGAGCTGGTTAAGCAAGTCATAAATAAAGGACAGAGACTTTTCTGAGTTCTTTGCGATAACCAAGACTTTTTGAGAACTTTCGAAATCATGGAGCCGGGAAATCCCAATCGTAGAGCAAAATGGATTATAGGCATTCTTATAAGTAGTGTGATAATTTCTATAATCATAGTAGTTGTAGTCTCATATACTGGTTCGCATGAGCCAGAAGTAGAGGCAGTGACAGGGACACCTACACCTATCACACCTAGTCAGAAGGGGGTAGACAGGGCAGCTGATAGAGCTATGATATTAGAAGAAAGTCGTAGATTACATGTAGATTTGTCTAAGGGTGATTTTAAGCTTAATGCGTATGCTAAGTTGTTGTATGAGTATGTTGACGTGATGGATGCGAAAGATTGTTATGTGTGTATGCAGTTGCCTACTTCGGTGGATGAGGGTATTAGGTATCATCATCTTCCACTGACTTATGGTATTTCTTGTAGTCTTTTGCTTAGTTTGTTTTATGAGAGAGAGCAGTTCGAGTATTTCTTTTCCAATTTCGACGCAGTGCTTCCTGAAGTCCCAGCTTACAAGCATTTGAATAAGTATGATTATTATAAGACCGAGGACAGACTGAGGAAGTACTTCATACCGAGTTTGGAATTGGATACAGCATTCGCACACAGACACAATCTGACTTGTTTGATGTCGGATGTAGAGAGAAAGTTTGTAGATCAGGTTGAGGATAGGTATAGAAAGCTGACTGAATCCCGAGATTTAGGGCATCACAGGACAGATTGGACAGAGGAAGAACGGTTGCATAAGACCAAGGGAAGCTATGGTCCTATAGCGTTGGATAAGGAGCAGAGGGGTAAGTTGTGTATAAGGCGTTATCAGACTTACTACGAAAAGGTTCCAGTGGGACAGAGTACTTGTGATCACGTTTTCACCATGGCAGATGAGGCAAAAGATTTTCTCCAAGGTCCTGTACAAGTGATACCTACGGTGTATTACGTATGTGGGAAGAATGCTTATGTGAGGTTGCCTGCAAATTGGTATGGAACATGTTATTTGTCAATAATATTTCCAAAGATTTACCATACAGAAGACTTAAATCTTCTGGAGGGTGGAGAGCATTCAAGAACGAAAAGAGCTGCAAGTGCAGGAATCGTTGTGGGGGATATCTTTGGAGCCATGATACCTAGTCTAGGAGTAGTCTTGAATGATGTGAAGATCCGGAGGTTAGCGACTGTGGTGGATGAATTTTCGATGAACACAGCAAAGTCGTTGGTGTTGGTGGAAGGAGAGATGTTGTCGATAAGGGGAATGGTTTTGCAGAATCGCCTTGCTTTGGATGTCCTATTGGCAAAAGAGGGCGGAGTCTGTAAAATGCTGAAGGTTCAAGAGTGCTGCACTTATATACCAGACCGGAGCAAGGATCTGGAGAAATATATAAGTAACATCACTATGATCCACACAAAGATAGCGGATTTGACCGAGGAAGGGGCCTGGGAAAAGGTCGGAAAGGGTTTTGGTCAAGTGGGAGGTTGGTTTGCAAACCTAGGAAAGGGATTCCTTGGGTACTTCCTGAGACCACTCCTTATCTTGGTGGTTTGTGTGGCTGGCTTGTGGATTCTGATCAAGGCTTACAAATGGTATCGAGCAGGCAGAGTCAAGAGAGCTTTGAGGGAAAATGACATGAGATTGGCAAGATTGCAGGACAATCAGTATCAAAGGCTCAAGAGCATGGAGAACTTCAGATCAGGGAAGATGGGAACAAGTTCTGTTTAGGTCGGTTCCTTCTCCGAGGGAGTAGAATGAGATGTGATGACAGGAGTCATCAAAGGGGGGAACTGATAGAGCGAAATGTTCTTATAAATTATAGGGGTGCATCATAATCACTGATAGGCCGCACCCACATGTATTCAGACATATATTCGTTTATATTCATTGTATACTCATGTGTGTTTAGTAAAGAATGAATAGTTCACTGAGACAAAGTGAACTCAACAGTATAATGATGTTAGGATAATGATGTAATGTAATGCTTTTTGAATTGTGTGAACATAATGCATAGAGGAATTAGTTCGTGTATGTAATGTAATTGCAGTAGTTTAAACGTGCACCATATTAAAGTTGCACATGTAATTCATTGTTTGCATAATGAATCGTAATGAATATGCTTATAGGGAAAAGTAAGATGTGTGTTTAAAAGTTATATGTAAGGGCCTGACTACATATATGCTTAAGGAAGGCCTGGTATATTCTTATGTTAGCTTATAATGTAGGCCGAAAAGGGTTTCTCTTGGAAAGGCTCTCTGGGCACAAACGGTAGATTTAATTAGCACAGTAGAAGGTTTCTGTTGAACGTATCTTTTGTTGCAGGTGCAAGGACATATGTCTCGTTAGTAAAGACTAACTCTTTGTTTTCAAAAGTTAGAAAGATGGGAGGCATGGTACGGGGAGTGCAATGGAATTTAGGGATGATACTTTCAGCGGAGAAGGCGCCTGGGACTCAAGGTCAACGAAACCGTCCAGGATGAAGTCACCGTTTCTATGGAAAAGCACAAGAAAGAAGACCTGGCCAAGAGGGCGTAAACAAGGCGTGTACCTTTGTAGTATGGTTTTGTATTAGGGATAGTGCCCTGAGGGAGGAGGCCAGAGAAGCGGTAGGGGAGACCAGAGAGAAGGACAGAGCTGAGCTTAGGTATATGGTGATTGCACTTCTTAGGAAGTCTTCACAGCTGACACCTTTTATTCTTTCTTGCCTGGGAACATCGTTATGCAGGGATGTCACTTAGCGTTAGTGTAGGGACAGCAATTGATTTTAAGCTTGTTTAGGCCCATGAAGAGCAACTTAGAAATAGGAGCAATCATATTCTGGTTGGTCCTCCTAGAACTGTGTATTCTTCTTATCCTGAGTCGGATGAGACTCCTGCGTAGATTATTATTTGTATTAGTGCCCATCTATTTCTTTAACCTCGTGTTGAGGTGCCTGCACGTTCAGTTATTTTTGGCGATAATAAATTCTCAAACTTGAATTCGGAGTCAGTGGTCCTTTCAGACAAAATGAATGCTGATATCTAACCTGATGAGATTCTCTCCTTTACACTATTCAACAGGTAAAAAGATCTTGGCGGCCAGAAGGTTCTTATAGATAATTAGATAAGAATCGGCGTTATCAGTGCGACTCATTTGGAAGAATGCTTATCTGAAGGTCGCCATATTCACACCCCACAAGATATTCCTTCAGTTTATGTGGAAGAAATAGATCTATGAGTTTGACCTGTCTTCGGTCCAGTGGTGCTTTACAAAACTTTTATGTCCAGTTGTGGAACACCTGCGGACGAGATGCATAAGTCTTGTAATATACCTAGAAGATACCTTAAATATGGATCAATGTTGAGAAACATATTTCTCCTTGTTATGCCTCCCCTGGAGAGGAGTAGCATTTTGATGCATTCCCAGGTCTACCACTAATGGTAAATCTGGGAATGCCCCAAAATGCATGGGTGGATGTGTAGGAACACTGGGGCAGAGAAATGGAAGGCAGCGACTTGCACTGCCTTTGCTTTACTCCAAATTTACCAAGCAAGGCCATGCAAGGTGTCCTTGAGCGGCTTGGTAAATGTCATTCTAGGTTTTGTGTTGCTCTTGTCTCCTTGCAGGCCGCAAGAGTGACGCAAACCCATGATAAATATGGGCCAGTGTTTGCTGCCACACATACCCAATTACATGAGTAGCAAACACATTTCTTGTTTCAACATTTTTTCCGAATTTTAAAATAAATGATTATCAAACTGCAATTTGAAAGGGGTGTATTTAGGGTGCCCTTTCCAAATTGTTATTCGGTTAGCTATGCATCAATGTTTTGTGACTGTAATTCAAATCACCCAATCACAAACCATTGATTAGTTACCGACTACAAAATTGTTGAGGTAACTGATTCTCAAAGAGAAAGGCTTGCTTTTGTATCCTTTCAGAAGCAGGGTGGCCAGTTCAGGGGAGTAGTCGAGCTGAAATATTTTTCTCTGCATCTGATTCCTCTGGTAACTCCTCATTTACATCTGGTTTCCCACCTAGGAATTTCACCAAGGGGCTTATTTATGAGAGCCCTACATCATTTGTGCACCACGTAAAGTGGTACATGCGTGACGCAGTGCTCTCATTTCGATTTATGAAGCCATGCAAAGCCACCCTGTGTGGCTTCTAGTGGCCTCATAAATCATGAGTAAGACGATGCAGCGCAATTTGTTGCATCGCCTTACTCTGCACCTTGGAGGCATTCCATGGACGTTGTGGTGGGTCTTCCCATGCAACAACCATGGAATTTCACAAAGCAATGTAAACCTGGGGAAGCGCCAAATCCATACATCTCCTGAGGTGAGGCATAACGAGGAGAAATATGTTTATTTCTCCTTGTTTTTTTACTCGGTGTGTGCTGCATCCTGCAGCACACATAGACAGATGAAAATCTCTCTTAGGACTGTTTTTGTGCAGGAACGTGGCCATTCCTGCACAGAAAAAATCCTGCATGCAACAAAGGCACCCTAGCACCATGGTGCAAGGGTGCCTACATTGGCGCTAGGCTGTTGAAACTGGGCACCAGCGCAGGGAGAAAGGATAGGAATGCACCATATTGCTTAAATACTGTGCATTCCTCCCCTTTCACTTTGTCGTAGGGCAGCACAGCAAGGTGCCTTTTTGCACTGCCATACGCCAAAATCCCATAAATGAGCACCCAACTTCTTCCTGTCAAAATGTCTGAGGGAGGAGCCGAGTCAGGAATGTGGTTTTACCACATTCAATGTAGTTTCAGATTTGAATGGTGAAAGGAGTTACTGGTCTCTTTTCTAGAAAGTACGTCTTCTGCAAAATCCTTTTGTTAGTGCTCAATAAAGATATATGCAACAGAAACGCTTACAAATTCCTAGCTATGATCTAGATATCACACAGTGAACAACTTGCAAGTTGCAAACGTTTTTATAGACCTTAGTGAAGGGGGCAAATAACGCTTTGCAACTTCTCGCATCCCATTTGCTAGTTTAGGTTTACAAGATGAGGGTAATTTATGCTCTTCGCTCCAAACAGTGAAAATATGTGATATTATGCATTAGTGTTTTAGGTGTGATATTAGCAAAAAATCTGAAAAAAATATTTTAAAGAAATGTATATAGTTTGATATTGGCAAGTAATTATTTTTTATTTGTGTGATTTTACTAGTTTGTCGGTAATTTGAAAAAACCTTTACTTTAAGAGTGAAGAAGTTTGAAAAATAATTGAGTTAACACTTCTAAATTAATCTTAATTGCTTGTTTCTTTCAAGACTAGTATGCAAATATGTGAAACGAATGCCACTTCAAATTAAAATGCAATACAAATGCAATTATATATTTATGAATTACTAAAAAAAAGAATATTCTAACTTAATTATCATTCTAATTAGTTGGTGGCTAATGGTGATCTTGTCTATTTGATTATATCTTTTAAACTGTATATCTGTTAGTATGCCGGGGTAACTGGTTTCCAGTTATTGGAATTTCTATACACCTTGCTTCTGTTGCAAAAGAGTTCAAATGAATTTAAATATTTTACTCAATAAAAACGTCAATTTGAATTAAAAGTGCTTGTATGTTTTTTTGTAAAAAAAAGTGGGCTTGTGCATTTAGTTGTGGTATACTACTCGGAGTCTGTTTAGTTTTTTACAAGACTCTAAACATGCTGGACAATACAAGCTGCAATGGTCGTGGTGGGTAGAACATCTCGAGAACAGAAGTCTCTCTCGTGTAACACATACTGATCTGCAAGCCATGTAAATTGAGTGCCACTAAATTGGGTAATAGTAATATTTGCCATTTCCATTGCATAGAACAGCAGACGTGCAGTGTGAAGCATTACCTAACACAATCAAAACGTAAACTACGTCATAAAAAAAGTTCAACCCATGGAAGTGTTACAAAAAACTGACAACTAAAATGACATTAAGGGCCCGATTATGATGTTGGATGGACCGCCACCGAGAGGCTGTCGGGGGCGGTCCGCCTGACATCTGTGGCCATAGTCCAACTGCCACATTATGATGCGGTCGGTCGGACTGCTTTGGTCGGAGGGACCGACCGATGCTCCTGACGGACTTGAGGAGCCCGTTGGGCCATTGGTCGGTTCGTATTGCCTACAATAGGGGCGGTGCCAGCGGAGGCACCACTGCAGGATTACGATGGCCATGAAAAGGCAGCTGGAATGAGACTTTGGGGCCCCTAGCATGGCCCCTGTTCCCTGTGGGGCTCTGCTATGGGTGCAAGGGGGCACCAAAGGTGCCCCCCAAACATCCATGCTCCGTGCGTCAGGCACCACATGGTGCCTGGCACACGGGGCATGGATGTTTTTAAACATTCCCTTTTTCCATTGTGGCTTGTGCAGCAGCCCTTTTCGGGCTGCAGCACAAGCCGCAATGGAAAAAGTTATGATTCCGACCGCCTACACGGCGATCACATCATAATTTGGAGGGCGATCCCAATCCCACTACAATGTATGTTGGATGCTCGTCTGACCGACATCATAATGAAGCCCTTAGTTACAATATACAATACATAAAACCATACAAAAATAATGCTAAGTATATATATATTCACTGAAAAAACCACAGGTTTCAGGGACGTTATAGTTAGTTGGACATTTCACTCATACAAAACTAGAGAAGTTCGGCTGTTATAGTTAGTTGAGCTAACTATAACTCGCGCCCCCGCAATGCACTGCTGATGACATCACATATTACATCACTCATGACATGTTCAGTGACATCACTGATGACATCACTGATGACATCTCAAATGACAAGTGGGCTAACATTGCCCCTTGATTAACCCTGGGCGTAGTTCGCGTAGTAGCGCTACGCGTAGCTACGCGAAGTGCACTTCGCACTACGCGAGCTACGCGTAGCACTACGCGAACTGCGTAGTGCGGTAGGAAATGCTGTTCGCAATGATTGCACAGTGCCGGATGCTTGTCCGCACTGTGCAATCATTGCAAACGGCATCTTGCACAGTGCAAGCGGTCGTTTTCTGCCGCTCGAGTAGATTTGTACTCGAGCAGCAGTTTTCTCAACGCGGACAGGTAGTTTCTCATCACGAGCGGTCGCGAGCATACGCGACCACTCGCAATGAGAAACCTGACCTCCCCGCGTTGAGAATCTCGCCGGGAGGTTTATTTTCCACGCTCGCGATCGGCAACTTGATGTTGCTGATCGCGAACGAGGAAAAAGTCTCGCCGGGATGTCATTTTGCTCGCTCGCGGTCGCCAACTTGACGTTGAGGACCGCGAGCAAGCAAAAAATGGCCGCTACGCTACGTGTTTTTGCACTGTGCTACGTGCAATTCGCGTAGCGCGTAGTTGCGCAAACTACGCAAACTACGCGAGCGTAGCGTAGTTTTCCGCCCAGGCCTACCCATGATGCATGCCAGTGTGGGTGGAAGAAAAATGTGACTAACACAATCCTATAATAATGGATGAAGTCTGTCTGAAAACCCCTTTAAGTAACTATGTTACACATCCTTCTAGTAAAATCTAATTTCTTGGCTAGCACAGACCTAAAAAAGCCATAGGTTTGGCATTGGCTGCTAGCCTTGCCTTTGAGAAAGAAGGCAAGAAAAAGGGAAGAAAGGAAAGGAAGAAAGGAAAGGAAGAAAAAAGGAAGGAACGCAGACAACAAAGAAAGGCATACAAAATGAAAGTAAAAAGGCAAAAAAACAGAAGGGCTGGGGCAAAAAGGGATGGAAGGAAAACAAAAGCGAAGAAAGGAGGGAAGAAGGCAAAAAGAAGAGGGAACAAAAGAAAAAATGAAAGATGGAAAGAAAGTAAGCAAAAGGAAAGAAAGAAGGAATAAAAAAGAAAGAAGTAAGAAAGAAAGATGGAAAATGACAAAGGAGGAAAGGCAAAAAGCGTGGAAGAAAGAAAGAAAGAAAGAAGGCAAGAAAACCGAAAGAATGACAGAAATAAGGAAGAAATGAAAAAAAGGCAAGAAATAAAGATGCATAAAAGGAAAGAAGGCAAAGGAGAAAGACAGGATAGAAGGAAGGAAAGGGAAAAGGAAAGAAAACTGGAGAGTAGGCAAGAAAGAATGAAAGTAGGCAGACGAGAAAAAGTAGGAATAAAGAAAGAATGAAAGAAAGAGGTAAAATAAAGAAAGAAGGAAAAAAGAAAGAAGAAATTAAGGAAAGCAAAAAGGAATGATAGAAAGAAGGAAAGAAGGCAAAAAAAGAAAAACGAGGGATAGTATGAAAGAAGGAAAGAAGGCAAAAAAGAAAGAAGCAAAGAAAAAGGAAAAATTGGCAAAAAAGAAAGGAAGGAGGAAAAAGGAAGGAAATAAAAAAGGAAAGTCAAAAAAGAGAGAAGGGAAGAAGGAATGAAAGAAGAAAAGATTGCAAGAAAAAGAAGAAAAAGTTCAAAAGAAATAATGGAAAGAAGGATAGAAAGTAGGAAAGAAGAAAGGAAATAATGAAAGAAAAAGGAAAGAAAGAAAGATGGAAAGAAAGAGGGTTCACATTATAAAATATTGTATAATATAGCCCAAATTACACCCCACCTATGTTTAAATAAAACTACAAGTGTACTGCAAATGAAACACAATAGAGTTTGGTTTTATACCTGTGCATAATTTATTAAAGAACCATTGGTGAAACCGAATCCAGAAACAAAATATGGTATGCTGTGAAAAAACAGTAGTTCACTTCAAACGGAATTTACATCATTGGAAGGAGACAGGAGCTGATAAAGCTGGAATGTTGCATGTGCTCACTTCAAATGTGTCCTACTAGCACATCAGGCAACATTAGCAGTACAGGGACCTAAACTACCTTGTTTGCATATATGTGCTTATTGTGAAAGAGCAAAATGTAGTCACTCAAAGTGATGCTAATCAGATGCTAAAGTAAGCTGACCCATTGCCCCATGCTGTATGCTGTAGTGGGCATAAGCAAAATGGGAGTGACACTACAACCAACCAATGAAAGAAGAGAGTTGCCTGAAAACCACTTTATTTAAGTATATTATACTTATTATTTAAGTAAAATCATATGGTCTTGGCTATCGACAGACCTGAAAAAGGTCTTCTGAGTTGCACCAAAAAAAAACAATTAGATGAGTGCATTTGAAAATATTCTTTAGATTTTTGTGGATCATAGTTGCATTGAATAATTGTGTGCCTACTTTCCTTTTGCTCTTTTTTAATATCAGAGTTTCACCCTCCTGCATACAGTATGAGTCTTTAGGGGGCCAAATAACTAAGCCACAGAAACAGAAGGCAGGTAGTTATTTATAAACAATGGCCCTTTTGGCAGAGCTTTCCTTTTTCTTATACGTCTGCTAGTGAGATAGCTCAGCAGCCACGTCTTGTGCAGGTAAGAGCGGTGGGGCGGTGGGGCCTGGTGGGAGGGGGATTTTGACAGACGACGACGAGGAAAAATTAAATAAATAATTAATGTTCCCTCGTCGTCGTCTGTCGAAATGCCTCCCCTCCCGGACCCACTTCCCCACCGTTCTTACCTGCACGTGCCGCGGCTGTAGCTCAGTGTGGTAATATGTCCCCCTAAATGGCTGTAGTCTGTGGGTTGCAAGTAGCCTTGTCCTTTGTTAAAACGTGTCAAAATAAGTCAGAAAAAATTCTTACAGAAAGAATAAGATTCCTAAGTTTATCTAGGGTGAAGTAGAGATTCTCAGGGGGAGATTTTCTGCAGCCAGTTTTCACCCAGGATAGGCAGGACCTCTAGCAGCAGGGTGTAGGTTGCCCAGCTGATGAAGTTTGCCCGCTACCATTGGGGCCTGTCCTTAACCCTCAGTGGCGTCTATATAGAGAATGCAATCACTCACCATCCAATCCTCACCATTGTGAAGGCCCATTAGGAAGCAAGGCTTAGAGTAGTTGACAAGTATTACAATTGGAAGTGCCTTTTGTGTCAGTCATGGGTTTAAGCACTTAATAAGCCATCATAAGTGCACTCTGTCACTCATCTTCACACTGATGCATTCATTCATCCATCCATTGACTCATTCTTGAATTCACCCTCTCACACAACTGCAATCAAACACACACACTCACCCCCATATGCAAAACAAATTAAAGAGTAATAGTAGAAAAAAGAAAACTCAATGCTGTCTAACCCCTTCGCTGCTAGGCCTTTTCCCCCCCTGTGCTAAGCCTTTTTTTTGGCTATTTGGGGTAGTTCGTGCTTAGGCCCCTGTAACTTTTTGACCACATAAGGTATCCACGCCAAATTTGTGTCCTTTTCTTCCAACATCATGGGGATTCTAAAGGTACCCAGGGTTTGTGGATTCTCCTGGAGGGGACCCAGAAATTAGCCAAAATATTGCTAATTTTTTTTTTTTTTTAATCTGAAAAAAGGGCTACAGATGAAAGCGTCTGGTTTTTTCCCTGCAAATGATATCAACAAAGGGGTTGTGGGGCTGATATCACCATTTTCCTAGCTTTCAGGTACAATCAGATTTTTGTCAGAAAACCAAACATTTTTACACAGTTTTGGCATTTTTCTGGGACATAGCCTATTTTTGCTATTTTTTGTGCTTTCAACCTCCTTCCAGTTAATGGTAGAAATGGGTATGAAAGCAATAATGGATCCTGGAAAGCTATACATTTTAGAAATGTAGACAAAATTCTGAATTTAGCAAGGGGTCATTTGTGTAGATCCTTCAAGGTTTCTTTATAGAAACTAACAGTTGAATATAGGAAAAATTTAAAAGTATTTGAAAGAAACAGCCATTTGTGTCAACGTTTTCACCTGTAACTTCTTCTAATTATGACAGCTGTTTGAAAGCAATATACTGTTACATCCGCTGGACCTTTCTGGTTGTGGGGATATATAGGACTTGTAGGTTCACCAAGAACCCGACGAACCCGGAGCCAATAACTGAGCAGTGTCTCGCAATGGTTTTTTATTATGTACCGAGTATATAGCAATTATTTTGGGAAAATATATACATGGAAAAGTCAGTATGAAAGACACCTATGAATTTCTGAAATTGGAACAAAATATAGAGTTCAGAAACAGTAGATATTTGCACATTTCTGAAATTGTGAGTACCCATACTAGCATGAGAATTATAGGTCATTTTTCAAAATGACTTCTTTTTTACACATTGTCTTTCATTTGGACAGAAGTGCATCAAAAGTCAATAGGTAATAACAGTTGCTCTACAATTCTGTATTACCCTAAGTCTCCAGATAAAAATGGTGCCTCACTTGTGTGGGTAGGCCTCGTGCCCGCGACAGGAAACGGCTCAAAACGCAACGTGGACACACTTTATTTTTACAGTGAAAACTGACCCTTTTTTTGCAAAGTGCCTAGCTGTAGATTTTGAACCCTAGCTCTGCTGGCACCTAGGGAAACCTATCAAACCTATACATTTTTGAAAACTAGACACCCAGGGGAATCCAGGATGGGGTGACTTGACTGGCTCTCACCAGGTTCTGTTACCCAGAATCCCTTGCAAACCTAAACATTTGTCCAAAAAAAACACATTTTCCTCACATTTCTGTGGTGGAAAGTTCTGGAATCTGCGTGGATCCACAAAATTCCACCCACCCCTCGTTCCTCAAAGTCTTATGAGAAAAATGGTACCTCACTTGTGTGGGTAGGCCTAGTGCCGGTGACAGGAAACGGCCCAAAATGCAATGTTGACACACCACATTTTCACAGTGAAAACTGACCCTTTTTGTGCAAAGTGCCTAGCTGTAGATTTTGAACCCTAGCTCTGCCGGCACCTAGGGAAACCTATCAAACCTATACATTTTTGAAAACTAGATACCCAGGGGAATCCAGGATGAGGTGACTTGTCTGGCTCTCACCAGGATCTGTTACCCAGAATCCCTTGCAAACCTCAAAATTTGTTCAAAAAAACACATTTTCCTCACATTTCTGTGGTGGAAAGTTCTGGAATCTGCGTGGATCCACAAAATTCCACCCACCCCGCATTCCCCAAAGTCTTCTGAGAAAAATGGTACCTCACTTGTGTGGGTAGGTCTAGTGCCCGCGACAGGAAACAGCCCAAAACACAATGTGGACACACCACATTTTCACTGTGAAAACTGACCCTTTTTGTGCAAAGTGCCTAGCTGTAGATTTTGAACCCTAGCTCTGCCGGCACCTAGGGAAACCTAGCAAACCTATACATTTTTGAAAACTAGACACCCAGGGGAATCCAGGATGGGGTGACTTGTCTGACTCTCACCAGGTTCTGTTACCCAGAATCCCTTTCAAACCTCACCATTTTTTTAAAAAAAACATATTTTCCTCACATTTCTGTGGTGGAAAGTTCTGGAATCTGCGTGGATCCACAAAATTCCACCCACCCCGCATTTCCCAAAGTCTTCCGAGAAAAATGGTACCTCACTTGTATGGGTAGGTCTAGTGCCCGCGACAGGAAAGGGCCCAAAACGCAACGTGGACACATCACATTTTCACAGTGAAAACCGACCCTTTTTTTGCAAAGTGCCTAGTTGTAGATTTTGAACCCTAGCTCTGCCGGCACCTAGGGAAACCTAGCAAACCTATACATTTTTTAAAACTAGACACCCAGGGGAATCCAGGATGGGGTGACTTGTCTGGCTTTCACCAGGTTCTGTTACCCAGAATCCCTTGCAAACCTCAAAATGTATTTAAAAAAAACACATTTTCCTCACATTTCTGTGGTGGAAAGTTCTGGAATCTGTGTGGATCCACAAAATTCCACCCCCTCCGCATTCCCCAAAGTCTTCCAAGAAAAATGGTACCTCACTTGTGTGGGTGGGTCAAGTACCCGCGACAGGCAAGGGCCCAAAACCTATTGAGGCGAAATCAAAATTACCTTTCACAAAACAACCTGGTTTTGCAAGGGGGGTCCCATGAGTTTTTGACCCCGGGGTCAGCGGCCATCTAGGGCAACCTACCAAACCCACACATTTCTGAAAACTAGACACCCGGGGGAGTCCAGCAAGGTATGGCTTGTGTGGGCCCCCCAACATTTCCCTACCCAGAATCCCTTGCAAACCTCAAATTTAGCTGAAAAAATCACTTTTTTCTCAAATTTCTGTGTGGGAAAATTCTAGAATTTGTGTGGATCCACAAATTTCCTACCAGCCAGCGTTCCCCCAGGTCTCCCGATAAAAATGGTACCTTACTCGCGTGGGTGGGTCAAGTACCCGCGACAGGCAAGGGCCCAAAACCTATTGAGGCGACATCAAAATTACCTATCACTAAACAACCTGGTTTTGCAAGGGGGTCCCATGAGTTTTTGGCCCCGGGCTCGGCGGCCATCTAGGGAAACCTACCAAACCCACACATTTCTGAAAGATAGACACCCGGGGGAGTCAAGCAAGGTATGGCTTGCGTGGGTCCCCCAACATTTCCCTACCCAGAATCCCCTGCAAACCTCAAATTTTGTTGAAAAAATAAATTTTTCTCACATTTCTGTGTGAGAAAGTTGTAGGATCACCGGGCTGACCCAAATTTCCTACTACCAAGCATTCCCCCAGGTCTCCCGATAAAAATGGTACCTCACATGTGTGGGTAGGCATAGTGGCTGCAACAGGAAATGGCCCAAATCATACTGTGGAGACTTAAACGTTACCTATAACAAAACTACCTGGTTTTGGGGGGGGCACCTGGTTTTTTGGCCCCGGGCTCGCCGCCATCTAGGTAAACCTACCAAACCCACACATTTCTCAAAACTAGACACCCGGGGGAGTCCAATGAGGTATGGCTTGCATGGATCCCCCAACGTTTTCCTACCCAGAATCCCCTGCAAACCTCAAATTTAGCTGAAAAAACAACATTTTCCACATATTTCTGGGTGGAATCACCATGCCGGCACAAATGTCCTACCCCACAGCATTCTCCTTAGTGTCCCGAGTAAAATTATACCTCACTTGTGTGGGTGTCCAATGTAGAATTGGCTAAAAACGCATTTTTAAAAACATGTAACGCTTAGAATTGTTGGTGCTATACCCTAAATCCCTATGTTTTGGGCTCTTCCCAGTCACAGGCCCTTGCCCCACCCACACAAGTGAGGTATAATTTTACTCGGGAGACTGAGAGGAACGCTGTGGGGCAGGTCATTTGTGCCAGCACGATGATTCCACCCAAAAATATGTGGAAAATGTGTTTTTTTCAGCTAAATTTGAGGTTTGCAGGGCGTTCTGGGTAGGGAAACATTGGGGGATCCACGCAAGCCATACCTCGCTGGACTCCCCCGGGTGTCTAGTTTATAGAAATGTGTGGGTTTGGTAGTTTCCCAAGATGGCCGCCGAGCCCGGGGCCAAAAACCCAGGTGACCCCCCTTCCAAAACCAGGTTGTTTTGTGATAGGTCATTTTGATGTCTCCTCAATATGTTTTGGGCCCTTGCCTGTCGCGGGTACTCCACCCACCCAAGCGAGTGAGGTATCATTTTTATCGGGAGACCTGGGGGAACGCTGGGTGGTAGGAAATTTGTGGATCCACATAGATTCCAGAACTTTCCCAGACAGAAATTTGAGAAAAAAGTGATTTTTTCAGCTAAATTTGAGGTTTGCAGGGGATTCTGGGTAGGAAAACTTTGGGGGACCCACACAAGCCATACCTCGCTGGACTCCCCCAGGTGTCTACTTTTCAGATATGTGTGGGTTTGGTAGTTTCCCAAGATGGCCGCCGAGCCCGGTGATCCAGCGGTGTACTAACAACAGATACTCCACTACCATATAACCTTTTTCACTAATCTCAAGTAGACCGCTGGAGCTTGTAGTTTATAGATTTCATGTTTTCAGGAATAGTTATATTTCTGTTCTAACTAAACCTTTCACTGATCAAAAAGGTCTTTCCTCTGGTCGATGGACCATTAGTTAATATAACTTAACTTATTAAACATTCTTTGAAATAAAATAATCACAGACTCGGGAAGTTTTAAAATCTTTATCTAAATTGATTGCATGTGAACCATCTCAAAGTTTCAGTACAAACACCCTCATTCGCTAGAGTGTCAACTCAATCAATAATCGATAAGCAAAATATTTCAGTCTCACACAATAACTATGCCTCAGAAAGGAGAGGACAGAGAGAGAAGAACATCTATCAATACGATGAATTTATAGTTACCAAGAATGGTGTGAAGACCAACCCCCTGGCCAAAGGGCTGGTAAGGGTCCCCCAGGTATAGATCAGGAGACAAAGACTTCAGGACAGGAATCAGGACAGGATACTACACCTCTCTAAATACCGACGACTGCGTTGCACCCCTCTCTGACACTCTCTTCCTCCTCGTGGTTCTTCCGCAATCTTCTTTCTAACCCAATTAAGTTAAAATAGATGGTTCTCTGCATTCAGTTTCTTCATCAGCACCACCCACAGCATCGACAGCTTCCCGAGCTCTGCATCACATCAGCTCCCGCTTCTGCTCCCCCGTGTCTGCTCCCCCGTGTCTGCTCCCCCATGTCTGCTCCTCTAACTAACTAAAACTACCTCAGTTATACCTTTCCATAACCATGTACCACCCATTAATGTTTCAATTTCATAAAATACTAACTCTGATTGGACAGGCGAGGGGGATGATCGTCACACCATGCTTACATTTCACTTATTTTCATTGAACCATTGTCTTTTAAACCCATCCCCTCAAACTTTATTAAATCATTTCCTTTCCCATACATCTCCAAACTTTATTAATACAAAATGTTTCAACTTCATGAATAAGTCTTCTTCATATGAACTCTTCACCCTCATGTTCCCAGGTCACATCTTCTCTGGCCTTGGACGTGTGACAACTCCTTAGTCATCTTTCCTTATTCTCTCTCATCTGCGCATGTGCGGGGTCAAGTCAGTCAGCTCAATTCAGACAAGTGTGAAAGGCCCAAAGGCGCACTAATAATAAAGTCAAAAGAAGATATGTTATTCTCAAAAATAAATGGTTTCTCTGTATACCACCAACCTCTACTCTAACCCACTTTAATTATTATTACCCTTTTCTGCATTTGCGTTAGTATAAAACTTATTTTCTATTCAGCCAAGCAGGTGCCATGCATGTGAACTTTCAAGCGGCCATTTTAATGTCTTTTGCGCAGGCTCAAGATTTTCCCTCCAAGCATTATTACGTCATACTACGTAGATGCAGTAGACGCATGCGCAGTAAAGATCCCTTGTTAGAGTGCGTTTTAGTCCTTCATTCATGTTGTTATGGTTAGTACACACATTTGCAAGCTTCACTGTCCCGCGTGTCTTTTCTAAAATGCAAATTATTAATTACAAACACATAGTTAGTAATTCGTTAATAAGTTAAAACGAAAGGATTGCTTCCGAGCAAGTCTCATTTACGAGTCCTTGCTCCATCAATCCCCTCTCTGATGGCATTTTAAGCCATCACAAAATTACCCATCCCATCCCAGATACTAACTTTAGCACATCTCAGCTCTCTATTTCTCCTCTCAATTTTCCATCAACCAACTCGTCTCCTTCTAAATCCTTCATTTTCTTGTATAATGTTCCTTTCATTTCTTCCAACTGTATTTCATCATATTTTCTTTTTCGTTTCTTTCCCTTTCCTTCTCTTTCAAAATGTATTTTCCCTCTCCTTCCTTTTCTACAACACTTATATGTAATCATTATTATCATCACTACCGTTATTATCATGACTAATGGTATTATTATTTGACCTAGGAAACTTTTCCCAAAATCAGCAAACCATTTCCCTATTGACGTTATACTTTTTGTTAGTTTTCCCAACACACTGTCAACCTCCAGTTGGGTCAAGTCTTTATGCATTCTTGTAATGTTTTCAATATATCCTTTAATTTCTCTGCTCTTGTCTGGAATGTAAGTGCAACAATGTTGAATTTTCAACATACCACAAACTCCACCTTCCTTTGCTAATAATATGTCAAGAGCAAGACGGTTCTGTAAAACCATAGACCTGATTGCAACCATCTCTGTGTTAATCATTAAGAATCCTCCTGCAGTATCTGTAGAAAGACGATCAACTATGGTTGATAACTTACAAATTTTCTGTGAATTAAGAATGACTCCAACTGAGGGTATCAATGCACTAAAAATATCCCCAACAATTTCAGAAAAACTAGCTCTTCTTCTACGTGTTAGTCCATTAGAATTTCCATTGGTTCCACTGATTCTGTCCACATCATACATTTTTGGAAAAACTATTCCAAAGTAACAGCTCCCGTACCATCTTGCAGGTAACCTATAATATGCATTGTTCCCGCAAACATAATAAACTCCTGGAAATACAGGATCAGTTCCCCCTTTTAGTCCCCACCCTCCTAAAATTAGGAAGTTGTGTTCACATTCACTGGAACCAATGTAATTATTGTTATAATCTGTCTTTAATCTATGGAGGCAGAATTTTCCCCTTTTCACAAAATTTAGGGACATCGCAGCATGAGCCTTGCCATTTGCATAGATTCCCTCTTTTCCCGCCCATGGAGGTACATGGGTGTCTGTTCAGTCGCTTTCTTTATTAAATCCTGTCTCCTCTCTTCTACTAAATCCCAAAAATCTTTTTCTTCTTTTCTCAATGTACATGTTAGATTATCTTTATGTGCCTGAACTAAATCTATTGAACTCATTGTTAAGAAAAATTCACCCATAAACTGTGCATTTTTACTACTAACTACTGGATTCATATTCTTTCTAATAGGTAAATCAGAAAATACTATATCTATGTCTGAATAAAAATATTGAAGTCTCCCTGTAGCATAAAATAAACTTGATAAAATACTACATGACACACCATATGTTAAAGGTATATGGTGATACGTCACCCCTTCTGATACTGATGAGGGTAACTTCATACACACATAGCAGTTACTAATCTCCATAGTTCTAACATATTGAAATAACAATTTAATAAACACATTAGAGGACGTATTATAGTCTGATTCATTATGATAATTTGCTTCATCTTGTACCCCTATTTCTATTTTAGTTCCTTTTATTCTATCTATCTTATCATTAGTTTCTGTATTATTCTTGTCACTTGCTTTCATTAACAAAGGTACTCCTACTGTTAGGAATAACCATACTAATACTACTAATAAAATACTACAAAAACAAAATCTAAAACATTTTCTTTTCAATCCACATTTTGGTCTTTCGGTAACTTCAATTTCTGCCATTTTACTTCTGAGAAAATCTCTTTTCTCTTATCCTTTCTTTGTCAATATGACTTTCTTTCGTTCTTAAGGAGGCCTCAGTTTGCTTTCATCAATCTGTGCAATATGAACTTCTTCTGTTTCATCACTCAGATCTAGGGATTCAAATTCATCGAGGATTACATAGGTCCATTCAGGAGCCTTGTATCTTCTGTTTACATTTCTCAATCTTGGACTTCTTCGAGTTATTTTTGCTAAGGCTTGTTTAGATCGTGTTTGACTTGTGATTTCATTTACTTGTTCTGGTTTCTTTTCTGATTTTCTCAAATGATATCTTAATTTCTTTACTCCAGTAGGCCAATTGTCTCCCTTTCTTATTCTTTTGATTTGTACTGCACTTTCACCTTCTTTATCTCCTCTCAAAGTTCTTTTAATTTCATTTAATCTAGGCACAATCTGTACTCTTTCTCTGTTTTCTGTGCTTGAACCTGCTTTTGCTTCCACCTGCTCAGGTCTTATCGTACTTTGTTCTTCTTCTTCCTGAGCTTGTTCTTCTAACTCTATCTGATCCTGTTCAGGTCTTATTTCAAACTTTTCTTCTTCTGCCTGAACGTGTTCTTCTAATATTCCCTCCTCAGGTTCCTGAAAGTCTTTTTCTATTTCCACCTGAGTGTGTTCTTCTTTCCCTGTCTCTTCCGGACTACTTTCCTGTCTTTTCAGTTCTGTTCTTTTTCTTGTTTCAATAGCATCATCAATTATTTCAATCACTGGTATCCACTCTTCCTGACCTGGACTTGGCTGTTTGTCATATGGTTGTCTTTCAGAATCTATTACTCTAGATTCTTCAATTTCACAACTTACACCACCTGACGCTTCAGCCTGTTCAGTCAGTGGTTGCTCTTGTTGTTCTGATGGGCTCGAAACTCTTCTGGTATGACTAGCATGAATCCAATTGGGCAAACCTGCACACTTCACTGCTGTGGTAGTGACTAGTATGACTTGACGCGGTTTATCCCACCTTGGTGCTAGGCACGACTTTCTTGCGTGTTTCTTTACTAGCACCTAATCTCCAGGATTCAAATCATGTGCTTGGTCTGGCTGTCTTTCAACTGCGTCTTCTCCAACCTGGTGAGAGACAGAATGCACCATTTCAGCCAATCCTTTGCAATAGTCCAATACCAGATCATCAGTTATATTCATTAATTTATTTCCAGGAATAAATGCCTGTCTCATTGCTCTTCCCATGAGAACTTCATGTGGGCTCATTCCTGTTTTTCTGTCTGGAATACTTCTGAGACCCATCAATACAAGAGGTAATGCATCTGGCCATTTCAGCATTGTGGATGCACACACCTTCCCTAATCTTGACTTGATTGTGCCGTTTAGCTGTTCAACTATTCAAGAAGCCTCTGGACGATAAGCACAGTGCAGTTTTTGTTCAATGTTAAATGCAGCACAGATTAATCGAATTATTTCATTATTAAAATGAGGGCCTCTATCTGATTCCAAAGTGACTGGAAAACCAAAACGTGGTATTAACTCCCTCAACAACAATTTAGCAACTGTAAGACTGTCATTTCTTCGAGTGGGATACGCTTCCACCCATCTTGAGAAAAGGCATACTATGACAAGTACATATTTCAGTCCATTGCTAGGGGGCAACTCAATAAAATCCAACTGTAATCTGGTGAAGGGTCCTTCTGCCTTTCCAATCTTTCCCCAACTAACTATTGTCTTCCTACCTGGATTTTGCTGTTGACAGGTTAGGCCTCTTTGGCAAAGGCTCTCTGCGACTACCCTGAATTTCGGATTGTACCAACTCTGTCTGAATAGTCTGATCATTGAGTCTCTCCCTATGTGTGTTGCTCCATGATACACTCTTGCCATTTTTGAAAGCAAACAATCTGGCATGACTGGTCTTCCATCTACATACACCCATACCTCATCATGTGGTCTCTTTGTACAAGGTGCCTTTATCCAAATGTCCATTTCCTTTTCCTCAACTTCTTCCTGCAATTGTCTAATCTCATCCCATGTTTCTGGTACTGAGAAAAACATAAGTCGGCATCTGGTTTCACCCGTTTCAATATTTCTATTAATGGCCACTGTATTTTTGGCACAGTATTTAGCCACTTGGTCAGCATATTTATTGCCAGCAGTCACATAGTCATTTCCTGACAGATGTGCAGCGCATTTTACAACTGCTATCTCTTTTGGCAATTGTAATGCTTCCAATAGATCCTTTAAATTTTTGCTGTTTCTAATAGGAGATCCTGAAGAAGTCAGAAATCCCCTTTGCATCCAGAGCTGGCCAAAATCGTGCACAACCCCGAACCCATATTGACTGTCCGTAAATATGGTTACTCTCCAATTTTCCCCCAATTTGCATGCCATGGTTAGGACTACCAATTCGGCTACTTGTGCAGATTTGACTCCAGGTAAACAGGATGCTTCAATTACCCCAGATATCTTACAAACAGCATATGCAGCACTTAATCCTCCTTCTTGTGTCCCGAGGCAGGATCCATCTACAAATAACTCATGGTCAGCCTCTTTCAAAGGGGTCTCTTTTATATCAGGCCGGGGCTTCGTACACAACTCAGTTACATCCAAACAATCATGATCACTCTCATCTCTCACTTCTTCATTGCATGGATCTGGCAGTAGGGTAGCTGGGTTCATGATCGTACACTTATCACTGTCACGTTCTCAGCTCCCAAAATCACTCTTTCATACTTAGTCAATCGACTAGGGGTGAGATGTTGTGTTCTTGTTCTTGTCAAAAGAATCTCAACTGAGTGTGGAACATAAACCTTTACCGATGTCCCATCACTATCGACTCGCTCTGCTCCAGACTCATACAAGTAGCAGCTACTGCTTTTAAGCAGCCAGGTAATGCTGAAGCCACTGGATCCAATGTAGCTGAAAAATATGCCACTGGACGTCGACTCAATCCATGTCTCTGTGTTAAGACTGAAAGTGCACAATTTTCTCTCTCACAACAAAATAATGCAAAGTCTTTTGAATACTCAGGCATGCCCAAAGCAGGTGCCTCACACAAACAATTTTGCAGTTTCACAAATGCCTCTATGCAGTCATCCTTCCAATCAATCGGATCCTTTGCTCTTTTCCTGGTCATTTGTATTAATGGTTTCGCTAACATAGAAAAACCATTAATCCATTGCCTACAGTACCCAACCACTCCCAGAAACATCTCATTTCTCTCTGAGTCTGTGGCAAATGCATTTCTTTGATTATTTTTATTCTTTCCAGTGTCACTTTTCTAGCTCCTCTTTCTATTTTATGCCCTAAATATCTAACTTCTTGTTGACAGAACTGTAACTTTTCTGGAGACACCTTGTGTCCTCCTTCAGCCAAATGGTTCAGTAATGCAATTGTGTCTGTGACACAGTTTTCCCGTGTTTTTGATGCCACCAGTAGGTCATCAATATACTGAACCAGAACAGATTTTCCAGGCATAATCAATGATTCTAGACACTTTTTCAAAATCTGATTAAAAATTGAGGGACTCTCTGTGTACCCTTGAGGAACTCGACACCATGCGTAAATACGATCCTCAAACTTAAACGTAAAAAGATACTGGCTGTCTGGGTGCAAAGGAATAGAAAAGAACGCTTGGCATAAATCAATTACTGTAAACCAACCTGCATTCCAAGGTATCTGATAAAGGATCACTGCTGGATTTGGCACTATTGGACAACATGGCACTACAATTTTATTTATTTTTCGTAAATCCTGCACTATTCTGTACTTTCCGCTAGGCTTTTTCAGTCCCATTATTGGTGAATTACAAGGACTACCCATCACTTCTTTTAAAATACCTTGTTTAACCATTCGTTCAATTTCTGGAATAACTCCTGCTTTTACTTCTGGACTCATCTTGTACTGTCGGGTGTTTGGATATACTGCACCTTCTTTCACTGTCACTTTAACTGGGTCTATATTTGTCATTAACCCAATGTCTTTTCCTGTAAAATCCCACACTTCTGGATTAACTGTGGCTCTCAATTCTTCTGGTAATTCATTTTCAGTCACTAGTGAAAACATTTCATCTACTTCCGTTCCCTGTTTGGCTAACATCATCTTGTATACAACGTCTTCATCAGGGGTTTGGAAAGAGACACCATCTGGTGTACAATAGATTGTGCAGTTCATCTTGCACAATAGATCTCTTCCCAACAGATTTACAGGACTGGAATCGCAAACTACAAACCGATGCATTTCTTTGAAGTTTCCAATGTGTACCTCCATTGGTTTTGTGATTGGGGTTCTAATCTGTTGGTTAGACACGCCTACAACTTGGATTGATTCTCCCGAGAGGGGTAGGTTTGGGATGTCTGCTGTTCTCACAGTAGACCTGGTAGCACCAGTATCCAATAGGAAAGTAATGTCTTTACCTTCTACCTTCCCATCAACAAATGGACCAGACTGATCTACCGGCAAGGATGCGCCAAGCACGCACTCCTGTTCCTCCCCCGCAGGCACCGTCATTGTGTAAAATCCGAATTCTCCTCATCATTCTGCAACAAATATTGTGTAATTGTTCTATTATTCTTACCACTTTCTCCTTGAAATCCGGCGTCAGCACTGAAACTTTGATGAGTCACAAAATTTGGCATAGGAGCTGGTGGCACCTGATATTGTGAAGTAACTACCTGCTGCTGCTGATTCACATGTACTTCATTCTGCATCTGTGGGATTAAATTTTGATTTGGCCCATTATTACTCTTATTATTCTGAATACTCTTACACTCGTTCTTCCAATGTCCAAGCTTACCGCACGCATGACAAGGAAACTTCTTTTTCGCTTCTTCTCTGTCCATTCGTCCCCTATATTTATTACCATTCGTTCCTTGATCATTCTGACTCTTCACTTTCGCTTGATTATTATTTTGGGCATTTGTTTTCTCCTCTTGCTGTTCTGCCAGTTTTACTTGTGCCCACATCATTTTCTCTTTTAGCTTCCTACGCCTAGCCTCAATATCATCTCCGCAATATTTCGCGTACTTTAAAATCTCATCCACTGTCTTGCTTTGCCAACACAACATGTGCTGCTGTATCATCTGACTAATTTCTGGTTTTAAACCATATACAAACCGATACACAAAATGTCCCATATCCTTGCCACCGATATTCTCAAAACCACTATACTGCTTAATCACCTGTAATAACCTCTCATAATATGCATGTACAGATTCATTTGGTTCCTGAGTTGTTCTATCTATTTTTACCCAGTCTGTTTCTTTTGGAGGAATTTTCCCTTTCAAATACGTAATCACTTGGTGATACTTTTTCATCACCTCCTCCGAGGGTGCTCATGTCTTTGCATCTCTAGCATACTCCTCATTAGGCCAGTCAATTGTAATTTTACATTCTGTCCATAAATCAGCAGGTACCACTATATCAAATAGACCATCCAAATCCTTCAATAAAACCTTTGAAACCTTCACAAATTTCTCTACCTGTTTATACCATTCAACTGGTTTTTCTCTCAGCTTTGGAAAATCATTTGTAAATGACAAAATATCTTGTCTACTCCAAGGAACATGAACATATCCTCCTCCGGGAACCTCTCTCATTGGACACAATTTTTCCACTTTGTTTGATTCTCTTACTGGAAATGCAGCTGCTGCTTCTCTTGCTTGTACTTCCTCTTTCTTTCTCATCCATCTAATTCTCCATTTATCAATGTCTCCCCATTTTCGCAAAATGTTCATTAATTCCTTTATCTGTAGTCTCTTTCCAGAAGCATTTACACTTTCTAAATCTTTATCAGTAAAGTCCACTCGATATGGTTTCTATAACAACTTTGATTTCCCTATGTCTATTCCAATCTCTGAAGCAACTTCAGTCAATTTCTCATGAAATACCCTTGCTCTCCTGGTTATGTTCTTACATAAAAATAATAATTCTTCTTCATTGTAAGCATTCAATCTTTCTGTGCCCACACATCCTGTCATCATCTCTTCCAATTCCACTTTCAATCAAGGAGAAGTGTGGCTCAATGGTTAGAGCGGCAGACCCTGATGCAGAGATCTGGCCCGGGACCAGGGTTCAATTCCCGCCTCGGCGGGTCTTGGGCTCAATTTCCTCGGACCTGATAATTCTTGCCTCGGTGCCTATTCTAATCATGGGTCCCACTCTGCAACTCTGGGCAATAGCTTGCTTAATCTCCACAACGGCCCCAACAGCGCTGGGATGCCTGGCTTCACCCTGGGGGTGCCCAGGAGTGGACATTTCACAGGGAAAAGCCAGGAAGGGTTCCACAGCGGTATGCGTACAGCGCCTGGACACCCCTTTGGGGGTATGGGTGCGCTTTACAAGTACAAATTTCATTTCATTTCAATCTGCTGATGTCTAAAATCCTTGGTGTTGGGTTCTGATTATCTCTTTCCTGTGCCCATCTTTCTATTTCTTCAAAGGTAACTACTGTTGTGCCTCCAGTTCCAGTATGAACCAAGGGTCTTCTTTCTCTCAAATTCATGGGCGTAACTCTCTTTGGAGTTTTCGTCAAAGGTTCCACATTAGGGAGATCCATTAATGAAATCATTGACTCACTTTCGCTAACCTGATCATCTGTAATTATTATTTCTTTCCTAGGACTATTTAATGGAATTGTCACAGGTTGTGGTTTTTGGCCAATCTTCTTATCTCCATACAACGGGATTACTGGACCAATGGTCACTGGCACTGTCAAAGCTTCAGTATTCAAATTTAATTGACTTATCTTCTGAACTAATTCTTCTCTAGTTTTGTTTAAAACATCTCTTTCATTATCCTGCAATACTCTGTTGTATGACGTGTCATGTAAAATCTGTGGGGTCAATGGCATTCCCATTACTGGTGCACTTGGGGTAACTTTACTAGTTGCTTCTTGATACGGTGGTGGATTTTTAATTAAAATATCTTCCAACAACTCGTCATCTGATTCACCCTATCCTGCTGTATTCATGTGTTTAGTTTTCGCCTTACACTTTCCTCCAGACTGTTCCTCAGCCATTAACACTGGATATAAACCTTCTGATACCATAGCTCTCCTCCATTGTTTTATCTGCCCTTCGCGTGACTCCTGCAAGTGTCTCGGAAAGAATCCTCTATATCTCCCACCTCTACATCTCTCTCATTCATATGACTCAGTCTCCCATTCTTCCAAAGCCTCGTATTGAGTTAACCTAGGTCTAGGTTCTAAATCATTCATTTTCAATCTCAAATTCTGAAGACTCCTCCCATTAAACGTACCATCTTTAGGAAATGCTAACACTCCATCATCCTTTGTATATTCTATCCAGTTTTCCAACCACACGCAAGTATGATATCCTCTTTCCATCATCATAAAAGATGCTGGTGTTTTTGGTGGCGGAATAGGAATTCCCTCTCTGGTCAACACCAGGGGTGGGCGGAATTTGCGTAGTCGCGCTACGCAAAGTTCCGCGAAATGGCAAAAAATCTCCACGAGCACGCGGAATTCCGTGAGCTTGTTGAATTGCTTGTTCCGCCCGTTACACTACAGCTGTAACTTTGCCACCGTGCCGGAAAGGCGCAGGGGTCCTTTGAGTAAGCTGTCCATCATAGTGGGGAAAGGGCGGGAAGACGTTGCATACCGCTAGTGTATGTGGGGCGGGGCCAAACGGGGGGGCTTCTAGTCCAGTTCACATGCCTCTTGTTTATAAAGGGTCAGAGCAGGATCACAGCGGCAGACAAGGAGAAGGAACCTCCTGGTCACAGGAACTACACGAGGATTGCGCTTGAGAAAATCAAGGATGCAAAGACCTCCATCAAGGATTACAGCTAACTTTTCAGGCTGGAAATGGGAAGAAGGCACGTCTGCTTAACCACGCTCATGAATTCTACACGAGGATTGCGCTCGAGAAAATCAAGGATGCAAAGACCTCCATCAAGGATCACAGCTATCTTTTCAGGGTGGAAATGGAGAGAAGGCACATCTGGCAGAGTTGTCTCCAGTGGCCTGTGTGTCTGTAACTTTGCCACCGCGCCGGAAAGGCACAGGGGTCCTTTGAGTAAGCTGTCCATCATAGTGGGGAGAGGGCGGGAAGATGTTGCATACCGCTAGTGTATGTGGGGCGGGGCCAAACGGGGGGGGCTTCTAGTCCAGTTCACATGCCTCTTGTTTATAAAGGGTCAGAGGAGGATCACAGCGGCAGACAAGGAGAAGGAACCTCCTGGTCACAGGAACTACACGAGGATTGCGCTCGAGAAAATCAAGGATGCAAAGACCTCCATCAAGGATTACAGCTAACTTTTCAGGCTGGAAATGGGAAGAAGGCACGTCTGCTTAACCACGCTCACGAATTCTACACAAGGATTGCACTCGAGAAAATCAAGGATGCAAAGACCTCCATCAAGGATTACAGCTAACTTTTCAGGCTGGAAATGGGAAGAAGGCACGTCTGCTTAACCACGCTCACGAATTCTACACGAGGATTGCGCTCGAGAAAATCAAGGATGCAAAGACCTCCATCAAGGATCACAGCTATCTTTTCAGGGTGGAAATGGAGAGAAGGCACATCTGCTTAGCCACAACCTCGCTCACAAATTTTTGGGCTGATTAATGTGTTACAGAATTTGAGCTTTGAGTCGGGCACCTGCTTTATTACATCTGTAAGTGCTTCCTGTTGAGGTTTAATTTTTGTAACAGGAGCCTCGTGCCAGAATGAATCCTGCCCTGCATATTTATCCAAGCAGATGCCACCGTTTTGTGCAATACCTCTACTCACCATGCTCACGAATTCCGCCACGCCGCGGATCGCGGAATTTTCAGCAATTCCGCGTTCCGCGTAGAACGCGGAATTGCCGAAATTTCGCAAATTCCGTGAGCGGAGCGGAATTCACCGCCCACCCTTAGTCAACACAGGCTTATCTTTTATAAAGAAATTCTTAATTTTCTTTATAAATGACATCTTTCTTTTCTCTCCATACATCCTTGACGAACGATGTATAAAACTGTATTCTGCAAACCCTTGAAATCTTCTACCTGTATGCCTTGCACTAACAGTCAAATCAAAATCCTGCATACAATCTTTCTTTACCAATCCTAAAGCGGCTTCTAACTAGCTATCCAATTAAAATCAGGCTCACGCTCGTGATCTGACCAATGCTAGCGCGGCCTTTTCTGACGTCAGTTCTGCTCCTTTCTACTGACCCCTCCTTTACAAGGCTGCTCCTGTCACACGCCCGCTGTCTCTACCAATCCCAGCGCGGCTCACTGTGACGTCAGTATAACTCCAGCAACTGACGCTCCCTTCACAAGGTAATACGAAAACTTATTTCTCAATATTTTCCTTAAAATTCTTTGTTATTAACGACATAAAAACATTTGCTACTCTGTCTGTTCCACTAGATCAAAGGATAGTTTATTTCTTTCCACTGCGAGTAAAACCTTCCGCTTACTCTTCATATAAGCTCCAGAGAACCTGCTACACCTCCGGTGTCACCCGTTTTGGGAAATTTGAGACCAAAGTTTCACCAGCAAACTCCTTTTGCTGTCAATCTAGCTTGGAAGAACCTGCTACTCCTTCAGTGTTACCCTTTCTAGGTGATATAACGTCTAAAGTTTCACTAGCGAACTCTTTGCTATCAATCACTCTCACATTTTCACAGAAAATAGTCCCTACTTTAACACTGCCAGCCCTACCTAGCTTCTCAGTGTTATTCCAACAGACAAGTAACCTTACTGCAGTGTGGTTTCTATCGCCACCCGCTATTCATTCCCCGGAAATTTTCCAGGCAACATAAAACAAAACGCTAACTCTTTTTGTTAAACATAAATCAATAATTAATAATCTATACTTATCACCAAACTAGTCAATAATAACCATAACTCTGCTACCAGAAAACTGATCCAGCGGTGTAATAACAACAGATACTCCCCTACCATATACTCACCTGGGCCCATATAACCTTTTTCACTAATCTCAAGTAGACCGCTGGAGCTTGTAGTTTATAGATTTCATGTTTTCAGGAATAGTTATATTTCTGTTCTAACTTTCACTGATCAAAAAGTTCTTTCCTCTGGTCGATGGACCATTAGTTGGAACTAGTTGATGGTGATAATTAACTTAACTTATTAAACATTCTTTGAAATAAAATAATCACAGACTCGGGAAGTTTCAAAATCTTTATCCAAATTAATTGCATGTGAACCATCTCAAAGTTTCAGTACAAACACCCTCATTCACAAGAGTGTCAACTCAATCAATAATCAATAAGCAAAATATTTCAGACTCACACAATAACTATGCCTCAGAAAGGAGAGGACAGAGAGAGAAGAACATCTATCAATACGATGAATTTATAGTTACCAAGAATGGTGTGAAGACCAACCCCTGGCCAAAGGGCTGGTAAGGGTCCCCCAGGTATAGATCAGGAGACAAAGACTTCAGGACAGGAATCAGGACAGGATACTACACCTCTCTAAATACCGACGACTGCGTCGCACCCCTCTCTGACACTCTCTTCCTCCTCGTGGTTCTTCTGCGATCTTCTTTCTAACCCAATTAAGTTAAAATAGATGGTTCTCTGCATTCAGTTTCTTCATCAGCACCACCCACAGGATCGACAGCTTCCCGAGCTCTGCATCACATCAGCTCCCGCTTCTGCTGCTGCTCCCCCGTGTCTGCTCCCCCATGTCTGCTCCTCTAACTAACTAAAACTACCTCAGTTATACCTTTCCATAACCATGTACCACCCATTAATGTTTCAATTTCATAAAATACTAACTCTGATTGGACAGGCGAGGGGGGATGATCGTCACACCATGCTTACATTTCACTTATTTTCATTGAACCATTGTCTTTTAAACCCATCCCCTCAAACTTTATTAAATCATTTCCTTTCCCATACATCTCCAAACTTTATTAATACAAAATGTTTCAACTTCATGAATAAGTCTTCTTCATATGAACTCTTCACCCTCATGTTCCCAGGCCACATCTTCTCTGGCCTTGGACGTGTGACAAATCCTTAGTCATCTTTCCTTATTCTCTCTCATCTGCGCATGTGCGGGGTTAAGTCAGTCAGCTCAATTCAGACAAGTGTGAAAGGCCCAAATGCGCACTAATAATAAAGTCAAAAGAAGAAATGTTATTCTCAAAAATAAATGGTTTCACTGTATACCACCAACCTCTACTCTAACCCACTTTAATTATTATTACCCTTTTCTGCATTTGCGTTAGTATAAAACTTATTTTCTATTCAGCCAAGCAGGTGCCATGCATGTGAAATTTCAAGCGGCCATTTTAATGTCTTTTGCGCAGGCGCAAGATTTTCCCTCCAAGCATTAGTACGTCATACTACGTAGATGCAGTAGACGCATGCGCAGTAAAGATCCCTTGTTAGAGTGCGTTTTAGTCCTTCGTTCATGTTGTTATGGTTAGTAAACACATATGCAAGCTTCACTGTCCCGCGTGTCTTTTCTAAAATGCAAATTATTAATTACAAACACATAGTTAGTAACTCGTTAATAAGTTAAAACGAAAGGATTGCTTCCGAGCAAGTCTCATTTACGAGTCCTTGCTCCATCACCGGGGCCAAAAACCCAGGTGACCCCCCTTGCAAAACCAGGTTGTTTTGTGATAGGTCATTTTGATGTCTCCTCAATACGTTTTGGGCCCTTGCCTGTCTCGGGTACTTGACCCACCCACGTGAGTGAGGTATAATTTTTATCAGGAGACCTGGGGGAACGCTGGGTGGTAGGAAATTTGTGGATCCACGTAGATTCCAGAACTTTCCCAGACAGAAATTTGAGAAAAAAGTGATTTTTTCAGCTAAATTTTAGGTTTGCAGGGGATTCTGGGTAGGAAAACGTTGGGTGACCCATGCTAGCCATACCTCGCTGGACTCCTCCGGGTGTCTAGTTTTCAGAAATGTGTGGGTTTGGTAGTTTCCCAAGATGGCCGCCGAGCCCGGGGCCAAAAACCCACGTGACCCTCCTTGCAAAACCAGGTTATTTTGTGATGTCATTTTGATGTCTCCTCAATACATTTTGGGCCCTTGCCTGTCGCGGGTACTTGACCCACCCACGCAAGTGAGATATCATTTTTATCAGGAGACCTGGGGGAACGCTGGGTGGTAGGAAATTTGTGGATCCACGTAGATTCTAGAACTTTCCCAGACAGAAATTTGAGAAAAAAGTGATTTGTTTCAGCTAAATTTGAGGTTTGCAGGGGATTCTGGGTAGGGAAATGTTGGGGGACCCACGCAAGCTATACCTCACTAGACTCCCCCGGGTGTCTAGTTTTCAGAAATGTGTGGGTTTGGTAGTTTCCCAAGATGGCCACCGAGCCCGGGGCCAAAAACCCAGGTGACTCCATTTGCAAAACCAGGTTGTTTTGTGCTAGGTCATTTTGATGTCTCCTCAATACGTTGCCTGTCGTGGGTACTTGACCCACCCACGCGAGTGAGGTATCATTTTTATCGGGAGACCTGGGGGAACGCTGGGTGGTAGGAAATTTGTGGATCCACGTAGATTCCAGAACTTTCCCAGACAGAAATTTGAGAAAAAAGGGATTTGTTTAATCTAAATTTGAGGTTTGCAAGGGATTCTGGGTAGAGAAACGTGGGGAGACCCACACAAGCCATACCTCTCTGGACTCCACCGGGTGTCTAGTTTTCAGAAATGTGTGTGTTTGGTAGGTTTCCCTAGATGGCCGCCAAGCCTGGGACCAAAAACTCATTTGACCCCCCTTGCAAAACCAGGTCATTTTCAGACACATAGGGGGCATCTGCATTTTTGGTCCCGGGGGGAGCAAAGGCTCTTGCCCAAGGGGCCGCTCCCCCCTCCCTGGTGTCTAGTGGGTGGATCCCCAAGCAGAGATCCACTGGAGAGGGGAGGGGTACCATTGGAAAGGGGAGATTCTCCCCTTTCCAATGATACCTCTCCCGTCTTTCTACGTGCTCGGGGGGCTGAGATAGCCCCCTGAGCAAGTAGAAAGTGAAACTGAAATGAGCCTAAAGGCTCATTTCAGTTTCGGTTTCTCTGAAATGACGTCAGCGCGACGTGCGCGCTGATCGTCATTTCACAGAAATGGGGGGGGGCCTCAGGAGCCAGCTCCCGAGGCTTTAGGTGAGAAAAAGAAACCAGAGGGATTTCCGGTGCCATGTGCCAGGACGACTTTGAGCCGTCCTGCGCACACGAGCACTGGTGCGCACGACGGCTCCCGGCCATCGTGCACACAGAAGGGGCTAAAGATGGTGTCTAAACATGGTGGGCACATGTTTTCGATAACAAAACTAAATATAGTAGTGGATTCTGTCTTGCAGAGGTATTATACCAAGGGCCATATGCATCAAGCTTTTTTCTGCTCGCAAACGGGCCGATTCTCAGAATTGGCCCGTTTGCGACCGGAAAAAGGCCCTTTCCGATGCATGTACCTTTTCTGTATTCACAATATAGGTAATCGCAATTTATTGGGATTACCTAAATTGTGAATGCATTTAGGGAATCGCAAATTGCGATTCCCTATTTGAGATGCAGCAAGTCTTTCCTAAATGCGACTTTGCATTTAGGAAACTCTAATTACCATCAACTTCAAGTTGATGGTAATTTGCAAATTCTTTGAAAAATGCACAAAAGTGCATTTTTCAAAGTGACATGTGGCGCACACACATGCCCTTAGGGCACACTTACCTTTGGGGGTGCATCAGGGGGCCTTAGGCCCCTGGCACCTTTGCATTGCATTCGCAATTTGCGATTACCAATTTGGTAATCGCAATTTGCGATGCATTCCCATTCATTCCTATGGGCCTATAGGCCCATAGGAATGAATGGAGTGACATTACCTAATAGCGATTCGCAATTTGTGAATCGCTATTAGGTAATGTGTAGGAATCGCAATTTATTTTGCGATTCCTACATACATAGGAATTGCGATTCCTAAATAGCGATTCCTTAAAATCGCTATTTAGGAATCGCAATTCCTTATGTTGATGCATGTGCCCCATAGTCTATTGCTGTTTAAAAGTTCCAGCGTGGCAGCCATATTAAGAACCAACATGTAGACCATCCTGGAATCGTAATAAAATGAAGCAACATGGACAACAGCATTCTATAATGGTCGCCTGGTTTAGAGGGAGTGGCCACCTGGGATGCAGTGAACTACAGATTAAATGAGTGGCAAGCAAGTGACCCACTAACACTACCTAGAAATCTGTAGTATTCTCTTAATAAAAATAAAAATAAAAAGAGGAGAAGCAAAGAAATGAAAGAGGAATTATGAAAGGAGAAAATTGAAAACTGAAGGGCTGGCTAACCACCACTGGCACTCAAGCGTATTCATTTTCAAGTGGATGTGCACATGTGATCGGAAACTGTGCCTTTCACAGGGCAAGAAACCCAATGATTGACATGGACTGAACCATTACCCTATGCAGTGTACTGTCATGGCTGGTAGCAGAGTGTAAATGACCCACAGATAGACTAATGGCAGAAAAAGGCTGACCCAAAGACCATCTATACATCTATATGAATATATATTTATATATATGGATGGATGTATAATTTAATGTTTTTTACAAGATCCTAGCAACCTGAAGTCTCCCAGCCCTTCCAAAGAGATTTTAGCTAGAATTATTACAGTGGAAATCTTCGACTCCTAAGGTTTCTCAAAGGGGGTAACCAACACCAAAACCCTTCCCAACAAAGGTAATCTGTGAGATTTGATGTAACAAAATACCTATGTGTAAACTTTAATATAGAGTAATACTAATCCACCCTTGAATGTCAACTAACTTTAACTTATGCTTTTCACAATCAATATGTCAGGCCTACTGCCTTTATCAGAAATATATTTATAAACAATCAGGCCTAAAACCTTTTACATTGACCTGCCACTATAGCCATCTCAGACCTACTGTGTTATCAAAGGCTTTCCCACAGGGCATTTATCAGATGTAATCTAATAATATTACAAAAGTGTAAGAAATTACAATTGTCAAAAAAATATAAAATCCCTACTAATAAGAATAATAAGGATTAGCATAGTGAAAATGTTCTATCCCCATGCTTTGTTCGTGTGGCTCACAAAAACCTTTGCCTACTATGGTGATCTGTGATACTCCATGTAACAAAATGCTAGGTCTGGGGCAACATTTTAATTAAGCCAGCAAAATTCCCATAATTTCAGGTATTTTGTATTATGATTGTAGAAGTTTTTATACGTTCATACTAAATTGTGCATTAATATTAATCATTCTGCACCTTAATTCACACATGTATACTGACATGGAGCTAATGTAATTAAAACAAATTTATTATGATGTGTTAAAGAGTATTTTTCTAGCTTAGGTTTACTAATCCTTAGTTAGGCCTCTCATCATAATATTCACTGTGTCTATGTTTCTTGCCTGACACTACGCAGCAATATGTGTATTGTTTATTTCTGAATGACACTGTTCTTAAAGAGCCTGCAAGAAGAAATCTTTTTGCAGCATTTTCCAAGGTCCTTTCCCTTGCGCGCGGTATTGCATTCATTCACAATGGTTATCTGTTTTTATGTAACTAGTTGGTTCTAACACCTCTGAAAGACATTAGGTCAGAAGGGGCGAGTCAATATTCTTATAGTGGGTTAATGCTAATGTGAATGGGTTATTTGATGTTTAAAATTGCGAAAATGTGATTTGTTGGAGCTATGACCATACCATCTTGACTTTGCAGTTTCTAGTAATTTCTATGCAAGAACACTGTATTTAAAACCTTGAATTTATAAGTGAGCCATGATTCTTTTGCCTTCTACTAGGGATGATGTAACACACAGCCTGGTGAGGAACATGCACAGGCTCCCACTGCCTGTCTGAGCGCCGAACCACTGCACTCAGACCAATCACAGCGCTACATTGCAGCATTGTGATTGGCTTTGGGGAAGCCGTTCCGGACTCGTCGAAAGGGAAGAGGAGGAGAGACCAAAGAGGTAAGTGATTTTTATCTTTTCTTTTCTACTCCCCACCCCCTGCCCTGCCACCTCCGATCCGTGCCAGCCGCCACCGGTAGCATAGCCCATGTTGCAAAGGCCCTAGTGCAGGTAAAGAAACGGGCACCCTAACTGTTGTCTAAATTGTAAAATACAGCAATAATCAGGGTTCAATGGGCCCCTGGGGCATCTGGGACAAGGTGCCACTGTACCTGTAGCACCAACGGGAGCTACTCCCCTGTACCGCGCAGGACTTCCAGCTTCCGTGCAAAGGAAACGAGGCCACCAAATGGCAGCCATTGTTTCATAGCTGGAAAGTGATGACCGGTCTATGTACGGTGGGGCATTTGGCAGCATGGCTGAGCACAGTAAAACTGGGCCAGCCTCTAGCAAACTGCAGTACTTCTTAGCAGTGGTCGAAATTCTTTGAAATTGCCCGACTTCGAGATCACAATTTAATTTTCATCCAACCCTTGCGTTGATGAAGGGGCTGCTGTCTGTCCTGTCCCTGTACCAGATGTGATGCTCAAGTCCAGGATTGTGGGTATCTCATCAACACTAGGGGCAGCTAATCCATGGCTGGACCAGAAATTGAGGAGTAGAGAGTTAGAGAAGAAAATACTGAAAATGTTTTTCATTAAGTACACGCATAGCCCCTCTCTGCCATCTACATTTTCATATTTCCTGTTTGTAATGACATGAGGCATTTTGGGTGGGAGGGTGCTCAATAAGGCCTCTGACCACAACATAACTAACATAACAAGACGTGTCTCAGAGGCTGATTTATTGATTTGTGAGATGTAACAAATCAGGCCTGCTAATTATCCTAGGTAAAACTGCATCCATCGTTGCAATGGCAAGTGGCTGATTTTCCATCACTGGCAACATGTAAATCAGGCAGTCTATCTTTAGTGTTGTTTGTATGCCTTGAAAAGCATATGTCATATTGCGTGATGATGCTGCATTTGTAAAAACTTCCACTTGTGATATGGTTATGATCTAATAAAGATATTTGTGAAAAGGGGGCTTTGAGACATGCACATGAAACACCTGTGAGTTAACTCGTTATTTAAGTCAAACGTGCTGTTTCGTTTTCTTCCCACAAACAATCTTTTCAGGCACGTCGCTCCTTCCTTCCAGGAACAAAGGCAAGGGGTGTCAAAGCTAAGGAAAGGCACATTGATGTGCACACGCCAATGGGATCAGGTGACAGGAGAACAGACCTGTCGTGCTAGAGGAGGCTTTCACTGGGCTGACTCACCCACCCCCTGACAGCCATGACAGCTCCTCAAGACTCCCTTGTGCCGTGTCTTTTGTCTTCCACTTAAAAAGGGTTTGTTCTGTTCATCACTTTTGGATCCAGCAGTCAGTACAATGTCATCAAAGGCAGTTAACTTTGGGATCTTCCAATTACATATGCAAATATCAGCTAAGCAAGGCACTTGCTTTTGCAGGAGCGAGCGGGGGTTCTTGTATCTACGTCTTCGATTCTTTTATCTCAGTCTTCAAAAGTAATCATTAAATAACCCCTGCCATTGGTCATGTGGACCATGGTTCGTTGACAAGAAGAACTGAGAAGGAGCAAACATTTACATCAAACACTATGAACAGTGAAGTCCATTTGAGGTTCCACAATAATCAACAGAGGGTTGGTGTGATTTAACCCGTTGCGTGCTTCTGTCGGCCAACGGCCGTCGCGAGCACTACCTCTGTAGTGCTGCGCACGTCCGTTGGCTGACGCGGCCCCGCCCACTCCGTTAAACCGCCGCACTGCGGCGGAATTGCCGCCGCGGTTAAGCGGTTAAAGGGGTTTATTAACAAATTAATTCAAATAGATTTCATTGATCAATAAGTATTACTATTCAGTCATCATCATTACAGATTCAAATAATCCATTAGTCAGTATTTCAAAACATGGCAAAATACCACATTAGTAAGGATTACAAAAATTATAGAGAAAATACAGCAGGTTTGTTCCTTAAAGGATATCCCTAATCTAAATTAATAAATGTTTGGGCATATAAAGTCAGTTTCTCCAATTGCAAGGAAAAAGTGTCAATTCAGAAACCCAAATAAAGAGTTCTGATGAGCGAATAAAAATGTATAGGCATGAAGCCTTCACTCTTACGCAATAGAGAATTTATAAGCTGGAAAGTATTCTCAGCTATAGATCAGCGAGCTTATCTAATCTCTGATTGACAAAGGGGAACGGCTCAAAGGGGTCTCTCTTGAAAGATTCCTATCCTGCTCTAAGAACACACACTAATATAAATCTGCTAAAATGTAATTTGCTACAATTGACACATCCCCCATACCCAACATCCAATCAGTTGTGGAAGCAGGTAAACTCCCTCGTTTCTCATGTCTTCACAATAGACTACAGAATCACGTGAAACGTTACATCGTCCACATCTTACAGTTCAGGCAGTACTTCTCACAAGTTGCTTTTCCTGCTATCTCCTCTCCTCCAGGTGAGAACCTCATTATTAGTGGTTTAATACATAACAAGTGCCTATTGACTAGGTAACAGAAGACATTTGGAAAGTTATAGAATCTGCAGAGGAAGAGAAAAACATCTTGTGCAAGACAACAGTTTAATGCAAAAAAAGGTCTTTTAACTCTAAAGTATAAATAAATGTTTATTATGACATCAGTAGTCTGGCTAACTTAAGTCAGTACATTGTGTCACTTCACTTGTGCTTGCAATGGCTGAGTATGATCACCTACTACAAACAAATTTCATTTATTATACATGTGCTACTCAGCATAAAAGTTCGCACTTTTCAATTAAATGTGCCTAATTTGCAAAATGATGAGGTTCGCTCTATCAGTTCCTTATTAAGGAGGTTGCCAAAAGAGACAATAGATCAAGGGGTGGAATTTGGGCGAATGTGCTGCGTACTTGAAATCCCACCACGATAATCATTAATTATCTGCTGATGGTCAGAAATAATATCAATAGAACAGCTAGAACATTTCCCATTGTTTCTGTTTTGTGTTGTTAATCTTCTTGTTTTACATGTTTTCATCAATTGTTTTAGAACAATTAGGACGTTTGGGGATGAAGATGCATTGCTACATCCAGTGACATTCAGCCTGCAGTCAGAGGCTGTGTTACAGTCACAGAAATGCACTGTTCTACTCTGCACTGTGGTGCACCCTTGTGAGCACCAGGTAGAGGCCAGGACAGTGCGCAGTATGACAGAAAATGCTCTCTTCCCTCGACAGGTGAGAATCCATACCTGCATGGGACAACACATTAGTGAAGGGAGGACTGGCTGGTACAATCTGCCTGTCTGCCTTTAACTAGAAGTAGTAGGGAACAACACAGGTCCTTCTAGGTATTTAGTAAATTGTTCCAGAAGAATTAATGATTGTAAATTATCCAATTAAGCAAACACATACATATAAAGAAAGAAGAGTGTTGAGAGACCTGAATGCTGTACAATAATCCTTTATATATAGAGTCATTACAAACCAAATCTCAAACTCCAAGTATATACAAAAGGATCTACAGCAAACAAATGTGATGCTCTGTGAGAAAAAGTGATCACACGGTGCAAGTAGGTGCAGTGATAAAAACAATATCATGATCATAAATCAGGTGGTAGACAATGAGATAGTCACCTGAAGGGCTAATACATCAAATAATTAGTCATAGCAATGAAAGAAGAATATAGCACCTTACATCGCATGCGTTTACAACGCATGCGATTACAATGCAGTCGTTACAACGACCGCGTTGTTACATCGCAGTACATTACAACGCAAGTCGTTACATCGACTTGCTGTAGGGGGGCGCTGGACTTAGGAATAGTATACTTTACTATTCCAACTCCAGTGTGCGCAACAGTAGGGAAGGTGTTGGAATAGTAAATTATACTATTCCTTAGGTTAGCGCGCCCCCTACAGCAAGTCGATGTAACGACTTGCGTTGTAATGTACTGCGATGTAACAACGCGGTCGTTGTAATGACCGCGTTGTAATCGCATGCGTTGAAACGCATGCGATGTAATGGTTGTTTCCCATGAAAGAATCATGTATTTTGGATAAACAGCTCCCAACTGAGCATTGTTTTAGACAACTGTCTTTGCGCCCATCAATGTCGACAATACTTTGACTCTTATGAGAAATTTAGAGTTTCATCATCAAGACGAAAATTATTTGCAGGGCTTCAGGGTAGATCCTATAAAAGCAATATGGTATATTCTCTTAAGGAAACTGAATAAGCCAAGGGGCTCAAGAATGTTTTAATAATTAATTAAAGGTCTCCTAGGAGGGTTATAATTACCCATATCGCTTGCAAAGAGGCGTCCCTGCAAAAAATCATAAAGAAGAATTCAACAGAATTTTATTTGAAATAGAAGGTTATTTGAACGGGAGTGCAGTGCTCTCTTCATGCAACCTACAAAAGGATGGCTCCCCAAGGTCCTGAATCAAAAATATTATGTAAAGTATAAACAAAAGGTTCCATTGAAAAAATTACATTAAGAAATTGGAAATTGTGTAATTCACAAACCCCCCTGAAAACGACCTACTTTTATTTTAGTTAAATACAATCGATTGACACTGTTTATAGAAAATATATTGTATTACCTTACCTTCCCCTACCTCTCCTGGCCAGTAACAACAGGGGGCTTATTCACAGATCATTTTACCTTTCCCATTCTAGCGACCTTTAAATCTGTGCAGCTACTTCCTTGGTCACAGCTAACCTTGCCACCAATTTCCAAAGATATCTCCTCATCACATCCAGGGGCAGTCCCAGCAGCCTTCCCACCTGCAAAATAACATCACAGTCATGCTTCCCCTTCAATTACATCAACCGACCTGTTAGTCGCATCCATGTCACGTCACTCTCAAGGAAGCCTGCACCACCATTTAGAAAGATAGCACCACGGTTAAAGCTGAGTCTAGTGATCATAGCGTTGATATCTCACCCATACAACCAACTCAGGCCCGGATGACGAGTCTAGGTTAGCTATTTATTGCACCTGGTATATAACGATACCACGAGGTATGGTATATAACGAATGCGATTAATACCATTTATTGTGAGTTGCTGGGGAATAACATGCAGGTTTTTGTGCTTCACTCATCAAAATCTGCATGATACAGTAAATACTGTATGCTTTTCACCTGTTACATTTTGGGAGGTTTGAACTGACGAAAAATAATGAAGGTTAAGGTATTTAATGCATCTAATAATTATAGGATGCGCTAAATACCTACCAATTTGTAATTCCAACCGGTACATAAACATGTGTTTATGCCCAGGTCGTACTATAACGACCAACTCATAATCAGGGCCTCAGACATATATAAAACATTAGCTGTTATAAATGAAGATCACTTAAATTAAGAGACAGAACATACTTTTGTTGGAGAAATGTTTATTAAACAAGAGAATGTGTTAACTTACAGATTATCTAAAAGTAGCCGGTCATGTTACAACCTAAGATGCCTGCCACTTTAGTTAACCAATAAACATCATGGCTTCATAACAACTTGTGAAGTACTTCTTTGGCTTCAAAGGTGGTTACCCTGTTTCTGGAGATCATTGCACTAAGAAACATAGGGCCTCATTTACAAGAAAATGATGCAGTGCTGCAAGCCGTTTAGCTGCGCCATGCTGTGTCATTTTCAAAGCACCAAGGTTGCGTCATATTAACAACAATACGACGCATTCCTGTGCTTTCCGCTGCGCTGGCGCAAAATTGGCTACCATGCTTAAGTGCAGGCACCCTTGAGTCATTTTGCAAGGGTGCCTGCCCTGCAGGGATGATTGTTTTTGTGCAGGAAGGGACACCTTCCTGAATTAAAACAATAATTATTGGCATTTTGCTCTTTCTATGCGTGCTGTAGAATGCATCAGGCAAATAAAGAGGAATAAACAAGAAGAAATAAAAGCATTTCTCCACGTTGCCCCATTCCTATGCCTCCCCTGCGGAGGCGGAGGATTCTGACGCATTCCCAGTTTTACAAAATGTTGTAAATCTGGGAATGCGTCAAGTTCCATGGATATTGCGTGGGAACACCCACAGCAACACCAATGAAACGCCCCTTTCACGCCTGGGGCCCATATTTACAAGGCCATGAAATGTCACGCAGCATGGCTTTACGTGGCCTTGTATATATGAGCAATCTGTACAATGCGTTTTGACTTTTTTGCCATCAACAATCGTATTTTTATTAAAGATGAGTATCTTGGAATGATCTTTATCTGAAAATGCTAACATCTCAGGGCTTTACTGACAGGAGAAGTCCAGTCCAGCCCTGAAGACCAGTATGGTAGACTGAGTTGTCTCATAAGTTTTCTTCTGCAGAACCACCTGAAAAAGGAATACCTTTTCAGGTCCACAGACTAAAAGCACTTCCAAACCACTCAGGTGATGCTGTAGTACTGACTAAATTAAATCACTATTTCCCACACTAGTTCCCAATAAATATTAAGCTATTTAACACACACTTATGAACCTTTGCTGAAACTTTCAATAATTCATCAACATAGAGTGTTATAGATTCCATTAACCAAAAGAAATCTTTTAGAAGGCAGACTCACTTTGAAAAAAAATCCCTAATGAGCCAATACAAGGAACAGTTCACTGATGAGGACCTTTTTTCTAAATACTCTTCCCCTCTGGAGAGAATTATAACTGAGACCATGTGTCCCTCATACTAATAATGAACCTGGGTACAAAGGAAACAGGGTTTTACAAAGAACACACAGGTTTCATTAATTCATCCTATTATTTTTTAATGAGTTTTACCTTTTCCTCATCAGTCAGCAGGGGTATTGTCCCATCTAGTTATGTTGCTTAATTTAGGATCCTGGTAGTTCACCTATGATTCTTGGATTAAATTCACCTACCAGCACCAAATAACTCATGCCTTTTTTGAAGGCTGCGTAACAATGTATTTGTTATTTGATAATTGAGAGAAATTGGGTTATTAGTTGGGGGGATGGGGTGGAAGCCACACTCAAATAACAAACACAGGGGGATATTCACAACAAACGGCGATAATTATCGCTAAGCTCGGTTAGCGTAACTTTTTTTATCGCTGTGTAACGCCGGAAATTATCGCCTTGTTAGCGGCGTATTCACAACACGCCGCTAGCAGGCGATAGTTTCCTGTACCGGGTCAAAAGATAAGCGATAAGATCAGCGTTACGGCGATAAATATTCTCACGCTAACGTGAAAAAAGTGGCGATGGTCCAATTAGCGGTCCGAAACGGATTGCTAACCAGCGCCAGGCTTGTATTTCCCAAGGGAGGCGGGAAAAATCACTATAAAACGCCCGCTAAGCAGCCCAAACACCCAAAAAAAAAAAAAAAAGCAGGAAGTTTTGAGATAAGCCATGGAGGAAGCTGGACCAAGCACAGAGGCCAATAACAACCCCACAAACACCCAGGAGGACCAGCCAGAGACCCAGGGGAAGTCCAAGGAGAAGAGGAAGAGGAAGACGCGGATCAGTCAGCAGGAAAACCAGGTCCTGATTGCGGAGGTGACCAAACACCAACAACAACTTTTTGTCACTTCCACTGTGTCATTGGCAACCAAAAATGCAATATGGCAGTCCATCGTGTCCAAGGTGAATGTTGTCGGAGAGGTGAGGAGGACAGTGGACTATTGCAAGAAGCGCTGGCATGATGTCAAGCGCAAAACCAAGTTGAAACTTGCAGCAAACCTGAAAGCAGCAATGCAGACTGGAGGTGGGAGTCCAGCACCACAGGAGGAGCTTGATCTGTTGGAGGAACAGGTGTCCGCTGTCATCAGCGAGGAGACGGTGGTTGGAGTTCCGGGACAGGATACTGCTGAACAGGAGCAGTCACAACAGCAACAGGGTGAGTACCAACCATGGACTGGGGGGACGGGGGATATGGGCCCAATGGCACCCATGCACAAATAAATACATTGCAGTGCCAAGATGGCATAGACACATAACACCCTACTCAACCAATAAATTCCAAGACACATGGTGGGCTCACAGACCTGGAAATGTGCTCTGAAAAGTCAAACAAATATAGTCCAAGTATCATTTCACACCACACAATAAGGCCTACGTGAAAGAGCAAAGGCACACATTTATTTCAGATGTGGCAGGCTGTCAAAAAGGCCCTCTCACCTCAACACCATGCATATGCATGTGCCCATATGTTGGAGTTGTGTGCAAGATTGTGCATGTGCATCAAGGGTGACACAACTGCACATACACTATCTTGCACACAACCCAGACACACATGCACAATGCTGCATGTCTGCTGACATTGGTGGTGGCATGCCCACTCATGCACATGATCAGTCACACACACACTGCATCCCCCTGTCTAGTATCAGAGAGATGTGGCCCTGTGCAGACGATATGTATATGTGTGCTGATGAGGCAAGGGGGCCATGTAGACATCCTGCCACATCTCCAGTAAATGTGTCTGCCTGCTTGTCCATGAGATGCAGTCCTGTGTTCACATTGACGGCTCGCAGTGGGAGTGCTGCGGGGCAGTGGTGCGGAGCGGTGGTGTGGGGCGGGGGAGGGGCCAGATGGGGGGTAGTGGAGTTGGACACACGATGGGCTTGAATTAGGTAAGTCCACAAATGAATCTAACTATTTACCTTGCGCTTGCTGCATTGGCAACTCGGCGATGCAGCAAGTGCAAGGTAACTACTTAAAATCATTTAGTCACTAACCTAACTCCAGCCCTCGTATGTCCAAATCCACCACACCCCATCCTGCCACTCTCCCTACCTGCACCACTGCACCGCACCAACGCCTTGCAGCACTCCCGCCGTGAGCCGTCACTGTGTGTACACCACGTGAGAAACCATCTGTTGAGTCTGCATACTAGAAACACATGCAATGTCACGATAAAATGAGCAAGCAGCCTACTGGCTCAAAGGTGCATATCCCACAATGCACACAAACAGCATACTACACACAAAACACGATGTAATGCAATGAGCAGGGCGGCAATGCCTACAACACCACAGTGCAGGGACAATGCCTATCAGGAATGTGTCAACAAAATATGCACTGCATGACTTGTCTGTGTGCCAGACTTACAGAACTACAATTTCCCTGTAAAGAAGTATGACAAACAAAGTATGACTACAAGCAGGGATAGCAAAGTTGCAACTAATAATGACAAATAGCCAAATGGCACACTCACCCCTTAGGCCGATTTGCACACCTACACTCTCAAGTGTACACATATGCCATACAGAAAACACCATTCAACATCAGTCCTGGGGTGAGTTGCACATCACAACATAATGTGCATGTAAACCTATCTGTTTGTTAAGTCAACGGTGTCAGTGAACAAATATGCAGTCATGGTGGTTATCACCCACACGCAAAGCCATGCATTGAATAATCTGAGCCAGGACAGCATGTATCATCCATGTGAACAGCTGCATGGCACATACACGAACACACTTCACCCTGTCATTTGCAACTGTTGGTAGGCTGGTGGTTACAATGTCTGAGCACCACAAATACGCAATAGGAAATCCACATCCACAAATCCAGGCCCACTTACACACTGCACGTGGTGTCACCGTTGAGGGTAATGTGTGTTGACACTGTCTGTCCATCCAGCAACAACAATAGAAACTCATGCAGCACCATACTCACAATGGGTAAGCCAACAGGAGTGCAGTAAGCAATGCATGCAAGACAAATCACAATAGACAAAGCGACCTGGATGCACATGTGTACAGCATAGTGCAGCACACATTTAAATAGCAAATATGCCTTAATAGCTAATGCGCATAAACGGGGCCCTCCTCACCCATAACTAATCTCGCTGCTAGCACATGCACATGTGCACTACCCAGCAAAGGTGCAGGTCTGTGAGCCACACTTACAAGGCAAGTGACAGTGCATGATGTATAGCATGCCCGCCCCCCAAACGTCTCAACATGGTGCAGGCCACGTCACTGAGGTGGCTGAGTGTGGACCACATCCTTAAAGGAGCAGGTCATACTCTGACTCATCCTCGTGTACATACAACCCCTGATGTAAACAAGACATCTGCTGAAAATAAATGCACAAGTGTCCCAACTCTGTCGAAGACACATATATACCCCAGGTTGCTACATCTCAGTATTGTAAATGCACAGAAGTGAAGGCTCACTGCCTGAAAGGGATAAGGGGTATTAAAAATTCAGCTGAATGTGCGAGTATCCCACAATGTAGTGCACACACATCTAAATCGGAGCTCGTCAACATTGACTACAATGTGGGACAAATTGCATCACTTCCTCAACTGAACAGAGGACACAATTGGTGCTGCTTGTGTGTGTAAACTTGCCAATCACATTTGTCAAAGCTGTAAAATGTTAAATGACAATGTACAAGTACAAGCTCTAATCCATGACGTAGTAGAAAAAGTCTACAACCCGCAAAAAATAGGCATCTCCTCCCAAACAGTCACATTGTACATTGTCATGCAGTCTGCTTGTAAACACATCCAATGCATGATCACACATGAAACACACAGTTAAAATGCATCTCCCCTTTACATTGCATAGGGAGATACAGCACCTCCTAAACAGCAGCCTGTCCCACTCTTCACTGATGAAGAGGAGGAATTTGCCACCATCAACACGCACACCCTCCAACAGCTGCTAGACTCCATCAGCACCCCATCTCCAGGAGCAGGGCGACCCAGCTGCATCGTGCAAACCCCACCCCCTGCACAAACCACACAGCAGCAAGCACCTACCACCACGGCTGTCTCCCAGGACCTCCAGGACCCACACCTGGAATTCCAACGCTGTGTGTTAGAGGTCCAGCAGGAGATGGCTCATCAGGTACGGGTGGGGTTTGACAGCCTGGCGGCCAAACTTGATTCCGTAAGTGGGTGTCTGAGTTCCATCCGGGACCACCTCAAAAACATCACGGACACCCACAGTCCGCTCAATGCTCTCCAACACTCCCTGGCTACCATCTCTGGAGTCATGACTCAGAGACAGGAACAACTGTCCAGTCAGGGTGGCTCCAGCGATGGCAGCCAGGAGTTGGGCCGCATACGGAGGACAATGGAGAACATGGAGCGGATGCAGGCGGAACAAATGGCTGCCACAGCTGCACACCAGCAAGATGTAGCTGGCATTTTTCATGTCCTGCAGATCATCATCACTGCATTGCTGCAGCAAGGCCTGGTGCAGATGAATGCTGCTGCTGCTGCTTCTACATCCACATCTCCGCCCCCTGATGTGTCAGTGTCTCACAGTGCTGCAGCCAATATACCACCACCCACATGTGAGGCACATGACACATCAGAGGACGAAGATGTGGATGATTCTGCCTTTTTGCAAAGAAGGAAGCGGTAGCATTCATCCATGCCAAATGGCCAGTTTCAACTTGGTTCTGGGCTCAGCATCATGCCCCCTAGTATCACCTTCCACTGTCTCCCGAAACACTCTGTGACACTCACCTTGGACCTCAACATGGAATGCCATAATCTTTTCTGGTTACCAATGACACAGCAATCAGCCTGCTGACTGAACTCTTCCTCATCCTTTGGACTTCTCAACCCTAAAGGACTCTGTCTGGCCCTCCACTGGGCATCAATGTAATGTGGGGATTGCATGGCCAAGTACTGGTCCAGTCTCCAACCATGTCGACGGACATTTGAATAAATATTTCGAAGTCACACAGTTGTCTGTTTTCCATGACCAATCCAGTATAGCAGTCTGTCAAAATGTAGGAGCAGCAAATCCAACTGTAAGTACACCCAAGGAAATGACACAAAAGTACAGTTTTCACTGTGATCCAGATGGGCAGTGAGATGAACGGGTATGTGTGAACTAGCTGTCCCCCCATTGCGCCAATACAACAATCTATCAAGATCCCAACTTAGGCCAACATCCATGAAGGCAATAGGAATGTGTGCAAATAATTCAAAGTCTGTTGCAGGACACAAGTAGTGTCCCCCGTTACTATTGCAAATAGAATATCTATTGGCATATCTGTTCACAATCTACAGGGTGGACGAAGCCTGTTGTGATGGTGCACATTGCATGTCACATCCCTAGATGATGCACACCACATACACATTGATGAAGATACCTAAGGGCAAATGTCTACCACCCACTAATTGAACCACAATGTCTGCCTCAGTGAAGTAGAGTTAGCTATAGGGACTCACACCAAAATGTAAGGCGTCAGTTAGCCCCTTCCTGTGGACGTACAATGCTTACTGACTTTTGAACACTCACTTGCCGTGACCACTGTGAACGGATAGGGCAATGTGACAATGGATGTGTGTTGTACTGCACTGAGCATACAGTCAGAAGCAGAGCAAATTTTTCAAGGGTGGCATCACTATGAGCCAATGCCAAAAGGTAACAGCTGGGAGAAGTGGCCATAACACTGGCACTACAGGGAGCAATGCAACATTTCCCCACCTGTGTGCAGCAGAACTGTCTGCACGTACAAAAAATTATCTGGTCGCACTCAACTGGTTCAAAGTCTGAAGATCAGGCCGACTGTGATGAAGCCCATGTCAGATACAGAGACCAGGCTCGTCCCGCTGGAAAATGTACTGTCTCTAAGTCCAAGTCCATGTGGGGAGTTGCAGTGGAGCTTTGTGTTGGCAGTCAATGCTAGGAAACTGTTGTTGGCGTGAGGAGCAGGTCTGGCATCACGGACAGTCATTGTTTGGCGCAAAGAGTCAGTCGTCGCTGGAGCTTCGCTTTGTCATAGAAACTGACTGTCTCTGTAGGCGCTTGATCTGGGGGCTGACGTGAAGAGCAAGTCGCCGCTGGAGATTTGCATGGGTGGCCATTGCAGATAGTTGTCAGGCAACGCAAGGAGTCCATTCGCAGTTGCAAAGAGCCAAAAAACCTCTGGATCTTCAACTAGAGCTCAGGACATATGATTTGAAGCAGTAGGCATGCTCTTTGATGACATCCAAGGGTCCAGGAAACATCTTTTGGGGATGAGGATTGACTCCAGCAGAAGCCAGCAGCAGGACTAAGGCAGGTCCAGTTGGTGCAGATCAATTGGGCAGTTGCAGGTAAGGCCTCTAGAATCTTGTGTGTCACTGTAGCTAACACAGGAGGTCAGCAAACTAACTCTTGAAATCACTTCTGAGAAGCCTGGGCTTGAGGCAAACAGGTCCAATCTCCCTGCTTCTGACAGCAGATCAGATCTTCTGAATCTTCTCCAGGTCCAGGAGTGTTCTGATGAGAGGTTCTGAAGGTGCTAATTTTATTCCCAGTGCCAGTCTGTGGGTTGGGGATGCCCCATAGTGTAGCCTTTCCATTTTCCTGGGTTTGGCTCCAAACTGTCTAGGGTAGCGAAGGGCGGGCAGGCCTAGGTGTGAGCTGCATTTGTCAATGGCAGGACAGGCAACCCTTAAAGTCAGGAGAGCCATTCACATTCATGTAACCCTGGACACTGACAGAAAGGCACATTTGCTTTAGGCAGGATAATGGCAACTTTCTAAAAGTGGCATTTTCAGAATAGTAATTTAAAATCTGACTTTACCATTAAAGAGGATTTTAAATTATAATGAGTGGATGAAGTCTTTATCTGTTCCTAAACAGAGGTAGTCACTTATTAAGGGTAATAAGATAAGCAAATGATGGGAGAGCTAGCCTTGCTACAGTGAAAAGTGATTTAAGGTGTAATTCACTGTCAGTACATGCACAACTTAGGTACTCATATGCTACTTTTTAAAAACCATGAGCTGTTGGGGCCTGTCTTAGGGGTGACTTATTATCAATCACAAAATCTCTATTGTATATGGTGAATACAAGCCGTTACAACATAAAAGAAAAAGCACCATGTAGAGTATAAAATCACAACACAAATCGTAAAATCAATCTGCATCTAAAAGTGTGCATTCAGCTTGATAAAAGATAAGGAGATTTACAGTAAGTTCAAAAAACAATTCATAAATCTAACAAAATTACAGCTTAGTTTAGTATGTTGACCTTTTAGACTCTGAATCAGAGCCTGCCAGCAAGTTCTTATATGAAGCAAATTAAAATTCTTCTGCAGTAACTTTCTGCAAGTATTCAACAGAACTGGGCATACAAATAAAATGTGCAAAAGGGACTCTTTTTATATAGCCACAAAGTCTTCAGTTTTCATCAGTCCATGTTACTTTCCATTTAGCAACAAAGCCTTTTATAGGAAAACTGTCAAATCCTGTATGAAAGAAACTTCAACCTCAAATGAAGAGAGGAGTTGTTGTTAAGAAATTTCTGACATTGTGGGAGTATATATGAATTTATTGGATCATGTTTTTTATGTACTATAAAATCACATATATATATATATATATATATATATATATGTATATATATATGTATATATATATATATATATATATATATATGCCCAAAGCATACCTGGACGCACTCAACAGCTGCTGTAAACCAAGGTTTTATTTGAATGTGGGGACCAGCATAATCACACCGGTAATTACAATCTTAATGCCGACGCGTTTTGAGGTATTAAACTCTTCTTCATGGGCGGCTGCTTGAAAAGTCACTTGGAAAACCAGCATGCCTTATTTTATATTGTCCCCGCCCATAGTGGGTGTTGCTTAGTGCACAGGAGCATGCTGGAATATATAGTTCATACCCTCAGTGGGTTCCATGGACTTCTTTGGCAGCGATTGTCTCATTACCCTTAGTAGGGCTCCGGATAGACCGCTGGTTCCATTTTGCCTCAACAGCTGTGCCGCATCGGTGTGGAAGCGTTTCCACAGCAGCCTCTCCACTTTTGAGATGGTGCACTCCAGCGCGGCAGGGCTGCCGCGTAATAGATTCTTCACCAAACTGCCCAAAGCATACCTGGACGCACTTAACAGCTGCTGTAAACCAAGGTTTTATTTGAATGTGGCGACCAGCATAATCACACCGGTAATTACAATCTTAATGCCAACGCGTTTCGAGGTATTAACCTCTTCTTCATGGGAGGCTGCTTGAAAAGTCACTTGGAAAACCAGCATGCTTTATTTTTATTGTCCCCGCCCATAGTGGGTGTTGCTTAGTGGACAGGAGCATGCTGGAATATATAGTTCATACCCTCAGTGGGTTCCATGGACTTCTTTGGCAGCGATTGTCTCATTACCCTTAGTAGGGCTCCGGATAGACCGCTGGTTCCATTTTGCCTCAACAGCTGTGCCGCATCGGTGTGGAAGCGTTCCCACAGCAGCCTCTCCACTTTTGAGATGGTGCACTCCAGCGCGGCAAGGCTGCCGCGTAATAGATTCTTCACCAAACTACCCAAAGCATACCTGGACGCACTCAACAGCTGCTGTAAACCAAGGTTTTATTTGAATGTGGCGACCAGCATAATCACACCGGTAATTACAATCTTAATGCCGACGCGTTTCGAGGTATTAACCTCTTCTTCATGGCCGGCTGCTTGAAAAGTCACTTGGAAAACCAGCATGCCTTATTTTATATTGTCCCCGCCCACAGTGGGTGTTGCTTAGTGCACAGGAGCATGCTGGAATATGTAGTTCATACCCTCAGTGGGTTCCATGGACTTCTTTGGCAGCGATTGTCTCATTACCCTTAGTAGGGCTCCGGATAGACCACTGGTTCCATTTTGCCTCAACAGCTGTGCCGCATCGGTGTGGAAGTGTTACCACCGCAGCCTCTCCACTTTTGAGATGGTGCACTCCAGCGCGGCAGGGCTGCCGCGTAATAGATTCTTCCCCAAACTGCCCAAAGCAGACCAACTAACATTTAAAAAGAACATGGCACATCAAACCTACTAAGGTAATGAATAATGCTCAACAGAAAAAACTACATATCCCAGCATGCCGTATGAATTAAAAATTGCACTAAGCCAAGCCCACTGGGGGCTGCAAACCAATAAAAGGCATGCTAATGAAGGAGTGTGATTCTTTGTGGCGATGCAAATGGGCCTCTGAAGAAGTGGCGTCTCAGCCACGAAACGTGTCAGGCCGTAATTAAAGCACCGGATGGTGGAAGGAAGCTGAAACTGTATGCCCGAGGGTAGGCAAGCTGTCGTGTGCATCCTGAAAGCTCTAGGGCATTTGTTTGAAAATATATATATTCACTGAAAAAACCATAGGTTTCAGACATGTTATAGTTAGGAATTAGCATTTAAAAACCTTTGAAATTCACTGAAAAAACCATAGGTTTCAGGCACGTTATAGTTAGAAATTAGCATTTAAAAAACCTTACAAATTCACTGAAAAACCATAGGTTTTAGGGACAGTTATAGTTAGTTGGACATTGCACTCGTACAAAACCCGTGAAATTCCCCGTTATAGTTAGTTCAGCTAACTATAACTCGCGCCCCCGCAATGCACTGCTGATGACGTCACATATTACATCACTCATGACATGGTCCTTGACATCACTGATGACATCACAGATGACATCTCAAATGACATCACTGATGACATCATCCAGTGACTGTGTGTTTCTGTAAAGTTTAAATATTTTTAATATATATAGGGAAAGGCGTATTGAAGAATGAGTGGGTGTATAAGTGTCTGTATGGATGATTTAGTAGGTGCGTGAATAACTCTATAAGTGAGTGATTAAACGTATCTTACTGAATGCATGGGTTAGTGACTAAACTGGGTGAATGTCTGTATCCGTCTGTCTGTTGCTGTGTAAGTGGCTGCATGGGTGTGTGAATAGTTACATGAGTGTCTATATGAGAAATTGATTGGTTGTCTGAGTATCTGTATGGGTGCCTGAGTGTTTGTGTGGGTGGGGTGTGTGCGACTCTGTGCATAGATGTGTGAGTGGGTGATTCACTGGGTGGATGGTTTCAAGAGTGCATCTGTGATAGACTGTATGGGTGGGTAAGTGTGTGTAAGAGTGTGTTAGTGAGTGAATGTATGTCCCAGTGGTACATGTGTGAGTAACTACATATGTGAAAGGCAGTATATATGTGTGTTGGAGTATATAAATAGCAATAAGTGAGAGTGTGTGATTGTGAGAGTGACTGTATGGATGAGTGTGTGCTTGTATCAGTGTTTGTATAAGAGCGTAAGAATGTGCTAGTATTTGTATGAGTAAGTGAGCTGGTGTGTGTATAACTGTATAGGTGAGTAAATGGCAGTGTGTTTAATTATTTGCATGACTGACTAGGTGTGTGAGTACCTCTATGGATGAGTGGCGGTGTTTGAGTGTCTATATAGGAGTATGAGTGCATATGATAGGCCTGTACTGAGTGACCGTAAGTATGAGTGACTGTACGGGTGAGTGAGTGGATGTGTGTGTAGACCTAAGAATCAGTGAGTGGGTATGTAGTTATTGGTGTTGGAGTGTCTATGGTTTTGCAAATGGCAGTCTGTAATTTAGAGTGGGTGTATCAAAGGTTATATTAGGGTGTGAGGAGGTGCATGAAATTATCACGTGGATGATGTTATCAGTGATGTCATTTGAGATGTCATCAGTGATGTCATCAGTGATGTCACTGACCATGTCATGAGTGATGTAATATGTGACGTCATCAGCAGTGCATTGTGGGCGCGAGTTATAGTTAGCTGAACTAACTATAACGGGGAATTTCACGGGTTTTGTACGAGTGCAATGTCCAACTAACTATAACTGTCCCTAAAACCTATGGTTTTTTTCAGTGAATTTGTAAGGTTTTTTAAATGCTAATTTCTAACTATAACGTGCCTGAAACCTATGGTTTTTTCAGTGAATTTCAAAGGTTTTTTAAATGCTAATTCCTAACTATAACATGTCTGAAACCTATGGTTTTTTTCAGTGAATTTCAAAGGTTTTGTAAATGACAATTTTAAAATGTATTAATTGTTATATTTATTTTTTTGATACTGATTTACTACATTTTTTTAAACTATTTATTTTTACATATTTTATTTTTAAATTACATTGTAATTACATTATACATTACATTACAAAATATACTTTCTCAGAATGAATTACTTTAGTTTAAATACTTTGCAAATAGGCAATAGACTTTTAAGTACAGTAGTTACAGTTGTTGCAATGGGCAACACAATTTCAAACACAATGAAACATTGAGCTGAATGAGAATTTCTAGTTAAATGCAATTAGTTACTTTATGGATTACTTTTCTAACCACAGGACTGGATCCTAGATTCAGTCCTGGGACATCTCCTGTAAACAGTTGAGTAAAAGCGTTTTGGTTACAGTAGTGATTTTTAAGGAATATTATTGTATTTTAAAAGTTGACACTTAGAAACTTTTTCACATAGAATCACCAATGTTATCCTATGGGAGGAAATTCACTTAGCAGGTAAGTAGTGTTATCGTTACTTTTTCTTACTCAGTGGTGGATCCTGGATCCAGCACTGGTGCATCTCCTGTAAACAGTTGAAAGAATGCGTTTAAGTCATACAGGCGATTTTTAAGGAATATTTGTAGTTTGCGAAAATCGACACTTTGAAACTTTTCTGCTGGAAACCAGACAATGGATTCCTATGGAAGGAAATACAAGTTACTGGTAAGTACGGTTAGAATTACTTATCAGGGTCAGTGCTGGGCTAAAAGATGCAGCACTGGGTTCTCTCCTGATAACAGGTGAGTAAATCGGAATTCGTAGTTCTGCTGATTTTAGAGGAATATTTGTATGTTTCAAAATCGACAGAAACTTTTTCAGCAAAAAGCAGGCAATGATATCCTATGGAAGGAAATTCAAGTTATTGGTAAGTTTTGTTAAAATTACTTTTCAGGATCAGTACTGGGCTCAAAGATGCAGCACTGAGGTCTCTCCTGATAACAGGTGAGTAAATCGGAATTCGTAGTTCGGCTGATTTTAGAGGAATATTATAAAGTTCCAAAACTCCACACTTAGAAGAATTTCCAAGTGAAACCAGTCAATGTTAGCCTATGGAAGGAAATTCAAGATACTGGTAAGTACGGTTAAAATTACTTTTCAGGATCAGTACTGGGCTCAAAGATGCAGCACTGAGGTCTCTCCTGATAACAGGTGAGTAAATCGGAATTCGTAGTTCGGCTGATTTTAGAGGAATATTTGCACAATGGTGAAGGAAGGGGGTGGGGCCTGAGGTGACATGTCTGCAAACACGCCCTGTGGCGCGTTTTAAGTTGGAGAATTAATTCCTCCTCAATCCCGAGGGTCCCTGGGGCCCAACTAGCCCACCAGGAACCTCCAATATGCGCCAGGGGGCTGCGTTGCAGAGAGGTGTTCTGAAGCCACGCCCCTTTTACACCTCTCTGCAACGCAGCTCTGTGGCACTTTCTGGACGTACCTTGGTGGGCTAGTTGGCCCCCAGGGACCCTCAGGATTGAAGAGGATTTAATTCCCCATCTTAAAACGTGCCACGGGGCCTGTTTGCACACATGTCACCTCAAGCCCCGCCCCCTCCCTTCACCACTGTGCAAACGCGCCCCGTGGCGCGTTTTAAGTCGGGGGATTACCTCCCTTTGAATCCTGAGGGTCCATGGGGTGCAACTAGCCCACCAGGTACCTCCATTAAGCGCCACAGAGCTGCGTTGCAGAGAGGTGTAAAAAGGGACGTGGCCTCAGAACACCTCTCTGCAACGCAGCCCCCTGGCGCATACTGGAGCTTCCTGGTGGGCTAGTTGGCCTCAGGGACCCCCAGTATTCAAGGGGAATTCGTTCCCTCTTTGCAAACGCGCCAGGGGCGCGTTTGCAGAGTGCTGTCAAGGAGGGCGTGGCCTCCCGGCGCGATGAAGGATTTTTTTTTTTTTAAAGGGGCTGTGTGGCCCCCTTCTTTAATTATTTTGGGCCCTGGGGACCCCATCCCCCTGGGCCTGACCCCCTTTTATTTTTTTTTAAAAAAGTAATGGGAAGGGGACCGCGTGGGCCCCCCTCCCGTGGCCAATTTTGGCCCGGGGACCCCATCTCCCAAGTCATTGCCAGCTTTTTTTTTTGTTTAATTTTCATGGAGGGGGGCTACGTTGCCCCCCTCCTCAGGCCTCCTTAGGCCCCGGGGACCCCATCCCTCGGGGCCGGCCTTTTTTTTTTTTACGTTAATTTGGGGGAGGGGGGCCGCGTGGCCCCCCTCCTGGGCCACTACTTGCCCCGGGGACCCCATCCCCCAGGGCTGGCCCTATCCTTTGGGGACCGTGGGGGGACCCCAACTCCCCCACGGTCCCGCCCGGCTCCCCGCGTCCTGCGGGAGCCGGCATTGCTTTTCCACATGGGGAGCTGCTGACATGCAGCTCCCCATATGGAAAAGCAATTTGCTTTGAACTTTGGAAGAGAGAGCAGGTTTCCCTGCTCTCTCTTCCAAAATCCAAAGCAGTTTGCTATCAATCAATCAATCAATCAATCAATCAATCAATCATGTCACTTATAAAGCGCACTACATACCCGCGAGGGTCTCAAGGCGCTATGACAGGACGGGAGCCGCGAGGCTCCCGTCCTGTCATAGCAAACTACAGTGTCCCGGGGGTAGGCACCCCGGGACACTGCAGGAGCCGGCCCTGGGGGTGGTGGTCCCCAGGGCCATCAAGGGCTCCAGGAGGGGCCGCGCGGCCCCCTCCCAACATCTACAAAGCCCCGGGAGGTGGTGGTCCCCGGGGCTTCGGGGGTCCGAAACAAACCCCCACATTTCTTTAATTAGTGCCCCGGGGAGGTGGCGGTCCCCGGGGCATGTGGCGGGGGTCGAGCCCCCCCACACAAGTTATTAATATTTAAAAAAAGAAGCCCTGGGGGGTGGCGGTCCCCGGGGCTGCGGGAGGGCGGAGAGCCCTCCCGCACCATTTTTCATTTAAAGCCCCGGGGGGTGGCGGTCCCCGGGGCTTGGGGGGCCTTAGAGGACCCCCACATAAAATATAAATAAACCCCCGCATGCCCCCCCGGGGGCAAAATAGCATTTTTTTATCAGCGGGATCCGCGCACCCTAAGCGCATCCCGCCGATTTCTTTTTTTTTTTTTAAATGCTTTTTTCTGCCCAGGGTGTCCTTGTGGGACCCCCTGAGCAGACCTAGGGGGTCAGGGTGTTTCTACCCTGCCCCCTTTGTGCGTTTTGCGCACTTGTTTCTGTGCCTCGGTTCTACCGAGGCATAAAATGGCTGCCAACACTTCCTGGTTTGGAGTGTTGACAGCCACTTGACAGCCAATTAGCATGCAGCTCGTGATCGGGAGGGTACGCGGACCCTACTCGGCCATAGATATATATGTGATTTTACTTGTGATTTTCTCAGGAACTACTGAACGGATTTACACCATTTAAGCAAAAGGCACGACACTGAACCAAGGGCTACCTATTTGCCAAATTTGGTGTAATTCTGTTCAGCAGTTCAGGCTGTAGCTGCGACTAAAGGTTCCTATGGAAAATTGCATGGGGAAAACGCGTTTTGGGACCCCCCTTTTTTCTCGGCCCCCGCTTGACAAATCACCCCGAGACTTTCAGGATAGGAGCGGACCGGAGCGCCCCAACAAGTTGGAAACTTTCGCGAAGATTCGTCAACCGGCGCCAACGTTATTTCAAATAGAATGTTGCGGATTTCCTATGGAAAATAGGTCCTAACTATAACTATCTACTGGCGACCGCCAGTAGATAATATATTCCAACAAACAAAGCGCCGTCTCAAAGTTTCAAAGACAACACGCCGTGGCCCATATTCCCTTCAATCGTGATTTTATTTACAAAGGTGCCTTTGCTGTAAAAAAAATCAAGCTTGAAGGAAATATGGGCCACGGCGTGTTGTCTTTGAAACTTTGAGACGGCGCTTTGTTCAATGGAATTAAGAGGGTTTGCGACCCTGCCACGGCCCACCATTGCAAGTGGCGCGGGTTCTATCGCTACTGAACTGTTGGATATTATCTACTGGCGGTCGCCAGTAGATTGTTATAGTTAGGACCTATTTTCCATAGGAAATTCACAACATTCTATTTCCAATAACTTTGGCGCCGGTCGACGAATCTTCGCGAAAGTTTCAAAACTTATGGCCCGCTCCGGTCCGCTCCTATCCTGAAAGTCTCGGGGTGATTTGTCAAGCGGGGGCCGAGAAAAAAGGGGGGTCCCAAAACGCGTTTTCCCCATGCAATTTTCCATAGGAACCTTTAGTCGCAGCTACAGCCCGAACTGCTGAACAGAATTACACCAAATTTGGCAAAAGGTAGCCCTTGGTTCAGAGTCGTGCCTTTTAGTTAAATGGTGTAAATCCGTTCAGTAGTTCCTGAGAAAATCAAAAGTAAAATCACATATATATCTGGGCGGAGCCTAACCACACATGTCATTGTGAGATCTGATTGGCTGTCAGCACTTCATCCTGGAATTGCTGGCAGCCATCTTGGGACCAATATACATGATAGTACCCCATTGAAATGCATTGTAGTGAATCAAAGATTTTGAGGGTTACCAAAAGGAGAACTATAAAGGGTGATAACAGACTTTAGTTACATTAGAATTCATTTGTTAATGGTACCATACTAATTTCAGGAATTGTGGTGTGTTCTAAGGTGATTTTACCATGGGAAAAACCTTCTGCTGGGATATCATGAATCATGTTTGAGAGAAAACTATTTTCACATGCTTGTCCCATAGAGTTTTGGAAGGTGCTCCAGAAGCTAAAATGAGAGCATATTTTCTGTAAATTCACATTATCTTTCTCAGTCATGTGAGAATGAAGTCTGACATTCTCAGTAAAACATGTACATCCAACAAGGGCAGAGACTGTCAGTTGATTCCTTTGTGTTCTACTGCAGCTTTCCAGAGTGTTCTAAAGAACAACTAGAGTGCTAACAGCCCTCTACGACAAAATTATGGCACACCTGAAGCAATCTTGATTGGAATAAACTGGTAACTCTTAAAACATTTAATTTAAAAAGGAACAAAATGAGGGGGTTCATTTTGTCATAGAAATTATGGTTAGTGCTGTAGAAAGAAAAATTAGGACATGTTTTAAGTGAGATCTCAACTATCTTCCTGTTATATTTCAACAGGAGCAGCCTGCCAGTTGATTCCTTTGTGTTCTACTGCAGCTTCCCAGAGTGTTCCAAAGAACAACTAGAGCGCTAACAACCTTACTTATGACAAAAGTATGGCACACCTGAAGCCATCTTGATTGGAATAAACTGGTAACACTTAAAACATTTAATTTAAAAAGGAACAAAATGATGGGGTTCATTTTGTCATAGAAATTATGGTTAGTGCTGTAGAAAGAAAAATTAGGACATGTTTCAAGTGTGATCTCAAATATCTTCCTGTTATATTTCAACAGGAGCAGCCTGTCAGTTGATGCCTTTGTGTTCTACTACAGCTTCCCAGAGTGTTCTAAAGAACAACTAGAGAGCTAACAGTCTTACTTATGACAAAATTATGGCACACCTGAAGCCATCTTGATTGGAATAAACTGGTAACACTTAAAACATTTAATTTAAAAAGGAACAAAATGAGGGGTTCATTTTGCCATAGAAATGAACAACATTCCCAGCACGACCCCTACACTACACAAGCACCACTGCACTACCCTAAACCCTAAAACACTACCCCCAGCACGACCCCCTTCACTATCTAAACACAACTGCACTACCCTAAACCCTAAAACACTACCTCCAGCACGACCCGTACACTACACAAACACCACTGCACTAACATAACCCCTAAAACACTACCCCCAGCACGACCCCCTACACTACCCAAACACCACTGCCCTACCCTAAACCCTAAAACACTACCCCCAGCATGAACCCCTACACTACCCAAACACCACTGCACTACCCTAAACCCTAAAACACTACCCCAGCATGAACCCCTACACTACCCAAACACCACTGCACTACCCTAAACCCTAAAACACTACCCCCAGCACTACACCCTACACTACACAAACACCACTGCACTACCCTAAACCCTAAAACACTACCCCAGCACTACCCCTACACTACCCAAACACCACTGCACTAACATAAACCCTAAAACACTACCCCCAGCACAACCCCCTACACTACACAAACACCACTGCACTACCCTAAACCCTAAAACACTACCCCCAGCACGACTCCCTACACTACCCAAACACCACTGCACTACCCTAAATCTACCCCCAGCATGACCCCCTACACTACCCAAACACCACTGCACTACCCTAAACCATAAAACACTACCCCCAGCATGACCCCCTACACTACACAAACACCACTGCACTACCCTAAACCCTAAAACACTACCACGAGCATGACCCCCTATACTACTCAAACACCACTGCACTACCCTAAACCCTAAAACACTACCCCAGCACGACCCCCTACACCACCCAAACACCACTGCACTACCCTAAATCCAAAAACACTACCCCCAGCACTACCCCCTACACTACCCAAACACCACTGCACGACCTTAAACCCTAAAACACGACCCCCTACACTACACAAACACCACTGCACTACCCTAAACCCTAAAACACTAGAACCCAGCACGACCCCTACAGTACACCAACACCACTGCACTACCCTAAACCCTAAAACACTACCCCCTACACTACACAAACACCACTGCACTACCCTAAACCCTAAAACACTACCCCCAGCACGACCCCCTACACTACACAAACAACACTGCACTACCGTAAACCCAAAACACTACCCCAGCACTACCCCCTATACTACCCAAACACCACTGCACTAACATAAACCCTAAAACACTACCCCAGCATGACCCCCTACACTACCCAAACACCACTGCACTACCCTATACCCTAAAACACGACCCCCTACACTACACAAACACCACTGCACTACCCTAAACCCTAAAACACTACCCCAGCACTACCCCCTACACTACCCAAACACCACTGCACTAACATAAACCCTAAAACACTACCCCAGCACAACCCCTACACTACACAAACACCACTGCACTACCCTAAACCCTAAAACACTACCCCCAGCACGACTCCCTACACTACCCAAACACCACTGCACTACCCTAAACCCTAAATCTACCCCCAGCACGACCCCCTACACTACCCAAACACCACTGCACTGCACTGCACTGCACTACCCTAAACCCTAAAACACTACCACCAGCATGACCCCTACACTACTCAAACACCACTGCACTACCCTAAACCCTAAAACACTACCCCCAGCACGACCCCTACACTACTGCACTACCCTAAACCCTAAAACACTACCCCCAGCACGACCCCCTACTCTACCCAAACACCACTGCACTACCCTAAACCCTAAAACTCTACCCCCAGCACGACCCCCTACACCACCCAAACACCACTGCACTACCCTAAACCCTAGAAAAGAAACCCCCACCCCATGCCCAATCCCCCTTACCTCTCACTCCTCGTGGTTCCTCTCTCCTCGTGGTTCCTGCTTCACGTCGTCTCTGAGGGGCAGTGCACGTCGTTGTGAGGAAACAGAACAGCCTCTGTTTCCTTACGACGACGTGGATCATCTACATGTTTTTTTAGAACGCATGGACATTTACCATACATACCTTTACAACAAAATTCGTTGTAAAGGCATGCATGGTAAATGACCATGCGTTCTAAAAAAATGCGTAGTAATGACTTCGCGATGTACAACGCATGCGTGGTAATGCATGCGTTGTAATGGTATCGCGAAGTAAAAAGTCGTTGTAACGGCTGCTTACCGATCGAAGCTGGCCCCTGTTCTTCAGTGAGACGTTTATTTGATTAATTAGGAGGAAGGAATGTGGTTTTTACTGAAAAGTGCATTCCCGGCTGTTGTATTGTGAAAGTGTCCGCGTGGCCTGGTTTCACTTCCGGTGAGAGAGTGAAAGAGTCTGTTTGGATCTAAAGGAGTTCTGTTGTTGGACGGGGCCGGCATGAAACGTCATCAGAAAACATAGCTAATGGAAAGCGTCCTCCCTGAAGTGTGGAGCAGTGCCAGGAGAGGTCAACGACTGTGCGTCCCACCGCAGTATGACCGTACCGCGTGACCCATGTGCCGCCTCCAGGGTACGGGAGGCAGAAGCGGCATCGCAGGTCCTCTTGAAGACCGTTGTAGCACTAATTCTACATTTTGGTACTAGGGCATTTTAACTTCGTTGTTCCTGCCAGATACAAAGAGAAGATCCTGTGTTATTCAGTGCCCTCGTTACCTTTTTGTGGGTTGTGGTGCTTGTCACTCGCTGCCCTGCCGGTGCACACGACTGGGCACCCCACCTCGTGTGCCATCTGCAGGGCCTCTGCCCTCTGATCACTGGTTTTGGTTTCTGGAGTGGCAACATAAACAGTTGCTCCCAAAGGACTAGCCTGAACACTTAGGTGAATATCCCCTGCACCAGCATTCCACGGAAATTCTTTCCTAGCTCTCCCACGTCAACGAGGACGTCATAATAGCACGGCTCCGCTCGCGACACCGTATGACGTCATCGGAGCCATAAGAGGACCTCGTCGGCGTGCTGACGTCAGTTCCACCCATTTTTTCCGTGCCACCGAGGCAAACAGGCGGACCGAGACATTTTCACATGTATACATAGTATAATAAATATATATATATATTCACTGAAAAAACCATAGGTTTCAGGCACGTTATAGTTAGAAATTAGCATTTAAAAACCTTAGAAATTCCCTGAAAAAACCATAGGTTTCAGGCACGTTATAGTTAGAAATTAGCATTTAAAAAACCTTAGAAATTCACTGAAAAAACCATAGGTTTCAGGGGCGTTATAGTTAGTTGGACATTTCACTCGTACAAAACCATAGAAATTCCCCCGTTATAGTTAGTTCAGCTAACTATAACTCACGCGCCCGCAATGCACTGCTGATAACGTCACATATTACATCACTCATGACATGGCCAGTGACATCACTCATGACATCACTGATGACATCTCAAATGACATCACTGATGACATCACTGATGACATCATCCTTGTGATAGAGTGGCAGACCTCCTCTCACCCTAATATAACCTTTGATACACACACTCAAAAATACAAACTGACATTTTCAAAACAATGGACATACCAATACCAGTTACAACACACCTATTCAGTAATTCCAAGATCTACACACACATCCACTCATTCACCAACAGTCCCTATACAGTCACTCATACATGTACTCGCTCATCATATGTACTCATACACCTATACATTCTGTTACACACCGCCACTCATCCTTAGAGTTACTCACACACATAGTCACACATGCAAACAAAGTATCAAACATCCATTTACTTGCATATACAGTTATACACACACTTCCACACTTACTTCTACAGAAACTTACACATACTTACTCTCTTAAACAATCACTTATAGAAACACCTACTTATTTGTTCAGGAACTCTTCCAATCTCTCACTCTCACATATACTCACTTATATACACCAATACTCACATATACTAGTTTAAAACATATGTAGTTACTCATAAAGACACTATTGAGACAGTCATTCACTCACTAACACACCCATACAGACACTCATCCACCTATACAGTCCTTCACACATGCTGTCTTTAACACATACAAACAGTGAGTCACTCATTCATGCATCTATGCACTAAGTAATACCCCCCACCAAACCATACAGACACTCAGACACTCATACTGATACTCAAAAAACCAACTAATAACCCATATAGACACTCATGTAGCTACTCACCAACCCATGCAGCCACTTATACACAAAGTGAGAGACTGATACAGATATTTTCGTATTTAAACATTACTCACTAACCCATGTATTCACTAAGATACACTTAATCAGTCAGTTATACAATCCATTTTACAAAAAAAATCATCCATTTAGACACTTATATACCCATTTATTCTTCCATCGACCTTGAGATATACATATATAAAACATATTTAATTTTCAGAAAAACACGCATTCACTGGATGATGTAATCAGTGATGTCATCAGTGATGTCATCAGTGATGTCATTTGAGATGTCATCAGTGATGTCATGAGTGATGTCACTGACCATGTCATGAGTGATGTTATATGTGACGTCATCAGCAGTGCATTGCGGGCGCACGAGTTATAGTTAGCTGAACTAACTATAATGGGGGAATTTCTATGGTTTTGTACGAGTGAAATGTCCAACTAACTATAACGCCCCTGAAACCTATGGTTTTTTCAGTGAATTTCTAAGGTTTTTAAATGCTAATTTCTAACTATAACGTGCCTGAAACCTATGGTTTTTTCAGTGAATATATATATATATATAAAAACAAATAATAGACAATTAAACAAATAATAATATTAGATATATTTAATCAATATTTTAAAAAGTATTGAAGTCTGGGAATAATAGATATATTATTCCCACTCCAGTCTGTGAAACAGTTGGGAAAGCATTGGAGTTTGGAGGGGTAAACTTTCACTATTTCCATTCCAGTCTGTGCAACAGTAGGGAAAGCATTAGACTCTGGAGCGGTAAAATTTACTCTACCCACTCCAGTCTTTGCAACAGTAGGGAAAGCGTTGGACTTCGGTGGATAAAATTTACTATTCCCACTACAGTCTGTGCAACAGTAGGGAAAGCATTGCACTCCTTTTATTTATTTATTTATTTTATTTTTTTGAAAGTTTTATATAGCGCTGGCTAGACCCAGAGGTATCAGAGCGCTTTACATGAGAAGATAATATAACGCAAACATGGCATACAAATAGATAAAAAGATAAAGAAACAACGTGTGAAATATACAAAAACAAAATAAATATACAGGTGCAAGAGCTATACACTTCAAGTAACTAGGTATATGATGTTCGGGGGATGGACAGATAATACTGAACAAAATGTAACATGGTGATTGGGGATCAGGTGCAGGTCACAGGTTCGGACCCCCAATGATAATTGGGCCAGACATGGCGTATAAGTAGATAAAAGATAATGAGAACAACATGTGAAATATACAAATCAAGTAGATAAACAAAACAAACAGTTAGATAAATGAATCAAATAGATAAACATGGGCAGGAGCTATACAAATCAAGTAATTAGGCCGATGATGTTCATGAAATGGACAAATATTACTGGACTAATATAACATGGTGAGATTGGAGATTGAGTGCAGGTCACAGGTTAGGATCCCCAATAATAATTGAGGAGGTGGATTTTGAGGTCTTTTTTGAAGTTGAAATAGGAGGGGTTGCAGCGCAGGTTTTTTGGGAGGGCATTCCAGATGATAGGGGCATTCCCAGAGAAGGAGCGTGATTGTGTGGATTTCTTTTTATGCAGTGGTGGTATAAGGAGGAGGGAGTTGGTGCTTCTCAGGGGTCATGTGGTGCCCGCAATGAGGAGTTTCTTGGAGAGGTACTGTGGAGTGTTTTGGTGGAGGACTTTATGAGTGATGCAGGCAGTTTTATATGCAGATCTGCCTTCAATAGGGAGCCATTTAAGAGATTTGAGAGCCGGGGATATGTGATCGAAGCGTTTGCAGTCTGTAATGAGCCTGGCGGCAAGGTTGAGCACAGCTTTGATTGGAGCAAGGTGGACCTTGGGGATTCCGTTGAGGATGGCGTTACCATAATCAATACGTGAAAGAACAAGTGACTGAACTACAAGTTTAAAATCATTGGTGGGTATAAAGGGTTTGATTTTCTTGAGGTGACGGAGAGTGAGGAGGGCTCCTTTAGCAGAGTTTTTGATGTGGACGTTAAGGGTTAGGGTGTTGTCGATAGAAATACCAAGAGATTTGACGGAGTTGGACAAGGTGAGTGAGCAGTTGAGTGCGTTAAGGTCAGAGATCCATGATTGAATGGGGAGAGGGTTGTTTTTAGGGGAGAAGAGAATGATTTCAGTTTTATTAGGGTTAAGTTTGAGATGATTGGAGTGGAACCAGGTTTGGATTTTGGTGAGGGTGTTGTTCAGGTGTAAGATGTCGGCATGAGTTTTAATCTTGTAATAGATTTGGGTGTCATCGGCGTAGAGGTGGTAGTTGATGCCTGCTTGTTTAAGAATGAGGGTGAGGGGTTCCATAAAGAGGTTAAAGAGGGAGGGAGAGAGAATAGACCCTTGGGGGACTCCAAGGGAGACAGGAGTGGGGTTAGAGAGACAGTTTTGAATTTTGATTTGCTGAGTTCGGTGTTGTAGGTAGGAGACGATTCATTTGTGGGCAGTATCATTGAGGCCGAAACGGGTCCTAAGCACATTGAGTAGGGCTGTATGGTTGACTGTATCGAACGCTGCGGAGAGATCAAGGAGGATATGAAGGCAGAACTCGCCATTATCAAGTGAGTGGTGGATGTCATCGACGACATTGAGCATTGCCGTTTCGGTGCTGCAGCCTTTCCTGAAGCCTGATTGAAAGGGATCAAGTAGGTTGAAGTTTTCGATGTGTTTGTCTAGTTGTAGTGGGACACATTTTTCAAGGACCTTTGAGAGAAGTGGGAGGTTAGTGATGGGGCGGAGATTGTTTAGGTCATTGGGGTCAGCATTGGGGTTTTTGATTATGGGAGAGATTTGTCCAAGTTGAAGGGAGGTGGGGACACAGCCAGTGGAGAGAGAGGTGTTGATGATTGTGGTCCAGTATGGGGTGATGATGTGCTTAAGGGCAGGGACAAGGTTAGAGGGTAAGGGGTCTTTTGTGTGGGAGGACGGTTTAAGATTACCAATTATTTTAAGGACTTCTAGTTCAGTCACGGGAGGAAGTTGAGCAAGGAGCACTCCTTAGGGTTAACATTTACTATTCCCACTCCAGTCTGTGCAACAGTAGGGATAGCGTTGGACTCTGGAGCGGTAACATTTACTCTACCCACTCCAGTCTTTGCAACAATAGGGAAAGCGTTGGACTTCGGTGGATAAAATGTACTATTCCCACTACAGTCTGTGCAACAGTAGGGAAAGCATTGCACTCCTTTTATTTATTTTATTTTTTGAAAGTTTTATATAGCGCTGGCTAGACCCAGAGGTATCAGAGCGCTTTACATGAGAAGATAATATAACGCAAACATGGCATACAAATAGATAAAAAGATAAAGAAACAACGTGTGAAATATACAAAAACAAAATAAATATACAGGTGCAAGAGCTATACACTTCAAGTAACTAGGTATATGATGTTCGGGGGATGGACAGATAATACTGAACAAAATGTAACATGGTGATTGGGGATCAGGTGCAGGTCACAGGTTCGGACCCCCAATGATAATTGGGCCAGACATGGCGTATAAGTAGATAAAAGATAATGAGAACAACATGTGAAATATACAAATCAAGTAGATAAACAAAACAAACAGTTAGATAAATGAATCAAATAGATAAACATGGGCAGGAGCTATACAAATCAAGTAATTAGGCCGATGATGTTCATGAAATGGACAAATATTACTGGACTAATGTAACATGGTGAGATTGGAGATTGAGTGCAGGTCACAGGTTAGGATCCCCAATAATAATTGAGGAGGTGGATTTTGAGGTCTTTTTTGAAGTTGAAATAGGAGGGGTTGCAGCGTAGGTTTTTTGGGAGGGCATTCCAGATGATAGGGGCATTCCCAGAGAAGGAGCGTGATTGTGTGGATTTCTTTTTATGCAGTGGTGGTATAAGGAGGAGGGAGTTGGTGCTTCTCAGGGGTCGTGTGGTGCCCGCAATGAGGAGTTTCTTAGAGAGGTACTGTGGAGTGTTTTGGTGGAGGACTTTATGAGTGATGCAGGCAGTTTTATATGCAGATCTGCCTTCAATAGGGAGCCATTTAAGAGATTTGAGAGCCGGGGATATGTGATCGAAGCGTTTGCAGTCTGTAATGAGCCTGGCGGCAAGGTTGAGCACAGCTTTGATTGGAGCAAGGTGGACCTTGGGGATTCCGTTGAGGATGGCGTTACCATAATCAATACGTGAAAGAACAAGTGACTGAACTACAAGTTTAAAATCATTGGTGGGTATAAAGGGTTTGATTTTCTTGAGGTGACGGAGAGTGAGGAGGGCTCCTTTAGCAGAGTTTTTGATGTGGACGTTAAGGGTTAGGGTGTTGTCGATAGAAATACCAAGAGATTTGACGGAGTTGGACAAGGTGAGTGAGCAGTTGAGGGCGTTAAGGTCAGAGATCCATGATTGAATGGGGAGAGGGTTGTTTTTAGGGGAGAAGAGAATGATTTCAGTTTTATTAGGGTTAAGTTTGAGATGATTGGAGTGGAACCAGGTTTGGATTTTGGTGAGGGTGTTGTTCAGGTGTAAGATGTCGGCATGAGTTTTAATCTTGTAATAGATTTGGGTGTCATCGGCGTAGAGGTGGTAGTTGATGCCTGCTTGTTTAAGAATGAGGGTGAGGGGTTCCATAAAGAGGTTAAAGAGGGAGGGAGAGAGAATAGACCCTTGGGGGACTCCAAGGGAGACAGGAGTGGGGTTAGAGAGACAGTTTAGAATTTTGATTTGCTGAGTTCGGTGTTGTAGGTAGGAGACGAACCATTTGTGGGCAGTATCATTGAGGCCGAAACGGGTCCTAAGCACATTGAGTAGGGCTGTATGGTTGACTGTATCGAACGCTGCGGAGAGATCAAGGAGGATAAGAAGGCAGGACTCGCCATTATCAAGTGAGTGGTGGATGTCATCGACGACATTGAGCATTGCCGTTTCGGTGCTGCAGCCTTTCCTGAAGCCTGATTGAAAGGGAACAAGTAGGTTGAAGTTTTCGATGTGTTTGTCTAGTTGTAGTAGGACACATTTTTCAAGGACCTTTGAGAGAAGTGGGAGGTTAGTGATGGGGCGGAGATTGTTTAGGTCATTGGGGTCAGCATTGGGGTTTTTGATTATGAGAGATTTGTCCAAGTTGAAGGGAGGTGGGGACACAGCCAGTGGAGAGAGAGGTGTTGATGATTGTGGTCCAGTATGGGGTGATGATGTGCTTAAGGGCAGGGACAAGGTTAGAGGGTAAGGGGTCTTTTGTGTGGGAGGACGGTTTAAGATTACCAATTATTTTAAGGACTTCTAGTTCAGTCACGGGGAGGAAGTTGAGCAAGGAGCACTCCTTAGGGTTAACATTTACTATTCCCACTCCAGTCTGTGCAACAGTAGGGATAGCGTTGGACTTTGGTGGATAAAATTTACTATTCCCACTCCAGTCTGTGCAACAGTAGGGAAAGCGTTGGACTTCGGTGGATAAAATGTACTATTCCCACTACAGTCTGTGCAACAGTAGGGAAAGCGTTGCACTCCAGAGGGTTAACATTTACTATTCCCACTCCAGTCTGTGCAACAGTTGGGATAAGCGTTGGACTCAAGAGGGGTAACATTTACTATTCCCACTCAAGTCTATGCAACAGTAGGGAACGTATTGGACTCCAGAGGGGTAACATTTACTATTCACATTCAACTCTGTGCAACAGCATGGAAAGTGTTGGACTTTGTGGGGGTAAAATTTACTATTCCAACTCCAGTCTTAGCAACAGTAGGGAAAGCGTTGGACTTCGCAGGGCTAAAATTTACTATTCACACTCCAATCTGTGCAACAGTAGGGAAAGTACTTCACTTCAAACACATAACATATATGAAACATAACCTTATCAATTTATAACAAATATCAAACTCTTAATATAAACTTTATTATATAACCTTAAAAAAATTATATGTATATTTAAATAAAAGACAATTGACATAATTATTAAACAATCTAAAAATGAATTATCAATTTAAAATAACTGCCCATTATTTAATACTTAAATACCTTACCACACTATACCCCCCACACCTAGCAGCCCACACCTAAAATAAAATTGAAATAAATAAACGTAACACAATTAACATAATCAATAACTTATTAAATATTAATTAATAAATAAATAGTTAATTGAATAATGAATTAATAATTAACTTCCCACCCTAAATCTCTGCAAACCCAGCAACCCGCACCTAACAAATAACTTAAAAGTTATAATTATTGCACAATGTACATAACTAATAAGCAATTAAATATTTATTAATGTATTGTTAATTAATTGTCAATTAATTATTACTTAATTAACTTCTGCATTCTGCAGGACACATAGAACGAGGAAAACGCCTCTCAGGATTGTTTTTGTGCAGGAAGGTGCCCCTTCCTGTACAAAAACAATCCTGCCTGCAAAGGAGGCACCCTTGCACCGTGGTGCAAGGGTGCCTACATTGGTGCTAAACAGCAAATTGTGTGCCAGTGCAGGGGGAAAGGATAAGAATGCACCGTATTTAATAAATTCCATACATTCCATGCATTCCTGCCCTTTCACATTGGCGTAGGGCAGCGCTGCAAGAAGGCTTGGGGCGCTGCCCTATGCCAGTTCCTCATAAATGAGGCCCAATGTCTATAGATTTTGATGTTCCGGCGGTGTAAGCCTCTCAGTCATATCTATTAAGCGACCCAAAGCCACTCTACATGGCTTTGCATGGCCTCATAGATATGGAGTATTACAAAGCAGCGCTACGCGCTGCCTTGCCTTACTCTGCATCAAAGAGGCATTCCATGGGCGTTGCAGTGGCGTTTCCCATACAGCACCCATGGATTTTGACGCTGCCTCAGATTTACTTAATCACTTAAGCCTGGGGCAGCACCAAAAATGTATGCCTCCCCATAGCAGGCGTAAAGAGGAGGAATATTTTTATTTCTCCTCGTTTTGCTCTTTCCATGTGTGCTGCATTATGCAGCACACATAAAAAAGGGAAAACGCCTCTTGGGATTGTTTTTGTGCAAGAAGGTACCCCTTCCTGCACAAAAACAATCATGCCAACAACACATACACCCTCGCACCATGGTGCAAGGGAGCCTGCATTGGCACTTGGCTGCAAAAGGACAGGAATGCACTGTATCTTGTAAATACGGTGCATTCCTGCCCTTTCTAATTGGTATAGGGCAGGGCAGCAAAATGACTTGCGTGCTGCCCTACGCCAAATCTTTGTAAATAAACCCCCCTGTTTTCATAGTAACTAGCTGAGTGAAGCAATCACTCTCCAGTCGGGCTTCAATTCTAAAAGATTTAACTTCATTCAGCATAGTCAAACTTGTTAGGGTGTAATATATAAGGAATCTTGTCAGGGTAGTAATACAAATAAAAGCTGCAGGTTGATCATCTTTAAAACATCCATTTAAAATTCTCTTATCTGTGGACTGTATCCTTAGGGGTGACTTATAAGTATTAAAAAGGAAGGTTTGGGTCTGGCAAAAAGTTTATTTTTCCACTGCAGTACAGGCTACAGTGGCATGCCTGAGACATGTTTAACAGAACAACTTTAGGGGGTGGCACAAAATGTTCTGCAGTCCTGGGTACATCTAGTACCATAAACGTGGATAAGTAAATTAAATAAAGCAATCAGGTAAATACCTATTTTACCATCTTTGGAAAGGAGAGTACAAATATTTTACCATGGGTTAGTCAGAGTAAGCTGCACAGAGTCCTAAAAGACTACAAAAACAGGTTCAGCAGAGGGAGGCACAAATTTGGAGTGACCCTGCAGAAACAGCCCAGTCCAATAATAATTTAATAAAATAGGGCCTGATTATGATGGTGGTCGGACAAGCTTCCGACCGCCATACTGTCGGGAACAGGACCGCCCGACTAGCTGTTGGCGGTCCCGCCATCGGGATTAGGAGGCGGTCGCAATCTGTATCTTTTGTATTGCAGCGTGTGCTGTGGGCCGCAGCACAAGCTGCAGTCCAAAATAAACACATTTCACATATCCCTGCGCTATGTGGCAGGCACCAAGCGGTGCCTGCCACATGGTGCAGGGATATGTAGGGGGCACCTGCCCCCCAGGGCCCATATTGGAGGGCCAGGTGGAAGGTGGGCCCGCTATGGGTCCCCAACTCACTTTCCGCCTGCCTTTTCATGGCGGGTTAACCGCCATGAAACGGCCAGCGGTGAGGGACATTGTAATCCTACGGCAGTGCCTGAGCAGGCAACGCCACTGTTGTAGGGATTGCAGTCCCTCCGACGCACCGACAGGCTCGTTGAGCTCATCGGGATGCGTGGCGGTCGGTCTCTCTGCCCGCCCTCCATCCGCCCGCCATCTTAATGTGGCAGGCGGTCATACAGAGTCCGATGGCGGTAGGACCGCCACCGATGGCCTGACAGTGGCGGTCCCACCGCCATCGTAATGAGGCCAATAGTTATGATCCATTATGATCCTTCACAACACTAACATGGGCCTTTGTTGTCCTTGGCTCATAGAGATGGGCAAGCCATATTTTATGCATCCTCAATTTATGAGAGCAGGCACCTCATTGGGCTACCAATGTGCTCTCCTTCTCTTTCAAAATCATTAGTCTTTGCATTATTTATGTGAGAGAGGAAATAGGTAGTCATGTGACTTCTTCGTCTGATGGCTTAAAGGTCACATTTGGTTGCAGGTGCATTTGGCGGGTGGAAGGCAATGTAGTCATGTCATGCCTGAACCATACCTGGGAGGTGCAGGTTACAGATATGCTTTCTGGCTTTTGCTCTGACTTTTTCTCCTCCAATTCTGGCATGGACTTGACCAGCAGAGAATATCCAGAGGCAAAGATGTTGTTGGTTTTTATTTTTATTTTATTTTGTTTTGGTGGGTGGGTGAAGTATTAATTTAGGTTTTTTCTTATCAGCAGTAACCATACAAGGTTAGGATTTACGTGTTGCCTTTGTTTTAGGTTTCCCCAGATATACGTGATTTATGCAGGGCAAGTGACTCTTATCATTGATTCTTCTTGAACTGACCATCATGGTCATGTGGATGGAGAGTGGTCTATTTATGGAGCAGTGCACCCACTTGGGCAGTTGCTCAGGCTCATTCCCAGAAGGTAGCTGTGGGAATGGTTTTGCTCCATGATGAAGATGGAAACCTGCTGCTTACACAAATTGTCATGTTTACTTTGCTAGCTCACACCATGCATATGTCACAACTGTTTTGGCTCATGTGAGATGCATGCATCGTTCACTTAAGAACTGCTTTAAAATCTATGACTAGCCAGTCAATATATTGAGGGCCATATGCACGACCGTTTTTAGTGGTCGTAAATGGAAAATCAGGCCGTTTTTGACTGCTAAAAAGGGTTGTAGCATGTACAAGCCCTATTTTGCGAGTCGGTAACCTATTACCAACTTGCAAAATAGAATTTGCGAGTCGCTATTAGAAAGGGGCATGCCAAGGGCATGCCTTCCTAATAGCGAGTCGCAAGGGGATGTACAATTGTTTTGTGACCACAAATGCGGCCGCAAATCAATCACAGTTACCACCAATTTGAAATTGGTGGTTAACCAGTCGCAAACAGAAAGGGATCCCCAGGGGACACCTTGCCCTTTGAGTTTGGCAGTGAAAATATTTTTTAGGAGCAAGCAGTGGTCCCACAGACCACTACCCACCCTTAAAAAATGAAAAGAAAACTTTTAATTTTTTTCTTTTAAACGCATCCTATTTTCCTTTATTTGAAAAGCAAACACAGACATGGTGGTCTGCTGTTTCCAGCAGGCCACCATCCCTGTGATTGTAGCCCATTCCCAATGGGTCGCAAATTGCGACCTGCCTCATGAATATTGATGAGGCAGGTAATTTGCAACCCCTTTGGGAATCACTAAATGTGTCTCAGACACATTAGTACATTCCGTTTTGCGAGTTGTAAATTGCAAGTCGCAAAAAAACTCAATTCGCGACACGCAAAACGGAATGGGCGGAAATCTAGCACTTAGACAATTGCTCTGCATAATTAATCCTTGGCCCATATAAAGATATCACTGGATGGAATCCCACAGATACCTCCTCTGGAGAGGTGGTTGACTTGCTACACCAGAATTTTCATTGTGATATGCAGTTAGTTTTTTGCTCTAAGTTTAAGACAAAGCCACTGCACTAGAAAATACACAAAACGATTCACTGCACCACACTGCTTGGCAATGCCTGTCAGGCCGGGTTCTCCGGAGTAAGTAATGACATGAGTTACTTGGCTCTCTAAAGATGGAACAATTAGCCTCCCTTGCAACTAGCAAGTGGGTTTGATTTAAACTTTCTCGACTCTCTTAGTAGACATAGGTGAACAATCCAAAGCTAAATTAAAGAAAGGGTTTGATGGATGAGTCTACGTATAGAATAACATGGCTAATTATTTTCATGGAACCCTTTCCTGGTCAAAATGAAATTATTGTATGTGAGTGTATGTTTATTAGTACATTTTACTGATCTATTATAACGTTAACGGTGTGGAGGACACGCCTATGGAGGCTGGAGAGTTGTTGGCAAGAGAGGAACTTCCAGCGATCAGACAAGCAGAGTCCTCAGGGATTGGATCAGTGAGCAACCAATCAGGTGGATGTTTAAGCACTTTTGGGGGAGTTTATTAGAGGCAGCAGGAAGAGGCAGATACCTTGCCACTATCAATGATAGTCCCTTCTGCTGCCAGTACGTGTCCACAGTTCAGCACTCCTTGCACTTTGTTGTTTTCTCCCCTTTCCTCGGATCCTGTTTCCTCTCAGTTCCATATTGTTACCTGTCCTTGTTCCATCCTTCTTCTTTACAAGCAGAGTTTTCTTCTTGATCATGACACTTGATGTGTTACTTCGATGCTCCCCATTCCCAGAGCAGGATTTATGGTACAATTTGAGACTGATCATCCACTACAACTGTAGAGCATGGAGTGAGACGTCTTGATAGTAAAATCTTTATCCTGTTGAGATTCCTTATTCCTTCGCACATGCTTCCTCATTAATCACTGTTCATCATATATATAACAGGATGCATCCTGAAAACCACACCCTGTACTGCTACTGCTCACACCTCCTAGGAAGTTTCTTCAAACCATCAGACCTGACATTCAGAAGGTTGGGTAGTGGCACACCCCGACCCTTCTCAAGACCACAGGGCACTCTCAGGAAGCAGCCATTACTTAAGGCTTAAGGGCTGACCTGATTCCAATGCTTTAGCTCTCTCTCATTCTCCTATCGCTTTACCTCCATCTTCCCCTGTGGGAACTGCACTCCAGCGCTTTAATTTCTTATTTGTTTGGACCCCACAGTACATAGGATTATTGGATTAGCATCTGGGTACCTACCTCAAATCTCACATATCGTTAGAATCCTGACACAACAATATTTTATCCACAGATTACCAATCGAATTTCTTCACGTTTGGGTTAAATAGATTATCCCCTCAAGAGGAGGTAATATTGTATATCTATTTAATAAAACAGGAAGAAACTATATCAGTGGTTTTTGGTTCTCAAGGAAAGCAGATATATTTAGACATACCCTAAAGTGTTGCAGGATAAAGACAATATGAGTCATTCATACTTATAGAGTGTCATCTATTTCTCTAACAGAACATGGTATCCAACTCTCTGCTAGTCTATTTAAACAATACTATTTCTGTTGTTGTACATTTTCGTTATCTGCCTTTCATTTCTCCTTAGGTTCTCCTCATTTGCAATGTCATTTTACCTTTCCTATACAGTGCAACATGGTTACCATATTCACAGTGGAGCATTGCTGTACAGCAAAGACTGTGTGTTTCAAAATTTGTAATTAATATTTCACATATTTAATATAAATTTACACTATAAAGGGTAATCAAATCAGTGGAAATCACAAAGCAGTACCAAACAAAATGCACCAGTATAACACAAAAATATCGTACATTAATTCACAAGGACAACGGTAATCTGATACAAGGCAGCCATTAAAGCAGATGCTACACTCTATAAAGTAATGATGCCTGGGCCCCTGAATAAGCACTTTATATGTTATTCAATATCAATCAACGTTCTTTACACAAGACCATCAAACTTGTCCAATGGAGTGTGTACGTGTGGTCCTGTTACCTAATGGTTACATATAGCTAATGATGACGGTCACTAAATAGACACTGTACATGAACATCACAATCTCCTAGACAATATGTTGGGTACATTTTATCAATGGTAATTGTGAGGGTTTGCGACTTGAGAGATTTGCAAACATGCAAAGTAAGAAAGCACAAGAACTCAGTAAGGCAATTCCAAAAACATTATCTGCAGAAACTGGAAAGGAAAAGAACTGTGCCTCCGAGTTTGTGAGTGCAAGAAACGGCTTCAAAGAGGCACACCGTGTTCAGCAAGGCCAAGGGAGCAATGAAGGACATTGATAAAATAAGAAAAGTTGGTGCAAAGAGAGATGTGCTCTCAAGACATAGGGCTCAATTTAGGGGCTGTCAGAAAGGGTAGTCTGTGCCAAACATGATGGAGTACCATGTCCACCAATCCTACAACCTACTGGCTCAATTATGAGTCGGTAAGACCGTCAGATATTCCATGTGGTTGCCTCTGCTGACTCTGCTATTGGGACACTTACTCTAATGGCCGACAGAGTGGGGGCCATTGGACTAAGAGCATCAGATCTCCCGCCCCCCTATTTATATTTAGAGACCATGGTTTAATGTCTTTTTTTTTTGTCTGTCACTGCCAGGTAAACCCTGGTGATCGCAAACAGAAAAAAATCCGAGTTGTGGATGTAATTAGATTTTTTTATTTTTCATAAACAACTCCTGCTTTGGGAGATTGTTTGTGGAAAAAAAACCTTTTGTGTGAGGTCACTTAAAAGACAGCAGCCATGTACAAAACGTTCAATGCCTTAACAGGAGCAAATGTGGTGGTGCTCTAGTGAGTGTACAGAGATTACTACTGGACAGGAGGTTGTCTCTAAGTATGGTGGTCCTCTGTCAATCAGGGTGGCAGAATTAATGTCCTCTGCCACCTGAACAGACAGAGGTTAAACTGTCATACTCCAAATCATTCCAATGTCATTAATGTCTCTCTCGAACTTGCAGCAGGCAATCCCTTGGACAGTCTATCTCCCTGGGCATCAGAGGCTCAGCAGAATAGTGTTTGCAAATGTCTTATATCATTGTGGTAAAATCTTCAGGTAACTGACTTGGTCTTTTGTTAATGACTTTTTTAGGCTCAAGGAATTCATCAGTGGTGAATGACTCCTTGGGCCGGCTTGGAATTTCCATTCATGACAAGGTATGCTGCAACAGCTGTGCTCAAAAGCAGAGCTCCAGCAGTGGCATAGGCTTAAACCTTGCATGGAAGTAATGGGAAGCATGCTGGTCCAACACTTGGGAACGCATCATCATGAAGGGGTCCTTACAGGTTTTCAGTCCAATCAATGTTGTGCCAGCAGAAAAGCCCCAGCTTGCATTCTAAAAACTTGGCAGTTGAGTAGATGCCCATTTTCAGTCAGTGAACTGTGGATTCTTCCACTTTCAAGAGTCTGGGGGCATATTATCAAGCCAGTTATCGCCGCCACTTTTGTGCCGCTAACGCGTTTTTTTTTATCGCCCTATTACCAAGATGTCGCTAACAAGCATTAGCGACAGCTTTCCGGCGATAGCTACCATTTTTGCTATCGCTGTGCATGGCAGCGATAGTTTTCGCTAATGATATGCTAAATAGGCGTTCCCTCTCAAAATTTCATGAAAAAAGTCGCTAACACACCATCGCACTATTAGCAATGATGTCCCAGACCCGCGAAGCGATAAAAAAAAGTCCAGCTAAGGCCCCTTAGCTGCATGGAAATAAGACCTGAAAAAAACAGGTCTAAAAATTGAAAAAATGGTGATAAATGGAGGCATATAAGGGAGACTAGCCCAGAACCACACCTGAAGACCCACAGACGCCATGGAGGTACTAATCATTCAGCTTGGAGTCCCACGAAGGCAACATCCACCACCGCCACTGCCACCTCCCCCAGGACCACCACCAAGGCTGCGCCAAAGACGACAGCGGGCCCTGCGCAGACGTCTCAGCCTCGCAGACCTGACGCCAGAGGATGTCATTGCCCACTTCAGGCTCAAAAGGACATCCATCCACCACATCCTGAACCAGATAGCCCACAGGCTGACGCCACAAACACAGCGGAGAACCAACATCCCTCCGCAGACAAAATCTAAATCCGTATTTGTAAAGCGCGAACTACTCACCCTTACGGGTCTCAAGGCGCTGGGGGCCGTTGTGGAAATTAAGTGAGCTATTGCCCAGAGTCACAGGATGCTGAGCTGAGCTGCCGCCGGAGCCAGGGATCGAACCGTGACCCCTGTGCTCCGAAGTCAGCTGCCCTGGCCGCTGCACCACACCTCTCCACGACAAAGCTGCTGGCTGTGCTGCATATGTTGGCCTCTGGGACCTTTCAACCAACAACGGCCAGAGTTGGAGGAGTCTCACAGGCAGCCTTTTCAATCTTCCTCCCAACTGTCTTGGACGGCATACTCAGCCTGATGCCCCAGCACCTCCACTTCCCCAACACTGTGCAGGAACAGATTGAGACCAAGCAAGGATTCTATGCCATAGCCAGATTCCCACAGGTGTTGGGCGCAATTGACTGCACACATGTCCTATTTGTGCCCCCTGCGGACAGTGCACACATATACCGCAACAGAATGCACACCCATTCCATGAATGTGCAGGCAATAGTGGACCACCGGGGACTGTTCACCAATGTCATAGCCAAGTTTCCAGGGAGTGTGCATGATTCCTACATCTTCCGACAGTCCATCATAAACCAGCGATTCCAGGATGGCGCATATGGAAATGCAGTGCTAGTCGGTAAGTATTAATGTGACCCACCACATGCCTCAACTTCACAGAGATGCAAATCAGAAGTGTGAGAATGTACATGTCTCAATCACACATACATGTCAATTAACATGCCCACATACCAGACACAACAACACCAAGAACTGTGGGAACTATGGCTAGATATGTAGACAAACCATCCTCAAATACTTAGCCCCTGGGCCACCCATAAGCAAATGTGGTGAGAGGTGGGAACCATGTATGTGCGATGGAGGCACACGATCCATAATGAAAGTAGGAACACAAGGCCCAGTGTGTAGGTGTTGTGCTGGACAGTCTGGAGTAAGCTGACCGCAGACGTGCCCATGTTGGCATATAGCGTGTTACTGTAGCCCAGCCTGATGGCAATGACTGTGTGGGTCACTGTTACACCCGACAATGGGGGGATCCATCTGAATGTTGCATGGAGGATGCAGAGGCTGGCGAAGCAGCTGCAGGCCACTGCATACACCTGTAGGTACATGGAGATGGAGGAGTCTAATATGGCGCCTAGGTACCTAGATGTGGTGTGGTGGCATCCGACGGCATTGGACCACCAGGTGATGCCACATGCTGATTGTTCTGTTACGAGGATGAGGACTCATGTTTCCCCTGCTTATAGCACGCCCAAGCTGTTGATCATCCATGTTGCAACTCACAGCAATCCTACCTGGAAGAGCAGTTTGGTGTGTGGGCGTATTGTTGATGGTGAATATGAGCATTCTGTACGTGTTTGTGGTGCTGTTTACTGGTATCCCAAAGCTTGCACCAGCTCCACTCCATGTGTCAGCAGATGCATCTGCCAACTCAGAGGTTGGTGCAGACTGAGGTGGCATTCATTGCCTCCCGTATGTTGCAGTTGCATAGTGGGACAAGGGTGCACGCGCAGTTGGACCACTTACGCATGCACAAGGTGGTGCATGCGTAAGTGGTCAACACATGTGCGTTTAGTGGGGCCGATGAACTGGAGGAAGTCTACACATGCAAAGAAGCCGTCAAAGGTGTGCCCTGCCTTGTGGATTAGTGTGGTGAAGATCTGGGACAGTCTGATATCAGCTAACATTTCCCAGAGTCAAATGAATCTTGAGTAGCCGTGGCATGTGAGTTGGAGGCTACACTCCCGAATGAGTACGTAGTCCACGGAGTGGACAGTGTTGCGTCTGATGATGCTGATGGTGTGGGTGAAGCGTTCCTGCCTGCAATGGGCCCTGCATGCGAGGGGGCTGATGACTGTTGATATGTGTCCGCTCAGGACAGGAAACAGCATGTGTTGTGCATTGAGGCAGGTCTGGCAGCAGCGACGGCAGCACAACTGAACGTGAACCGTGTCTGGTGTGGCCCATTACCATTTCAACGTTCACATGGTATTGACTGTGAGGAGGGGGGATCAGTGCCATCGCTAGATGGTAGAAGAGCCAGTCATGTAACCGCACAGCGCACACAATTGATGAGGCGTGGGGGAGGGAGTATCAACAGTGAGTCAATTTAATTTGCAGTGATGCTTGTAATCAGTCAGAAGCAACACATGGCTAACATGAAATCCAACACAACACAAATGACACAACACAAAACCATCTACACCAACAACACAGCCGGCCCAACCAATAACGTAAACATCTCGCACATGTTACAGGTGACCAAGGATATGCACTATGCCCGTGGATGATGACACCCCTCCGAAACCCCACCACCCAGGCCCAGAGGCAGTATAATGCGGCCCGCAGACGCACCCGGTCCATTGTGGAGTGCACATTTGGCGTGCTAAAGTCACGTTTCCGTTGCCTGGACATCACAGGTGGCAGACTGCTGTACAGCCCTGAAATGGTCAACAAAATCATCCTTGCATGTTGTGTATTGCACAATATATGTGTGTGCACCAATGCTCCATGGATCCAAGTGCCTGCTGCACCGGACGATGAGCAGGATGATGATGAAGATGAGGCAGGTGGCGCACACCCCACAGTAAATGCAGCAGGAACTGCCCGAAGGGACCGAATAATAAACAATTTCTTCAACTGAGCACGTCACATTGTGACAGTCCCCCTCCAATGTATCTCATTGCAAAATGACCGCAATCACGGTGTGTGCCAATAAAAAAACATACACACATACCCTGTCTGCATGTTACTGTCCAGCATGGGTACATCACTCTGAAAAGGGTACGTTGCACAATACGTGCAAAGAAAAGAACAAAACTTCATTCATGCTGGGAATGTCTCCTCAGTACAGAGATGCTTTTCAGTGTGTCAAATGTGTAAGACTAGAGTCTTCATGGTGCAAATTGGGCTACCCAATCCAAAATTGTTGCGTGTCCTTTGTGTAAATCAGTCAATCTAGGTTGTCGTCTGTGAATAAATGCACAATTGTAGTCTGTTGTCAGCGGTCAATAATTCATTGGAGTGTGTACGTTGTGTAAAACAATGAAACTGTGGGCGTGCAATGGTGTAAGAGATGCAAATTTGGCCGTGCAATGGGGTAAAATCTGAAAATCGTGGGTGCAATGGGCTAAAATCTGAAAAAAGGGCGTGCAATGGGGTAAAATATGAAAATAGGGCGTGCAATGGGCTAAAATATGATAAACGTGCGTGCAATGGGGTAAAATATGAAAATAGGGCGTGCAATGGGATAAAATATGAAAATAGGGCGGGCAATGGGCTAAAATATGAAAATAGGGCGTGCAATGGGGAAAAATATGAAAATAGGGCGTGCAATGGGGTATAATAGGAAAATAGGGCGTGCAATGGGGTAAATTATGAAAATAGGGCGTGCAATGGGCTACAATATGAAAATAGGGCGTGCAATGGGGTAAAATATCAAAATAGGGCGTGCAATGGGGTAAAATATGAAAATAGGGCGTGCAATGGGGTAAAATATGAAAAATGGGCGTGCAATGGGGTAAAATATGAAAAATGGGCGTGCAATGGGGCAAAATATGAAAATAGGGCGTGCAATGGGGTAATACCTGCTTTTCTGTGTGTCAGAAGCAATTAGCTTGGAAGCCACGAGCACCTCCAGATCAACAAGCCCCACAACAAGTATGTGGACCACTAACTTGACGCAGCAGACGGACCACCAGCACCCCTGAGACAACAACCAGAACGCCATCTCCAAATGGACACCAGGCACGGTTGAAGACACCTCCTCCGCTAGGAAAGGCATCCACTCGGGGGCCCACACAGACCCCTGGCCCCCTCACATCTACCACAGAGCCACATCTGCCATCGCACACGAACCACTATGCAACATCAACATCACCTTCAACACATGCACGTACACAGACAACTTGAAGCGTGCCGAAAGTCATGCCCCTACGCCTTGTGACCCCCACGGGTGAATGGCACACTTAAAAAATCCATGATTGATTGATGGTTCTGTTGTTAGATATGCAATTATGGTGTGACCTGTGTTGAATGTTGCAAGTTAGGGTGTCATGTGTAGTGAAACATCATTTACATGTTGTCATTTGAGTGCCAACCAACCTCAACATGTTGTTACAGGGCTCTGACATTAAATTTGCAACAAGACTGTACATCAGTGTATTGATTTGCTCTTAGCGTGCAGATCTGGCCGCTAACACGAAAAAGCAATATTTTTTTCATCCGCCCGATGTTAAAATACATTGTGCGACACTTTTTGCCATTATAAAGTCTACTCATGTGACTATTTGCGTGCAGTTTTCGCCGCTTACTCAAAAACGGGCCGTAAAGAGACAGGAAGTGATGTCTGCATGCTTCCTGCTACTGGAGTAGTGTTCTGCACTTTCAGTTTCTCTTTTGAGCACATTCATGGTGATTGTGGAGAGTGCTGGAGGTTTTTGGTGGTGTGTGCTGCAGTTTAGTGATTTTGAGAGTGTTGCTGTGTCCTGTGTCCTGTGTATAGTGTCTGTGAAGTGTTGTGTACTCATTAATTGTGTTTTACTGTCTCCTGTCCTCAATTTTGTCGGGTGACTGTCTTGGGGTAGTGCAGTTAAATTGTTGTTGGGGATATTTTAGAGGCCTCTTTTTTTTCTGGCTGTGGGCTCACAGGTGTGTAGGGAGATGCTGGGTGTGGGCAGGGAGGGCAGGATGTCCGAGGGGACATTGGGGGGGTTCCTGTGGCTCATAAAATTCCTCCTGCCACTGATGTTGGTTAGGGGAGGCTGTATCCTGCAAGGGTACAATGTGTCTGTGCGGAAGATCAGGTGGGAGCGGGTGCATATGTCACGGTTCTTCGGAGTTGACCGCAACGTGCGCCAGTGGAAGCACCGATGGCAGGACATGCTTGCACTTGAGGCAGACCTCTTGGACTACGTGGGAGTCATGACAGGCCTACAGGGTGGTAAGTACAAACTCCACATTTATTCCTGTGGACTGTAAGGAATGAAAATTAAGACGTTTGTGACACTGCTGACAAAGTGAGAAATGGTTGCTGATTTAGGTGGGAGACGCAAAGCGTCTGCGCATATTGTTGGCACATCTGAGACACAACGCAGCATCACATTGACAAGCATATGTTGCAAGTCTGTGTCACCCACTGCACTGGACCAACACTTAGCACTGTACTGCCATAGCTGGCACACCTGCGCAAAATGTGCTTGCAGGCAGACGATTGTGTGTGTACGGCATGGGTGACTGTACATTAACTAACCATGGAATTGTCCATGTGAGCTGTGTGCTGGCCAAAGGGTAGTGACAAAATGCTGGCCTCATGATTTGTGTTACGTCAGCTACGCTGCCCTGTGAACATAGTTGCTGTGTGAAAAACTTTGGTTTGGGGACAAATGGTCTAAGGAAAGTGGACATCCCCATATTGTCATACACCAACAACCTCTGTGTGACTGCTTTGTGCAATCTGCAGCTACTCAATTGTACAAAGTGCATGTAGAACATCAGGATGCATGGAGTAATGGTGCCTTGTGGATGACTCACACTACGATTATGGGCATGTCAGCTAGCATTACAGTCTTGTCTGTCCCAAATCAGCTGTCACAGGTCTGGTGTGAATGGCAGTCAAAGTTGACCCAATCATGTAGTCAACATGAAACGCCACACTACAGTTACGTAGCATTTGCTGTCATGGTGATGATTGGTATGAGGTATACGACACATATGAATTGAAGTCTAATACCAACACATATTTCTTTCCTTGTCTCACAGATGGACGACCGCCAAGCACACAGGGGGACATTGATACCTTCGAGGACCCACACGCCACAGGTGAGTTGGAACGTAATTGACTAGCATGTTGCGTTGGCATGTATGTCTGGGTCACATGATCACCGTTGCAGTATGAAGTATGGGTGCGTATCATGTTTACCTTGCCTACAGTGTGATGATGTATTGTGGAAGTCAGCAGTGTGCACTAATCGGTAAGTGACTCTGGACAAATGCATTGGTCTCCCAGTTGTGACTTGGCCCATCCCCAGTCAGTGACACACATTGAAAGTGAGGTGCATATCATCAAGCCCATATCGCAAAGTCAACGTAACTGTCATCAAAGTTGTGTTGTCAATAGGGGCCTAGCATCATAATCTGAGCAGCGTTAATACATTCCACATGTATTAACGCTTACTTGTCAATGAGGTACACTGTCACGCTGTGTTGAGTGTGAACGGGGCGTGCATTGGGGGTTGTGTTCGGCATTCCACGGCAACACCCATTGTATCAGAGGCTGCCCCTGATGTCCAAGTGCGGCATTCATAGTTGGCAGCGCACAACTTACCAACAGTTGCATCCCGGTTGTATTCTGGCCATATGAGCAGGAATGCTTTTTGATGATCATGTTTGCTTTGTACATGTGTGCTGCCTTGTGCAGCACACATGGAAAAAGCTAAATGCCATGTTTTGACAGGTACAGGAAGGTGTCCATACCTGTACATGAACAAACTGTAGATAAACAAGCCATTTTCTAAGTTCCATGTGTGCTGCACGACGCTGCACACATGATATTTACGAAATGGCATTTTTGGATTGTTCATGTGCCGGGAGTAAGTCCTCCCTACACATGAACAAACATCCCTGCTCGCAGACACACTTGCACTCTGGTGCAAGATTGCCTGTGTTGGCGCAGTCGTGATGAACCGCACACATGTGCTGGGGGACATACATGCCTGCACATGGGCATTGTACCTATCAGGCAGCCCTGTGTCACTGGAGAGGATGAGGGTGGTGCTACACACAGGGGGGTAATGCTTTCCTCCTCCGATTGCTTGTACATGTCACCCTCTGCCCGTGTATGTAATGGCGAAATCTTTTGGCAGTGTCAGCCAAATTTCTTAGTGACAGTGCATGTACCATGCCATGCACTTTCATGTCAGTCTCCCCAGAATGTAGTCACTGATCCATGCTTCAACATGTCGTTGTCCAGGTCACTTGCTGACTTCACATAGTTACGCTGTAGTGTATGCTCCCATGTTGAAGTGAACTTTTATTACAGATGTGTATGGAGGATATTGAAATTGGCTAAGGGACTCTAATTTGCCTTTGTGTATGTTTTACAGACAACATGACGCCTGGCCAAATACATGCCTTCCAGGTGCGGAAGGACCGTTACCGACATGTGAAGAAGGTTGCAAAGGGGTACCGCATCATGTCCAAGAGGTACCATGAGGAACGTAAGAAGGGCACATGGAAGGCGGTGCCTGAGCATGCCCAGGATGTCACACAGCCCCCCCCCCAGGCCCCTCAGGCATCAGTGGTGTGTCCCAGCCGGGACAGGTGGCACATCCCCCTATGGCACCTCCCCCACCCCAAGGCACTGTCCCACCTGCAACTGGGGATCAAGTGGTCACGTTCACATTGCGGGACAGGAGGCTGCTTCAGGACATTGTGGTTTCGCTGGCAGAGCTCAGGCGTGAATTGTCTGATGTCAACAGACGAGTGGCGGACATACACCAACACTTGGGACTGCCATGATGGGTGGACCTGTTGGACACCATCCCCCTCTTCTCCCTTCCCCCAATGTTTGACATCTTTTATTATGTAGTGTTAGGTTAGTGATTTATTTGTTAGGTAGTGTATTTTTTGTGTAGATTTTAGTTAGTGTTAGCTTGTTAGGTAGATATAAGATTTTAATTAGTCATCCGTATTTGGGGATAAGTTTCCTTTTCCTTTGGGTGGGGGGTTGATGTGTTTTTTCTTCATAAAAAAATATAAAAATAAAAATTACAAAAAAATATATCTTTGTGTAGGTTACAAGTTTAGTTAGTTTATGTACAGCTTAGATGTCTTTGTCCTGTATCGTGGGGTGCCTTAAGGGTGGGAGGGGGGTTGATGTCTATGATGTGTTGTTGCACGTCTAGAATTAGTTAGGGTAGATAGTTTAGGTAAGTAAGATTGTTTTATAGTTAGTTTAAATTTTAGTAGTAGTTATAGTGATAAGTGTTAGTTTAGGTCACTTGCAAATCTATACTGTTCTAATAAAAATTTGATACTTTAGATTTCTGCTTGCACTTATGTCAGGGATGAGGTTGGGGAGTGTGTCACATTCCATTGTATGCAACTTTTGCCATCACTGGACTATCCATTTGAATCGCTAAGTCTGCTCATGACATGTAAGTTTGCAGGATGTATTGTGTCAGGATACCTTAGATGTGAGCACACTGAACTTGCATTGGTGACAGGGTGTCAATTTGGATTGACGCCCTAGTCTAGGGACAGTCGTCTGTGACGTTCTACATCTTCTGTGTGACTCACGGATTTGGACAGCACATTGTTGCCCATTTTGCACATAACCTAGTAAGATGGCATGGCAAGTGAATACAGTTAGCTACTGTTATCCATCATGGAGATGGATGTATGCGCCATGTTCCACAGATTCCATCACACACCTGCATGTCAGATGCTCCTGGCGCAGAGTCCATCTACATTGCACAGACCTAGCCACACTTGCTGCGTAGTGCCAGTGTGTCCGCTTCCTTTGCAAGTTATGTTCCGGTTCATGTACGCTCACTATCCAGACCATGCATGATTTGTTAGAAATCTGTGTGCATTGTGTACAGGACAAGGAACAGCAGTGTTCCTGATTTACCAAAGTAATCTGAGAGTAAGTGATAACTTCACATTTTACGTTACTCACAAATGTATTTTGGGAGTAATGCATTTTGCTTTACAGAGTTGACATCTCCTAAATGCCTTTCATGACTCACTGGACTAGTCAAGTTTATATTTTGTCACAGCTAACGTTTGGGGGGTGGCACACTGTTCTGCTGCACACAAGGGGGAAATGTTGCATTGCTCCCTGTAGTGATAGTGTCATGGAGACTTGTCCCAGCTGTTACTTCTGCCATTGGCTCATGTTGATGATGCCCTTGAAATGTTGTCCGTGCATCTGACTATATGCTGAGTGCAGTGCCACACACATCCCTACACACATTGCCCGATACGCTCACAGTGGTCACAGCATGAGAGGGGGCATATTTTAGGTTACATCGTTTGTCGACAGGGAGGGGCTGACTGACGGCTTGCACTTTGGGGTGAGCCCCTATTTGCCAATCTACTTCACTGAGGCAGACATTGTGGTTCCGTATGTGTATGGTGGACATGTACCCTTCTGTGTCTTCATCAATGTGAATATGCTGTCCAGTATTTTGGGATGTGACATGCAATGTGCACCATCACAACAGGCTTTGTCCACCATGTAGTGTGTGAGTAGATATGCCAAGAGATATTTGTTTACAAGTGTTAAGGAGGACACAACTCGTGGCCTGTGACAGACTAGGACATTTTGTCACACATGCCTTTACATGAAAGGACGTGGGGCTAGGTTGGTATATTGCTAGATGGTTGTTTTGGAGCAAAGGGGGCACCGCTAGTTCACACATACACCACCATCTCACTGCCTATCTGTATCAGGTAAAACAGGTACATTGCTCGTATTTCCCTTGGTGTACCTTCTGGGTGAAACAGTGTCCTAACATTTTGTACATTCTCCTATACTTGATTGGTCAAGAACCACACATATCTGTGTGAGTTAAATAATTTTATTGACATTCAGAGGATGAAGACTGGACCAGTGCTTGGCCATACATGCCCACATTGCATGGATGCCCATTGGAGGGCCAGACAGAGTCATTTGGTGGTAACAGGTCCAAGGGAAGAGGCATAGTTAAGTCCGCAGGCTGATTGCAGTGGCATTGGCAAGAAAGAAGTGATATGGCAGTCCATGTGGAGGTCCAAAGTGATTGTCGGGGGACAGTGGAAGACAGTGCAAGAAGATTTTCCGTGGCATGATACTAAGCCCGGCACCAAGGAGGAAACTGGCCTTTTGGCGCAGATGGATGCTACTGCTTCCTCCTTTGCAAAAATGCACTTTCATCCTCCCCTTCGTCCTCTGATGTGTCATGTGCCTCACATGTGGGTGGTGGTATGGTGGGTGCAGCACTGTGAGGCACTGACACATCAGGTGGCGGAGCTGAGGATGTGGAGGCAGCAGCAGCATTCATCTGCGCCAGACCTTGTGGCAGCAATGAAGTGATGAGCAGGTGCAGGGCATGATAGATCCCAGCAACCTCGCGCTGTTGTGCGGCCCTGGCAGCCATATCTTGTGCCTGCATCCACTCCATGCTCTCCATTATTCGACAGATGTTGGCCAAATCCTGGCTGACATTGCTGGAGCCACTCTGAGCAGACAGTTGTTGTTGTCTCAGAATCATGACTCCAGCAATGTCAGCCATGGACCGTTGGAGGGCATCGAGCAGGCTGTGGGTGTCCGTGATCTTCTGCATGTGGTCCCGGATGGGACTCAGACACCCACGTATGGCCTCAAATTTGTCCGCCAGGCGCTCGAACCCCACCTGCACCTGTTCCGCCATCTCCCGCTGGACCTCTAGCACACGGCATTGGAAGGCCAGGTGTGGGTCCTCGAGGTCCGGGGAGGCAGCTGTGGTGGGAGGTGCTTGCTGCTGGTTGGTTTGTGCAGGGGGCGGGGTTGCCGCAATGCTGCTGGTTGCCCTGCTCCTGGAGGTGGGGTGCTGAAGGAGTCTAGCAGGTGTTGCAGTGCTTCCTGATCAATGGTGGGGTATTCCTCCTCGTCATCAGTGAAGGTTGGGCCAGTCTGCTGTCCAGGAGGTGCAGTCTCTCCCTCTGCAATGTGATAGGGGAGATACAGTTTAACAGTGTTTGTCATGTACAATCATGCATTGGATGAGTTTACAAGCAGACAGCAGGACAGTGTCCATTCATACTGTTTTTGAGGAGATGCCTATTTGTTGCAGGATAGTGATGATTTTGAGGAAATAGCGGATGTGATGTTGTAGTTGTACATTGTCATCTCACAGTTTCCAACTATGACAAATGTTATTGTACAATATCTACACACAAGCGTCACAAGTTGTGTCCTCTGTTCATTTGTGTGAGTAATGCAATTTGGCCCACATAGTAGTCAATGTTGATGGGCTCAGATTTGTCTGTGTGTGCACTGCATTGTGTGCTGGTGGCACCTGCAGCTTTGGTTTAGCTGCCCATTATACCTTTCAGGTAGTGAGCCTTTGAGTTCTGTGCATTTACAATGCTGTGCTGAGGATAACTGGGTGGGATATGGGGCTTGGTCAGAGTTGTGAGAGTTGTGCATTGTTTGACTTCAAATGTCTTGTTTACGTCAGGGGTTGTATGTACACGAGGATGTGTCAGGGTGTGACTTGCTTGTTTAAGGATGTTGTCCACACTCAGCCACCTCAGTGAAGTGGCCTGAACCATGTTCATAGGTTGGGCCTGCAGGCATGCTATTCATCATGCACTGTCACTTGCCTTGTCAATGTGGCTCACGGACACGCAGCATTGCAGGGTACTGCACATGTGCATGTGTTTTGTGCAAGTATGGTTATGTGTGAGTAGGGCACCCTTTAGGCACATTGGCAATGAGAGCTTACTTGCTGTTTCAACATGTGCTGCACTATGTAGTACACATGGACATCCATGTTGGTTTGTCTATTGTGATTTGTCTGGTGTGCATGTCGTCCTTCATTTCTTTTATTGCATGCATTGCTGAGTGCCCTCTATGGCTGACCCGTTGTGAGAATGGTTCGGCGTGAGTTTGATTGTTGTTGCTGTCTGAACAGACAGGGGCATGTTACCAAGGAAGTGGCAGGGAGAGGCGTTAGCCATCTTGTCTTCACGGCTCTCACCACCACTTTGGTAACGCCAGGCTCAAACATGTTATCAAGGATATGGTGCAGCCTGGCGTTTCCCCCTGCAATGGAAGTGAATTACACAGCTTAGTGCCAGCGCAGGCTCCCTTGCACCATAGTGCAAGGGTGTCTGCGAGCAGGGAGGTTTGTTTATGTGTAGGAAGTGGTTGCTTCCTGCACATGGACAAAGCTAAGACGGCATTTTCTAACTTTCATGTGTGCTGCTTCGTGCAGCACACATGGAAGTTACAAAATGGCATTTTTAAGTACTGTTTGTTCATGTACAGGAAGGGACGCCTTCCTGTACATGAACATACCAAGGAATTTGGCTTTTCACATGTGGGCTGCACAAGGCAGCACACATGAAACAAGCAAAAACAAGGTGATTTGATGCATTTCTCCTAGTTTTGCAACCTTAGGCCCAGGATTTCTCTGGTGTTCAGATCAGCACTGCCACCTATTCTCGCCTGACTTGATAATGGATGGCAGCGTCGACTTCAATGGGTGTTGTGGTGGGATGCCCACCACAACACCCACTGCACGCCCCCTTTCACACAAAGTTTAGTGTGTAAGGGGCCCTATTCTCAAGGCAGCGTAAAGCCACTTAACGTGTCTTTCAGCCACATTGAGTGACTTAACGCTGCCTTGATCATGGTGCGCTTACCCTATCACCACCACAACATCAAAAATGAGTGAAGTTGTGGTGGCGATAGGGGCTTGGTAATATGCCCCATAGTGTCAACACCCCTTACCCTCAAGGTTGAGCCCACGTGTGGTGTGTAAGTGGTCAGTTTTCTGATGTATGTGCATTTCATGATGCCTATTTATGGTGCTCAGGCCTGGTCACCGCCACCCTCACAAGAGATGCAAATGTGCGGGTGATGTGTGTTTGTGTATGTGCCACGCAGCTGCTGCCATGGATGATACCTGCTGTCCTGGTTCTGTTATTCAATGCCTGGGTTGGCATGTGGGGGATGACTACCTGACTGTATATTTGTTCACTGACACAGTTGACTTACCAAACCGTTAATTTGATTTGCACATGATGGTGTGATGGGCAACTCACATCAGGATTGATGTGGAATGCTGTATTCTGTGTGGCAGATGTGTACACTTGGGGGGGTGGGAGTGCAATTTTGCATAGGGTTTGAGGGTGGCATTTAGCCGGTTGACATGATTTCTTTAAAATTAGCTATCCTTGCTTGTTGTCATACTTTGGAGTGAGACAGCTTTACAGGCACATTGTGGGTCAGCGAGTATGTCACACAGACAAGGCATGCAGTACATATTGGTGGGATACATTCATGTTCTGCATTGTTCACGTACTGTGTGGTTGTTGGCACGTCCCCCTGCTCATTGTATTCCATCGCCCTTTGAGTGAAGTGTGCTGTTTGGGTGCATTTTTGGAGGTGCAACCTTTATCCAGCAGCCTACATGGTCAATTCGTTGTGACATTGCATGTGTGTGTGGTATGCAGACTCACTAGATGTTTCCCCACTTGGTGTACACCAGACTGCATCTCATGAACAGGCAAGGGGGCACATTGCATGGTGATGCAGGTGAGGTCAGATTTTCCCCCTTGCCACATCACCACGCACATGCAAATTGCCTGCACATGGTCACATCTCACTCTGAGGTCAAAATGCGGATGCACTGTGCATGTGACTGGTCATGTGGACGATAAGGCATGCCACCACCAATGTCAGCACACCTGCAGCATTGTGCATATGTGTTTGAGTGGTGTGCAGGGATGTGCATGTGCATATAGGTGGACTTTGCTGCGCATACACAACTTTGCACACTACTCAGGCACATGTGCACAATGCTGCAGGTGTGCTGACATTGGTGGTGGCATGCCTTATCGTGCACATGACCAGTCACATTCACTGTGGATCATGTCCCGGATACCCCTGTCCATGGTGGCATGGGGACATATCACCCTTCTCATACAACACATTGCACGACACACATTGGCCAGCACACAGACTTTTAAATATGCACAGAAAAGGAAGTCCAACATAGTCCAAGGTCAACGTCAGTCCACTCCATAAGTGCACCATCAAATGACAAAGTGGCACATCAACTTGACATGCGGCAGGGTGGCAAAATGGCTCCCTTGCCACATCACCACGCACGTACAAATTTCCTGCACAAGGACACATCTCACTCCAACGCCAAAATGCGGATGCACTGTGAATGTGACTGGTCATGTGCACGATAAGGCATGCCACCACGTGATTGCATCTGCTTCATTTCATTTCAAGAAAGGAAGGGTGACTTTTTCTCATAACTTCATTTAACAGTAAACCCAAAGACTTTGCAGCATTATCCACAGAGAAAAAGGTGATAATTTGAGGACAACCGACCTGCAATAACAAAGTCTATAGCACTTTAAAGAGGGAGGTAAGCATCTATACAGGAAAGCTTATACAGGTAGCTGGGCATAGCTTACTGCTATGTTCTGTCACATTTTTATACATTAGTCCATTGACCATGTTTCAGCATGCATGCTTACTATACAATTTCAAAAAGAGGCCCTACATATTTTCACCTATTTTCACCTATCAAAGCGCAAAACTAAAAGTCCAAATAGAGCCTGACCTACAAGTGGCATTATTCGGAATTTCGACCAACAACCATAATTTTAACATTAAGACAACAACACGACTTCTTTAATGGATTGTTGGTTGCTAAGTTATTAGCTCTGCAAGGGTGAAAATCTACTCCTCCCGACGTACGAATCCTGGGTAAACAAAATGGGCCAAGTAAAACAGCGGGAGGAGCGGTATGCACAAAGGGTGGGTGCACTTAAAACAAGCATTTGCAATGCACTAGGTGTCGAATTTACGCGAGTTTGAGCTATTCGCATTGTAAATGACAATGCCTTTTATTTATGTTTTAGTTTTTAAAATATAAATAAAAGACATTGTCATTTACAATGCCAATAGCTTAAACTTGCATAAATGCGAGACCTATCGCATTACAAATGCTTGTTTTTTCAGGCTGCACTGCCTGGGAGTAATAAAGGAAGCATGGGGGTTAAAGTGGATCATCTCATTGATGCCATACTGTTAATAAAGTAAACAAAAAGTGATGGGTGGGATGCTTGAAGTAATCTCAGCTACTGGTAATTACTAGGGCCACTTCTTAGTCAGTTGTTTTTTTTGCTCCCCATACCACCTCAGATTACATCTAGCAATATGTAAATCAGTCTTGACCCTGCTCCAGTAGGAACAGCTCAACACACACTTCCAAGCCAGGAATTCTCTGAACCGGAACACAAGCAGCCCAAGATGATTTCACCCTAGTTGGGCCTTTTCAGTTGGGTGCAGAATAGTTACAGTGGCACAGAGTGTGCAGGACCACCATCTGGGCATACCCCTCACACTTAGGGCTTTGCACTTAAGTAAATAAACCAAGTGGTGGGTGGGACGCCTGTAATTTCTTGGGACACATCTCAATCCATTGTTTTTTTTCTCACCATGCCACCTCAAATTAGACCCACCCACATGCAAATCAGACTTGATCCTGCTCCAAATGGAATGGTTCAGCCTAAACTGCCAAACCCAAGACCAGTTTTGCCCGAGTTGGGGATCTTTAGTCGGGTGTAGCTTGGTTCCAGTGGCACCATGAACATGGGAACAATATCTGGGCATACCCGTCCACTTAAGACATCGCACTGAACAAAAAGGTGATGGCTGAAATGCTTAAATTAATCTCATCCACTGATAATTGTTTGGCCAACATCTCAGTTCATAATTTTTTGCTCACCATGCCATCTCAGAGTAGGCTAGCATTATGCAAATCAGCTTTGACCCTGCTTCAATTGCAACAGGTCAGCTTTTAATACTTTTATTAGCACAATTGTGGAAGACCATTTTTATCATCTTTAAAATGCCTTGGGATTATTGATTGACACATGGGCAAATAATGGCTTGTCAATGGACTGGGATGGGCAGGACATATGTCCATCTTATATATTGCAAATGTGAATCAATGTTTTAATTTGTCATGGATTGGTGTTTTATTACATTCACATATTCAATGATACAAATGTTCTACACAAATGCTCATAATATCACTTTTGCGCAGCCATTCTCTACCCATGTGTGCCTGAATGCTAAAAGTGCAGTTTAAAGCAAGTACAAGTGGGTAAAATCATCAGCCACAATCATGCTACATATGTTTGCATTGTGGGAGAGTTCTCTGGCCCAGTAATAGGCATTGACCATTTTATTCCACTTTTCCACCAATCCCCTGCTGATCTGCAAGTACTAAGGCTGCAAAATATGTTGTCCCAAAACCCGTGCTCTGCAAGCTGCACTTTTACATCGAGGCTGCAGTTAGTCCTGACAAGGTCATAGGCAGTGCACGCGAGGAATAAAAGGTCACGTGAGGTCCAGGTGGTCATTTTCATTATTTACTTTTGGTAATGGAATATAGAGTTACATGTTAATGCACTCAATACCAAAAAAAAGGCTTTTCTGCCTGTTAAGACCTTGTAAGAAAGTATGGATCCAATTCAGAAAAATGTTGCTGAAAAATAATTTCATATTACTCTTGCCTAGGCCCAGGCTCCCACTCTCCTGTGATTGGCCCTCCAACCAGTCCAAGTCTCTTTCGGACCTGACTCACTTGCCTCGACGCTCCCACCTTGCTCCTCTCTCTCTCTCTCTCTCTCTCTCTCTCTCGGTCCCTTACACTTTTCACCTCTCCTCATCCCTGGTCAGCCTTTTCTTTCTCACACTCTCTGCTCCATCTTTCCTCAGCCCTTTTTGTCTTAGACCATGGTTCTTTGCTTGAGCTCACTTCCTTTCAACCCCGTCTTAGCTCCTCCACTCAGCTTTACTCTTCACCCCGCTTCTGCCTTTCCCAAAGCTCTTTTCTCTTTCCACCCCATTTGCTCCTTTTCTGAAGCTCTTCCTCTTTCTCTCAGGTCAAGTCCTCTTCTGAAGCTCTTTTTTCCCCCCGTTTACTCCTTTTTCTGAAGCTCTTTCTCCCCATTTCAGGCCTTTACTGAAGCTCTTTTTCACCCCATTTGCACCTCTTCTGTAGCTCTTTCTCTTTCACCACATTTCAGGCCTTCAGCGCACCTCTGTGTGATACCCGCTCCCCACTTCCTGCTGCCCTCTGCCACCCTGTGGTATCTTGCTATTGTGTTAATACTGTTCCTATGTTACCTTATTCCTAGCTGCTCAGCCAGTGTGAGTGTTCTGTGTGGAATGTTGGTGTGATGTACATGTTTGGAATGCTTGGGTGTCTGGTGTGAGTGTTGACAGTTGAAGATGGGCTGAGCAGCAGGGAGGCTGCTCCTGGTGAGGCTGCTGCTACTGATGTACTTGTCACCTTCCAGCTGTTACATGGACTTAATAAATAATCTACTAATGTACTACTCGGCTACGTCTTGTACTTCATCTCTGCCCATGGTACATCATTATTATAATTTTGGCGACGATCTGGAGACAAACTCATGCTCTATAGAAGATAAGGATGACATGTCAAAGAAGTCTTAAAGAGTGGAAGGAACCTACAGAAATGACAGTCACTGACAGCACAAAGTACGTTTCCAGGAGGAAGTGGTTCACAAGAGACCAGACAGACAGCGCAATATACATTTCCAAGAGGAAGTGTTCACAGGAAAGAATAAATATCCACAAGAAACAAGACTAACTGGAGAAAATGGAGCATCACGCCTCGCAGTCCCACCAGTGTCCTTCACATCAGACAGCCCCAGCCTAGGCGTGTGTGATCACCAACATCTTTTGGTCTCCCAACTCTCGTGGCTAGCTACACTGGTCTGAAATACACTTATTTCTTAAGGATTCGTTCCTACATCAAGCTCAACAACATACAGATTGCCTCACATACGGCATGTCAGTGTTCTTTGGGATTATGTCTGCCAGTACAACACAGTGCAAGCATAATCCTGTGTCTTGGGAAGACACTAAGTATGATGAAAGGAGTCCCTTCACAATTGGGAGAAGGGGCAAACGAAGTTATGTGTAGATTGCCAGCATGCGGTCTACTGCAGTGTGACTCTCCCAACTTTGTACCGTCTCAGCGTGTGGAGAAATTTGGTGTCACTTATGAGTACTGTGGGTTTTTTTTTACAAGTCCTCAGGGCCATGTTTTAACGTTCTGTTAAAAATTGGCAGTTTGGCACGATGGTAGTTGGTGTTTGAAACACTGCGCGCATGCCTTCGTCATGCTGTGCTCGTGGCGCGTGTCCATTGTGCATGCAGCTTACCTCATCCTCGGATCCAATTGGACCAGCTAGGGGAACTTCCATGATGTCATGTCTTCTGTGACGACGTGCAGCTGCAGCTCCAAAGGTACTGTTGGACACTTTCCTGCATGGAAGCGCCTTGAGCCACCCGGTAAGCGTCACCACTGCATGCCGCCATCTTGGGTTTGGCGGCAGCACTCAACAAGCTTGGCAGCACCCTGTGACATCCAACGCCTTTCACGGATGCGTGCCACTTTTGTTTTTTTTAAGTTAGATGCATTGCAATCTTTTTTATATTGTGCATGCATTTTCCAGCTGCCCAGTCCGGTGATCTTCGTTGGCTTTTTCTGTCATGAAGTCTCTCCTGTGGTTCAGTTCTATTCAACGACAGCGCGCACTACTCCTGTTCGTGCTTCACAACTCTTCATGAAGGTACTGTGTGTCGTCAAATTGTGTCGGCAGTTTTTCAGCTTGACTTTTCTGCCTCTTTTGATAACATTCATGTTGGCAGCATTTAGGATACAGTACTTTGGAGTCACAAAACCTGTGAGAGTGTCTCCTTATCTGGTCTACGTTTGACCAGTGTGTAGCCAGATTAACATTTCTCGGGTGAGAGGTCGCTCACCTGTGCAGGTTTCATTGTCTATGGTCATTGTATTTTTCGTCTGGCCATGTGCTATAGTGTATTATTGCATTGTTATATTTCCAATGTCTGCGTTGAGGTTGTCCCCACCTTTATTATTTTTTCTGGCTATACGTTTCTATTTCCCATTTTGCTTATCCTACATGGGATTGTTGTTGGGTGTTGTCTGCCCATTCTTCTTACGTTGTGTGTTCATATTGACCCTTACAGAAGGGTGGTCTTATTGTTTATGTGGGGTGGTTACTCCTTCTCGTGGTTTGTCATACGACACTCTTTGGAGGAATCGTTTTAGGTGGTTTTGGTCGATTTTTGTTTGTCTGTATCCCTTTTTTGAGGGATGGGAATGGGTTTTAGTCCCATTGTCACACAGTAAGTCACATGACACTTACAGGAGGGGTGGCTTAAGGTGTGTCACTCCCTTTTACACAGGTAATGGGTTGTAGTCTCATTTTTACGCAGTAAGTCACATGACCCTTACGTGAGGGGTGGCTATATTGGGGCCTTTCCTATTTACACAGTTTTATGTTAAAAAAATATATAACCGTTACATGAGGGAGGTTATGATAAGTCTGGGGGTGCGTGTCTCCCGTGTTTTCTCTTCGCAGTGCTTTCCCCTGCTTTGCAGTGCATGATTAGATGCTTCTTTTGCATCTTTCATGAGTTTAAGTTTCTCATGTCTTTTCATTTGGGTGGTATCTCACTTTGTTCTTGTGAGCTTAACGTTCTTGAATCTTTTTGATTTGGTTTTAATATTAAAGGGGGAGGATGGGTAATATTTTGTGTGTATCTATTCATTCTTCTTTCCTCCTTTGTTTAGTCTTCATTCCCTCTTCTGATGTGGTGTTACCTTGCATCCGTGGGTTCTGGACTATTTCCTTCATTTGTACATTGTTATGCATAGTTGTTTCCTTTTGTTATTGTTTATTTATTTTTCAATTTTAAGGGGAGAAGATATGTGGTATCTTGCTATTGTGTTAATACTGTTCCTATGTTACCTTATTCCTAGCTGCTCAGCCAGTGTGAGTGTTCTGTGTGGAATGTTGGTGTGATGGACATGTTTGGAATGCTTGGGTGTCTGGTGTGAGTGTTGACAGTTGAAGATGGGCTGAGCAGAGGGAAGGATGCTCCTGGTGGGGCATTTCTACGTGACCTTTACAACATGTAACCACAACTTAATAAATCTACTCGAAACTACAACTTGGCCACGGCCTCATATGACCTTTTCCCACCTTCTTCTTCTCCTCACCTTTTTCTTCATCCTGCATCTTCCGCCTGCTCATTCGTAGCCCTGCCCACCGCCGACATGCTCCTTCCCCTCCCAGGACCAACTTAATGCTGGTCGCTGCACGTTCATGCAGCAGGTGCACTGGTGGAACACCGAAGGCACATCAAAGTCAAGCCCATCTGTGCCCGTCTGTGTCTGGAGCATGCCCAGAACCACAAACCCTGGTCCAACACCCCCTGCAAGACAACACAGAGCTCTTTCATTCACTCGACCCGGGACACCGCTCCATCAGCTTCTGCTGTGCCACATACCATGGTAAGAGCTTTCACCTGCACCTGCTGCTGATTCACCTGCAGTAGCCCACCCACACCCCCATGCAAGCATCAGCAACACTGATAGCACCCCCACACAACACCACACACAACAGCAAACCAGCACCCCGAGTCTCACTCACATGCATGCTACTGAACACCCGCTTACTCAGCAAAAACGCCACCAAAATCTGGGAACTGCTCAGCAGTGATGCACCGTAGCTCCTCTTCCTCAGGGAAACCTGGCTGAACCCATCATTTGCACCATACATCGCCACTGCAATCCTGACAGGCTACAAGATTGCATGACAGGACCACCTTCAAAGGCCAGGAGAGAGACTCACTATCATCTACGAAGAATTCATCAAGTGCTCAACACTCATGGAGAACATTATTCCTTTCATGGAACATCTGCACTTCAAGTGCAGTCTCCAACAACTTCATGCTAAATGGAACCCTAGCCTACTGACCACTGGGACCACAAGCTACCTTTACCAACCTCACAGAAATTACCCATGCTCTGCAGCAACATCGGACAAACCCAGGTCATCACAGAACCCATGCAAATTGCCGGACACACACTGGACCCCACCATCACCACCTCCAACGGATTCAAGTATAACTCAACATCAACTCTCTCATGGACCTAGCACTCCATAATCCACTTCCAATTCATCATACCGCAAACCAACACACCCACCAATGTCAGTCTACTCAGCCGCTGCTGGGGCAAAATCTTGGTATATGATTGGTTTGACGCCGTTAGCATAGACCAATCCAGCTCTATGAACAACATCAACAAGGACATTGACAACTTCAGCAATTGGATGAAAATCAGCGCCCACCAAATTAAACAAACAGTGAAGATCCAATAGGCAAGCCAGCTGATACACAGAGGACCTCCAGGACACCAAGAGACACTCCAAATGGCTTGAGAGAAAATGGAGAACCAGCCGCGAAGCTACGGAAAGAGCCACCTTCAAAGCTGCACTCAGGCAATACCACCAGCAACTAAGAGACACCAAGAAAAGAGATCTAGCTAAAGCCATCAAAGGGAGCTCCAACAGCTGCAAAGAAATCTTCTTGATCATCAAAGATATACCACACCCACAACCTCCATCAACAACATCAGCCCCTCCCAAGAACTGTGTGATGACCTATCCAACTTTTTCCTCTGCAAAATCTCGAACAACTACAACAACTTTGAACACCAACCAGACCCCATGGAACTCATTGCCAACCTGTCCATTGCCAATCAAGACAATCACCTGACCAAATGGAAAATCCTCACCAGAAAAGGAACAGCTGCAATCATGCGGACTGTCTCAATGGAGCCCCAATGGAACCATGTCCCCACCACACTTTAAACCTTGGCACATCTCCAATCAGCAGAGCACTCACCCACTCCTAAATACCTCCATCACCTCCACACCTTACCTGAAGCCTGTTCAATGCCGTCCTCAAGAAACCTTCAGCTGATTCAAGCCATCTGGCCAACTTTCGTCTTATCTCCCTGCTTCTTTACCCAGCTAAAGTGATTGAAAAGGCCATCAACACGCAACTCACAAGCCACCTTGAACTTCACCATCTACTGGGCAACACACAATCAGGTTTCACAAGGAACCACAGCAAAGAAACTGCACAAATTGCAGCCTCAACCACATCAGGATCATCCTAGACCAAGGAGAAACAGCAGCCCTCATCCTGCTTAAACTCGCTGTGGTTTTTGACACAGTCTCCCACAACACACTCATCAGAAGATTCTACGAAATCGGCATCCGAGGACCTGCACTCAACTGGATCTGCTTCTTCCTCACAGAAAGAGCCTCAAGAGTCAGACTATTACCCTTCACATCAAAGGCCAAGAACCTGATTTGTGGAGTCCTCTATGAACCATCCCTCAGCTCTACCCTGTTCAACATCTATATAGCACTGCTCACCAGCATCATAAGATCTCAAGGCATCACGATCATGTCCTACGCAGACGAAACCCAACTTATCCTCTTCCTGACAGATAAGACAACAACTACCAGACCCAACTTCACTAACTGCATGACCATGGTAGCAGAATGGATGGGAACCAACTGCTTGAAATTCAACTCTGACGGAACAGAAATATTGGTCTTCAGAAACAGGAACTCCCCATGGTTCACCACCTAGTGGCCAACAGAGCTAGGACCCACATCAACACCCACCGACCAGGCCAGAAATCTGGGATCATCGTGGATAACAAGCTCAACATAACAGCACCAGTCAATGCAGTGAGTGACACCTGCTTCCACATCCTGCGAATGCTGCAAAAAATCTTCAAGTGACTTCCTCAAAACACCAAAGAAGTGTCACACAAGCACTCATCACAAGCATACTCGACTATGCCAACGCACTCTACACTGGAATCTCCAAGCAGATCCTAGACAGACTTCAGACCATTCAGAGTACCACCACAAGACTCATGCTCAACCTCCCTTTCCACACTTACATTTCACCACACCTCAGGGAGCTACACTGGTTCCCATTCACCAGGGCAGCCAGTTCAAGCTACTAACGCACACCTATAAAGCCATATACAACACTAGATCTACATATCTGAACAGTCTCATACATATTCACAACCCATCCAGACACCTATGCTCATCCTCACTTGCACACACCTCCTGCATTCACAAACGCAGAGCAGGAGGGTGCTTGTTCTCCTACACCACTCCCAAAACATGGAACAACCTCCCACAACACATCAGAGCCTCCTCCTCATTTCTTGAGTTCCACTGGCTCTTCGGATAGCTCTGCAGGGACCACACACCTACATGCCTGCTGAAGCTCCTGGATACCCTTGTGGGTGATTAGAGTGCTCTACTAATCAACATAACATAACACAATTCTAAAATCCAGGAGTAAACCAGGTGTAATCCTTGCTTACTCTTCAAATTCAGAAATAAGCCTCGGGTACTGTGAAGGTAAGTCACATCTACACACAGGAAAGGTTTCATGAACCCGGCCATAATATACATCTTGAAACTTGCTTCAAAAAGCTATTTGAGGAGACACGTGTAACTTGTGTGCACAAATAGCCAGGTTATCTGTGGAATTTTCAAAAGGTACTTTTAGACCTGTTCTAGAGAAGGGATGCCTTGGAAGGTTTATGTAAACACAAAACATACTTGTTGTGACCTCTTCCCAGTCTGAAAATTTCCATAGAGGTCAAGGAGCAGAATATGTCTCTTTCAAGGAAGAAGGGGGAACATGCTCAAAATTGATTGAGGAGTACAGGAAGGGTGTAGTCTAAAGGGAAAAGTGTTTTGCATGTGGAGAGAAAAACTGGGGAAACAATGCACTTGCACTTACACTAATGCGAAGGCAGTTTTGCCTGCGGAATTGTACCCTATGGAGAATAACGCAGGCGGAAGGTCTATTGCATGCACATATGTAGGGGTGGGCGAATAATTCCGCTCCACCGGTGGAGTTTGCAAAGTTTTACGGACTCGAGATTCCGCTTGGGACTTGGTGTTCTGGCATGTTTTTTCTCGTGCGCGGCTCACCAACGTTAAGTTGCCAAGCAAAAGTGAGAATTTGCATCCCCTAGAGCAATTTTCGAGTGCTAGAACGCCTCCAGGTGAGATTTCTCAACGCAGGCGGTCGTGGCAAGTTGTGACCGTTTGCGCTGAGAAAGCTGCCACTCGAGGAGAAAATCTTCTAGAGAGGCAGAAAGAAGTAGCGCCCTCTGTGTAGTGCCGTTCGTGCTGATTTTTCAGCACAGAACAGGCTCCCAGCGCTAAAAATCAGCACGAGCCGAATTCCGCCTGCTCGTGGAATCTCGTGGAGTTTTTATGTAACTCCACAGAATCCATCCGCCCCTACACATATGTAGAAGTCTACAAAACTTTTTGTTTTCCAGATCTACACCTAATAAACCTTTGAGCATTCCTGAAATTTGGTAATCTGCCCCCATGCAAAGTAGTAAATGTCTGGGCTTAAATTTTCATTCCATTTTTAAGAATTAGGCCACGCGCCCGCCCCTCTGAGCTAGATATGGATAGTGACTTGGCGTCCAGAGGCTTAGTATGGCTCTGGTGATCCAACACATGCAATCTCAGCAGCTGCAGAGCTCATCTCTGTTTGATGTCAGCTCCCACTTAAATCACTTAAAACTATCAAAGAGCACTTCCGCCGCAATTTAATTTACATCCTCGAGAAGGCATTCTCCGCCCCTCGCATTTCTAATCAGCTGAAGCAGGGCTCCTGGAAGCGGGATATAATTCACTTACACGTCCCTGGAGACTTCAGACGCGACCTAAACCCCTGTCCCTCAGTTTATCATCACACAATATTGTCCAAGCAAGAGGCTATCAAAGGCACTCACTCCACGGCCAATGCCTGATAGCCGTTCATTGCAGTGTCAATTATTTAATCCCACCCACGACCTGTCTTCCACCAGCCGCACAGGCTTAAAATTCTCTCAGTTGACAAGCACAGCATGAAATCGAATCTTCTTTATGGAAAAAGATGACTTTCATGTTCTAAAATCTCACTGCTTTTGGGCTTTTGATGCGAAGATCGTCTACGCATATTATGTAAAGGCCAAATTGGATTACTATGGGAGATGCAGAGGCAAAAGGAGATCACCAAGATGATGCTGGCCCACCAGGTGCATGGAGGTCATGTTTTTGTGACTGGCATTTGTCAAGCGTAAATTATGCCATTAACATGCCTAATCATTCTTTCAGCATTTAGGTAACTTCCCACATGGTTCTAGGATTGCCACCTCAGACCAGAGTTTGAAACATCTTGTGATGATTTGTTATCGGTGTTTTGGGCATTTCTAGTTTAGGAGGCTGTTTATTAACTCAGCTGTGGTATAAGATGTTTTTGTTTATAGGTTAAGGCTGAGGGCCTTCTGAATGGGTCAGCCATCTTTGAGGTCGATGGCCATGCCCATTGCTCAATGAATCAAGAGCTAGAGAGATAAATTGTGTGTGTGTGTGTGTCTTTGTCTGCGTCTGTGTGTGAGTACTTGGGGCCTCATTTATGAGAAGTGTCGCATCGCTGCGAAAAAGCAGCAATACGACACTTCTCAGTGCACCCTCCTTGCGACTCCATAGATGCGCCGTATTTGAAGTACGGCGCATCATGTCGCAAGGAGTTACAGATACGTAGTATTCCTGACACATTTGGATGCGCAAAAGTGGCGCATTGCTGGGGTATGTCTGAAAACAGACGCAACTCCAGCAATGCCCTTCAAGCCCCATTTGAAAGGGCCTGCGTCACCCTTACGCCTGCCTTATGGCAGGCGTAAGGTTTTCACGCAATGGTGTCCTAGAAGTGGTGCACTGAAATCTTATAGATTTCAATGCGTCACTTCTACGAGGCTTTGATGCGGGGGAAGGCCCACCCTGCATACATTATACCTGACTCAGGTATAATGGAGCACAGGGGTTTACAAAGTGATGCATCTGCCTAGATGTGTCACTTTGTAAATAGGGCACAACATGGCGCATTTTTTACACCGCCGGTGCATCACAAAAAGTGACGCACCAGCGGCGCAAAGGTGTCGCAAGGGCTCATCAATAAGCCCCCCGGTGTTTTTTCTTGTCTTCTTTTGTGTGTCCTGGGGGTTCCAAAATAGCCGTACCTAACATAGCGGAAGCGCGCTATGATGGATGCATGTCAAGGGTTCTATCCAATACGTGTTGCTGGATGTTAGAGTTTGGTGTGCAATAGAGGGAAGTTCTGTTGTGAGCGCGGTGATAGACAGTTATATATTTATATCAATGGTGTGTGGGATGCATAGGAGGGTCCAGAGAAAGTGAACACAGTCCGTAAAAGTTCAGGGTGACCTTGCGTTGTCACTTAACAGCATGCCTTACAAAAATCGTTAATGTAGCATTCAAGTACATCACAAGGTCTCCCTGCCACAGAATCCACAAGTGCGCAAGTATGATCCTGTCCCATTGATGCACAAGTAGGCAATCTAGTAATGTTTTCAAGTAACTTGCATACATGTGACAGTTGCAGAGGATCTTCTGCCCTACGGTTCCCCTGCAATAGACAACATGGGTGCACAGATATGGTACTCTTTACATGACACAGGCATATATTTTACAGGTGTGGAGGATCTTCTGCCTTACCTTTCCCCTGCACTAGACTACACAGGTGCACAGGCATTGTACTCTTTACATGACACAGACATACATTTCACAGGTGCAGAGGATTTTCTGCCCTAAGGCTCCCCTACAATAGACTACATGGGTGCACAGATATGGTACTCTTCATGTGACACAGGCATGCATTTCTAGGAGTGGAAGACCTTCTACCTACGGTTCCCCCTACAATAGACTACATGGGTGCACAGATATGGTACTCTTCATGTGACACAGGCATGCATTTCATAGGAGTGGAAGACCTTCTACCTACGGTTCCCCCTACAATAGACTACATGAGTGCACAGATATGGTACTCTTCATGTGACACAGGCATATATTTCAAAGGATCGGAGGACCTTCTGCCCTACGGTTTCCCTTCAATAGACTACACGGGTGCACGCATACAGTTCTCTTTAAATGACACAGGCATATATCTGACACAGGCATATATCTGATTTATAATTCTCTCCCTCACCAATGAACTAACAGCCGCCAGAGACAACTTCCACGCCGGGATGAAGGCCGTTGCCACCTGGATGACTCATCTCAGACAAGACTGAAGTCCTCATCCTGAGACTCACCCCCTCGGCTTGGACAAGTCTAGAGGCCTGCCGCACTAGGAACACCCCCCACACCCACGGACCACTCACGAAACCTCAGCATCATACTGGACTCCTCGCTTACAATGAACCGCCAGATGAAACCGTCTCTTCATCGTGCTTCCACACGCTTTGCCTGCTTCGAAAGACCTTCAGATGGATCCCCACCGAATCCAGAAAGACAGTCATCCACGCGCTCATCAGCAGCAGACTCGATTACAGCCATGCACTCTATGCCGGCATCACCCCGAAACTCCTCAGGAAACTACAGAATGTTCAAAACACCGTAGCCAGACTGGTCCTCAACATCCCCCCGCGAAGCCACATCACCGAACACCTGTGAGAACTCCACTGGCTCCCAGTCAACAAAAGAGTCACTTTAAAGCTCCTCACACATGTTTACAAAGCCCTCCATGAGGCAGGACCGACATACCTTAACCACCGCCTCTCATTCCACGTACCCACCAGACACCTCCGCTCCACCCACCTGGCCTTGGCCACAGTCCCACGGATCCGCACGACTAGGACCGGAGGAAGATCCTTCTCCTTCCTCACCGCCAAGTCCTGGAAAACCTTGCTTCTCCACCTAAGGCAAGCCCCGTCACTGACCCAATTCAGGAAGGATCTCACGACCTGGCTCTTCGACTGAACCCTAGTGCCCAGAAGAATAAGCAGTCCCCACCCCCACCTCAGAGCCTGGAGACACTCACGGGTGAGTAGCTGCGCTATTTAAACCATGACTGATTGATTGATATATTTCACAGGTGTAGAGGACCTTCTGCCCCGCGGTTCCCCTGCAATACACTACACAGGTGCATACATAAATTAATCTTTACATGACACAGGCATATATTTCACAGGAGCCGAGGACCTTCTGCCCCGCGGTTCGCCTGCAATAGACTAACCGGGTGCACAGATATAGTACACTTTACGTGACACAGGTATATACCTCAAAGGTGCAGAGGACCTTCTACCCCACGGTTCCCCTGCAAAAGACTAACAGGGTGCACAGATATGGTACTCTACAAGACACAGGCGGGTGTTTCACAGGAGCAGAGAACCTTTTGCCCCACGGTTCCCCTGCAATAGACTACACGGGTGAACACATGTAGTACTCTTTACGTGACACAGGCATATATTTCACAGGTGTGGAGGATCTTCTGTCATACGGTTCCCCTGCAGTAGACCACATGGGTTCACAGATACGGTCCTCTTTACGGGACACAGGCATATATTTCACAGGTGCAGAGGATCTTCTGCCCTACGGCTCCCCTGCAATAGACTACATGGGTGCACAGATACTCTTTTTGTGACACAGGCCTATATTTCACAGGTGCAGAGGATCTTCTGCACTATGGTTCCCCTACAATAGACTACATGGGTGCACAGATACTCTTTTTGTGACACAGGCCTATATTTCACAGGTGCAGAGGATCTTCTGCACTATGGTTCCCCTACAATAGACTACATGGGTGCACAGATACTCTTTTTGTGACAGGTGCAGTCAGTATTATGCTTCATGGTTCGCCAACTAAAGAGTACATAAAAATTCACTATTAATAATATCTTTTAATCACTTACATTCATTTTACAGTTGCAGAGCATCTTCTGCTCTATGGTTCCCGCACTATAAATTACTTGAGTACACTGATCTAGTACTTTCTTTTTTTAACAATGTCTCTTTCAGTTTCATAACCTACAAAGAAGTGCATTCTGTTTATACCGCATCACGCAATATATAAGCTGTAATAGCACTAAAATACATGGGGTTCTGTAATCCCTGTATAAAAACCCCTCTTTTCATTTCTTTGCAATGGCGGCACACCCAGTCACCGATAATAAAGAGAGGATGTCAGAACTCCACTGTAATAACTTATCAAACTTAAGTTCTAAGGTCACCATGCCTGCTGCCAGCAGCTAAGGAGAAAGGCAGGTCAGGTCACTCAGCATATTTATAGCAATTGTTTAAGGAAGGAAGGAAAACTGCTCTGCTCTGTTTTTCTAGCTGTATGTTGACAAGAAGAAAGGAGATATTTATGGCAACATGTTTATTTTTGCACTCCTTGGGTAATTATAGCAAAATTAGAATCTTTCTGCATGTATCTGCTGTGCTCTGTTTTTTTTAAATTTACTTGTATTAAACATCTTTGGATATCTTTGGCAGTAGATATCTAGCAGCTTTTTAATGTGTTTAATTTTGCACTATAGATTTTTATTCTTGTTCTTCATGCTTGCACACATGCTCTCTCTTTCAGATGAAAGAGATATGCTCCAAATGCATTTAAGTGGATAGGTGATAGTGTGAACATGTATTGTAGGGAAATAAAGTACCCCTTCCATACGTGATAAGGATATTGCAAATCACCTCGGAGTTCCCTAACCATGACTGCTCTATTTGGTCATGGAACACCTCAGTAACTTGCAATATTCTTATAATGTGCAGCAGGGTGTACTTCATACCACATATGAAAAAGTAGCAACATAGACCTCCCAAAAACCTTCAAATAATGATCAGCTTTTGAACTAGAGCTCGAAAAGATAGATCTCCCCCTTCATCAGTCCCCCAATCTTAAGTTGCTACCTAGGAAAGACTCAAGTGTCTCCCATACCAATTTCAATGAGTTCTGCATGGCTAGGAAGGGGCAGCTAGGCACTCCATTGCACTCCATTGCACAGTCGTAGATACCAGACTGAGATAGGCAGTGGATTCTTTTTCTTCCAAAAAGATCATAAAGTTTTGTGGGCTGCACACAGACTGTTCCATATTAGGATACAATCGCTCTTAGTTTGATAATGTAAGTTGGGGAATTGGAGGCCTAATATAACAAAGGAAAATTCAGTAGCTAAAGAGTAAGCTAAGATCATCTTCATTGCTGCTAGAATTTCTGGACAAAAGAATTCAGTGGACATGTCACCATAAATGTTTGAAGTCCCTTAGACCCTTTTGCAAGATTAGTGGAGTAGCCTTACCAATCAAAGGATGTTTAGCAATGTGCTTCTCTGCTGATTATACTATGGCAGTTTTTATTTATATCCCACCATAGAGTACCCCATGGTAGCTGCTGCCTATATGGATAGATGTAGCAACCAATGTCTTAGTTGTACATAATGGTAAGCTTCTTCTAAATGAAACTTTTGTTCACATGCTTCAAATGATAGTATAGTGTGGTTTTTTAAACATGTCAGAGATTGTTAGGCATTTCCCGGCTGTTGAAAGGTCCTGGGTTTAGAGCAGGTGTGAAAGTCAGTTTATGGTGTATAGGGGTGTGAGGCAAAGAAAAAATCAAGTCTGCTGAATGCCTAGAGAGAGTGCCCCAGACCTCAATGTAGACTTTACGGGGTTGCTAAGATAAACTTTAGCAGTTCTATCCTTTTTCAGTTTTCAAATCAAGTCCCACAGTGTGCTACCAGTAATAGCGCATTCCATATGTAGCCAATGTTTCTCTACCATCCTACGTGACCAATCCGCTATGACCCTAAGCTGGGTTGCCTTAAAATAAATTAAAAGATCAGAGATTGCCAGGTTGCTCTCCAATTTGGGGGACTGCAAGATCTTGCAGTTCAGTCTCGCTCTTCTTCCCTGCCAAATATATCCTAGCATCAGAGCCTTGAGGTCCTAAAGGAATGACCTTTGCACAGAGATTAGCAGGGCTTACAATTGGTAGATAACCCTTGGAAAATTGCCATCTTGATGGCGTTAATTCTACCCAACCAGTAGAGGAACAATGGGGACCACCTCCAGTAGTCATTGTGTTTAGACGCGAATAACCTCGGATAGCTGGCCAGATAACGATTGCTTAAGTAGGGAGTAATACACATGTCTAGATATTTGATCATTTTCTTGGCCAATCAGAGAGGGGAACAGGCTTAAATTTGGTCAACTTCGTCAAGTGGTAATGTGAGATTTGGGATGTCTGATTTGATAGTATTAACTCTGAATCTGGATGCTGCCTCAAATTCTTGCAGTTGCTGGATTATACATTGTAAAGAGATGGCAAATATCGTCAAAAACAGTAGTCGATCATCTGCAAATAGCATGATCTTATTATCCTCAGTGGTGAATGGAAGCCCTTTATTTATCAATGCTTACAGCAAATAGCAGTGGGGAAAGGGTGCATCCCCCTCGGTAGGTAAAAGGGTTCAGAGCACCTTCCATTTGCTTGAACTCTCGCAGTAGCCGATTGATGGCCACCATCAGCATTTTGATAAAGGTTGGGCCAAAGTCAAACTTTCGGGAGGTATACAATATGGAGTGCCAGTCCACCTGGTCCAAAACCTTTTCATTGTCAATCGCCACCAAGATAGCAGGATATATAATTAGCCATATGCTGTCCATTTATTAATCCGGATTGATCCTGATTGGTCAGTCTTGGGAGTAGTGTTTCTATTTGTGTAAGTAGATTTTTTAGTGTATTTTCACATCCGGATTAAGTAGTGCAAAGGCCTGCAAGAGGCACATTGAGCAGCATTCTTCCCTTGTATTAATACCAAGGAGAGATGTGCCTCTGTCATTGTCAGCATGATCACCCCCCCCTCCCAAGTCGTACAGAGTTAAAGAATTATGTTAGATGATTGGTCAAAGTGTTAGAAAATGCTTCATAAAAGTGAGAGGTAAAACCATCCGGACCTGGAGCTTTATGAGGTTTGAGAGTTTTGATATCAGCTTTGACTTCGTGCTATATTATAGGGGTCTCAAGCTTGTCTGTTTGATCTTGAGTCAGTTGAGGTAAGTCAACGGATTGTAAATGCGTCATCTGTTGGGTCTCCTGTGATGGATCTCAAGTGCATTTAATTTCCCTCTTAGGGACTTCCCTTTTCTCTGCAATAACCTAGATGTTTTTTCTTTATGTTTAGCTTCAGCCTTGTTGAATTGGTCTGTCGGCAGAGCGTCTTCCACCTGCCCCACCCTCCAGATCCCTGCCATGGCTCCAATGCATTGGCTACAAAACTGTGGGCCCAGGCAATTCTTGTGTGGGTTGAGGCTAAAGAAATCAGCTGTCTTTTCTCTTAATTCTGATTTTAATACATGGTCTCTCCTCACCATTGGGTAAAAAATCTATCTCCTGGGTCCACACTGTTCTGTCCCCCAGGTAAGACGAAGCTCCACTACAGCATAATGATACAGGGTGGTTCTATGTGTCAAGGTTTTGTGCACCCACTGCATAAGACTGTTACTGAGCATTAGGCAATTTACCTTAGAATAGGATCCGTGTGTGTGTCTGAAAAGAAAGTACAGTCTTGTGCAGTCTCATTACAATATCTCCATGAATCTCTAAGACCCAGATCTCTTAGGGCATATTTTAAGTTACCTGGGAAAATGATGTTAAGGTAAATCTGTCTAAAGAGAAGTCCCAGACAGTGCTGAAATCCCCATTGAATATTATGTCTCCTGTGGCAAACTTCCCACAGAGTCAATAGGAATCAAACCAAAATGGAGTCCATGTTTGCATTGGGAGCGTATTTTTTTGCTGTAGTTAGCGGCCTTCGTTCCAGTTAATATTGTCATACTTATGAACCGTAAAGCCGCATGAGGTATGAAAGAATAGGGAACTCCAATATGTTTAATGATAGTGGATGCATGAAAGGCAATGAGGTAAAATTTGTGTTTTGAGCTATGTCGTAACGCCCCTATCAGACATGTTGCCAGAATTTCATCTGTTTTTTTGGGGAGTTCAAACCAGTGGTATTCAATGAGAAAAATGTAAGCATTGTAAATTACCGGTGGAAAAAAGGGGGGGCTGTCTTAGTGATTCCACTTAGTGGTCTTTGGCAAAACCTCCAGAGCTGACCAGGTGTATCAAGCTGAAGTTGTCAACAGTAGAAATACAAATCAGTACATATGCATCCTGTCCCTCCCCTCCCAACACAATACAGAAAAACAATAACAATAGAACCATATAACCAATAATCTTAAAAGTTTGTAATTTAGTGTGGGGCAGTACAATGTATGTGGGCAACCTTGAAGGTCTCCAGAATACTGAACCCATCTTTTGTGGGTCGTAATGATGCACTAGTACATGTCAAGGAGCACGCCCCACCCCTAGAGCCAAACCTTCTCTATTAGGAAAAATAAACATCTCCCTCTATTAATCTCCTCTGTAAGGGAGTGGTTCACATATCCTTCTTAAAGAAAAAGTTATTTCCCTCTCTTCTCTCCAAGTTCACATTGATATCACCATAATGTTAGGCAACCAATGAGTTACTGTCAAGAGTCAATTCAAGTTGGGGGTTGGGGGGCACTCTTTTACCATTCTTTGGTGGTGGGAATGGGTATTGCAGAATCAACTCAAGCCAATTATCACCAGTACATAGGGATCCTGCTATCATTATGGCTATGGGTCGGCAGTCCAACGAAGTAGAGATCTCATGGTGATCTGTCAGAGGTCTAGGCAGCCAGTTAGCGAGGAGGCACAAAGATTGAAGAGAGCCCCCACACATGAAGTCCATGAGACATGGCCCACCAGGGAGGCCGAGAGATGTATACTGGTCAGGTCCAGCACTTTGATGACACATTTCCCCAGCCCTGCGGGATGTCTCTGATTGCCTTAGGGCCTTATTATGACTTTGGCGGTGTCGGAGTGGGGCCACCACGCTGCCGCCCCACTTCCACACAGCCAAAGCCAAAACAGACAGACCAGCAGATTATGATGTTTTAAGATGCTGGCAGACAACTCTTTGGCGATCCCATCGCGGTGCCTTTAAAATAGACACCGCATTGGGAACCTCAAAGCATGTTCCTGCACGGGCCGAAATGCACAATGTTGTGCATTTCGTTCCAAGCAGGAACATGGGGGTGCATGCAGACAGGGGGGCACACCATGTCTCACCTGCATGCACCCCATGGCGCAGAGGCAAAAAGCCATGCCATGAAAAATGCGGCAGTGAGGTAACGCCTAATATGCTTGGCGGTGCCGCAGTGGCACCAGCAGCATATTAGGGGCCTCAGACCACTGAGCCACCACCAGGGATCATGGATCCCTGGTGGCACTAGCGGTTCTGTAGTGGTCCAACCACCACAGTCGTAATGTGGTAGGCGGACTGCCAGTCTGGCGGTCCGCAGACTGCCACCATGATTTCAGCGGCCCATTGGACCACCGAACTCATAATAAGGCCCTCTTTCTAATTGAGCGCCACCAATTCAGCCTAGTACTTGGGCCTGTACATTGCAGGCATTCCCTCCTCAGTCTGAGGCCGAACAGCAACCGTGCCTAAGGATCACAGAGCAGGCCCTGCTTCATGTCTCGTCCAGCATCCATCCCTTGTGGCTCCTGAAACGTCAGCCGAGGGGCACCCCGCCATGGAGCAGATCACTTGGATGGTCAGCAGCAGTGAGGGGAATGGGGTGTTTTGTTAGGGATATTTACCAGGTTTGGCTTGGCTGTGTCAGAGTCGCCATGAGACGTGTCAAGACAGCCCTGTTTGCAGGCCACACACTCCAGATCTAGTACTTTTGGACATAGATTTCACAGGTGCAGTGGGTTTGCACTCCATGGTTCCCCTACCATAGAATACATAAGTACAAACATCTACTACTGCCTACTGATCTAAGAATTCCTAATCAGGATGTTACTCTACCATAATGTTGCTGCCATAAATTCCATAGGTTCAGAGTGTAGGATACTTTACAGAGGCTCTCCTCTGTGAGGTTACACAGGTATAGAGCAATGGTATTGCATAAGTGGTCAGAATCATAGATTCCAAGGTACCAATGGTATGGTACTACTCCGCACCATGATCCCTGTGATAACAGTAGAGAGGTACAGAGGTTTTGTGCTGCACTATAATGCCCCTTCCATCAATTTCACAGGAGAAGAATTTGATATTGTACAATAGTTTCCCTACCACAGATTACACAGTTGCAGAGGCCTGGTATAGCCTAGCCAGTAACTGGCATGGATTACACAGCTAAGGTGGTATTTTACTATGCTTCACTAAGATTCCCTGTCAATAGATTAATTAAGGGAGGTGGTGTGCTGCACTAAAATATCCTTTCTAACGAGTCCACATAGGTGGATAATGTGATACTTTACTAAGGTTTCACAGCCACTCATCACACAAGTGCAGAGGCCTGGATCAGCGTTAGATTATCCTACAATAGAACCTACATGTATAAAGGGTGTGACACTCCACGTAAATGTATGTGCCTTCGGTTCCACCACAACCATGAAGGGATTTATGCAGCACTTTGGAGTTACTTTTAAAGAATGACAATCATCATAACAATAAAATATTGCCAATAATAAGTATCTTCATAAAACAACACAAACAGATGAAAACAGAAATCAAACTATTATTTGCGAAATGTACAGTTGTTATAATTAACCCATGCACCTCTAATTAACCCTCAGGGCACTCCTGCTATTGTACTATTGGCCAGAGAAGGGATTACATGTACTACTTACAATCCGATAAATCACAAACAAGTCTTTACTATTTGATACTGTCACACTTCACGGCTAGAGTTAGGATTACAGTGAACACTTGGGACTTAAAAAGTCTCAAACACAATCTCACAGTATAATATAGGCCCCTTGTATCCTTCCTCACAATAAGCCAAGCATACCATATATAAGATGCTACTAATAAATACATTCAAATTACATCAGTTCTGTAGCAAAGTGCAGACGTAAAGCCACTGTCTTAATGGAAAAAACAGATATTTCTTTTTTTTTTTTTGTTAAATAATTTTTATTAATATAATAAGAAAGTACCAAAGTTACATTTAACATAAGATGAAATATATAGCAGAATAAGAACAACATGTTCGTAATTGTTATAATCCAAAAAGACATAAAGCGAAACAAGCTTTTGTATTAAAGTGAATAAAAAGTAGTAGAGGTACATAATAAATCAAGTAATGATATATATATAATTTTACAATAAAGAATGGGAAAAGAGAGAGGAGGAAAAGAGAGGAATAGAAGAGGAGAAGGGAAGGGGAAGGGTAATGAAAAAAGGACTATTGTAAAGAAGGGTGTGAAGATAAATAGGAAGTAAAAGGAAGCCAAAGTAAATCAGACTTAATTTTCTGAGATAACGTTAACGTTGAAACAGTAGAAATTCTATGTTCATTACCAATAAGATTCCACCATGTTAAAGTACAAACTTTAGAATTATCTTTCCAACAAGTTAAAATAACTTTAAAGGCAAAAGCAATAAAAGGTGAAACAGTTTTAACTTTGAAGAAGTGTTAGAGAAATCATCAGACATGGAACCAAGAAAGATATTTTGAAGTGATAGTGGAATGCAACATTGAAATATCTTAGAAGTCATAGACCAAATGGAATTCCAAAATTTAAAAACATTAGGGCAATAATAAATTAAATATAATAGTGTGCCATCAGAGGAAAGACAGGACCAACAGAGGGGAGAAGAAAAGGGATTAATTTTATGAATAAAAACGGGTGTACGAACCACTCTATTGTATAAGAAAAATAAGGACTGAGTAATGTTAGTGGCTTTAGAAGTGGTAAAGATTTTGTACCATAACTTATCCCATCTTTGAGTCGAGAAGGTCAACAAGAGGTCTTGTTCCCAAGCTAATTCAACTATTGATTTTTGTCTATCAATTATAGAGGTAACTAAAAGTTTATATATAAATGAAGCTTTGGGGGAGGATTCAGAGGGAATATTGTATAAAGGAGTTAGGGGGGTAAATGGAGTGGAGTCATCAGGAAAATCTTTGGATATCAGGAATGATTGAAGTTCCCGTGCTAATTGTGAATATTGGGATATATATGAAGAGGGCAAGTTATAACGTTCTTGTAGTGTAGTACAGGGTATGACAGAATTATGGGATATCAGTTGGTGAACATAGAAAATATCCTTTTCTTTCCAGTGTTTAAAGTAGAAATATTTGTGGCGAAACTTAATAAATGTATTGTACCAAATGGAGGAGGCAAGGAAGGCTTGAGTAAAGTTAGATCCATCAGTGAATAAGAGTGTATCAAGTGTTGAGAGTATTTTAAAATGGGATATTTGGAAATAAAGGTACAATTAGACATAAAACAAATTTCATTAAAAGAGAACTCATGTAACAAGGAGCGTTCAAAAGTAATCCAGCGAGGTATCGGCGAATCCACATCTTGTTTATCTAGAGCATAAATTTGTCTAATCAAAAAAGCCGTATGATATAGTTTAAAATTAGGGAATCTTACCTACCCCCCTTCATTTTTAGGTTTAATTAATTTAGATAGAGCGATACGGGCAGGTTTGTTACACCATAGGAATTTAGTGCAAAGAGAATTAATTTGGTTAAAATAGTAAGTCGGAATTCGAAAGGGTAGCATAGAAAGCAAGAAAAGAATAAGAGGAACAATCATCATTTTGATAGTATCCAATCTGCCCCACCAGGATAGAAAGAGAGGAGACCAAGAAGTAAATAGATTTTGAATCTTAAGTTTGAGTGCATTAAAATTATGGGATGAAGTTTGGGGGATGGTGGGTGAAAACCAGACACCTAGGTATTTGAGTTTGGACGGGCACCATTTAAAGTTGGTGTCAGAGAACATATATTGGTAACATAAAGAATTTAAAGGCAAAACTTCAGTTTTGGAAAAGTTTAACTTGTATCCAGAAATTCTAGAGTACAAATCAATCTCTTGCAAAAAAGGGGGTATAGAAATGGTAGGATTTGAAAGATAAATCAAAATATCATCTGCATAGTCAGATAATTTGATTTCATGGGAATTGTGTTGTAAACCTGTTATGAGGGGATTGTGACGAATGCGTTCAAGAAAAGGTTCAAGACATAAAAGAAATAAAAGAGGGGAGAGAGTGATTCAATATCAGTACAGTGAGTTTCTTGTAAAAAAACAATTTGACAACTAAGTTTCGATAAATGAGACAGTACCTTTTGACGTTTAACAGGATGACCGAGACCACGAACATTCCACGATACGACATTAAACATATTGCAGTATCAAGACAAGGATACAGGAACATTGAAGACACACTGTAAAAACATAAATGAAAAAAAAAAAAGAGAGCCCTCGTTCGTTAAGAATGAAGTAATATAAAAAGGTTACAGAAAACATAGAAAATTGAAACAGCAGAACCCTTATGGGATTATAAAAAAAGGAAAAAGTGGGTAAAAAGGGAAGATGGGAATAGAAAGGGTAGGTAAAAGCGAGAAGAAATGAGACAAAAATAAGAAAGATAGGAAAAAAAAGAGACAGATCAAGAACAATGAGCCAGATCTGAGAGAAAAAGAGAATAAAAAGAGAAACAGGCAACAACAAGAGCAACATCGGAGAAAAATAAAAGATAATGATAAACGAAGAACATTTCGACCACGTAACCAGTAATGGGGAAAAAAAAAAAAAGATAACTAGGGAACAAAATTAGAAACCTAAGAAGTTAATAATCGCATTGAAACAGCTTAAGAACATTATACATTTGTGTCCATAGATGACCTGGTGATGGAGTGCAGAAATGATTTTAATTTGGTCGGATCTTCAAATGAGCGGGAAACACCCTCGTAAGTAATTTTACAGAGACAAGGATGTAGTATACCATAGTGGATATTCAGAGATCTCATTTGAGGACGTAGTGCCAAAAACTCCTTTCGTCGAGCATTGGTTGCATTAGAAAGATCCTGGGATATAAAGATGTTATGGCCGGACCAAACAAGACGGCATTTCTCTCTAGCACATTTCAGAACGCTCATGAGGTCGGTGAATTCTAGGAAGAGCATTATAATACCACGCGGTCTGGTGGATTGAGGTTGAGGGTGGCCAAGCCGATGTGCTCTTTGGATGTTTAGAGGAGCGGAAGATTGGAGACTTAAGAGTTCAGGTAAAAATTTCTTCAAGAATGAGAGAAGATCAGGGCCTCCAATATTCTCCAGAAGACCATAGATACGCAGATTGTTCCTTCTGTTGCGATTTTCAAGGTCCTCGGTGTGAAGCTTAAGCTTTTGGATTTCTTGCTCCAACAGAGGAATCTTGGTCGTCAAGTCCTGAAGGTGGCCCACACGTTGTTCCATTTCGGTGATTTTACCTTCCATGTTGATCCATCTATCTTCAATCAACTGCAGTTTTTCGTTGGTGGCATTCATGAATGGTTTGAGTGCACGTAATTCGTCCAAAATTGCATCCAGGACCGGATTTGAGGATGACTGAATTGGAGAAGGAGGGTCATTCTTGACTCTTTTAGGCTTGGTGCCAGAGGAGGAGGCCTTAGAAAGGCTAGACGAATCGGTAGACATTTTAATAATGAGTTCCTGACGTTGAGAAGGCTTTTGAATAGAAGAAAGTCTGCCCATAAAGGTGTAAGGTAGAAGCCGTAAAATATCAGTACACTGCAGCTGTAAACATGCTAACAGCACCTCAGGAGTTATCACAAGAAGAAGTAGGGGTAGAATGTAGCGGTTAGTACAGGTAACAAAAAGCCAGTTCTAAATTAACTTGCTCAGTGGGCACCAAAAGGACACAAGCTCCAATAACAGGTGCTTAAAACCACAAAACTAAAACATTATTTCATGTCATTGGTAAGAGACCCCTAGGAGCAAGTAGAGTTGCAGGCATGAAGAAAATCATAAAAATATGGCACCATGGCATTAGCTTAAAGGAAGGTCAGGGCAGAAGTAAAAATGCATAGGTAGCGTTGAAAAACGTGAAAAATGAGGAGAGGCTCACCCAAATAGCGATGGTCACATGGAGAATCTGAAGAAAAACGCAGCACGAGCGCCGCACTGCACAAAATGGCAGCCGCTCGTGAGGTAGAGAAAGCTGCGATACGGCGAAACGGGATAAAAAACCGGATAGAACCACGTTCCAGTTATCTCAAAAGACTGCCAAGACAAGGCAACGTTGGAGACCAGCTTTGAGTGCGATGGGCATGGTCTCAATGCGGCCGAAATTCGCTTTCGTCGCTCCGTGAACGGACGGAGCTCAGCAGGATGCCGCCATCTTGTTTGGATGCGTAAGCCACGCCCATCGAAAAAGCAGATATTTCATCATTGCCCCCCAAATCACACTCACAAAGATCATTACTTACGGGTGACCTCTCCCACTTCGCCCTATATACCCAAGTAGGAAGAGTGCCAAGCCTAAATTATAAATATAAAGGGTGGCATGCCTAAGGTTGAATCCAATCAAGGTATGGCTCACATCCAATAGCTCCTTTGATTATGAGGTAGTTAAATTTTAGTGTGCCAGCCCTAGCCACATTAAAAGCTTTTATAAGCTTTTAATGCCAGTATTTCCCCTAATTGCTTCAGCTGCATCAGATCCGACAGAAGGTGAGTTATTCAATCAATGGCCGAATCCCAGTTCCACAAGGGATTTTTTAATGTGTGACATCCGTCGATTTGCAGTAGCTCCATCAATGGATATCATTTCAACAATGTGCCAAAGATGTGACATAGCGTATCGATTTCTGTTCAATTGGACCCTGTACAACATGTGGCACAGAGCAATGTTATCCTAGAAGGGTTTAATCTAGCGCCAAGTGCAAACTTCTATGGAGGTACTAGATAATAAAAGAAGAGATCTTAAAAAAAAATATTTTCAATTACTGTTAGCTCCTTGTCCTCACTACAGCCTCAGAGTTCAATACATCAAATAGTTGATGCCGCCACCTTTTGTCTATATACTTGGAGGATCGTGCTCCGTAGTTGACTAACAACCATTATTTACATCTCAGTATTGCGCTAATAGTTTGCTTAAATATAGAAATAGCATTCCGTGCATGCAAATACAAATCAAGTTTCTGATTGAACGTGATGTCTAAGGAATCAAAGTAGTTTACAGAGACGTTCTGGCCCAGGGCTCCAGCCTTTCAGGGGGCCCCCGCCCTAATAGAGCCAGATCTGGTCAGCAGAGAGTCTTGCCCTGATGACCTTTAATAATTATCAAATAGACTGTTTTAAATACCGTTTTCTTTAATTTATTTTTATTGTGGGTGACGTGTGAGAGTCTACTACAGACATTTTGGAGAAAGTGTGTTTATATTGCATGCAACATCCATAGAAAAAGTTTATGTTAGATCAAAATAGGCTCTCAGATATGAGAAATGGGATGGTGTGACAGAGATTATTTGCAGTAATATTAGTGAGCTGCTGCTGTGTTACAATATTGAAAACACACGTTACTATTCTTGAATAGTAGATGTAAACACGTTTAGAATTTGGACCAGTGTGCCTGTGCACTGTCAGTGACCTGGTCAAAACGGGCATGAAAAAGCTGAAATTTGATCATAAATTCAAAGCTGTTCCAAACAGGGGCCATCAAAATACATTTGGCCCAGAGCCCCCAAAATCCTTAAGCTGTCCCTGGTTGTTTACATATTCAAGGAGCTGACCACCTACCAAGAAGCGTGTTCTAGGGGAGGGCGCAACTTCATTAGACTAACTCTTGTTTTTAAAATATTTACAATCAGAACATTTTTTAAGCAATACTTTGCACATCATTCGATTAATTCGTTCATCAAAACTTCAGTCAGGAAAACAAAGCAGCAGCATCAGCAAAAAGCAATATACAGATTTTTATGTTATACAATTTTGGTGTGTTAGGATTGGATTACCTGTATAGGCTACCACGTAATTTATACGTAAGTAGAATAATAATGGGAATGAACATAGCCTCAGGTTGTGTTTTAGCCCCTTTATTGAACTTATTTTTAATTTATTTTTAATTTGGGTTAACAACTCATGGGTGTTAGAGAACCTTCCCTAGATTCCCCAGATGGACCATAGAGGAGTTGTTTCCGAGTGGAGACCCTTCACAGCTGCAAATAAGGATTGATCAATTCCCATTTGATCTAGTGTAATCCTGTCATTTATACTATTGTTAGATATAAAGAAGGTTTTTTACTTGTACCTATTTTGTGCAAATCATGTAACTCGTCAACTGTTCCATTTCCTTTTCTGAGACCTTCTTGTGTATGCAGCAATGCCTTCCGAGTCAGTCCAGCTCTGTAGGCAGCTAAGCAAGACTGTGCTACATATCTTGCCAGCTCCATCACATAGACAAAGCGGCATCTAATTAGCTGGCTTCCCTGGGTTGCTGGCCTTCAACCTGTTTTCTGGCTATCAGCTTCTTGTAATTTTTCCTAAGTTCTCTAAAACTTACCTTGCCACTGAAATAAGTGTGATGGGTTACCAGGGCACACAGGAGCTTGCGCTTCCTTTTCCAGAATTACTCATCAAACCACTCTTGACCAATCACTTGCTCAAATAATTTCAAGATTATTCTATTGTCACCTATCCTTTCTAGGAGCATGCCATTTAAATTATTAGTCAACCCGTCCATCAAAATTGGTGCCAGCCTATTATAGTTCTGCTGTTTCCACCTTACTGCCCTTCTGTTATTCGAGGTAACAATGTATGAAACGCAATCACATCTTTCCATACACACATCTGATAGCACTAGAATAATCACTAATGGATCATGTTTACTCTCTAGGCGTTGACACACCTCCATAGCCAAGACCAACACCCAAGCTTCAACATTGAATAGGATGTAGTTGATCAAGCTTGTCTTAGTTCAAAACATGAAGCTTTGTCTAGCAGGGCATCTGAAGCAGTGCAGCCATTTATAAAACATAGATCACAATTAACAGCAATCAATCTTTGGATTTTTCTCATCCACCAAAACCCTGGTTCTAGGATACCCATTGTAGGACTTGGCCTTTTTGGCTAAAGTTCCCTAAACTTTTTGCTTTCCCCCTAGACCGTTTTCCTGACATAGAGTTGCCAATTTAGATGCTTTGGGTACTTTGCCACTGCTGATCAGTGTCAAAGTACAAGGGTTCCCTATGTAAAGTACAATGGTAATTGGTTGGCCATGATTGGTATGTTTGCCTTACTAGTAAAAGTCCCTAGTGATGTGCACTGTGTGTGCAAGGGCTAGTAATGCAAGGGCGCGCAGAGAAGGGAACTCAGGCCTTCAGTGTAGGGCCTGCGCGCAGTTTGCTAAGTTAGCATGTTGTCCTGACAAGTGCAACCACTTGTCAGGCCTTACTTTCCCTTTTGTGTACACCGTGGGCACCCCTGTGGTAGGTCCCGGGTAACCCCTGGGCAGGGTGCAGTGTAGGTAAAAGGCAGGACATATACTGAGGTGTGTGCTATGTCCTGACAGTGAAAAAACACTCCATTTCGTTTTCACTGGTGAAAGGCCATTCTGCCCATAGGACAGAATGGGGGAGGCTGGGTATGGTGTTTTGTTAGCCTAGTTTCCTATAAGTTTATAATGGAGAGGTGAAGTTTAGTATGTATGAACTCCAGTGTCATAACACATCTTTCTATGAAAGTGGTTTTGTCACTGTGTGTTCAGAAACCACTCTTTTAGAAAGTGGCTGAGTTTTGTGCTTTAAGCATTTCTGTGTGTCTCTGCTGAATGTGGATTGACTGTCTGGATCTGAGATGGGTGGGGGTGAGATGGCACCTGGCTGATCTGCATCTGGAGAGTATGCGAGGAGAAACCTCAGGAGGTGAAGAGGCCTGGGTTGCAGCTATAAAACAATTGACCCATCTCCTGCTGAGTGATTAAGGGTCCAGACCCCCAGTATCAAAGGGAGAAAGGTGACACTGGGAGGGAGACACCCAGAACTGATTTAGGCAGGGGTTAGGGACCCCTGAGCACAACGGACTTCAAAGACATGAAGGGGTATAACTAAGAGAACTGAAACCCCTAGAACTTGGTGTAAATTTGAATGGCGAAATGGACAGGTTGAGTCTGCAAAGGCTTTGACCTCTTTCCTGGTCAAGAAGAACCTCTGCCAAGGAAGAAGTTGCTGAAGAGACTGCTGGATAGGACTGACCCTTGCTTCGTGATCTGGGGCTGGCCTGCAGTTTGTAGCTTTGACTAAGGAAGAGACTGAAGGGACATTGCAGTGGGTGGTGTCCCCCCCTTCTTGAACAGGACTGTGCTTTGTGCTGTGTCCTGAACCCCAAGGGCCCGAGGTGAGCTGGCTCCCTGTTTGGAAACACAGGAACATAAAAGTTTCCGGAGAAGTCCCAAGCAATGCGGTGTGCGCGTGCTTTTGCAGCTTGAGACCCTCAGAAGTTGTGCCTTGTGATCGTGGGCACGCAGGAGTAAACTGAGTCTCGGACGCGCAGGGTGCGTGTCGTGGTGCAAGCCGAGGCGTAGGCGAGGAGCGCCTGGTCGTTGTGTGCACCGGGAGACGAGGTGAGACTCGGACGCGCAGGGTGCATGTCGTGGTGCAAGCCGAGGTGTTGGTGAGGAGTGCCTGTTTGTTGTGTGCACCGGGAGACGAGGTGAGACTCGGAAGCGCAGGGTGCGTGTCGTGGTGCAAGCCGAGGCATTGGTGAGGAGCACCTGGTCGTTGTGTGCACTGGGAGACGAGGTGAGACTCGGACGCGCGGGGTGCGTATCGTGGTACAAGCCGAGGCGTTGGTGAGGAGCGCCTGGTCGTTGTGTGCACCGGGAAAAGAAGTGAGTCTCGGACACGCAGGGTCCGTGTCATGGTGCAAGCCAAGGTGTTGGTGAAGAGCGCCTGGTCGTTGTGTGCACCGAGAGAAGAGGTGAGACTCGGACGCGCAGGGTGCGTGGCGTGGTGCAAGCCGAGGCGTTGGTGAAGAGCGCCTGGTCGTTGTGTGCACCGGGAGAAGAGTTGAGACTCGGACGCACAGGGTGCGTGTCGAGGTGCAAGCCGAGGAGTGGTGACGATCGCCTGGTCATCGTGTGCACCAGAGAAGAGGCGAGTCTCGGACGCGCAGAGTGTTTGTCGCGGTGCAACCAGAGGCGCTGGTGAGGAGTGCCTGGGTAGCGTGTGCACCGAAATCGAAGTAAGTCTCGACAAGTGCAGACGGCGGGTCTCGGTGTCCACTGAGACCGCCGGAAGGAGGGCCAGGTCATTGGGCCCTTGGAGTGCAACAGTAGCGGGCCGGACCGGCAGTCCCGGAGGAGCGGAGTCGCCGGCCCGAGCTCGCCGTGCCCATTGACGGAGTTCTGGATCAAGGCCCAAGTCGCTGAAGGAGGGGAGGAGAGTGGGGTCGCGCCCCCCCAGGTAACGTGGATCACTACCTGGGGTGGGGTGCGGGCTCGGAGGGACACTCTCTCGGCCTCTCCCTCCTGGCAGCTGCGTGAGCCTGTTGCTTCAGCTCGGATCGAGGCCCGTGCTGGCCCAAGGAGGGGCAGTACTGGGGCCGGAGTGAGAAGCAGTACTTTTGTGTCATCATTGATCCATGTCGGGGGCAACTGTTAACGGAGCACCTAGACTGTCGTATTACACTTTGCATTATTGCTGCTAACAAACTATCGTATGGCATTGTTTCTCTATTGCACAGTTCAGGAGTATATCGTTACGCATTGCAGTATTTCGTTTCTTTTGCAACGTGTATGATTCTAGCAGTACGACCTACCTAACCTTTTGGAAACGGTTAGAAGTCAGCTTAACTGTTGGTTAGAAGCAGTGGTTGGGATTAGAACCTACCAATCCACCGGAAGGAATACTACCCATTATTATATGTTGGTTTTGTATCATGTGGTCATTTCGTATATCTTCTTGTATAAAGATTATACTCGTTTTATAAAAACTCGTGTGGAGTCTATTTGTGGTGACATCATTGGGTTGCTGTGAGTGTTGTTGCACATACTGTACACTCGTGCCTTGGAGATAAGCCTGGCTGCTCGTGCCAAGCTACTAAGGGGGTGAGCAGGGCTATCTCAGACGGTGTCCTTACTTAGCCTAACGTTGAAACGAGGGGTCCGGATCTCGCACCTGGCAACAGCGGTGTGGGACGGGGACTCCCGCCTCCAGCATTTGGTGGCGGCGGTGAGGGATAAGGACCCCCACTTCCAACACCCATGTTATGTCCTCTTCGATTACCACATTTCCCAGGACCTCTTTGAGTGGTGAACAAATGAATAACATGTCATGCATTTAAATCATACAGAATTTGTCTCAATAAACCATCTAACCTTTTCATGGACCTGGTAGGATGGAGATATTCAATATACCTACAAACTCTGTTGTTGATGTAACTCCATTCAGTCTTAAATGCAGAATATTATTTGGGACATTCATAACTGGTAGCTGTCTTGTTTATTATATATTTCAATGGAAACCCGTGTTGCTAGCTCCTCATGTGACAACCTTTGAGTTTGATAGCTGGAATACAGTAAACTATAAAGCCATCCTGAAAGTCCTCTGGTAAGAGCCATGTCTCTTCAAAACCATCTATATCATTTGACTTGATGAAAGATTGCCACTCAAAGCTGTCAATCTTAGTGATGCTGTAGATGTGAGAGACTCAGTGACGCAGACGTAGTTCGAAAGCAAGGTTGCCGCATGGAGCCAGAGAAGCCAGAAAGCCACGGTCGCAGACAGCGAATTATGAGACCAGGAAGCTAGGTATCAGGAACATAGCTAGACCCGGGAGGTCACAGACCGTGTGTCGAGGTCCCACATGCAGTGGCAGCTACACAGGATCCAAAGCAGTGGGGTGGGGTGGAACAGACAAAATTAAAAAAAATATAGAACTTACCTGCCGCATTGCTCCTCTCCCGATTCTGATGCTGGTCTGCTCCCAGGCTGATCACATTGCGCAGTCTCCCAGATGCCAATTCCTGATGCTGCTCTCATGATGGGAATGCTATTTCGAGCATGAGAGCAGCGCTGGGATTGTTTTGAGTGCCATGGTTCGGCACTCTGACAGGGACTGGGAGCCTGTGGCTTTTCTCCACCCGGCTGTACAAAACAGCCGGGTGGAGAAATGCTAAGTGTGCATGATGGTTTGGCCAGCCTAAGTCAGCCGGGCAAACAGTCATGCGCACTTAGTAGTGCCCATCACCCCTCCTCCCCACTGCCACTCCTCCCCACTGCAGAGTGCATGGCCCCGCCCTATGATGCGCTCGCTGGGAACCGTAGGTAAGAAGAAAAATAAAATGATAATAAAATTGGTTTATAATCATTTTATTTTTCAAGTGTTTACCTCTGCTGCCACCTAGTGGGGCAACGCTCCTCTTCCATAACGGTGAAGCTGCCCCTGCCTGCGTGCCCCGTGAGCCCCTGAGAGCTCTACCAGGGGTTAGCCATAACCTCAATTCTTCCCTGCTCTCTCTTCCAAGCATGGTGCCCAACGCCCGACGCTCAATGCCGATGACATATCCAGATGCCTGACAGTGGGTGAGTGACAGCAGGAGGGTGGATGCAAGGAGGGAGGCAGTTACAGAAGCAGAGCGGCGCAGTGGGCTAGGTCCACTGCCTTGGTTGAGCCCCAGGTCCACAGAGTGGCCTGACTAGGATTGGGTGCGGCTTCTAGCTGGGAGTGCTCTTCTGCTCACTTGTTGAGCTCCCCCCACCTTCAAACCCACACCTTACTTCTTGGTGTGCTCGTACCCCTCCCCCTGTGAATAGCCGACAATTAAAACTCCGAGGGAGGTGAGGCGGCGCCCACCTGAAACTGTATCTCAACACTGCCCCCCCATTAAGTTCCCATGGGCACGGATGTCGGCCACACTTCCTCAGCATGCTTGTGCCCCTCCCCCCTGTGAATAGCGGACAATTAAAACTCTGGGAGAGATGAGGCAGCGCCCAACAGAAACTGTATCGCAACATTAGGCCCCCCGTCAAGTGCCCATAGGCACGGAGGTCTGCGTCTGGACCCTGAACCTTGAAACTCCCGCTAAGTGGGGTGGCTTCGACCTGAAACTTTTGCATGCTCGACAAGGTACACCTGTGAGCCCGACTTGGGCTGGTGCATTGCGGCTAGCTCCTTAGGCATTAGGCATTAAACACAAGTCACGTTCAGAATAGGGCCAGCGCCACAGCGGCCTCCCTCCGAAAAGCACTCAGATGCACCCATATTAAAAGGTAGTAGCCGGGGGGGGGGGCTCTGAGCAGCATGCTGTGGCCCAGATGAGAAAGTGGGTAGACTCACAATTCACCAGGGCCAAAACCAAAGCCATTAGCAGACACAAAGAACCATACAGCAGTGCTCAGTGGCAAACCAACTTAGTTATCATAAAGGCCCTAAGGAATCCCCCCTTTTGGAACCTGGAAGCTTTCTTTCAAGATCTCCATATGCTGGAGTATAGAAGCTATGTCTAAAAGGAATGTGCAGAAGGAACTGACAAAAGCACTAATGGGGCCAGGAGAAGGCCTTATCGCACAAAACGCAGAACAGGAAAAGGGGAATCAGGCCGGTAAATCAAGTAAAGGGGCTAACTCGGACAGACAGTTCCCCCGACAGGAAACGGCACATGTGGCAGCACAGAAGCAGCCATTAAAATCACGGCATACTTCAAGAAACAGGAAAGTGACAACTGCCCGAGTCACCAGAAACTGTGACTTACTACTCATCGCAAGCACAATCACTTACTAATCAAGTTAAGGGGCCTTGTAATCCACAAAATGAAGAAGGACGCGCTCATGCCCAAAATTGGGGGACATAAGCTCAATAACTGAGCTGTCCATGACAACATTAGACCCCTCACTAGTGCAAAACCTGGGGGGGGCAAGGCAGATAGGGCATGATACGGACATAGGCATGGTCATGGACATGGAAAAGAGTCGCCTCTTCCCTATAACCCAACACAGTGCAGGGCACCAACCATCATGCAGTTCGATTGTGAACACGGGCATGAAATAGAGGCAGGCTAGCCACTGGGGGCCAAGACTCAAACGAATGACCCATCACGAACAAGGTTACCCAAAGCCCGGAACACATTGCAGGCAAAGTAACGGATTCAGAAGTGCCTAGTTTCCCAGCACTCTCTGGGGCATATCCTCAAGGAGCTATCGCCGAGTTATCGGCACGTTATCGCAGCCAAATCCGCGATAAATTTATCTCTCCATTCCCAAGCTGGTGCTAACAGCCCATAACCCCAGTTTACCTGTGATAGCAGTCACAAAAAACATCGCCACAGATTCCCCCGGCAACTAACGCTAATGATATGCAGAGTAGGCGTTCCCGTGCAAAAAGCCACAACAACACCACTCCACAACATTCTCAACGACCAGCCCGATCGGCGATAAGATCACAAAACATGCGATAAGGCGCGTTAGCAGCAAGAAATTAACACCTGCTCTTACCTGGTGCAAAGTCGGACGACAACCTGCAACAGACAAGGGAGCACAGCCCAGAGCCACACATGAAGAACAACAGATGCCATGGAGCCACTCACCATGCATCCCGGAGCCCCAAGAGGGCAACAACACCCACCGCCACCACACCCAGGACCCCCCCCGGGCCCCACTCCGGGCACCCCCCCAACCACACCCAGACAAAGATATGTCACATCAACCTCACGAAATCATAAACAAAACAATGTGCCCGATGTCGCACAATAACAACACCTAACATACATGTGTCGTCAGAAAAATGAGAATCATACATTCATCTTAGACTCAGCAAATAATCTGTTTCATACAGAATAAACACAAAATAACTATTTTGAAGAGTCATGGCGGGTCCTCTCAGGACAATCTGTAAGTCACAGCCTGCAAAACAAATTTCCAGATAAGAAGGTGTGTCATGCGCTCACAAAGGACAGGGAGAGCGAGCGAAAGTGAGAGAGAGAGAGAGAAAGAGAGAGTGAGAGAAAGAGAGGGAGAGGGAGAGGGAGTGAGAGAGAGAAAGAGAGATACTGTACAAGGAGCGCAAGGCCAATCGGGCTCCTGGCTCATACATGCCAACTGGTGTGTGTGTATCGCTATTGGTGCACACTAAGTCAAAGGCCTGGCATCAGTAGCAACGCGAAGGCCACATCACATTTCAAAAATGCAAGCAGTAGTCAGACCAACATCAGGAATGAAAGTTCCATTGTCTCAATACACAAGGCTGAAGGACATCTGAACACCCGAACTTGGTCCTGAATGCGGCTGGCACTCCCTGCGAGAGATACCAAACCAGATTGTGACGACTCCCACACCACGAACTGCGCGAATGAAAGACCAATGTGTCCACACCCCACACACACTTGTCCCTGCCTGAGGCACACCTGCTTGGGATGCCCCTGACACATAAGTAAAAAACAACCCATACGCCCAAACGTTGCACACAAATACGACTCATTGCTCCGAGCAGTGGCATATCATCCACATAACTGCCGCCTGTCAGAAGAGTGCCGGTGCTACGAGACCAACAAAGGCAATGGCTGGCAATCCCGGGCACATGCACAACCCCTGTCACGTGGAACTGTACCGTGCACGAATGCTGCATCTGTTGGGATCACTGCCACTGGCAGTGTTGCGCATCAGTTACCGTCTGAGTTTCCGTCTTGCGTACGTCACCTGCGTCCAGCCCTGGTTCCACTGTCGATCATGCACATTCGAGTGGCCCATGGATGTCTGCCTATCCAACACAACGGTAGCTGAACTGGATTATGACACGTGTGTGCACCCCCTCTTGACCCACGAACAGGAGTGTAAACGTGATACCCGTGCATGGGATGCCTTGATATTTGGCGTATGTGCAGGCAGTTGGGCATGGGAGATTGCACAACTCCTCGTGTGCAGTGACCACATCGAGGCGCTCCCCTATTGGGCTGTGTTGCGGATTGGTGTAACGGCGTGGACGGAGCACAGCTGCCCGGAACAGGTAATGGATTGGCTCGCCCTCGTGTACCTTGACCTCGACAACGATGTACTCTTGGAACAGATTGCCCTTGAAATAGCGTTCCTGCAGCCACAACTGATTGTCACCCACAGCACAGGTCCCCACACCTTGTAGCATCTCGGAGGAATTTTCACATATCCCACCACAACAGTGGACATGTCTGCCTTCGCCTGGACTCAGAATGCATGTGTGTGGACCTACGCGTGTGTACACACACCTGTGCAAGGTGATGCAGTCCCATGGGCGGAGCAGCACAGCGTCGCCTGGCAACGTTCCAAAATCGGAGAAACTGCTGGGGGGGAGAGTACACACATGGCAATGTAGCACGACATGTGACCTTGTAGGATCCTTTCACCTGCTCACTGTCAGCAGAGCACACAGTCAGTGCAGTCCGGTGCTAGAGCACTATGCAGATCCCATGGGCTGTGAGTCGTGTCCCCTGACATGGGCCGATGAGCAGACGCTAAACATCACATGACTCGTCCAGCAAGGCAAGGTGGGCTGAGACCGTTGACATCCGTAATGAATTGTGTGCACCTTTGCCACCCCATTACTTGCACCTCGACATGTTCCTAAGCTGCCTGTAAGTGTCTTAAACATTGGTCTGCATGTTGTGGCCCTTGCCTTGCCCGTACTGACACGCACATGCTAATAAAGTCTACGCAACTTCACCTGTGTACAACTGTGATGAGTGTTGATTATAATGACAGATCTTGTGCCTACATGTGCATTGTCCGTACACAGGGAGGCATTGACTGACGCTTGTGAATTGGGGGTGAGTCCCTATTACCAGCTCCACCTCTGTGAGCCAGACATTGTGGCTGGGATAGTTGGTGGCAGACCTGTGCTCTTACGTGTCCCCAGCAATGTGCGTATGGTGTCCAACTTCTCGCCATGTAGATCAAGGTCATCCATCAAAACAGACTGTGTCCACACAGATGTGTGTGAGTAGGCATGCGAAGAGACGTTCTGTTGTCACATGTGATGGGGGACACCACTTAAGGACTGCTACCGAATGTGACATTTCCACACACAGCCCTATTTGATACATGGACGTGGGGCTACGTTTGGGGGCAACGAGATTGTTGTTACTGTGCAATGAGGCCACAGCTAGTTCACACCTTCACAGTCATCTAAGTGGCCATGTGGGTCAGGGTCAAACCTGCGCATTGATGACATTTACCAGGGTGTACCTTTTAGTGCAATCGATGTCCCTACATTCATCCAAACATTTATTCGTGAGTGAACATAGACATGACACATCTGTGTGATTTGGAATGTTTTATTCACATTCTTGGGGGTGTCGGACCTGGAGCAGTACATGGCCACTTCAAGCCCACATAACATGGTTGCCCAGTGGTGGGCCAACCAGAGTCCTTGTGGCAAGGCAAAGTTGATCTGAAGAGGAAGGGTGCAGTCCGCCGCCGGGTTGCTGTGTCATTGGTACCAGAGCAGATATGGCAGTCCATGTCGGGGTCCATGTGAAGGTCGCAGAGTGTTTCGGGGGACAGTGTGAGGTGTTGTTCCAGGGCATGATGCAGAGAGCACAACCAGGCAGGGACAGGCCATATGGCGGGACGGATGCTACTACCTCCTTCCTCACACAGTCATTACCCTCCAAATCGTACTCCTCTGAGACGTCTTCTGTGTCCGGTGTGTCAGGTGTGTGTGGTGGGGTTATGGCTGCATCACTGTGTGCCACTGACACATCAGGGTGCGAAGGTGATAGGGCTGCATCACTGTGTGCCACTGACACATCAGGGTGCGAAGGTGATAGGGCTGCATCACTGTGTGCCACTGACACATCAGGGGGCGGATATGTGTGTGTCGAGGTTCCTGCAGTAGTCACCTGGAACAGGCTCAGTGGCAGCAATGGCAAGATGAGGATCTGCAAGGCATGGAAGATCGCAGCTACATCTCACTGGTGTTCAACAGTGGCAGCCATACTTCCAGCCTGCATCGGCTCCATGGTCTCCATTGACCTCCGCATCTGTGCCAACTCTGTGCTGTCGTCGCTTGGGCCTGTCTGCCTTGACAGTTCTTGTAACCGAGTAATGGACCCAGCGATGTCAGCCAAGGATTGTTGGTGAGCATGGTGCGGACAGTGGGTATCTGTTAGGGACTGTAGGTGCTCCCTGATGGGACTCAGGCACCCACGTATGTCATCGAGTTTGGCTGCCATGAGCTCAAAACCCAGCCGCAGCTGATCTGCCATCTTCTCCTGGCACCCTAACACACGGAGTCTGAAATCCATGTGTTGGTCGTGGGGGTCCTGGGAGGCAGACGTGGTGGTGTGTGCTTCCTGCGGTGTGGTCTGTGCAGGGTGTGGGCTCACCGCGATGCAGCTGGGCTGCCCTGCTCCTGGAGGTGGGGTGCGGAGGCTGTCCACGAGCCGTTGGAGGTTGTCTGTGCAAATGTGCAGGGTGTCCTCTTCATCATCACTGAAGAGATGTGTGGTCTGCTCTGCAGGAGGTGTTGATTGTCCCTCTGCAATGTAAAGGGGAGATGCAGGTTAACAGTGTGTTCCATGTATGTTGACGCATTGTAGATGTTTACATTCAGACTGCATGACGATGTACATTGTGACTGTTTTGGTGAAGCTGGCTATTTGATGGGAGTCAGTGGACATTTCGACTACATGACGGATGTGTGGTTGTACTCGAATATCATCATCTCACAGTGTCATGCATTGCCAGTTGTGATTGGCCAGTTTCTACACACGAGCGGCACCAGTTGTGTCCCCTGTCCTGTGGTGTAGGGGTTGCACTCTGTCCCACATTGTCTTCAATGTTGATGTACTGTGATTGCTATGTGTGTGTGCTGCATTGTTGGCGATTCCCCCCTGCAGCTCTGCATTGGCGGACACTTATCCCTTTGAGTCGGTGTACATTTGACTTGTGTGCTTTTCGGGTGCTGGGATGTTTGCGACTTGGGTCATTTGTGCTACTGGAGATATTTGGTACTCTTGTGCATTGTTTGTCTGCAGATGTGTTTTTGACGTCATGAGTCGTAGGTGCACGTGGATGTGTCAGAGTGTGACCTGCTCCTTTACGGATGTGGTCCACACTCAGCCACCTCAGTGTTGTCTCGTGCACCATGTCATGTATTGTGACTTCAGCCATGCTATCTGTCATGCAGTGTCACTTGCATTGTCGGTGTGGCTCACAGAGCCGCTGCTTTTCGGGATTCAGCACATGTGCATGGGTAGGTTGTGGCATTGGTGATATGGAGGGGAGCCCATTTGTGCAGATTGTGGACGGGGGCCTACTTGGTGTTTCTATGTGTACTGCAGTGTGCCAAGGGTATCAGGGACATGTTCCACAGTCATTGTGGGTGTGCAGTGTGCTGCACATGATTGTGAATGTGTGGCATTGTGCCCATCTGCCCCCGTCCCCCCAGTCCCTGGTCGTTACTCACCCTGTTGCTGTTGGGTCAGGTCATATCGGGCTGTGTCCAGACCCCCGACTCCTTGCACCGTCTCCACACTGTTGACTGTGGCCACCATTTCCTCCAGCTCATCCAGCTCCTCCCGTGGCGCAGGACTCCCACCTCCAGTCGCCTTTGCTGCCTTCATGTTGGCAGCGAGTTTCTGTTTGGTTTGGCTGTGCACTTCATGTCAGCGCCTCTTGACCTCCTCCATTGACCTCCTCGACACCCCGACTGCATTCACGTTGGTGACGATGGACTGCCATATTTCCGTTTGTGTTGCCAATGGCGCAGTGGAGGTGACGAACAGTTGTTGGTAGTGTTCTATCACCTCCGTGACGATGATCCGGTCTTCCTGCGGACTGAACCCCGTCTTCCTCTTCTCCTTGCCCTTCCCCGAACAGGGGGTTCCTGGCTGGTCCTCCGTGGGGCTTGTGGGGTTCGGGTTGTCCTCTGCACTCGGTCCGGGTGCATCCATGGTGCTACGCAGTTTGTCTTGTTTTTGGTGGGTTTTTTTTGGTTGCTCTTATAGTGCATTTTCACGCATGACGCGTGGGATTTGCAGGACTGTGGCTGGTTGTCGCTGATTTTTGTATCGCGGTTTGGGACATCGCAGGTTTTTTCGCGTTCGTGTTTCGCATTGTTTCTGCGTCGCATTGATTTTTGGGCGGTCATTTGGCGCGTTATCCTGCTACTATCGCATGGTGCCGCAGGGTTGGGAATACCACGTTAACACGGTGTTATTTTCCAGCGATGGACTGCGATGTGAAGGGTTGCATTAAACAACTTTTGCGGTAGTTATCACACGTTCTTGAGAATATGCCCCTCTGAGTCACTACGAAGATATCCAGGTTATCTACCCTTGAACTGTCTGACATGCAGGACAACCTGCTAAGATCCATCCACGCCTCATTGACGGCGTCCACTAATGCCTTGACATGGCAGTCACAAAAACATGAAATACAGATGGAAACCTTACAAATAATGGCACTCACAATGATGGGCATGGCAAAGAAAATCGATAACATCGACAATACCAAAAAAAGGATGTTGTCAACACAAAACTGCCTATGCCCAGACATTGTGGATGAACTATCCACGCTACCATCCATCCTCGCTACACTGGTCACTGAATTGAAAGCCATAAACAACACACGCTTTGGTCTGCTTTATACAAGGACAATCGAAGGAGGCCTCATAAGACGGGTACCAGCCCGCACTGATGAACAGTTTGGACACACACCCAGAACGGCGGCGGCCGGCGCAAGTAAGTGTGGTGGGGTGCTGGGGTGGGGTCGGTGCGGGGTCTGGGTGGGGCAGGGTGGGAGGGGGCAAAGTCAACAGACGGAATAGGTAAAAATAAATAAATAAATAAAACCTATTCTGTCGTCTATTGACTAACCTCCCCGCTCCACCGCCGCACCGCGCTTACCTGCACCGGCCGCGACTGACCCAGAATCTTAAAATCCCATGCAAACAGAGACTGAGGAGGAGGCCCCGTATCTAAGCAAGGAACCTGGCTCTAGCAACAAACAAAGAACAGCCCAAGGTAAATAATGCAGTTTATGCGAGTGCGGAGGAGGGGGATGAGCCCTTAACAACTTCACCGTTAACCCGGAGAGCAAAGAAATGCTTAAAGAAATGCCAGAAACAACAGAAAGTACAGCTAATGAAACAGATGCCCTGAAAGCCGCCAATGAAGCCGCAGCAAGTAAAAAACAATGGGCGACTGCCAGTGCCTCAACAAAACCCTTATATCAAATTTTTCAAACAGGACTAACTCAAACCTCACGATTACAAACAAGCCTACATATGCACATATCATTCACAGCTTGCCCAGAGACAGCAATAAACTAATAATCAGCATGGACATGCCAGCCGCACACAGGTAGACCGAGCAGCTCGCAGGACAATGACAAGAAGAACAGCCTTGCCATTCAAGACAGATAACCCCTCATCTGGACAAAGAACTCCAAGACATGGGTCCATTACATGGCATGAAACCAACCATCACACACCCTGCGATGCCCAGTCTAAGGAGGGATACAGTACACACAGCACACGAGGTCTCAATAGGCAATAAAGAAAACAAGGGAGAGAGCCCAGCAGACCAACAAGGGGGACATATGACTGTAGAAGCTACGGGGCCCTCCACACTTGCCATACATGACAGATTGGAGGATGGCAGACCCGCACCAGTTCCAAGGGACACAGAATGAGCAATGCTGGAAATACCTCCCCAATAAAAGAGCCCAAGGACTCTGGGAGCCCCCCCCGCCAGTGACATGCCTAGCCGCCTGGTGCCACAATCACCCCAACCAGTGCCACAATCGGCCCAACCAGGGGACCGCCTCTATCCCTATACAACAGCCATCTACAACAAATCACAAAATGATATTGACCCCACAGTACATATCCAAAGACAATTCGGACACTTGCAACAGATCAACATACTTAAACTTGTGCAGCACATACCCTCATTGTCATTCATCAAAAGTGAAGACATAGCAAGGATACAGTTCAATGTCATAGGTTTAGACAAATTGAGAGAATCAACGATAATAACATGGCGAGATGTCAGCACATGAAAAAAGGTGATTGCAAAAAAGCCTGGTTTGCTGAATGGGGGATCTTAGTACAGACGATGGAGAGAGAAAAATATTTATACATTCTAAGTAAACCCTCCAAATACAGCCCAAAGAAAGGGATTCTAAAGGGAACAAGGAGGGCCAAAACCAATCTAGTTTATACGAACCTCAACATCCAGTATCAGCCAGAAGGCTCGAAAGGATGCCGAAGAGTCATCTCCACTCAGAGTATCACCCCAGATCACATAACTGACATCCCCAACTGGGGCTGGGTCACTGCCAGCCTGTCCCATGGGAATCCGAGATGCTCCTAGCACAAGGCATGCCAAGGCCTGGAGTATGCATGACTGGGAAAAACCCCTCAACCTAGTGACCTGGAATGTGGCAGGAATCACTAAGATCATACAGAGTGATGATGTACTAGCATTTTTGGAACAAGCAGACATCACCTGTCTCTAAGAGACATGGGTGGTAACACCCATATTGCTACCCAGGTATGCTGAACATCATAAGCCGACCTAAAAGATCCACTTGTTTGGAAGACCCTCAGGAGGGGTATCAATCTACATTAAGTACTCAGTACGTATGACCTTCCGTAAAATAAACAGCAAGTAGGAAATGCTCCAAGCAGGCATTATAAAAGGCCTCTGTGGCTCCAGAGGATCAAAGCCAACACTAATCATTAATGTCTACGTTAACGCTCATGGACCCAACACGCTGGAAAAACTAGCAATCTTTATTGGGCACCTAGAATCACTAATAGCCACTCACACGGGCATGGAAATGATCCTGGTGGGGGACTTCCACATGCATTACAAGGGAGAAGACGGAACAAACACCAGGGCACGCAGTGAGACAACTTTGGACCTATAATTTGGAATCAGTACAGAGCTCAGCAAAAAAGTACAAACCCTGGATCAATTATCCCACCCCCCATTTTTTCAACAATCAAACCACAATTGATTATGTCTTCCTGAGCCAGGGCCTAAGTGAAGCCCTCTCAAACCAAAATGTGATCCAACGGGCAGAGAGCGACCACGCTGCCCTGTTGATGCAGCTGACCATTTCAGCCGGAAATTGTGCCCCTCTTCACACACTAGGAAGAACAAAAGGAGAAGAACATTTTAAACTCCTGTCAAGGATGAATTGGTCAACCATCTCAACAGAGAAATTTGCGGGATGAAAGAGAAAATGGGATGGCTGGGCAACAGAGTGACAGAAGCTGGACATTATCAAGAGCTGGCCAAGCCTGGTCCTGGAGCTGTACATGCTCTTGAAATGGGACAGCCCAAACAATACCAGAAAAGCAACGTTGGGATCAGTGCCAGAGATTTAAAAAAGCATACGAAAATTAAGGGCGACAAAAAGGGCCAACAACAAACCAAAAAGCAGCATCTCCAAGGAGCAGCTAACTATAGCATCAAAAAAGCACAAGTAGCTGGTATTAGAGTATAAGAGAAAAAGACAGGAGCAATTCTGGCAGCACGTTAACACCTAATGCCATGAGAAGGGCAAAAGGGGAAACTTGGTGCCAGCAGAAACATGGATCGAACATGTTACATCTCTTTATACAGAACCCCAAAACAAATCTTCCCTAGACAATCTAAGGTCCACATATAAGGCAGAGGAAGCAGACTGGGCTAGACCAGTGGCACTCACGGTTCTCCCAATACTGAACGATCAGGCGGTCAACATGGTCTTGAAAAAAACAATAAAAGATGGTGCCCCTGGCCCCAATGACCTCCCAGGGTCATTATTTAGAGAAGACACTCAGTTTTGGGCCACAGTGCTTGCCCCACTGTATGCCAAATGCAGTCCATATCAAGATGTCCCGGACTCATGGAAGGGCTCCCTATTACAGTCCGTCTTAAAGAAGGGCGATTACACCGACCCCAAAAACTACAGGCTTATAGCGCTGCTGGACATTGAGGGGAAAGCCTATGCTAGTATACGTGGGGAAAGCCTATGCTAGTATACGTCTACATGAGCTAGCCAACTGGACTTCCGCTGAGGGCTTGCTGTCCTTTTACCAAACAGGATTTCGAGTGGGAAGTTCTACGGTGGACAACATTGTCACCCTCTCTTATCTTGTCCATCAACACAGTTAACACTCTACCCATTTTCGCTTGCTTCATCGACTAACCAGTGGCCTTTGATGGAGTAGTCCGGCACATCCTCTGGCAGAAATTAGAGATATGTAACATTATTGCGGGCCGTCATGTCACTCTATGCCAATACATGAGTGAGGTTCAAGCTCTCAGGGGATACAGCAAAAATTACCACCAACTGGGGGTTAAAACAGGGGTGTGTGCTCTCCCCAATATTATTTAACCTATATACAGCTGACTTGAGCCCAGCATTATCCCACGTCAACCTAGCTACTCCGAGGATTGGAGCCAGGAAAATTCACCTCATGCAATATGTAGATGACCATGTCCGCTTAGATAATATAAAAGTGGGGCTACAAAAGGCCCTGAATGGCCTGAATGTTTATAATATAAAGAACAAACTTGTGACCAACGCTAACAAAACTAAAATTGTGATTTTTGGCACTACCCGTAAAAAAGGGTCATGAAATGGAGGCTAGGGTCACAGAGGCTCGATTGTGTATGAAACTACAACTATCCCGGTGTTTGGTTGAGCGAAACGGGCAAACCAACCATACATCTACAACAGATGAAGGCCAAAGGAAAGCCGGTCACACATGCTCTGTGCAAATTAAATAACACCCTTGACAGTCCAACGACCACGGCCATCAAGAAGGTGCTCAGGGCTAAACTCCTTCCATTGGTAAACTACACACGTCAAGCCTTCCCAGGAATGCTGACTGATGAACTCAATACATTCCAATGAACAGGGTACAGGAAAGTGTTTCAAATGCCACCCTATGCAAGAAACACTTTGATTAGACTTGTATTCGGCCTCCTTAATCAAAAACTCGAGTGCATGGCCACCATGGCCAAATATTTTTATCATACAACTGCTGCACCTGAGGATAGGATGAACACAGTAATCAAGTCAATCTTTGAAAGTAAGAGCAATCCCTGGTCTACTAACCTTAAATCAGCAGTGGATACTGTAGTAATATCCTCCAAAGATGATACGTATGACCATCTAAGTAAAGTTCCTTTATTAAGACAACTCCCCAGTGCAGCTAAACTCCAGCCGCTCTACCTTTGAACTCCCAACATTCCTATTCCAACTGGAACTGCAATCCCTGCCATTAAGTGTTCTAAGCATGCGAGGGATTGCAGTGTACATTACAAATCACAACATATGTCCTCATTTATACAATGACACAAAATGAAATAAATATAACCATGGAAACACAATGCACCATTTTGGCACAATAAACTATATACAAGATTGCACAAACAAACAAGACATTTACTATCAAATAAAAACACAATATACACATAACAAGGAAAATCAATTGCACACAAAATCTCTGTGTTTTCCAGGAAATCTTACATTCCCTTTTCCCCTGAATCCTGTGGTACTTGTTTCCTGACTTTTACCCAAAAGTGTTTCTCCGCACCTCAATTGCACATCCTGTCTTACACAAATGTCAACCTCTTTCATGCGCTCGTCAACCAGTTTGACCAGCCTGCTTTTATTCCACCTAGATCCATCACACAACTCAACGTAATTTCTTCCAACCCTTTTTACCACCTTGGTGTTGAAGAACACAGATTTACCTTTTCTTGAACACCATGGCAACTTAACCTTCACCCTTTGACCAGATGACACATCCAATTCCTTGGCCCTATGTCTCCCATCAAAATAATTCTTATACCTTGCTTGTTTTTCACCCACTTTCTTCCGATGTGCTCCTACATCAATATCCACACTTCTGCAATGTGATCCCATAGACACTGCCGACTTTGGCTTTCTATTCTTCAATAGTTCAAAAGGCGACTATCCCGTGATAAAATGTATACTCATTCTATAGGCCCCCATCATCTGATTGACATGTTCCACTACAGTTTTACCATTAGCCACAGCCATCTGCATGCACTCCTTTACAATCCTGATAACTCTCTCTACAAGATCATTAGCTCTGGGATTGTACACTGCAGTCTTGCAATGCTGAATATTTCTCTGACTCAAATACACCTCCAGATCTTGGGAACAAAACTGTGGTCCATTGTCCAATACAACTTCATCGGGGTGTCCTTCATGAATAAACACTTTCTCCCTAAATTGTACAACTGATTTGCTCGACACATCTCCCATAAATTCTACTTCAAACCATTTTGATTAGTAATGACCATCACAAATCTACTGCGATTGCCCAACACATCAATGGGACCCATTATGTCCATAGCCACCTTTGACCAAGCACTCCCAGGATAACCAACCGGCTGAAGAGGTTGGGTATTAGTTTTCAAGATGTTATCACTACTAGCGCACAACCCACAATCATCCTTAACAACCCTTTCAACATCTTTATCCATGCCTGGCCATCAACACAATTCCCTTAACCTGCTTTTAGTCTTACTCCTACCTAGATGACTTTAGTGACCACACTCCACAATCTTACCCCTCAATATAACGGGCGGAATAAGCTTACCACCTCTTCTCACACCCCATTCATCCGTACACAATTCATCTTTCACCTCTATATTATTGCTTATATCCGATACATTCGAAGGTTAGCCCTCCCTAATGTACTTACACAACTTCATCAACTCCTCATCACCATTCACAGCATCCAACCATTCCTTTGAAGTAACACATTTTTCGTCAAAACACTCCACCACTGCGACCCATCCAAATTCCTGTAAGTCATCTCTAGAATGCATACTATATCCCAACATTGACTTGTATCTAGATAATGCATCAGCAAATACATTATTTGTTCCTGACACAAAATGCATGGTAAAATTGTATTCTTGTAAATTTGCCACCCATCTTGCAATTCTCTGTGACATAATACCTGATCCCTTTGTAGAAAAGACATTAACAAGGGGTTTGTGATCAGTTATGATTACATATGGTATGCCCCATACAAATGTTCCGAAATGCCTGGCAGCCCAAAAAACTGCCAGAGCCTCCCTTTCAATTACAGAATACCGCTTTTCAGCATCAGACAATGTGCATGAAGCATATGCTATGACCACTTCTTAACCATTTTGTATTTGTTATAATACCACACCTAGTGCCAGAAGTACGACCCTTACATTTTGCGACTCGCAAATTGCGTCGCTTTGCAACTCGCAAAATGCAATTTACAACAGTGTCTCAGACACTGTTAGCTATTTCTAATGGGGTCGCAAATTGCCTGCCACATTAATATTCATGAGACAGGTGCTATTTGCGACCCCATTAGGAATGGCTAGCACTCCCAGGAATGGTGGTCTGCTGTGGTCAGCAGACCACCATGTCTGTGACTGCTTTTTTAATAAAGCAGTTTTTTAAAAAAAAAATTATAAAAGAAAAATGAAATGTTTCTGTTTTATTTTTTAAGAGTAGGCAGTGGTCCCTGTGACCACTGCCTGGTTTTAAAAAATATTTTCACCACACTCACAAAGGGGAAGGGGTCCCCTGGGGACCCCTTCCCGTTCGCGAGTGGCTTACCACCTACTTGAAGTAGGTAGTAAACTGCGAGTGTTTCGCGACCGCAAATGTGGCCGCAAAACAATCGTTCATTGAAGTGTGAGTCACTATTGGGAAGGGACACCCTTGGCACGCCCCTTCCTAATAGCGAGTCGTAAACCCTGTTTTGCGAGTCGATAATAGCTTACCGACTCGCAAAATAGGGTTTGTACATGGTGCAGACCAATATTTAGGCCGCAAACGGGCCGATTTCCCATTTGTGACTGCAAAAAATGGTCATACATCTGGCCCCTAGTCCAAAAGCGCTAGCAACAGTTGATAACATAGCTTTGCACGATATGCCAAAACTACTCAAGGAGGGTGCATTCGCAATTTCCGATTTAATCGTGTCAAATTCATTTTGACACAACTCATCCCATTGACACTTACACGATTTCTTGAGCAAACACCTCAACACTTCATCTTATTGACAAAGTTTGCTACAAACTTGGCATAAAACTCAATTACCCGCAAAAAATATTTCAAATCATCCTTGTTAGCAGGAAGTATGGTGTTGACAATGTTATTTACCAACTTTTCACGAGGTCTAACTCCATTGGCATTAATAACGTGACCCAGGTAAGTCACACTGTTAACTCCCAACTTACACCTCTACTGTTTGACTGTTAGTCCATTATACCGAAGCCTTTCCAAAACCCCATTTAATTTCATATCATGGTCTTGTTCATCCTTGCCACAAATCAAAATGTCACCCTGGAAATAACTAACACCAGCATGTCCCCAAAAATCTTTGGCATCAGTCTCTGAAAAACCAAAGACGCAGATGCCAAACCAAATGGCATCTGTTTAAATCTGTATGCACCAAACGGTGTGATAAAAGACGTCAAATGTTTAGAGGAATCATACACCTCGATCTGATGATAGGCCGCTGATAAATCAATAGTTGAAAAACATTTGTTTTTGCCCACGGTAGCTATCATTTCATTTATGTTAGGCAGGGGATGCCTATAAACCCAAATAGTGTTGTTTAAATAATGAAGATCAACACATAACCAAATAGATTGATTTGGTTTCCTAACCACCACAATGGGTGCTAACCAATCTGACAATTCTATATTCTCCATGATGTCAGCATCAACAAGTTTTAAAAAAATTTTGCTTTGACATCATCCCTCACAGCCATTGGCAAATTGCTTACTTTGTGAACTTTGGGATGACAACCCCAGCGTAATATTATTTGATGTTTGAAAACTTTTAACTTGCCCAATTTATCAGTAAACACCTCTGGAAATACTTGTACAATGTCCCTTTCTTGAACTGTAGCACCCACCAGTACTACTTGTTCGTGTGCACCCGGATGTAACTGTATGCCCATAGCAGATTGATGAATAAGGCCAAACAAAGATACCCCTTTTTTTAGCAATGTACACCCTACCATAAATATCTTTGTTTTTATATGAGATTACTGCAATGGAAAATACTAATAACTGCACCGATTCCCCATTGTATGACTTCAATGTAACATTGTTTGTGCACTAATTTGTCTCTAAAGGCATTGCAGTTTTGAAAGTCATCTTCAGAAATGATGGTATACATGGCTCCCAAAAGCATGGAAAAGAGATTACCATCAATTTCAATAACACATTTAGGATCTCGCACACTCAATAATCTGTCCTTGTTGGGATCAAAGTGGAGATAACAATAATCGTTCATCCAATACATTGGAAGGTTTACCAGCATCCTCATCCAACACACATAAGATCTGATCAACATATAATTCCTCACTGTTATAATCTTCGTTACCCTCACCAGCTGCCCCTCCAAACCTAGATCCTGACCCTTTGTAAACACGTGCATAGTGACCCACTTTCTTACAACGTAAACAGGCTACATTTATAGCAGGAAACGATTTGTCATTGGCCCAATGGTTCACATTACCACATCTTACACATGCACTTCCCCCAAAGTCTCCCTGTAGATTTGTCAATTTTGCCAAAGTCTCCCTGTAGATTTGTCAATTTCGCCGCTAGATGATTTCTTAATCTTAGATTTGTTATCACTAAGAGGTTTTTTACATCTAGATTTGATTTTAACCACATTAATCTTAGATTCATCATGCACACTGTTATCCTTCACTTTATCTTCATTAACTACTTTAACACATTTTTCAGTCAATTCTTCACCTATAGAGATATCTAAAGCTTCCAACAATGTAGGATTGCGAGCACTCCATAACCTTTTCTGCATTTCAAAATTGGACGTATGCATCATCAACTGGTCGTCAATATATTCATCCTGATTTCCTGTGGAAGCACAATTCACCATTAATGCTCTCAACGCAGTCACAAATGTATCAATAGATTTATAACTTTTTTGCACATGAGAAAAAAACTTGTAGCATTCCAGAATGGCATTAGTCTTGTTTCCAGAATATAAATCAAGTTGTTTCTTAGTTTTTGCATATAACGACACACTATCCCCTTCTTCCTGAGAGGGAATATCTGTTAAAGTATGATAGCTCCTCAAACCTTCCTTACCTAATGAATGTAACAAAATGGCTTGCTTCTTCTCATCAGCCATTCTTTCATTACCTGCAGCCAACATGTGCATTTTAAATCCATCAATCCATTTCTCCCATGGAACTGCAGGATTGCAAGGATTAGCCAAAAATGGTGGAGGAACAGCTAGATTATGCATCATTTTTACAATATACTTCTCAGGTGAAACCAAATAAAATATGTAAAACTACTAAACTAATTAATCAATGAAACAATGGATGATAAATACTATACATTGTATAATTAATGGTGTAACTATCAAAATGAACATCGCAAAGCTTTGATTGTAGAATCTGAAATTTGGTAAAAATACATAGTAATCACAATAACAGGTGCGAGTATCACCGTGGAACAACACACATACTCCTTGCCGACAGAAATGCACTTTTAAAAATTTACTTGTCACCGTACATACTGCATACATGCTTTGAACGACAGGTGCTTAAAGGTGTGTGCATCTCCCTAATTTAGCACACAACTTGCTTCTTGACGCCTGATTCATGCAGACTTACTTAACGCCAAATCCGTGTCTAAGCGTGCCCGCTGCAGGTTGGAAGGCGTCCCCTGTAGTCAAGGAAATGCACAGGGAACACAGCATGCCAAGGATGCGTACCAAACGCTGCTCACGGGCGTCTCCCATTGCCAGGGAAACACCAGAAGATGCTGAATGCGCAAACAATGCCACTTGCCCGCAGCAGGTTGGAAGGCCTCTCCCGTTGGCAAGAAAATGCATAGAGAGCACAGCGTTTCGAGGACTTGTGCCGAACACTGTTCACATGCATCTCCTGTTGCCAAGGAAATATCTGAAAATCCTGAAATGCGCGAGCAACGTCACGCCCACCATGAACAGTGAGCTTTTGTTGCCCAGCACAGCAAATCACCCATCGCACACTCTTGGGTAAGACTGTGTTATATTCCATATAGGTACCCTATATAGGCGCAGGTAACACTGCAACCTTTCACCTATATCCTTCCCTACATTACATATATAACAGTTCTTAGGCACTGACCTTTTACCTAGATATGACACTGCATTCAGAACGCGGGTTTTTCCCTGGTTCGATTCTCATACATTATGCATGAGGCTTCTTGGAAGCACAGCAGGACTAACAGTAGGATTACCATCTCCTGTATAATATCTCTGTATAAAGTTCAGGCCCAACGTCATCCTTCAGGCCGACACAGTAACACAGCAAGGTAGGACCCCTGGGGAGACCTATGGGTATATATACAGCACATCTTGCTTAGGAAGGGGAGGAGACCGTGACTTCCCGGCTGACACACTGACCAGAGACGCTGAGGTTCCTGCATGCATACGCTCCAGCTAGCAGTGGTCTAACATCCCTCGCGAGGTGTCCAACTCGAGACCAGGACGGGGTCCCACATTCTCTAAACTCTCAGGTAATGGGGTTGACTAGATCCTAGAGGGATTCTTGGCATAACACCCACATAGATGCTAGGTATATTTAGGTACATCTAGTTAGGAAGACATCGTAGGAGTAGGCACTTTTTATCATGTGTTTTATGTACATGTATGTATTCATGATTTCTGCAAGATGGTAGAACTATATCATCCCTTTACTTTCGTAGTATTGCTAATCATATATCTCTGCTACTGTCTAATGGTTGTTGCAGCTCATATATTCTACACTAGAATAACAACTGTTCAATAAATACTTATTGAAACGCCCAGACTGTTTATTCTGTGTATCTCTCTGAGACAAACTAAGTAAGCACAAGTGACTGAGCGAAAGGTAGTATATTGTTTCCACGATACACGATCCTAGGGGATCAGGGTTGTCATGTTCTGAGGTTGCCAGAATCTATTCTCGCCATGATAAGAGGAGATTATAGTGGCTCTGTGAGCTAGTAATACAGACAGGCTAACGTATCCGGTGAAGGTGCACAGAACCAGTCCGCCACCAATCCCACAGTTTATGTTATCCAAATGCGCAGATCCTTTATAGGTAATATAGGAACTACACTGTCGTGTAGCTCCTATAGTACCCCTGCAGGACCTGCGCATTTGGATAACATATACTGCGGGCTTGGTGGCAGACTGACTCTGTGCACCCCCACCATATATGTTAGCCTAGTTTTGCATTAGCTAGCTCGCAGTGCCACTAGTGTCTCCTCTTATCGGGGAGAGATTAGTTTCTGGCAACCTTAGAACATGACAACCCTGATTCCCTCAGAATCGTGGAAACAATGTACTACCTTTCGCTCAGTCACTCGTGCTCACTTATTCGGTTTATCTCAGAGAGTTACACAGAATAAACAGTCGGGCGTTTCAATAAGTATTTATTGAACAGTTGTTATTCTAGTGTAAAATATATGTGCTGCAGAGACCAGCAGGCAATAGCAGAGATATATTATCAGCAGTACGATAAAAGCAAAGGGATGGAACAGTTCTACTATATTGCGATAATCATGGATACATACATGAATATAAAAGCATTATGCAAGTGTGCGTACTCCTACAATGCCTACCTAGATGTACCTGAGTGTACCTAGCATATGTGTAGGTCTTAGAAGCTAAGAGCCAAGAATCCTCTTAGGATTTAGTCAAACCCCCATACCTGAATAGAGAGAGTGTGGGACCCCGTCCTGGTCTCAAGTTGGACACCCCGTCCGGGTTGTGTCAGACCACTGTCGGCTTGAGCGACTGCATGCAGGAGCCTCAGCGTCTCTGGTCAGTGTGTCAGCATGGAAGTCTCGGTTCCCTCTGCCTTACCGGGGCAATATGTGGTGTATTTATACCCTAAAGAGTCTCGGTCCTCAGTATGGGTTGTATTGGACATGAGGAAGACGTCAGGGGTGAACTTTGTACATACATATTATGCCAGTGGTGTATTCTTAGAAAGCCATGCATAATTAATGAGTACAGTGTGGGCCTGTGTTTGGAAGAACCCTGCTGCATTCAAAACCACAGGATAGATAACGTTCAGCCCTTAGAGTTTGTTGTGTGCTAGCTGGGACCAATGTAGGTGAAAGATCATGCCTATATAAGGAATCATACTATAATAGGACATGTACAGTTGTGACCATAATTGGGCATATGCGGCCATGACCATAATTGGGCAAGTACGAATATGACCATATTAGGGTAAATATGAATACGTCCATTTTAGGGCATGTATGAACGGATCTACATTAGGGCATCTATGCGGGATATAACACCCACTCCACTTCCGAACTGGATAATAAATGACCATACTTAAAATCTGGGCATTTTAAAAACATTTTTAAAAGCAAGTAAAAACATGGTTCTAAAAAATCGGTAAAATTTTTTGATGTTTAAAAAAAAAAAAAGTTTAAATTCAGCTTTTCCTAGTCGCCACTTAAAAGTCAATATCGTCTCTCTATAGAAGTTGTATTACCATAAGCAGGAGAAGGCCATACTTTTCTCAAGCGAAAGTGTCAATGTAAGAAAATTTTCCAAATTTAGATCGGTTTATTTTGAAACGAGTGAAGAAGCCAAATTCTTTCCCAGGACACGATGAGCCAATTCAAGATTACGCGTCCTGGCTGGGAAGTTCAATATCGGTGTCAGCTGCTGTAGATGACAAATCCAACGCCTCACAGAGAACGTCAATCGCACATAGATGGTATGTAGCACTGCCAACAGTCGGTGCTGCGGCAGCTTGCGCGGCAGTTGTAACCTGGGTGCCTGTGGAGGAGTCACCTAACCCAGCAGGAGCGAACGGCACCTGTGGATTCTCCAGGAATGCGTTCATCAGAAGTGGAAGCCGCTGGGGACAACGCATAGCATGGGCCTTTATGGGGTCCAGCATTGCATCCGTGTCCGGAGGCGCATCCGATGGAAACGTTAGACAGAGATCCAACGTGCATTCTTCCTCACAGAACAGGCATCGAAGCACAGGTAAAATGCAGTCTATCCAGACTGGTCTAAATGATAGAAACCAGGAGGCATTGAGTTCTCGCAGGCAAGAAATGCCCAGAAGTTGTACCATGCGTTCACGGTATTTCCGCTCCAGGAGCGTGTTCACCATTCCCTCGGGAAGTGGGCCGTCCATTGCGTAGCAGCAATATGACAATCAGGATTCCTGCGATTAGGAACAGGATGAGCGGGAATCCTCCAAATACGCTTCCCAATACGGAGTGTATAAAATTTGGGATTACTCCGAGGACTGTCTGAAAGGTGTTTAACAGTCCGGACCCTATGGTCTTAAATAGGTGTAGAATTCCGCTTGTATCAGACATATTAAAGATACGTCCCACCATTTCTGCTAAATGAATGGGGCAGTTTGTACGTATGAGTGCCTGTATCTCGGTCGAGGTCCTTGCAACTTGAAGTTCATAGGTTTCTCGAGCGGAGGTTAAGGGCACGGGTTGCTGTAAAAGCATGGCTTTCAATCTGCTCAGAGTATCAAATTGTATAAAAGAAACATTCAGCGAAGGCCATAGTGGCGCCTCCCTGACTGTGTTCAGTGGCAGAAACAATACTTGCATACAGCAAGTAACCCTGGAGTTAACAGTTACTAGATATGCGACGCCCGGAAGCATCCCACAACAACCTTGATCATTTAGCATTAAGTAACTCCCATTTGAGAGCAGCTGGAAAACCGGCGTGATCATGGCCACTGGGGTCCCTGACATGTGACAAGATAAGTTCGCCACTGAACCATTACAGGCTCCGTGTAAAGAAATATCCTGACACATGAGAGAACCACTCAAAGCGTTCTTGCAGTTTGTACCACCCAGATACACTTCTCGATCCCCATTCCGGCATCGGTATCTATATGGTAACTCCCAAGTTTCCTTGATGTATCCCTTACCCATTTTTACATATTTGCCTGCCTGCCTTTGCTCAAGGCAATATTGAAACTGAAACGTAGTGACCGGCAGAGTGATTTGGCCATGAATTAGCCATTCTGTTGATGGTGATTCGGCTACAGTGAATGGTAACCTTTCCAGTTTCTCAATACGCAGCATTGTATATTTGGATCCCCTTTGTGCCATTTCTGTCTGTTTATCAGTTAGATTGTATTCTGAAAATAGAGACGTGGTGTTTATAAAACACCATGGCACATAGCCTGCATGCAAAGATTGTAGCGTCCAGCTTAACATCATAATAGAACGTAGTTGAGATTGCCCGTGTTGTAACAAGGCCAGATCTTGTTCTAATATGTCGATTGCCGAGGGCACAATGTTGCCTAAGGAGTAAATCCTGGAGGTCAAAGTAGTTAACCCATTATCCACTACTGCCAATGCTTTTTCTAAGTTAATACGGTCTATCTCTCGTATTCTTTCTGCGGCCTCTTGTTGGGATATTTTCCAGTTATCATTGTAGTAGGCATAAAGGCCTGCATATATGAAACGTTTCTGACGTAGTTTATTGGGTCCTAGTAGAAACTCTCTAAGATCCATGTCAGGTGTGAGTAGGGTCAAGTGGTGCTTTACTTCTGTGAGTGTCGAGGTCTCTAGCCAATCAAGGCACAACTTCCCAACACTATAGGATGTCACTACCCCTGGGTGTTGTCTTTGTACATAGCGTGGATCTGGCCTAGGGATACTAAACCCTTTGGTTGTATTCATAAATCTCTGTTGACATTTGTTTGTGTCAATGGGCCAAACCAGCCATTCTGTCCAATCAGGATCTGATCTGTTGTACTGGAAAATGTCATCTAATCCTACCCCTTGTGTAGTTGAATTCTGCCCCCCACCCATCTGCGATGGTGTTGGAAACCCCGGTGTGTTCATTTCCTTGCCCTTGGCTAATCCAAGACAGGATGTCTGTTGCACAGTTTCATTCAGAAATAAAATCTGCTGCGGAATGATGCATGCTCTAAAAAGTGCTTCTATTCCCTGGACTTGCCAGTCCCTAGAACCCCAGATTGATTTGGAATCTATTGTGTCTTTCCATAGATCGAAACCCTGTTTAGACAACTGGTTCAAAAAGGATGCAGAGTAAATATGTTTGGTGTTTGTTAATATAATTTTCTGAGCTGAAATTTTCGCCACTCTATAATAAAATGACTTCGGGTCCGATGTGTTAAACCCTGAGAAGTATGTGAATTTCTGTGCAAATGCTCGTGAACTACCTTTTGGAGGTGTTGGGCAGTGTTCCCACTGGTGGTATTCAAATACATTTCTAGGTGTTATAGATTTGTGCAAGAAATGATGACCATATTGCTGTTAACAGTACAATGTATCATAGTCTGAAGTACCTTCTAACATTTCATTGTTCGGAAATGCGGCAGTTTTTTCTAAATCAGACATCATAGCATTTACAGTTTCAGTGTCCCAATCATCAGAAAATGTACTGGAGGTAATGAAATCACTTAAAGACATTTTAAATACATGTTTTAGCTTTAAAAGTTCAGTCGGACCTAATATATCATAATCAATCTTGTCCCATACTATACCGTCCGGTATAGGAATTGCTGTAATGTTCACTGAAGACAAGTCTCTTGGTTCACGATGTGAAGACTGGTGTGGTTTTAAAATCAAATTGACTCTTTGGGCTGTAGAGCTTGGCTGGAGGTATCGTCCATTAATAAGCATACTAAAAGTTATTATTAAACCTAGCCAGAAAATGAAAAATAAAATCCCAGTGATATACCATAGTTCTATCCAAGGTGACACCAGGTTAGTCTTTCTAAAAAAGTTCAAAAAGTCAGTGAGTTTCTGTTGGAGTGATTTTTGGCTGGCGTCGTTTCCGGTTCGCTTGGATCCAGTGAAAACGTATCAAAGTTCATGAAATAGCCAGAAGCAGTTCGATCAATTGTTGGAATTGCATCGGGATTTGTTGAAATTGGATTTTGCTCTTGACGAGGCATGTTGACATAGATGTCTGTATTAGGTCTGATTGCAACTTGGTTGTTAAGTTGATTTTCTTCTTGTTGAAGTGGAACGAGTTCCATAGCATTGTTGCTTAGTCCTTCATTCCGTACAGGTGGCTCTTCAAAAGTGATGAGTCTTTCTGTTTGAACTTCTTGGATTGTAGCGAGAGGAGGGCGCCTGCTACTGTGGAGTCCACAAGGCCTACTGTTTAGTATCGGCCACATAGTGTGGTGTGATTAAGGCAATTGAGACAAATCTTTTCTCCTTTTTTCCGGCAAGAGGCGGCAGAAGTACAGTTCTTGTGCCGTGGATTGCTAGGACCGGTACAGGCTTTCTGTAGGATGGCCCAAATTCTTTCTTGTCAGCAATCTTCTCTCTGACTAGATCCTCGAGTTTTGGGATCCAGATGGGTCTTGCCGTTACTGCCTTGACTTCCTCAGTGGTGGCCTGTTTCTGGAGCACGTTACTTTGTTGTCGCCTGGATTTGTTTAGATCCTGTAAAACAGCTAAACGATCATGGATATAAAATGGTTTTTCATCCGCCACTGTGCCTTCACAATCAAGTTCAGGTACACACATTCTTGTCCCAAATAGGACCTCGTAAGGAGTGACACCTCCTAGAGAGCTTCTTGGCTGATTATTGAGCGCGCGCTGTACCCCATAAAGGTGATCGACCCATCTACCGCCCTTGCCTAATCCCCTAGCTGTTAAAGATTGCTTTAAGTCTCGGTTTTTCCTCTCCACAACAGAATTTCCCTCGGGATGATACGGAGAGGAGTACCGCAATGCTACGCCCATTCCTTCCATGGCCTCTTTGTAAGCCCGAGAGCTAAACGCCGGACCACGGTCAGAATGTAACGTGCCAACTGCGTATGTGCCGATAAAGACTCGCAAATCTTTTACAACAGTTCGAGCGTCAGCCGAGCGCTGAGGCCAAACCCATAGGAATCTAGAGCAGGAATCCACTGCAACCATGATATATTTCTTGGACCCATCAGATTGTAAGGGTCCGCAGTGGTCCAAATACACACATGCGAGAGGTTTGTCTGATTTCAGTAATGGTGTCTGCGCTGGGCGTGTTACGGTGGAGCCTTTTATCTGCTGACAGATATCGCATTTCAAGATATAGGGGCCGATTCCGATCTCGGTCGGAGGCGCACCTAACACCATTCAGTCGGGAAAAAAGCCATGCGAATGCCTGTTTCCCGACCGATCCGCACATTATTCCGAACGAGCAAGTACGATGCGCACAACAGCATAGACTCCGACCCAGTCGAACTCACCCAATCCAGGTCCTGTTCCCCGACCGAGCCGGATCCGTAAACGCAGAATCGAGTCGCACGGAAGCCAAAATGCAGCCCCGTCCGGCCGGACAAGTACGATGCGCTTCCCGTACGCGCCGAACCCGTCGCTACGCACGGCACGTCAAAGCATCCGGGAGAGGCGCACATAAGCTCCGATTCGCGCCACAACACGATCCACGGCTACGAGACGAACACGCCAGCGACGAGGAGGAGGCGAAGCAACGATAAAGACGAACGAGACGAAGCAACCATGAATCCCATCGTGCCGATCCTACCAATATTCTACATCTACTACCGGAACAGGCACGTACGCGTACGGCGCAGAAGGTAAGTCAGACACCAACCACAAAAACAAACTACACGTACCCAACATATCACACACACACAGAGGGATGCAGAAATTACTTACACCAGCAACAGCAGCACCATAGGGGCGGGATGGCCATCACCAATGCCACATATACACATAGGGGCCCGGATGCCCACCACCACAACCACCCCACCCAGGGGGTGCCAGATGCCTACCACTACTACCACCAATACCCAGGGGGTGCCAGATGCCTACCACTACTACCACCTCTACCCATCGGGGGCTGGATGCCTACCACCACTACCACCTCTACCCATGGGGGGCTGGATGCCTGTCACTACTACCACCTCTACCCAGGCGGTGCCAGATGCCTACCACTACTACCACCCTTACCCAGGGGGTGACAGATGCCTACCACTACTACCACCACTACCCAGGGGGTGCCAGATGCCTATCACTACTACCACCTCTACCCATGGGGGGCTGGATGCCTACCACTACTACCACCACTACCCAGGGGGTGCCAGATGCCTACCACTACTACCACCTCTACCCATGGGGGGCTGGATGCCTACCACTACTACCACCACTACCCAGGGGGTGCCAGATGCCTACCACTACTACCACCTCTACCCATGGGGGGCTGGATGCCTACCACTACTACCACCTCTACCCATGGGAGGCTGGATGCCTACCACTACTACCACCTCTACCCATGGGGGGCTGGATGCCTGTCACTACTACCACCTCTACCCATGGGGGGCTGGATGCCTACCACCTCTACCCATGGGGGGCTGGATACCTGTCACTACTACCACCTCTACCCAGGGGGTGCCAGATGCCTACCACTACTACCACCACTACCCAGGGGGTGCCAGATGCCTACCACTACTACCACCCTTACCCAGGGGGTGACAGATGCCTACCACTACTACCACCACTACCCAGGGGGTGCCAGATGCCTACCACTACTACCACCTCTACCCATGGGGGGCTGGATGCCTACCACTACTACCACCACTACGCAGGGGCGCCAGATGCCTACCACTACTACCACCTCTACCCATGGGGGGCTGGATGCCTACCACTACTACCACCTCTACCCATGGAGGGCTGGATGCCTACGAATACTACCACCTCTACCCATGGGGGGCTGGATGCCTACCACTACTACCACCTCTACCCATGGGGGGCTGGATGCCTACCACTACTACCACCTCTACCCATGGGGGGCTGGATGCCTACCACTACTACCACCTCTACCCATGGGGGGCTGGATGCCAGTCACTACTACCACCTCTACCCATGGGGGGCTGGATGCCTACCACCACTACCACCTCTACCCATGGGGGGCTGGATGCCTGTCACTACTACCACCTCTACCCAGGGGGTGACAGATGCCTACCACTACTACCACCACTACCCAGGGGGTGCCAGATGCCTACCACTACTACCACCTCTACCCATGGAGGGCTGAATGCCTACCACTACTACCACCACTACCCAGGGGGTGCCAGATGCCTACCACTACTACCACCTCTACCCATGGGGGGCTGGATGCCTACCACTACTACCACCTCTACCCATGGGGGGCTGGATGCCTACCAATACTACCACCTCTACCCATGGGGGGCTGGATGCCTACCACTACTAACACCTCTACCCATGGGGGGCTGGATGCCTACCACTACTACCACCTCTACCCATGGGGGGCTGGATGCCTACCACTACTACCACCTCTACCCATGAGGGGCTGGATGCCTGTCACTACTACCACCTCTACCCATGGGGGGCTGGATGCCTACCACCACTACCACCTCTACCCATGTGGGGCTAGATGCCTGTCACTACTACCACCTCTACCCAGGGGGTGACAGATGCCTACCACTACTACCACCCTTACCCAGGGGGTGACAGATGCCTACCACTACTACCACCACTACCCAGGGGGTGCCAGATGCCTACCACTTCTACCACCTCTACCCATGGGGGGCTGGATGCCTACCACTACTACCACCACTACCCAGGGGGTGCCAGATGCCTACCACTACTACCACCCTTACCCAGGGGGTGACAGATGCCTACCACTACTACCACCACTACCCAGGGGGTGCCAGATGCCTACCACTACTACCACCTCTACCCATGGGGGGCTGGATGACTACCACTACTACCACCACTACCCAGGGGGTGCCAGATGCCTAACACTACTACCACCTCTACCCATGGGGGGCTGGATGCCTACCACTACTACCACCTCTACCCATGGGGGGCTGGATGCCTACCACTACTACCACCTCTACCCATGGGGGGCTGGATGCCTGTCACTACTACCACCTCTACCCATGGGGGGCTGGATGCCTACCACCTCTACCCATGGGGGGCTGGATGCCTACCACTACTACCACCTCTACCCATGGGGGGCTGGATGCCTACCACCAACAACACCCCCACTCATAGGATGGCTAATGCATGACACAACAAGCACACACCAACATAAAGAATGCAACAAAAAGACATCCCCCCCAACACCATGACAAGCGTGTGTAGACTGTGTCAAATGCCTACAACACTGAACATGACTTTGAACATACAATGTGACCCCCTATCACATGTGTCACACATAAATGTGTGTGGCCCCCACAATGCAAGCACACCATGACCACTGTGGCAATGGGGTCCAACCCCCATCATCACAGTGACCAAAATGTAAGTGTGGGGCCCATAGCAGAAGCACATCTTGAACATTGTGGCAATGGGGTCTAAACCCCCATCATCACAGTGACCAAAATGTAAGTGTGGGGCCCATAGCTGAAGCACATCTTGAACATTGTGGCAATGGGGTCTAAACCCCCATCATCACAGTGACCAAAAGGTAAGTGTGGGGCCCATAGCTGAAGCACATCTTGAACATTGTGGCAATGGGGTCTAAACCCCCATAATCACAGTGACCAAAAGGTAAGTGTGGGGTCCATAGCTGAAGCACATTTTGAACATTGTGGCAATGGGGTCTAAACCCCCATCATCACAGTGACCAAAATGTAAGTGTGGGGCCCATAGCTGAAGCACATCTTGAACATTGTGGCAATGGGGTCTAAACCCCCATCATCACAGTGACCAAAATGTAAGTGTGGGGCCCATAGCTGAAGCACATCTTGAACATTGTGGCAATGGGGTCTAAACCCCCATTATCACAGTGACCAAAAGGTAAGTGTGGGGTCCATAGCTGAAGCACATTTTGAACATTGTGGCAATGGGGTCTAAACCCCCATCATCACAGTGACCAAAATGTAAGTGTAGGGCCCATAGCTGAAGCACATCTTGAACATTGTGGCAATGGGGTCCAAACCCCCATCATCACAGTGACCAAAATGTAAGTGTTGACATTGAAAAAGCTGCAACTGCCAAACTGCATGGATGATTCCTGGTCACAGAACAACAAACACATCAGTGGCAAAGTAGTGCTTGTGTCCCATAGCAACATAGATTGTGTGAGGCAAACAGTGCAGTGCAAATAAGACATACCTTTGGCCATGTGCAGACAAACATCACCCATGGGGGCTGACACTGTCAACATTCATCAATGACACAATGACAGAAGTGACCATCAGAATGCAGACCCACATATTTGCACCAATGGGCACACAAATGCAGATACCCTGTGGAGACTGTAGATGTGAGGTGAACAGATACCATACCATGGCAGCAATGGGACACACAAACAATGATCATTGTGCTGACTGATGACCTTGGAGTCCCAGGGACAGCAGGGAAAACACACCAAACAACATACAGCCAATCGCACACTAAAGATATGCCAATGCAGTGGTGCAGATGCACAAACACAAACAGGCAGACCCACACTGCACATCAAACACAACAGGTGGGGGGAGGGGGGGTGCCAGTGTCCCCAGGCAACCACACAACACATGATGAGGCCTGAATACCAATTACACAGATGCGCATACAGTGCCACACAAAAGTAACTCATGGATCCAAATACCCTATGTGGGCAATCAGGCATTGTTAGATGAGAGGGAGCACAAATCAGACATGTCACACAAGCATGTAGGAACAGCAACTGACACAGCAAGACACAGACACACCACAGCACTACCCCCAGGGTCCCCACAATGTGGTGACCCTGGGATGCATGACAATCCCACTGTGATGACAAAGTTAGATGTCGTTCACACTGTGAACCACAGTCATGTGTCCTGAGCAACAAACTACCATCACACCTACACAAGCACAAATCAATCAGCACGGCCAGTAAGCCAAGGCCAACATGGAGGCAGGGGTCTAGCCGGGCAACAACTCTCATCTGCACACACTCAACACCACACACCTCGACCTCCAACAATGTGCAGCAGTGAAGCTCACATGCACTGGTGACATTGCACATGCACCCATGACAATCCCATGGGTGGTGGTGGGAACCAAGGTGCAGAAACACATCACACATGGCCACTCAACAAGACTCCTGAATGTCTGACACACTGCACACTACGCCGTACATGGACATGACGGCAATACAACACCAACCAATGGGATCCCAGCCACAGTCCCACACCAATGAAGAAGCCAAGGTCACCCACAAAGAACACACATAGACAACTACCAACATTGCAGCCCTGACCCTGAGGAGTGCCAGCAGTCACACACACAATGTGTCACAATCACTGTAAGCTAACACAAACTGGAAATTACATGACAGGTGTAAACAACAAGTGCCAAGGGGAATCCTGACTGTGTCCCATCTGCGTCTGCCCACAAACTCAGCCCTGACAGCAAACACACCTATGGGTGACACCCTGATGACCAGTAACGTGCCATGCACCCACATCACAGAGAACCCAGGGAGAAGACTTTGGGGGAACATAGGTCAACTCAGCAAGCATCACAAACAGGAACATCACTAGGGATCCCAGCATGCACAGCAAAATGGAAGTGAACACACAGACATGCTCACACAATACACACCTTGGGCGCAGGCAATGTCACAGGAGTACACACTGCCATGAGGGGACTCCACTCCTGTGTGAGGAAAGCTGTGCCATATGTTGCCTCAGTAGGGCTCCATCATGTCAGCAGAACACTTGGTCACACAGTCAACAATTAGCACCAAATGAAGGCTTCTGTCACATCAGCCTGGTCATGGGAGTGTCAACGAAATCATCAGCACAGATCCAACACACATGTATAGCAAGTTGCACTGACAACACAGATGAGTCCTTCCCCATTGATGCCCAAACCTGCATGTCCAGTGGAGATGGCCACACGGTCAGGGAAGTAGACTAATTGAACAATGGCAAGCACAACAGATGTGCAGGGGTGGAAGCCACAGATATGACATTGCTAATGTAAGTAGGAAATCCCATTGCCAAACATTGAAAACATGACACCCTCAGATGCTGCTAAGGATGACATGGATACACTACAGGATAGGACACATTCCCCCTGGACCACATGGGTTCCTGCACAGTAACACTTCATTTTCATGAGACCAAATATCACCATCACTGCAGCAAGGGCATGGTTAGCATCATCAACATCATGTACATCAGAAGCAAAACCACTAGAGAACAGAAAGTTGCTTTATTCAGCATATGTGGGTTCAAAAGTTGAAGTCCAGTAAAAAAGAAACAAAGGCCAATGGCCAGTCCATCCTGAAAGTCAAAACAGGGTGACAGTGGCAGATGTCACCCTACGCATGCCTGCACTGATAAACACCAGGGACAATCCCCTCGGAGGGGCATACGGGGGGCAGGCCAGGCACCGCAGGGACAGGATCAGGGCTCACCAGAAGGAGGCAGGGAAGGGGTAGTGGGTGCTGGAGAGCCACTGACAACTGCAGTGGAGGTGTCTGACATGGTGTGTGCCGGCACAACTGGGGGCATGACTCAGATGGTGTGGGTGCCGGCACGACTGCAGTGGACCGTGCAGATGGAGTGGACAGGTTCGCCACTGCAGTGCCCAAGTCAGACAGGGTGGTAGTGGACTCCACTGCAGTGCCTACCTCCAGGGGAGGAGAATGGGGATCAGGTAAGGTGGGCAGGACAGAGGGGGAGGACACCCTCATCACACCAGTGGCACAGACAAGCGCAGCAGGGGGTGTGGGGCCGGAAGAGCAAGTGGCAGGGGGAGAAGGCCTGATCCTTTTGGGGATGGTGTATCTGTGGGTGGGGGAACCTGGGGCAGGGTGTGGTGGGGGCACCTGTGGAGTGGGGGCCTGAGGGATGGAGGAAGGGGACTTGGTGCCTGAGCTGCAGGGCGGCAGCGGGGTCTTGCTCTTCCGGGTCCGGGGGGACTTGCGGGTGGGGGCGTCAGTCGGTCTGCGCCTGGGGGAGGGTGTCCGGGGGCGAGGGGCACTCCGCTCCGTGTGGGTGGGCTTCCTCTTCCCCCTGAATGCTGTATCAGCTGGATCGGAGGGGAAGAGGCCGAGGTCACTGAGGAAGAGCCGCTGTATCTTTGGGGTTGCAGGTGAGGCAAGGGAGGGGGCTTTGGAGGGAGAGGCAACTGAGGACTGCGCAGTGCTCGTGGATGTGTGTGTGTGTGCCTGGGCCCCATCCCCTGTGAGTGTGGTTTCAGTCCCCTGACTGTGCGTGCGTGTGCGTCTTGTTTGTGGCGTGTGTGTCTGTGTGCTGCTCGTGTCTGTGCTGGTGTGTGCCTGTGCCGGTGTGTGTGTGCTAGGGACAGGTAAGGTGCTGGAGAGTGTGGATGGGGCAGAGGCAGGAGGGGTGAGGGACTGTTGGAGGAGGGACACTGCTGCCGTCAGGGAGGAGTCCATGGACCTATTGCCCCTATGTAGGGCAGACATGCCTGATGAGATGCCCTCCATGAACGACACCAGCTGAGTCAACAGAGTGGTGTGTGCATGGAGGACACTCAGCATCGCTGTCTGCCCTACATGGAGCTGGCGAAGGAGGTACACAGACTCCTCACTCAGGGCAGCAGGGGACACAGGGGCAGGGGTGCGGTGCCTGGCCCGAAGGAGACACGCTCCCGAACATGGGAGCCTCCACGGACCTCGGGAATGGGAGCCGATGGGAGGGCGGTGGTGGTGGTGGCGGGGACAGCAACACTAGCTGGGGTGTGGTGGCTGCTGACACCCGCCTCCATAAGGGAGTCATCCTCCGAGCTGCTGTGGTCCTCAGCTGAGGTGGATGGTGCTGAGGACTCCTCGGTGTGGCTCCCCTCGCCCTCCGTGCCACTGGGTCCCTCCGACCACTCCTCGGCTGCTGACCCAGTCTGGCTCTGCGGCTCCTCCTGGTCCATGGAGCTGTCCCCTCCTGTGGCCGTGGATGTATCTGCAATCAATAGGGAAACAGACAGACATCAGTCACCTGCACCGAACGCACACACCACAGTAAGTACAGCACATCACAGAGCAAGCCCTGGCATCCTTAGTTGGACATTGCTGAAAGTGCCCAAACAGAACAGGAGAAGCCAATTGTCAGTCTGATGGTCAACCATGGCACTCACATCCCACCTGACCTTGCACCCATCTGTCTGGTGTCTGGATGGCAATACCCCAGTGTGGACACATGCACCACCTACACAGTAGTTGGACAGTGCAGAGAACACGGTGAAGCATGTGAACATGCACACATCACGACTCTTGCCACTGAGTCAGTACAGGTGTCCGGATGAAAGGGATGCCCAGAGTCAAATAGGAAATGCATGTGATGCATACCAGCAACAGACACCATGATGCACCCATGTCCTGATAGCCATTGCCACAATGGTGTGCATGTAGCACGTCACTCCCCTGCAGGATCACTCATAGGAAGTCACATGCCATGGCACAGGCATGCCTGCTAAGTCATACATCACTCTCTCCAGTCACATGGGCAGGGCAGCCAGACAACAACACTCTGCACTGTGTCACAATAGTAGGTCATGGGGAATGCAAGTCCTGGAGCTGAACAAGTGCACATGTACATCCCCCACACACCACATCATCTGAACCCTTATCTGTCCAGGTCATACCGATTGGACATATGGGAGACCTGTAACACAACCCTCTGAACCTGAGCACCTCACAATCTGCTGTGAATGGGAAATAGCTGCCTGAACTTCACATTCGCATACTCCAGTCTGCACGGTCAGGTGATCAAACACCTATGTGTCACACAAGTATCGTCTCCTATGGTCACATCTCCGGTGGCATGCTGAGCCCCAACCGGGAAACACCCCAGCAGTCCTGACAACGAAGCCACAGCACACTGACACAGAGGCAGACACCTGAGGGGACATATCACTGAGCACAATGTGTCAGCTGATACACGGGAGTGGGAGTACAGAGTGTATTGTATGGCCTGGAGTAGGCATGACTGTCCTGCCCCACATGAATGAGGGATGAGCCCTGAACAGTAGGCAGCTGGCTAAGTATGTGTGACACACGTAATATACACACTCCTGGGGCCCAAACATTGTTCCCACCCGCAGCATGGGTGTGTGCCAGATACCCCAGGCACATGTGGTGGGTCAGCTCAGCAATTGGACCACATATCAAAGTAACACGCAGATTACATGTCAGAACACAGGCATTGTGTAAGCAATGGACCCACCCATGATGCCCACCACAGAGTCAGGGAAACAGATGCTGTCCCCCACCTTGAGTCAAGCAAACTGCAAGGACACAGTACCCAAGTGACACAATTCCCTGACTGTAAGGGCCACACCTGGGTATCAGATGAGGAGTGGGCAGTGCACAATAGAGGGACATGGGTCCTGGACCACATGACTGATGTACTGTGGAAGTTTAACCAGGCCAGAGGAGGGCACATAGCATGGCAGACAAAGTTCACAATGCAGTCATGGACTCACCCCCTCCTTGCTGCTCTCTGGCCTTCAGATGCCCATCCAGATCAGGGAAGACCACCGCCAGGATCCTGAGCATGTGGGGGGTCAGGGTCCGGTGTCCGTCCCTCCTGCGAGGAGGCGACAGCTTCAGCTGGACCCGGGCGATCCTCCGGGTCCAGCCCTGAAGGTCCTGCCACCTCTTCTGGCAGTTGCGGATCCGGCGCTTGTAGACCCCCACGGATCTCACTGCCCGGACGATGGTCAGCCATATCTGCTGCTTCTGGTGGGCATCAACCTGTGAGGATGACAAAGTGAGAATGCCATTACTACACATGCGACATATCCGTGCATCACACAGTTGGATATACATGTCTCAATCACAGGGGCACATGATGTACACAGGCAGTGCAACGATGGCCATGGACAGTATGCCAGCAGTTACTACATGCTATCATTGCCTGGGAAGTAAAACCTTGTCTAAATGCACTGTCACTGCACTATACCTGTTCAGTGCATGTAACTACACACTATGGGGGGTGACAACTACTCAGTGAGCCTGCTAGCCAGTGGCGTGCAGACTGTTAGCCTTGCTAGTCAGACAACATACACATTTAGAAAGGCAGTGGACAGAACACTCACCTGCTCCCCTGCTTTCCCATACAGCTTGCTGTACTGTGGAAGGAGGCTGTCCAGCAGGGCCTGGTTCTCCTCAGTGCTGAAGGCTGGGGCTCTCTCCACAGTACGTGCCATTGCAGGGTCCAGAGGGTGCAGTTACAGCAGCAGTGGTGGTGGCAGATGTCGTCCTGGAGCATGTAGTGCAGGCAAGTGTGCTCTCAGGGAAACAGCCAGCATTATATGTGTGCTGCAGAGGCAGATACTGTCCCATGTGTCCAAAGTGATAGGTCCAAGTCGTTTGCATCTTCTGAATCTGGCCAATCCATGGAATTGCACCGCTTACACACGCCCACAGCATCCTTCAAAAGTTCAACTTCATGACACCCATGAATTTGCAACATTGTTGTGGGTGACCAACTGAATTTACAGCATCAGACTCGTTCAAATTTTGAAAACGCGTCCGTTGCCAGGCCAGGCCATAGCCAATGGGTGCGCACCGATCGGTCCATTGCTGTTCAACGCGTATTGCGTGTACAACGCGTACCCGCACACATTGAATGCAATGGGCAGGCCGGGCACACCGATCGGTCCATTGCTGTTCAACGCGTACCCAGGATACAACGCGTACCCGCACACATTGAATGCAATGGGCCTGCCGGGCACACCGATCGGTCCATTGCTGTTCAACGCGTATTGCGTGTACAACGCGTACCCGCACACATTGAATGCAATGGGCCGCCCGGGCACACCGATCGGTCCATTGCTGCTCAACGCGTACCCAGGATACAACGCGTACCCGCACACATTGAATGCAATGGGCCGGCTGGGCACACCGATCGGTCCATTGCTGTTCAACGCGTATTGCGTGTACAACGCGTACCCGCACACATTGAATGCAATGGGCCGGCCGGGCACACCGATCGGTCCATTGCTGCTCAACGCGTACCCAGGATACAACGCGTACCCGCACACATTGAATGCAATGGGCCGGCCGGGCACACCGATCGGTCCATTGCTGCTCAACGCGTACCCAGGATACAAAGCGTACCCGCACACATTGAATGCAATGGGCCGGCCGGGCACACCGATCGGTCCATTGCTGCTCAACGCGTACCCAGGATACAACGCGTACCCGCACACATTGAATGCAATGGGCCGGCCGGGCACACCGATCGGTCCATTGCTGCTCAACGCGTACCCAGGATACAACGCGTACCCGCACACATTGAATGCAATGGGCCGGCCGGGCACACCGATCGGTCCATTGCTGCTCAATGCGTACCCAGGATACAACGCGTACCCGCACACATTGAATGCAATGGGCCGGCTGGGCACACCGATCGGTCCATTGCTGCTCAACGCGTACCCAGGATACAACGCGTACCCGCACACATTGAATGCTATGGGCCGGCCGGGCACACCGATCGGTCCATTGCTGTCCAACGCGTATTGCGAATACAACGCGTACCAGCACACATTGAATGCAATGGCCAATGTGTGCGCACCGATCGGTCCATTGCTGTCCAACGCGTCCCTGTACAAGTCACTGGCATATGTCACCATGCCTGTCACAGGTGAACATATGCCAGCCACATATACTTCCCAGGGAGTGAGGGGCACACCTACAACACCACAGCCTGTCCAAACTGTATCCTAAGGCATGTAAGGCTGCATTACCTATTCCGTGTATGGGGGTGAACATGTTGTTCTGTGGGTGTCACTTGGGGGCAGCCACCCCCAGGCTGTGCACGTGTTCATGGGGACAGAATCCTTGGTGTTTCGTGTACATGACCACTGTGAAGTGCAACTGTTCATATCTGAGCATGTGGCATGGTCACATTTCACGGTGGTGTATGTGTATGTCATGTCACATACCCCCTGAGTCCGATGTGGGACGGTATGTTTAACCCAGGGTGACCCATTGGCACAATAGTGATGGTCCTCCACAGTCTGTGTGCATGTTGTGTTTACAATGTCTCTGATTTCATGTGCACAATGGGAGACAGTCTCCACATCCACGTTGTTTGTGCATGGACTTTGATGTTGTGCGTGTGTGTGTCACAGACGTCCATGTCTGTCCTGCCGAGGCAACAGGGACCACTACCTGTGGGGGTCATGGTTGTTTTGCTGTGGTGTATACATGATACACCATGTCATGCCAGTGTCCATGTGGCAATACAGGGTCCCTGGGAATCTACCTGTCGTTGAGCTGTGATGGCTGGGGCACATCTGACCTCACATGTCACTGTGGGGTGTGTTTGTAACGTGGCAGCAGGAGATGGGAACTGTGACACGGCCTCATGATATCCAATGGCACAACCTGGGACTTATTGATGACACTTGTTGAACTGTGATGTTAGATGTTGGCCATGTATGTGCCATACATGTCCTTACGGAACTGCACACATCATGTACTTGTGCCTCATAATGATGTATCATGTGAAATTTAGTGTGTTCAATGCCACATATGTGGGGTGACGGACAATCTTTCTTTCTTCACCTATGCACTGCAGGGCACCAGCTGTCCATAGACCATTCCCTGACCTGGCAACGATGGTGGAACGTGACAGCATCCGACGGTACCGCTTCACCAGGCAGCTGATTGAGGATTTGGCAGTGCGCTTGGCACCACATTTGCAACCTGGCCGGCCGTACCCTACAGCGCTGACCCCCAAGGTGAAGGTGATGGCAGCCCTACACTTCTTTGCCACCGGTACCTTTCAACACACTCTGGCGACTGCTGGTGGGATGTCACAGACCATGTTCAGCCGTGTGCTCCGCGATGTTTTGGAGGCTATGTTGATATACCTGAACCAGTACATCTATTTCCCTAGACTCCAACAACTCACTGACGTGAAGAGTGACTTCTATGCCCTGGGGAGGATGCCGCATGTCATTGGCTCCATTGATGGGACACATGTGGCTTTGGTTCCACCACAGGCCCAAGAGCAGGCATACAGGAACCGCAAACACTACCACTCGGTCAATGCACTGGTGGTCTGTCTTGCAGATATGAGCATCTCACACGTGTGTGCCCGTTTCCCCGGTTCTGCACACGATGCCTACGTGATGAGGAGTAGTCGCATCCTGAGGATGATGTCACAGATGCCGAACCAGCGTGCCTGGCTTGTTGGTGTGTACTGACTTTGTACCATTGTGTGTGTTCTGCAATGTAGTGTTCCACCCTCTTTTCCAACTCAGTTAATGTGCAATTGTCTGTATGTAGGTGACTCCGGATACCCCAACATGCCGTGGTTGCTGACGCCCCTCAGGAACCCTGTGACACCAGCCCAGATGCGCTACAATGAAGCACATGGTCGGACAAGGAGAGTGATTGAGCGGACATTTGGTCTCCTGAAGAGCCGCTTCCGCTGCCTGGACAAGACAGGAGGGGCCCTCCCATATGCCCCAGCAAAGGTGTGCAAGATTGTCATCATCTGCTGCATGCTACACAACCTGGCAGTGCGGAAGGAGTTGCCTCTCATCCTGGATGACGATGACCAACATCCGCCACCTGTGGAGGATCCTGGCCTGGACCACGATGCCAGTGATGATGATGATGATGGTGATGGTGATGTCCACACACAGCTTATCACCAACTTCTTCAGCTGAATGTGAGTATCCAGAGATGTCATGTCAATGATGTGAGTTTGCATGATATGTGTTGGTGGTGCTCTGGTGCTGTTTGAGTGTGTCCATGGGCTACATGACTGTATGCGTGTAGCGATGTGTCCTTACAGGTAGTCTGTACTCCCCAACAGTGTTGACATGCTAACTTGGTTCTGGGTGGGTATCTTGTGACATGTATTGGGCATGAGTATTGCAGTTCTGTCCTGTTCTTCAGTGCTTTTGACTGTGTGTCATTTCTGTCCTTCACAGGGTACTTTCAGAGTCGTTTGGTCAACTGTGATCCCCAACACCGTGATTCGACTTCCAGGGTGGTAGCTGTCGTGTCCCTACAGGTGATGTGCGCCACACCCATGGACTTCCTTCCTTCTACACTTGTTGACTGTGTGCCCGCTGCCAGGTGGGATTACCTTGCATCTGTAGTGGTTACAACATGTAGCAAATGTGTAATAAACCTGTGCTTCACTTTGTGATGTGCGTTGTCTGTGGTCACACATTTGACTGACATTTGCTTACTGCACCAGTGGGCTAGTTGACAAAGACTGTGAATAGGTGTTGTGTCTGTGCATTGCACCGTATTTCCTGGCAACATCAGTGTAGGCAATGAGTAAGATGGCCTAGGTGTGTAATTGTTGTGTAGCCCTGGTGGTGTGTCTCCCTCATGTGTGTCACGTTGCCATGACTCACATGCCTGTGTTGTACTAGCTGTAGCAGTTAGAATGCACAGTGTAATTTCGCTGGTCATCATCTCCATGACAGAAACCACGTTGGAATCACGACAGAGGCAGGTATGGTGTATTAGTGTGTTTATTGTCATACATGTGTGTGAATAGTGCACAGGATGGTGAGTGCTGTACATTTTGATTGCAATCAAAAGTTCCTAGATGAATTGGAAGTCCTGGTAGCAGAAATGTCCTGTATCAAGTCCACAGTCATCTGAGACATTGGTCCGACTTGTACTCCCCATGTCATGTGGGGGAGTTGTGTTGCAGTCAACAGGGTGAACAGTTTGCGCACAAAGGTGATTATCCAGAACAGGTTTAGGCTTCCTGGGGGTTGCACATGGCCATCGGCCTCTCAGTTGCCCCTCCTCGGACGACCCCTCTTCTTTGGGGGGACCCTCAAGTGCAGGCTGCTGCGGTGCAGGGGACTCTCCGCCAGAGTCATCCTCCCTCCCTGTGGCAGTTGCAGTTGTTTCAGCACCAGATGTTGTGGGCACACAGGGAGGTGTTGACTGGTTGCTGCTCCTCTGGCGGAGGCATTGTAATATGTCCCTATGCACCGCCGTCATCTCTTGCAGTGTGTCCCACTTGGACTCCACGCGGGACATGTGTGAGTCCAAGCGGGCATGATGGGCAGCCTGCTACTGTTTAATGTCCCTGAGGAGCCCCACTACCTGGCTGAGCTCTCCGGTGCTGGACTGGTACGCATCGGCTATGCGTGCCAGTTGTGGGTCATCATGCAGTCCAGACCCCTCTGCGATCAGCGACCTATGTCTCCCACCCCTCCCACCACCCCATGCGACACGTGCAGTACCTGAGGTGGCACGCACAGGTGACCCTGGGCCCCCTTGGGGGTTGTTGGTGGTGTTGGTGTCCATGGCCCCACGTTGGTCCAGGGTCCCTGTGGTGGTGGTGCTCCTTGGTCTGTCCATGTCGGCAGGGGTGGTATGTGTGTTGACAGTCGTTGGAGGGGTGGGTGCAGGGGGTGCAGCTGGTGGTCCTGCTGGTGCTGCATGATGACTTGCTCCGGAGGTGCCAGGTGGGTCTTCTTCATCCGAGGAGGGCAGAGGCTGTTCCACACCAGTGAGCTCCGTATCCTCTTGAGCCTGGGACGGGGAATCCTCAGCGTCTGCTGCTGTGTCCCCATCATCACCTGTTTTTGGGAGACACACACATTGTATGTTATGTTTCTGCAGGCATCAATGGTTGACACACCTGACAGTTGTGACTGTGCCTCTGGATGCGGGCCTGTACATTGCATTGTCCTAAGTTGTAACAGTCAGAGGTTGATATTGGTGTAGAACATTGTCCTGCATTATTTGGGCATTTCTATGTGAATGTTGGGGTGTGTACATGGTCTGCATTGGTTGTATTTGGTTGACATCCGGCCCTCCTTCCCACCCAGCCAGATATCCCACCATGGAACGTGCTGCCATTGCAGGGAGTGGAAGTTGTTTTTCAGGATGTCAGTCAGTGGTGTCCTGCTGTTGGTTGGTGCACAGTTGCCAGCAGGGCCTTGTGCTCCCCACAGCAGTTGCCAGTGTCAACCATCTTGTCAGTTGTTTTCCACTCCCTGTGATGTGCGCATGGTTCAGGGTGGTGTTGATGGGCCAGTTGTGGGGGTGACCAATATCTGTGACTACCACTCCCATCATGCTATTGCCTCCACCCCACTTCCCAGCATGCCCATACTTACTTGCTTTTGGGTGGACTTCACTGTGTGTGAGTGTGAGAGCAATGGCAAGATGGCTGACAGTGGTGTCCTGCTGTTAGTTGGTGGCCAGTTCCCAGCATGGCCTTGTGCTCCCCACAACAGAGCACCAGTGTCAGACATCTTTGAAGTGGCTTTCCACTCCCTGTGAGGTGTGCATGCTTCAGTGCTAGCTTGCTGGGCCATGTGGGTGGGGGATGTTGAGCTGTGACTACCACTCCCATCATGCTATTGCCTACACCCCCTTCCCAGCATGCCCATACTTCCTTCCTTTTGACTCTGCTTCCCTGTGGGGTAGTGTGCCTGTGCTGACAGGATGGCTGACAGTGTTGTCCTGGCAGTTGTTTGGCTACAAGTCCCAAGAGTGTCCCTGTGCTTCACACAGCATCACCCAGGGCGGTGGTTCTTTGTGGGATATTCAATTAGCGTGTGAGGCATTGCATTCTCCCAGGTGGGTTATGTGGAGTTAGTGTTGAGGGGGTGTGTGAGGAGAACTGCTTGTAACTATGGTCAGTGCTGTGAGTCCTCCTTCCCACCCAGCCAGATATTCCACCATGGAACGTGCTTCCATTGCAGGGAGTGCAAGTTGGCTTTCAGGATGTCAGTCAGTGGTGTCCTGCTGTTGGTTGGTGCACAGTTCCCAGCAGGGCCTTGTGCTCCCCACAACAGAGCACCATTGTCAGACATCTTTGAAGTGGCTTTTCACTCCCTGTGATGTGTGCATGCTTGAGTGTGATCTTGCTGGGCCATGTGTGTGGGGGATGTTGAGCTGTGACTACCACTCCCATCATGCTATTGCCTCCACCCCACTTCCCAGCATGCCCATACTTACTTGCTTTTGGGTGGACTTCACTGTGTGTGAGTGTGAGGGCAATGGCAAGATGGCTGACAGTGGTGTCCTGCTGTTGGTTGGTGCCCAGTTCCCAGCAGGGCCATGTGCTCCCCACAACTGAGCACCAGTGTCAGACATCTTTGAAGTGGCTTTTGACTCCCTGTGAGGTGTGCATGCTTGGGTGTGAGCTTGCTGGGCCATGTGGGTGGGGGATGTTGGGCTGTGACTACCACTCCCATCATGCTGTTGCCTCCACCCCACTTCCCAGCATGCTCATTCTTACTTGCTTTTGGGTGGACTTCACTGTGTGTGAGTGTGAGAGCAATGGCAAGATGGCTGACAGTGGTGTCCTGCTGTTGGTTGGTGCCCAGTTCCCAGCAGGGCCATGTGCTCCCCACAACTGAGCACCAGTGTCAGACATCTTTGAAGTGGCTTTTGACTCCCTGTGAGGTGTGCATGCTTGGGTGTGAGCTTGCTGGGCCATGTGGGTGGGGGATGTTGAGCTGTGACTACCACTCCCATCATGCTATTGTCTCCACCCCACTTCCCAGCATGCCCATACTTACTTGCTTTTGGGTGGACTTCACTGTGTGTGAGTGTGAGAGCAATGGCAAGATGGCTGACAGTGGTGTCCTGCTGTTGGTTGGTGGCCAGTTCCCAGCATGGCCTTGTGCTCCCCACAACAGAGCACCAGTGTCAGCCATCTTTGAAGTGGCTTTTGACTCCCTGTGAGGTGTGCATGCTTGGGTGTGAGCTTGCTAGGCCATGTGGGTGGGGGATGTTGGGCTGTGACTACCACTCCCATCATGCTATTGCCTCCACCCCCCTTCCCAGCATGCCCATGCTTCCTTCCTTTTGACTCTGCTGCCCTGTGGGGTTGTGTGCCTGTGCTGACAAGATGGCTGACAGTGTTATCCTGGTGTTAGTTTTGCTACAAGTCCCATGTGTGTCCCTGTGCTTCACTCAGCATGACCCAGGGTTGTGGTTCTTTGTGGGATATTTGATTGGAGTGTGAGGCAATGCATTCTCCCAGGTGAGTTGTGTGGAGTTTGTGTTAGGGGTGTGAGTGAGTGGAGCTGCTGGTAACTATGGTCAGGGCGGTGAGTCCTCCTTCCCACCCAGCCAGATATCCCACCATGGAACGTGCTTCTATTGCAGGGAGTGCAAGTTGTCTTTCAGGATGTCAGTCAGTGGTGTCCTGCTGTTGGTTGGTGCACAGTTCCCGGCAGGGCCTTGTGCTCCCCACAGCAGTAGCCAGTGTCAGCCATCTTGTCAGTTGTTTTCCACTCCCTGTGATGTGGGCATGGTTCATGGTGGTGTTGATGTGCGCATTGTGAGGGTGGGCAATATCTGTGACTACGACTCCCATGATGCTATTGGCTACACTGACTTGCCCAGCATACACAGAATTCCTTCCTTTGAGTGGGCTTCACTGTGAGGTGGTGTTGTAGTGGTGGCTACATGTCTGGATGTGTTTGTTAGTTTTATTTGTGCCACTGCCTAGCTGTAGTTGTAGTTGTGTTTGTACATGTGATGACACAGTTACATATCACTATGAGATGGCATGTGTTGTGTTTATCTGACTGACATACACATTTTGGGATGATTCTGTTCTGGTTGGTGTGTATTTGCTATGGGTGCATGGTTTGACTCTCCCCTTGACAGTGATGTGTGTGTATTGTGGCACATTATTGTGTACATTTGTTGTGTACTCACCAGGCTCTGGGATGTTTTCTAGTCCATATACGCTCACTGGTGGTAGGATGGCCCGCACCTTCTCCTCCCAGGGCCTGAGGTATACTGGTTTGGCAGGAGGGCCACTGCCGGTGTGTTGGCTCAAGAGGTAGTCCTTCTTCAACAGCTCCCTGACCCTCCTGCGCACGTCATACCACCTGTTCTGGATGTCTCCCTTTGTGCGCAAACATGGTGATTGTGCATTCACCCTGTCGACGATCCTCTCCCACATCTTGGTTTTCTGCGACATGGGTGTCTGTTGGACCAGTGTACCAAACAGCTGTGGCTCTACCCTGAGGATCTCATCTACCAGGACTTCCAATTCACTATCTAGGAACTTATGATTCTTCTTTGGGGGCATGGTGATGGGTGGTGATGGTGAGTGATGTGTGTGTTGGTGTGCAGGTGAAGGTATGTGAGTGTGTGTGTTGCTGGGTGTATGTGAGGGTGCTATTTGTTGAGGTGCTGATGGTGTGTGGCTTGTGTGATGGATGAGCTGTGGGTGTGTGGTTGCTGTCTGTTGAGTGCTGCCAGGTAATTTGAATTTGCAAAGGATCATGGTAGGGATTTGTGTCCTTTATATGGGTGGAGTTGTGGGTGTGTCTTTGTTCCCCCCCCCAGTATTTATTGGCTTTGTAATTGCTTGTTTGGCCTTTTTTTGTGTATTTTCCCTTTGTACTTTTTGCGCATGTAGGAGACGTTCTTGTGACCGAGTCGGACCCTGCAGTTGTCTCGTACGAGCTTCTCCGAGTCGTTCACGCTGTGTTTGTGCTGTTTTCTATGCTGCGTACGCGTCGGTCGCGGTGTTTTGCATTGTTTCGGCTCGCAGTTTTGTATGCGTGTCGGTCATACGGCTTGTCCTCCGTGCGACTCGGTCGTGTTTTCCACGCGTTGCATCGTACTTGGCGGTTAGGAGTTCGCGGGTACGTTTCGTTCGGGATTGTTCCGGGTGCGTGTCGGTCGGTTCGATTCGCGTGTTTTTCCTGCCGGATTGCTGTTTTCCGCGCGGCTCGGTCGTTCGACTTGTGTTCCGTACGAGTCGGTCGGGTTTTGCACGCTTCTCATCGTACTTTGCGGGTCGGGCTGCACCGGTACGTATCGGTCGGATGGAATTCCGGCTCCGAGTCGGTCGGTACGTTTTCCGGCCCGAATCGGAATCGACCCCATAGTCTTTAGTCTGCTTTGTTAACCCTGGCCACCAATAGCGCTGTTTCAATAAAGAAATAGTCGCTGTAACGCCTGTATGCGCAGAACCCAAACCCTTGTGTGCCGCTAAAATCAAGCCTAGCCTACGATCCATATTTGGTATTGCTCTATCCCCCACTCCAGGAATCTGAGCATATGGAATGTTTTGTGCATCTAACTTGTAGGAGTACTTGAGTGGAAATTTTTTAGGTACTGCTGTGCTGCCTTTGCGTGAAGCATTGACAGCTACCATTATCTCGCCGTCTACCCTCGTCTTTGAACGAGTAACTGCAGCTACGGCGGCTGTGCGAACAGCCCCCTTTGCGGCTTCATCAGCCAATGAATTCCCTTCAACGTGACCGCCATCACGCTGATGACTCAGTGTATGTATCACGTGAGCCCTTGGTAGTTCGTTTCTCAACTCCACTACCTGTTCCCATAGCATTTTATGCTTTATTGTGCCACCTTTTGCATCTTTGAACCCGTTTTGTTCCCAATGATGTAGATATTCATTGTACGACTGTACACAGTAAAAGGAATCACACACAATAAGTGTGGGGAATTCGTGATCCGTATTTATAAGTGCCAGTATAAGTGCTTTGAGTTCTGCCAACTGAGCCGTGCAGTCTCCTAAAGATTGCGTTTTTGTACAGCCTGGATGGAACTTGCCATCACGCATGCGACCTTTAACAATCGCACATGCTGCGCTGTAAGCTTGTTTACTCCCTATGGCCGGTTGAGCAGATCCGTCAGTGTAAATAATGTATTCATACTGATCTAGAGGCAAAATTTCATTTGGAAGAGGATATTCTTGTTCGTATTGCAGGAATGCCTGTGTTTTTAAACTAGGATCAAATCTGTATTCAACATCTGTTGCAGTAAGAGAATTAGCCCACTGTATCCATCTCGGATGTAAGGCTTTCGCATTTGGAATGCTAGCTTTTGTAACAGCTTCTAAAGCTGGTACCGGGGTCACGACAATTATGCGTTTTCCCTGAGCCAGAGCTCTTTCTCTTGCTACAGCGGTCTGCATTGCTGTCAGAATTTTTTCTGTTGAAGTGAAACGCATTTCTGCGTTTGTGTACAGGTGTGATTTGTATGCGATTCGTACTGTTTCACCTTCATTAAAAGTTAAATAAGTGTACCCGCATTGACCCGCTATGACTCGGATCACGAAGTTCTGTGCGTTTACGCGTGTCTGTAAATGTTTAGAAGCTATCATGTCTTCCTGTAGGGAACGCAGGATATTTGTGTGTTCCTGTGTCCATTGTCTGACTGAAAAATCAGGTTTTATTAAGTTGTAGAAAGGTTTAACTCTTTCTGCGAAATCCAAAAATGTATGTTTGACCAAAATTTAGGAATCCCAGAATTGATTGTAAATTCTTTAATGATTTTGGAGGTTGGAGCAGCGCACACTTTTCTAAAAAGTTAGCTGCCAGGCTTTTTCCTTCACTTGACAGCTCATATCCTAAAAACAGGACATTGAGGTGGGCAATTTTTGATTTTTTTAAATTACATTTATAGCCCTCAGAGGCGAATCCCATAATAATGGTGCTCACCCTGGTCAAGTGCCTCTTTAAGTCATCGTCCGTCAGATAAATATCATCCACATAGGACAAAGCCTCTTCATCCAAATTTTGGAGTAACTCTGTTACCCTTGCTGAAAACAACCCCGGGCTATTCTTATACCCTTGGGGGAGTCGGCAAAATTGCCGTTGGGACCCTAACGCACTGAATGCGGTCAGATACCTGCTTTCAGGCGCTATATTTTGGCAAAAAAATCCATTTGAGATATCAAGTGTTGTTTTATATTTTTTCCCACAATGTTATTCATTAATGCGGCACTGTGTGCATTTTGAACTGCAAATGTCTTTGTGCAAGTGTTTAAATGTCTGTAATCTAAAACTAGACGATATGTATTGTCAGGTTTGGCCACGGGGAACAAAGGATTGTTCATAGGTGAAGTGCAATTTTCTATCACCCCCTGGTATTCAAGTTGGTCTAGAATCTCCCTGACTTGTTTTTTATCTTCCTGCTTTATAGGGTATTGCCTTTGAGCATTTGGGGAAACTTTTAACGGGATCACGTGGTGGGTTGGCTCCTCATCCCAACCAGCATGATTTTTATACAATGCTGGAGCTAGGGCAACTGCCCACTCCTGCGCATATGCATGTTTTAGGTGAATGGGAACGAGGTTGGAAAAGGCTGGAAAAATTATCGTTTCTCCCCTAGGGCACTCCATGACGAATGCAGGCGGCCAGTCTTGTTCTGCTAATAGAATGTCATAACCAGATGACAGATTTTTCCAAAAGAGACCTTTAATTTTCCTGGGCTTGTCCCCCTTCAGTCGGAGCGTTATCTCATGTAACTTATGTGGGACACTTACCCGAGTATCAGGTGTTTCCACCGTGATATACTCGCTCAACTCCGCTGTCACCAGAAATTCCTTCTGGTTCTGGCGAGCTATCGTTACTTCTGCCGTGCTGTCTAGCATCGTCAGAGCCCACTCCTCGTTCAGAAGCTGTGTCCTCAGAATTCTGGGCATGCCTGAGCTTAAGACCTGCTACCTTCTTTTTAACTGAGGTTTTGATTTTTGTTTATCCTCTTTTTTAGGTGCGTAGTCCGCAGGGCGTTGCGTGTCTCTGGACTCTGTACGCTCCTTTGACCGTCCTTCCCTCTCGGAGTTTTGTGATGAACCCTGAAAGGAACGAGAGGAACGAGTATCAGAATCCTGATACCTGTCAGGTTTTTTAATATTATCCCTATTCCTGAGGTTATACCTCCTTTCAGAGGGCTCCTGTTGAGGAGACCTACCTCTGGACTGAGATCTGTTGTCTTTAGACTTTTGTTGTTTTTTATTTTCCCACTTCTTTTTAGAAGAAGTAGGTGTCTCTTTATAGTGTCCTTTTCAGGACTGCCCACCAGTTGTGGTTTTAATGCTTTCCCACCTAGACTGTCTCTGCCTAATTCTGCATATGCAGTTTCAATTATTTTGGGTAGTTCGTGTTGTTGATCCTCTGGACCGAACTCCCTTAGGCGTTGGCGGATCGCCACAGAAGCTGCTTCCCCCTTAATGTTAGCCAGTATTATGGCTGAGACCTGTTCAAAGTTGTTTAGCAACTTCATCCCTAAGTTAAGGGCAGGCTCTGCTCCGTACTCATTTTGTATCTGTTTTAATACATCAGGTACTACTGCTAAGGACGGGATACCATGTGTTCTGCTATATATGGCAGCAAAGACTGAACCCCAAGAGGTGCAGTCCTCTATTTGTGGTGTGAGACCCATGGGCAAGCAGATTGTTAGAATTCTGTGTTTATCACTGGTTGTAGTATTCGGGAATACTGCTTCAAGCTGAGTTATTTTCTGAGCTATCCAGAATGGGATTTGTTCGCGTTTTGTTGGCATTTTGCCCATTATCGCGTGTAATGTTTGTGGAGTTATTTTATTAACTGTACCTTGGACTGGAGTGTCTTGTGCTGCAGCTGGTGCAGGCTGAACTGTTAAAGTCCTCATCACAAATTGTGTGAGGTTTCTGTAGATTTTAATTACATCTCTGTGTTGTACGAGTAAGTCTGGCTGTGGCATTGTGTTAATGTCAGGATGCGGTGTGTATGCCGCTAATATGGGCCATGTGGCTCCTGCTCCTCCGAGCGGGCCTAATCTTGCTCTTCCTCGTACGTGGGGTAGGGCGCCTTTAAACCAGTAATTATGCTCCTGGTAAGTGAGTGGGACCTCTACTTCCTCAAAAGGAGTATAGTCCGTTGGTGTTTCACCTTCTAGGTAGTAGTGAAATACATCCGTTATTGGATTCGCTGCTGGGATTGTAACCCAAGAATAGAACACCTCTGTTTTGTTTGATTCGTGTGCCTCAATCACGAAAATTACTGTACCACCCCTGGCTCTTAAGCCATGTTCTAGAAGTTTTATGGTGACTGCCCTTCTGAAATTTGGTGCAATTTGTATTGCATCTTCAGAGTCATCTTCTCCTAACCCGAAGAGGTTTGTTGTAACTCTCCCTGTTTCGCTTGTTTCTTCCACCATTTTTAATTGGAAGAAGGGATGTTAAAGAATTTTTAAGATAAGGTGTAAAAAGCACAATTGTAGGAACTATGGGGCATATTAGCAAGACCCACGTTAAAATTATCGCCGTTTTAGTGGCAGGAAACTGCCGCTAAAACGGCGATAATGGGCTTGCTAATATGCGTTATGGAATTCCAATAGAAGCCCAGGTTAGATGTCCTGCACATCTAACCTGGGCTTCTATTGGAATTCCATAATGCATATTAGCAAGTCCATTATCGCCGTTTTAGCGGCAGTTTCCTGCCGCTAAAACGGCGATAATTTTAACGTGGGTCTTGCTAATATGCCCCTATATATCCTTCAAGCTTGAGTAACCAACAGCCAATAAATAGTATTCTCGTACTACTCAGCTGCGGCGGATTTTGTGCCCACCCACTCTAGACGTCTCTGGGGTTTTGTGAGTAGGTTCTCTGAGAATAGCACGACTGAACTACTCAGATTCTACTGTTAAATAAGTACCAAACCAATGTTGGCGGCGCCATGTCGTGTAGCTCCTATAGTACCCCTGCAGGACCTGCGCGTTTGGATAACATATACTGCGGGCTTGGTGGCAGACTGACTCTGTGCACCCCCACCGTATATATTAGCCTAGTTTTGCATTAGCTAGCTCGCAGTGCCACTAGTGTCTCCTCTTATCGGGGAGAGATTAGTTTCTGGCAACCTTAGAGCATGACAACCCTGATTCCCTCAGAATCGTGGAAACAATGTACTACCTTTCGCTCAGTCACTCGTGCTCACTTATTCGGTTTATCTCAGAGAGATACACAGAATAAACAGTCGGGCGTTTCAATAAGTATTTATTGAACAGTTGTTATTCTAGTGTAAAATATATGTGCTGCAGAGACCAGCAGGCAATAGCAGAGATATATTATCAGCAGTACGATAAAAGCAAAGGGATAGAACAGTTCTACCATATTGCGATAATCATGGATACATACATGAATATAAAAGCATTATGCAAGTGTGCGTACTCCTACAATGCCTACCTAGATGTACCTGAGTGTGCCTAACATATGTGTAGGTCTTCAAAGCTAAGAGCCAAGAATCCTCCTAGGATTTAGTCGAACCCCCATACCTGAATAGAGAGAGTGTGGGACCCCGTCCTGGTCTCGAGTTGGACACCCTGTCCGGGTTGTGTCAGACCACTGTCAGCTTGAGCGACTGCATGCAGGAGCCTCAGCGTCTCTGGTCAGTGTGTCTACATGGAAGTCTTGGTTCCCTCTGCCTTACCGGGGCAAGATGTGGTGTATTTATACCCTAAAGAGTCTCGGTCCTCAGTATGGGTTGTATTGGACATGAGGAAGATGTCAGGGGTGAACTTTGTACATACATATTATGCCGGTGGTGTATTCTTAGAAAGCCATGCATAATTAATGAGTACAGTGTGGGCCTGTGTTGGGAAGAACCCTACTGCATTCAAAACCACAGGATAGATAACGTTCAGCCCTTAGAGTTCGTTGTGTGCTAGCTGGGACCAATGTAGGTGAAAGATCATGCCTATATAAGGAATCATACTATAATAGGACATGTACAGTTGTGACCATAATTGGGCATATGCGGCCATGACCATAATTGGACAAGTACGAATATGACCATATTAGGGTAAATATGAATACGTCCATTTTAGGGCATGTATGAACGGATCTACATTAGGGCATCTATGCGGGATATAACAACACGACATGGCGCCGCCAACGTTGGGTGGGTACTTATTTAACAGTAGAATCTGAGTAGTACAGTTGTGCTATTCTCAGAGACCCCTACTCACAAAACACCAGAGACGTCTGGAGTGGGTGGGCACAAACTCCGCCACAGCTGAGTAGGCTAAAAATCCTATTTATTGGCTATTGGTTGATCAAGCTTGAAGGACACAGTGTTTCTAAAATTGTGCATAACACCGTATCTTGGTTCCCTTGAAAAGTTATTTAGTGTACTATAAACAATGACTAACCAAGAATTTTACCCACTGCAACAAAATCTGCCCCTCACAGACGAGGAAGATTCAGACACACTACAAATTGCACCAAATCTTAGAAATACAGTCACCCTGAAACTACTAGCGCATGGTGTAACAGCCAGGGGTGGCATAGTAGTCTTCGTGATTGAGGCACACGAATTAAACAGAGCAGAGGTATTTTATTCATGGGTTACATTCCCAGCAGCAAATGCAAGAACAAAAACATTTCACTCCTACACAGAAGGAGATGCACCAGAGGAATATTGTCCGTTCGAGGACATAGAGGTTCCGCTCACATACCAGGAACACTTATACTGGTTTAAAGGTACCCTACCCCATACAAGAAGAAGAGTTAGACTTGGCCCGCTCGGAGGAGAAGGGGCAACATGGCCGATATTAGCGGCCTACACACCATATCCTGACATTGAAACAATGCCACCAGGAGACTTATTCATACAACGTAAAGATTTAATAAAAATTTACAGAAACTTGACGCAATTCGTCATGAGGACACTTACAGTCCAACCAGCAATAGTTACAACAAATGGAACTCAAATTCAGGGTACAGCAACTAAAATTACACCACAAACATTACACGCAGTTATGGGTAAAATGCCCACAAAACGTGAACAAATACCATTCTGGGTAGCTCAGAAAATAACACAGCTAGAGGCAGTATTCCCGAATACTACCCCGTATGAAAAACACAGAATGCTAACAATCTACTTGCCCATGGGGATAACGCCACAAGTAGAGGATTTTACCACTTGGGGACAGTCTTTGCTGCCATTTATACCAGAACAAATGGTATCCCATCATTAGCAGTATTACCGGATGTATTGAGACAAAAACAAAATGAGTATGGAGCAGAACCTGCCCTAAACTTAGGGATGAAGTTACTTGGTAACTATGCCCAGGTATCAGCCATAATACTAGCTAACATTAAAGGGGGAAGCAGCTTCAGTGGCCATCCGCCAACGCCTAAGGGAGTTCAGTCCTTTAGAACAGGAACACGAACTACCCAAAATAATTGAAACTGCATATGCAGAATTAGGCAGAGACAGTTTGGGAGGGAAAGCTTTAAAACCACAACTGATGGGCAGTCCTGAAAAGGACACTTCCAAGCAGACACCTGCTTCAACTAAGAAGAAGTGGGACAATAAAAAACAACAAAACTTTAAAGGAAACAGATCTCAATCCAGAGGTAGATCTCCTCCACAGGAGCCCTCCGAAAAGAGGTATAACCACAGGAATAGGGATAATATTAGGAAACCTGACAGGTATCAGGATACTGATACAGGTTCCTCTCGTTCCTTTCAGGGTTCATCAAAAAATTCTGAGAGGGAAGGACGGTCAGAAAGACAAGAAGAGCGTACAAAGTCCAGAGACAAGCAGCACGCTCAGGAGTACACTTCTAAAAAAGAAGATAAACCAAAGCAAAAGACACAGTTCAAAAAGAAGAAAGTTGCAGGTCTAAAGATCAGACATGCCCAGAATTCTGAGGACTCAACTACTGAACGTGGAATGGGCTCTGACGATGCTAGACAGTGCGGCAGAAGTAACAATAGCTCGCCAGAACCTGAAGGAATTTCTGGTGACAGCGGACTTGAAGGATTATATCACGGTAGAAACACCCGATACTAGGGTAAGTGTCCCACATAAAGTATATGGAATAACGCTCCAAATGGAGGGGGACAAATGTAGAACAGTGAGAGGTCTCTTTTGGGAGAACCTGACGTTTGGCTATGATATCTTATTAGCTGAACAAGATTGGCCACCAGCATTCGTCATGGATTGCCCTAAAGGAGAAACAGTAATTCTTCCGGCCTTCTCAGACCATATTCCCAGGCACTTGCAACACACATATGCGCAGGAGTGGGGAGTCGCCCAGGCTCCAGCATTATACAAAAACCATGTTGGATGGGATGAGGATTCAACCCACCACATAATTCCTTTAAGAAATACTCCAACTGCACAGAGGCAGTATCCAATAAAGCAAGAAGCTAAAAAACAGGTCAGGGAGATCTTAGATCAACTTGAATACCAAGGGGTGATCGAAAATTGCACCTCACAAATGAACAATCCTTTGTTTCCTGTCATGAAACAACACATATCGTCTAGTTTTAGATTATAGACATTTGAACACTTGCACTAAGACATTTGCAGTCCAAAATGCACACAGTGCCGTATTAATGAATAACATTGTGCGGAAAAAATATAAAACAACACTTGATATTTCAAATGGATTTTTCTGCCAAAATATAGTGCCTGAAAGCAGGTATCTGACAGCCTTCTCAGCGCTAGGGACCCAGGGTGAATTTTGTCGACTCCCCCAGGGGTATAAGAACAGCCCGGGGTTGTTTTCAGCCAGAGTAACTGAGTTACTTCAAAAATTGGATGAAGAGGCATTGTCCTATGTGGATGATATTTATCTTACGGACGATGACCTAGAGAAACACTTGAACAGAGTGAATACCATTATTATGGGATTTGCTTCTGAGGGCTACAGATTCAACTTTAAAAAATCAAAAATTGCCCACCTCAGTGTCTTGTTTTTGGATATGAGCTTTCAAGTGAAGGAAAAAGCCTGGCAGCCAATTGTTTAGAAAAATGCGCGCTGCTCCAACCTCCAAAATCATTGAAAAATGTACAATCAATCCTGGGATTCCTAAATTTTGGTAGAACATACATTTTAGATTACGCAGAAAGAGTGAAATCTTTCTACGATTTAATAAAACCTGATTTTTCAGTAAAACAATGGACACAGGAACATACAGATACACTTCGTTCCTTACAAACTGACATGATAGCTTCCAAACACTTACAGACACGCGTAAACGTATGCAACCTGGTGATCCGTATAGTTGCGGGTGAATCTGGGTACACCTATCTAACATATAATGAAGGTGAGACAGTACCGATTGCATACAAATCACATTTGTACACAAATGCTGAGATGCGCTTCTCATCTAAAGAAAAGATTCTGACAGCAGTACAGACTGCTGTAGTGAGAGAAAGAGCACTGGCTCAGGGGAAACGAATAATAGTAGTGACTCCAGTTCCAGCCTTAAAGGCTGCGACAAAGGCAAGCGTTCCTAATGCTAAAGCTTTACATCCGAGATGGATACAATGGCTAATTCTCTCACTGCAACAGATGTAGAATACAGGTACCACCCAAATCTAAAGACACAAGCATTCCTGCAATACGAACAAGAATATCCTGTACCAAATGAAATAATGCCTCTAGATCAGTATGAATATATTATTTTCACTGACAGATCTGCTCAACCGGCCACAGGGAGTAAGCAACAATATAGCGCAGCATGTGCAATCGTTGAAGGTCACATTCGGGATGGAAAATTCCACCCAAGTTGCACAAAGACGCAGTCCCTAGGAGACTGCACGGCACAGTTGGCAGAGTTAAAAGCCTTGATACTGGCACTGTTGAATACGGATCTAGAATTCCCCACACTAATTGTGTGTGATTCCTTTTACTGTGTGCAGTCTTACAATAAATATTTGCAGTACTGGGTTCAAAATGGGTTCAAAGACGCAAAAGGTGGCACAATTAAGCATAAAATGCTATGGGAACAGGTAGTGGAGTTGAAAACCGAACTACCAAGGGCTCACGTGATACATACACTGAGTCATCAGCGTGATGGCGTTCACGTTGAAGGGAATTCATTGGCTGATGAAGCCGCAAAGGGGGCTGTACGCACGGCTTCCGTAGCTGCAATCACTCGTTCTAAAACGAGAATAGACGGTGAGATTATGGTAGCTGTTGGACTTGGCCCTTTTTGCAGGGTCATCCCGAAACGTTTTGCCTTTCTCCTAGCCTTTTTTCTGACATGGTGTTGGTGGTTTTAGGACTCTGGGCACTTTAGCACTGCTGTCCAGTGTAAAGTGTGTGTGCTCTCTGTGTTACATATGGTAAGATTGGTCTACACCTATTTGGCCTATTTAATTTACCTGTCAGTCCCTTGTAAAGTGGTATCTCATATACCCAGGGCTGGTAAATTAAATGCTACTGTTGGGCTTGCAGCGCTGATTGCGCCACCCACCAAAGTAGCCTTTCAAACCTATCCCAGGCCTCTGCCATTGCAGGGCCTGTGCGCGGAGTGTTACTGCCGCTGTGACGTGGCACCTAAAGTGTGTGCCATGTCTGTGACCCCCCCTTTTACTACATGTCAGTCACCCCTAAGGTAGGCCCTAGCTAGCCCTATGGGCAGGGTGCATTGTAGGTAAAAGGTAGGACATGTACCTTAAGTGTGTGACATGTCCTGGTAGTGACAAACAGCCATTATGGTTTCTCACTACTGTGAGGCTGCCCTCCCATAGGAATGCATTGGGGATTCCCTGATAAGTGTTTCAGTGGTAATTCCTGTTCTTAGAGGAGCAGCGTGGTCAAGTTTGGTATATTTGGAATAGTGATAATAAATGCTACGCAATGGTGTGCGCAGATTTATTATAACGATTTTAGAAATGCCACTTTTAGAAGTTGGCATTTCTGTGTGCTATGTGTCTGCCTGCCTGATGTGAATTGCATGTCTGGCTTTTGAGTGACAGGGGCTGGTGAGGTGTGTGTGGCTCCAGGAGGGGCAGGGTGAGTCAGCACTAGGCTGAATGGGACATCTGCATTTGGAGTAGTGGGAGGAGAAGTCCCTGGTCCCTGAATAGGTCTGTGCCTAGCCTGTACAATGCTGGCTCCGCCCCCCTGTGGTGTTTCTGATGATGAGCCCCACCCTGACAAAGGGGAAGAGGAGCCTGGTAAACAAAGTGCTCCAATTCCCCCCTGAACCAGTTTTGGTGGTTCCCCCAAGCCCTGTGCCAGGGCAGACAAAGCCCAAAGGTGATATAAATATAGGGGCTGTGACCCCATGAAAGGTTGGTTGTTCCGTGCTTGGGGGGCTTGCTGCTGCTGGGCCTCAGGAGGAACCGCCACGAGGGACTGCCTCCCTGCTGGAGGACCCTGTGTGCTGGCCTGCCTGAGCCCAGCTTTGCCCCTTAATCCCTAAGGACTTTGGACCTAGCGCCTCGTGGAGCTCTTCTATTTTTATTTGCAGCGCTGGGCTGCGACCTGGAGATTTCCCTGCACAGCGTGGGGAGCGTGTGGCCTGGCAGCGCGGGGCTGCGACGTGCCCCGAGGGAATCCCAGCGTGTGGTATTCCCCCTGCGCTGTTTTCTTCAGCGGGAGCCCACCCCGCATTTCGCCAAGCCGAGCGGGAGCCTACCCCGCTTTATGCATATTTAAACAGCGGGTGCCTACCCCGCATTTGGTGGTTTCTAGTGGGTGCCCACCCTGCGTTTGGTGTTGTTGGGGGGTGCCCACCCCGCTTCTGTGATTATTTTCGAGGCGGGTGCCCACCCCGCATTGCGGCCGATAAAGGAGCCGCCGGCCGACCCGGAAGCCAGGCAGAGTCCACCTGACTGTGGGCGGGGCTTAGGAGCAGTCCGGCGGAGCAGGGAGAGGAAGTCCCGCCCACTGCAGGAACCGTCCGGAGCCTCGCGGGCTCCCCTCCGAAGTCCTGTGGCCCCGGAGAGGGACCGGGTGAAGGCAAAGTGAAGGAGGAGCCTTGCGGGCTCTTCAGGAGTGTGGGACCAGCAGCAAAGAAAAGCGGAGAGGTCCCGGTAAGCGCAGGCCCACCGAGGCACATTGTCGGTGCCTGGGACCTGCGCAGCAGAACGCCCGGTGAGTGGGGCTGCATGTTGGCACATTGTCAGTGCCTAGTTTCTGAGCGGACCCACAGGAGAGCGGGTCGCTCCAACGTTGGGGGCAATAGGTTTAACTATGCTGAAGAGATTTTTAAAGGAATCCTGCCATAATAGGTCGCACTGTACATTTGGCATCTGTTCACTCCAGAGGTCATGAGCCAACTTAAATTCCCCATCGACCACCTCTTCTATGGCCCAATACCAATATGAGACCTCCTTCTTCCCTACAGGCCTCTCCACCAACTGCTGCTCTAGACTGTTTCCCTCACCAATAGATTTTTTCTGTCTAATTTGAGACTGTACCCAGCTTTGTAGCTGAATATACTTAAATCTTGAGAGACCTCTACCCACTCTCATCTTTAGATCTTCCCATGCAATAAACGATTTATTACTAACCAGATCTCCCCATATTCTCAATCCAGCGTCTTTAAGTGGCATCGCTAGCTTATCCCGCAGACATTCTGGTGAGCCCGGAGAGTCCCAGAGTGGCGCTAAGTTAGAAAAATAGTGCAGACCTGTCACATTTTTTAACCTTGCCCATATTCTAGCAAATCCCTGCAGGACCTTTAGTTTGACTTTCTTAAAAAATTTTGGTCACCGAATTTAAACATAAAACCCTCCTCCGGTAAACCCGCCCCTTTTAACATAGCCAATAACATGTCTCCTCCCCTGTGTCAGTAGGCATTTTTAGCAACATCCGAGAGTATGTAAGTTGAAAAGCCCACGCATAGTATTGAAGATCAGGTAACGCGAGACCTCCTTTCTCCCTCCTACGCCTTAGCTTTTTCCAGGCTATCCTAGTAGATCTGTATGCCCAAATAAAAGAATTTATTTCTTGTTGAAATTTTTCTATAGTGCACTTGTTAAAATGTAAAGGGATTGTATTAAAAAGGAAAGTGGCCTTAGGTAATATTGACATTTTAACAAGATTCACCCTCCCCAAGATAGATAAAGGAAGATGGGCCCATGTCTTCATCTGCTTGTGACACTCTTGAAGGACTCGTGTTAAATTGACATCTGCTATTTTATCTATATCATGAACGACTCTGACCCCAAGGTAACGCATATTGTAACTTGTGTGATGTACCGTACCCGAGATGTTCCAGGTCATAATTTCTGTTTTCCCGGCATTTATCTCGTATCCTGAGACCTGCCCAAATTCCTCCGCCAATTTGACAACTGCCGGGAAGGTTGTATCCAAATCAGCTGATAATATCAGAATATCGTCCGCATACAGTGCCACCTTCCTCTCCCAATCCCCATGTCTAAAAGGCACGATGTCAAGGTCTTCTCTGAGCCTCTGTGCAAACGGCTCAATATACAAATCAAACAACAGGGGGAGAGGGGGCAGCCCTGTCGAGTCCCTCTAGTGATATTAAATGCCTTAGTAAGGCTACCATTAACCAAAAGCTTGGCCAATGGAGCCTGATATAATAACTGTATAGTACGACAAAACTTGACACCCAAATTGAATTTTCCCAAAACTTCTGACAAGTAAACCCAATTAACCCTGTCAAAAGCCTTAGTAGCATCCAGGGTTAAAGCTGCCAGGGAAGTGAATAGGTGGAGGCAATGTCTATTGCGCCAACCAAATCGCGGGTGAGGTCTGCCAATTGTCTCCCTTTAACGAACCCCTTCTGATCGGGGTGAAGGATATCCTTCGCCACCACCCCCAACCTAGTAGCTAAGATGGAAGTAAAGACTTTAAAATCGGCGTTTAAAAGTGATATCGGGCGATATGAACCGCAACTAGTGTGATTTTTACCCGGTTTTAAAATCAGGACTATTGTAGCATCATTCCATGATGCGGGTGGACTAAAGCCTTCCAGAAATATTTTATTGAATAGACGAGTAAGTATTGGAATTATACTCTCCCGGAGTGATCTATATAATTCGACTGGGATTCCATCAGGACCAGCCGCTTTCCCCCTTTACCACCTGCCAATGCCATCCTTACTTCCTCTTGCGTTATGCTCTGTTCTAGATCTAACTGTTGCTCAGCACTGATAGATTTTAAGGTGATTTTTCCAGCCATGTTCTTACCCTAGTTTTATCCTCTGTGGAGGTCTCTTTATATATCTCCTGAAAGTACTCCAGGAAAGCCTCCCCAATACCTTCGTCCGAGGATGTGGATGCTGCCCCGTTACCCCTAGAGATTTCCTTTATATGGTTACGGAGCTGGTCTGTTTTGATTTTCCAGGCAAGTAATTTCCCCGCCCTTCCCCGTACTCAAAATGGGCAATCTTGCTAGCCTCCCATCTCCTCACAAGCCTCTCCTGAAGCACACTCTCCAGCTTTTCCTTCAAAAGTTTACACCTATCAAGATCTTCCTTTTGACCTATTCCCACCTGACTATTCATTCTTGTCTCTACTATCCTCATTTCTTGTTCCAGAGCTGAGATCTCTTCTTTATATTTTTGACGCCTGTAGCTTGACCTATTAGTTATAATACCTCTCAAAAAGGCTTTAAGAGTGTCCCATATAATATTAGTATCAGCTGTGCCCATATTGGTCTCTAAAAAGAGTTACTTCATTGAAGAGAAAACTTGTTTCCTCCTCTTCAAGTAACAGTGTACGATCGAAGGACCATGTTCTATTCTGTCATGTCTGTATACAATCCAAAATCATCAAAATGCCAGAATGATCAGAGAGATGTGATGGCAGATATTTTATATCCTTTACTCTCTCCCTAAGACTGTAGCTAATCATAATGTAATCAATTCGCGACTTATGTTTGTATTTAAAATTTCTATAGGATACCCCCAATTGTTGTCCTGACCTCTCTCTCCAGATGTCGCTAAGCCCCAATTGGGACATTATTGTCAAAAGGGACGCCCTAGATCTTGAAGTAACTATCGCTCTGCTGTTAGAGGATTTATCCAGTTTAGGATCCAGAAAGATATTGACATCTCCTGCCCAGATCACCGGCTCTGGAAAATCCAATAAGTGCGAGGAGATAGTGTGGAGACTGGAGGGATCGTCCTGATTCGGACCATAGTAGCCAACTAAGGTAAGGAGGATACCCCTTAGAATGATCTTCAATATCAGCCATCTTCCCCCAGGGTCCCCCTTATATTGTAGGACCTGTACTTTAGCTGGTTTTTAAAAAGAATCAGCACTCCTCTAATGTTTGCCGTCTGGTTGGTACAGACAAAGGAATCCACCCATTTTTGAGATCTTAATATTTCTTTTGTCTCTGCCTCAAGAAGGTGTGTCTCCTGGATGACCATGACCTGCGCTGGGGAATCTTTTAAATATTGTAAAATTTTTAGTCTACGTGACCTCACACGCAGGCCATTCACATTCCAGGACAACAACTGAAGTATAGTCATATTATTAGGGTACAATACCCCCAATCCCTCCCTTGATTGAGGCAGAGGCGACATCTAAATCTCGGATCAGCCGAATCCCTCTTGAACAAGACTGGCAAAACTAAACAACCTAAAAAGATCAAGGCGAATGAGGTGATTTTATTTTTATTCCCCCGTGCTCCCCCATCCCCCTACCCCCCACCCCTTGGAGAACCCTACCCCCATTTAACTGGACTAGTTGTTGCCCAGATTTGGTGTCCGTGAACTACTCCCCTCAACCCTCTAAACAATTTTGTGTGTTACCATACCCCCTGTGTTTTTTATTTATTGATCTTTTTTTTTTTTTTTTTTTTATCTATCTATTTCTTGTTATACAAGACTCATTTATAAGATTCATGAAAAGGAGTATTCTGCACCACTCACTTCTCCTCCCTCCTATGCTTCCCAAGTTAGGAGCCTAAAGGACCCCTTTGCTGGGGGGGGAGAACATGGCGTCTGCTAGTTGAGCAGCCGCGTGTGTCCGTGCTACTGCCCCTTGTAACAGTTCGTGAAATGTTACCTTGTGAGCAGTACCTCCGCTGATGGTCCCTTCCTGTGTGTTCTCGGGGTTGGAGGAGCTGTGGTTGAGCCCTGGGGCAGGGCGAAATTGGACGGTGCAAGGAGACGAATGCCCCTGAGGTCAGACGGCGCCCCTGCCCGCCTTGTTCCCCGCGCTGGTGTTCGGCCGCCCTGGAGCTAAGGCGCGGCCGCAGAGCGGCGGCTCGCGGGCTCCTCCGGGTCGACAGTGGCAGCGCCAGTATCGGGCGTTTTTCAGAGCTGCGGACACTAGCGTGGTAGGGAGTCTTGGCGGAGATGTTTCCACGGAGCGGGCGGCTCCAGGCTCCACACTCGCAGCGGTGTCAAAGGAATTGAAGGTGCCTCCAGGCAGAGTGGTGGATGTGTCTCCTGCTTGGAGTGCAAGCAGGGAAAACAGCGTGCAGGTAGGCGCCAGTAAAGAAGCTGGGAACGGTGGAGACCGAGGTAAATTGGACGGTAATACAAGAAAGAAAGGTAGGAAGCGAGGGAGTGTGCCTAGAAACAAGAAATGCAAAAGTAAGGCAAAGGGAGAGGAGAGTGGAGGGCTAGGAAACCAGGCAGAAGAGGGTGAGGTTTTGGAGGCTCCAACGGCAAAACATTTTCCTAGTGCCCTCAGTGCCTCTAGCTTGCTCTGCGAGTATCCGGCTTCTCAAAACTGTCAGACTAAGACCAGAAGTATAAAGGGGGTGAGAAATAAGATCACTTCTCTACAAAATAAGGTTAAGATCACCCCCTCGCTGAGGTCTTTTTTTAGAGTGCAACCGGAGGTTCTCAATATTACAAAGCAGGGAGCTGAATTCAGAGAGAACGCTGGTATAGGAGTATTTAGCTTATATGGCTCAACTAGTTTGAGTTGCCTTACGGATTGTATACCAGAAGAATCCCGGGGCATGATGGAGTCTACAGAAATAGTGCCTATTGAAAATGAGGTATTCAGGGAGCGAATAGAAGAGAGTTCAGAAACAGGGAGTACGGAGGAGATAGAACTGGGCTCTCACAGTCCAGCTATAGCCATTGATTCTAGTATAGATGGAGGACTAAGGCTGCAGGAGCAGAAGCGGGAGCAGACTCTCCCCCACTAGAATCGATGCAAGCTCTGTTTACCTCATTAAAAGAAGACATCAAGCAAGGCTTTGCGGTCTCAGCAGCTAATCAGGGAGAAATAAGGAATTCATGTGAGATCTTAGAAAAAAAGTAGACCTCCTAAATGCCAGAACTGAATCTTTAGAACACTCTGTTGACGAGTTAAAGGCCAATTTAGGGACTGCAGAAGCCAAAATTCATGCATTACAAACAGGGAGGCTGCACTGCGAGAAAGAATGGAGACGCTGGAAAACAATTCCCGTAGAAATAATCTGCGCGTCTTGAATGTCCCAGAGGGGAAAGAAGGGACAGACCTCAAAACTTTTATGATCAAACTGATTAAGGAAGTTTTGCCACTGGAAGAGGCTACCGAGTTCTTGGAAAAGGACATTCAAAGAGTTCATAGAGCCCCCTTTCGTCTAAATCCAAGTAGGACAAAACCTAGAAAGATTCTTATCAATTTCCTTACTTTCGCAGTAAAGGAAAAAATCTTGAATCTGGCTCTAAAAGCAAAATCATTAAGAAGCAAGGATTTTACCTTTGAAGTCCGCTCGGATTTATCAAGAGACACGTTAGAAAGGCAATGGGAGCTCGGAAAGAGGATGGACAATTTCAGGAAAGCCGGAGCTGTGGTACAACTTAAATTCCCAGCCTTTCTAAAAATCATGCATAATAATAAAATGCACAATATTAGGTCGATTCAGGAGGCAGATGAATTATTGGCTAATATCAGGACTAACAGTAGGATTACTATCTCCTGTATAATATCTCTGTATAAAGTTCAGGCCCAACGTCATCCTTCAGGCCGACACAGTAACACAGCATGGTAGGACCCCCGGGGAGACCTATGGGTATATATACAGCACATCTTGCTTAAGAAGGGGAGGAGACCGTGACTTCCTGGCTGGCACACTGACCAGAGACGCTGAGGTTCCTGCATGCAGACGCTCCAGCTAGTAGTGGTCTAACATCCCTCGCGGGGTGTCCAACTTGAGACCAGGACGGGGTCCCACATTCTCTAAACTCTCAGGTAATGGGGTTGACTAGATCCTAGAGGGATTCTTGGCATAACACCCACATAGATGCTAGGTACATTTAGGTACATCTAGTTAGGAAGACATCGTAGGAGTAGGCACTTTTTATCATGTGTTTTATGTACATGTATGTATTCATGATTTCTGCAAGATGGTAGAACTATACCATCCCTTTACTTTCGTAGTATTGCTAATCATATATCTCTGCTACTGTCTAATGGTTGTTGCAGCTCATATATTCTACACTAGAATAACAACTGTTTAATAAATACTTATTGAAACGCCCAGACTGTTTATTCTGTGTATCTCTCTGAGACAAACTAAGTGAGCACGAGTGACTGAGCGAAAGGTAGTATATTGCTTCCACGATCCTGGGGGATCAGGGTTGTCATGTTCTGAGGTTGCCTGAATCTATTCTCTCCATGATAAGAGGAGCTTATAGTGGCACTGTGAGCTAGCTAATACAGACAGGCTAACGTATCCGGTGGGGGTGCATGGAATCAGTCCACCACCAATCCCACAGTTTGTTATCCAAATGCGCAGATCCTGTATAGGTAATATAGGAAATCACTTGAAAATATCACACATTACAGATTGTGTGACTACCGAAGGGAATCACTGGCTCACATAATATTTTGTTGCCTGGCACTGCAAATCACCTGTTGCACTCTCTTTTGGCCATTTTTTTCTACAGCAGGGCACACACTCGGTGATAGAGTCCCAAAACCTCTTATCCTCCCTGGAAACAGTGGTGGAGATGGTCAAACTCAGAAAAGTTATCTGTAGTTGAAGGGCAAGCTGCTAGAGGCCCCCGTCTAATGGCCTGCTCTCGCCCTGCCCTGTAGCAAAGAGCAGGCGAGTGCACAATCGACTTTGCCCCAGCTACATCAGCCTTAGGGCACCGGGCTGTGCACTAAAACACATTAATCCCCGCACTTGAAAACGTTTGTGCTTTGAAATACCTTGTGTTGCTGCACTGAAAAGCTCTTATTCTTTTATCCACCAGGTCATGAACTTACTACGAAAAAAAGATAATAACTTGTTTGCTGCAATGAGAACTCTTAATAATTTTTGTAATGCATCAAGTTATCTCGAATATATTTTTGTCTTGACTATGGTCTTATTTAACACTGTTTTTACATTTGTGAAGGTTTTAAGTAATCATACAATAAAGTATTCATTCATTCATTTTGTCAGTCTTAGTGCACAATCCTGCAATGTTTCAAGTAAGAACTGACAAGGGGATAAAAGTTGACTTTGTTTTCCCCTTTCCCTCTGGAGAAAAAACCTCATGCTGCACAGTAAGCGACGGGGCTATCAGAGCGGCTGTTTTTGTGAAGGAGCCAGTTCACGCGTTCAATAAAGAACTCTGTGGGAGCAAAACGGCTGTGGAGTGCTTCCTCATTCTTTGGACAAAACTTGGGAACATGTGTAACAGCAGTCCTGCCGTAGAGGAAAGCACCGCCACGAAAATGAAGTGGAGCTGCAGGGGCACAGAACTGTTCGTAGCCCCAAGGCGGTAATAGCTGTTGCATCATGGACTGGCAGTGTTACACAGAGGCCCACTGGAGGGCTTGAAAATGAAATTTAAAAATTAATAATCAGTGGAGGATAGCAACGCACGCCCACCGGAGGGTATCATTGAGCATTGAGACACTACATATCCCAGAAAGCAATGGAGAATTGTTTACTCACCTGAGAGGCCTCACCAACGGGGCGTGATTAATAAAAGCTTGCAGGGTTTGAGGTGCCTCGTTATGCTGGTGCTCTGCGTCTGTCACCTGTGATCAAGGGCGGCCCGAAACGCGTCAGGTAGTTAATCTGAACTTGACTACAAGTACCGGCCTGCATTGTAAATAATTACGCACTGAAGCGACGCCCACTGGGGGGTATTTAAATCAGCATGCTGAATCAGAGCCATCTGCTGAGCGTGTGAAAGTGATCCATGATTAAGAGGCAGGAGCCTCGAAACGCGTCGGATAAAGAACTTACATGAATGCTGCAGCTCGTTTTCCTAAATGAGTAAATCGGAAGATTTCTTTTGAAGTGAGTGCGTTCTCATTGCTCCGGGCATATTGGATTAAAACTATTTACACGGCAGCCCTGCCGTGGAGAACTGCCCCAGACTCACGAGTGGGAGGCTGTGAGTAGGAACTGTGCCTAACTTATTCCAGGACTTCAGAAGAGGATTAAATTAACTTGCTCTGCAAACATGGCCTACCGGAGGGTAACAAAAGAATTTCATACGTAAAGCAGAGCCCACTGGAGGGTAAAAATGAACTCTGAACTTGACTACAAGTACCGGCCTGCATTGTAAATAATTACGCACTGAAGCGATGCCCACTGGGGGTATTTAAATCAGCATGCTGAATCAGAGCCATCTGCTGAGCGTGTGAAAGTGATCCATGATTAAGAGGCAGGAGCCTCGAAACTCGACGGATAAAGAACTTACATGAATGCTGCAGCTCGTTTTCCTAAATGAATAAATCGGAAGATTTCTTTTGAAGTGAGTGCGTTCTTATTGCTCCGGGCATATTGGATTAAAACTATTTACACGGCAGCCCTGCCGTGGAGAACTGCACCATCCCCAGACTCACGAGTGGGAGGCTGTGAGTAGGAACTGTGCCTAACTTATTCCAGTACTTCAGTAGAGGATTAAATTAACTTGCTCTGCAAACATGGCCCACCGGAGGGTAATGATGGAGCAGGGGAAACAAAATATGTTTTTGTACCCCTTGAAAATTAATGACCGCATAACTAGTAATGATACTAACAGTTTGAACAGCATGCATTAACCAACAAGTGCACCTTTTTAGTAAACACTACACGTGAGTAATACGCTTATTTGTGCAAAATCTAATCTACTTACAAATGTGAAGTTAATTAACCTTAGTATTGTGATTTTCGTACTAATTAGAGTGAAATTGCATGATTTGTGTTGTGTAATAGAATTGTATTGTGGCAAAGAATACAGGTGGTAAGTAAAATGGCTTTAAATGTCGCTTCTGCTAGGTAACACCTAACACGGGTCTTTAGACTGGCGGGTGGTAAACAGCAAGGCTTATTTTCGTTGTTTTAATTTCGGTTGTGTTTGTTCTTATGATAGTTCGTTCGGGCCTGCTAGGCCATGCTTCAAAAATGGCTGCTGGAAAGGATGAGATCACGTGAGATGACTAAGATGGCCTCCGCGCAGAATCAATACGGAAGCTTCAGTCACGTGAATGCGGCCTTTGCCCGGAGTGAGAAATGTCAGGGTCAAGCTGACCTGCAAGGAAGCGACTGCCAAGTGTTCAGCATGTATTCGTGGGAATGGATGGGAAAGAATCGAGTGACCATGGATGGACTAAAATGTGACCATCAAAGATCGCTACAAAATGAATTGACAAGTTGGACTACTTTTGACCCCAAGGTCAGGAGACTTATTGTGTGCTTTATTGTCCCCAAACCAGTTTGAACAAGGAGGGCGATGAGGTGACCATCACCACCCCTCCAATGGACCAATTAGCCTGATTCTTGCCCCAAAGGATTGCAACTTTTATATGAAGTAAGCCAGAGAATAGGGTATAAGAGAGTCTGCTCTTACGTGTTGCTGCTGCTGCTGTTGGTTTTATTGCCATGCCGCTTCTTTATTTTTCATTTTTCCACCCTGATGCTGTGAAAGACTCTGTCATTTTGGACTTTGAACTTTGACTGGGAAAGGAACGAGATCGTTGCGGGAATTCTGTCCGGGAGGTGCGTCCGAGGAGGGTAGCGGAACAGTCAGTCAGTTTGGGAGTCCTATTCTGTGATCTGCGGTTCATCTCCCTTTGTGAACCATTCTTGTCATCGCCCCATGGCTGAGGGTAATGCATAATTTTCACTTTTCCTAAAAATCTTTCCTAAATGTTTATTGATATTCAAATGTGTTTGTTTAATAAAGAATTTCACTTATTTGATTGAAGAATTTTAGATAAAATTATATTCTAACTTTAAAATGAGTCTGTGGTTCTTTAAATAAAATTGTGATTTATAAAATGTTAAAGGTTTAATTGTGATTGAGCTGGTCTTGATCACCATCAACTGACCCTACTAGTTGGTCCATCGACCAAATAGCGGAGTGCCTTGATGTTTAGAACCGACAGGATCCGAAATTTATGTATATAATGTATAGTTTATAATTCTGTCGTTTTCCAATAAGGTAATCCCGCTCGTCCAGCAGCTCATTTTTCCTTAGGTGAATAATCCAGAGATGGAATGAATGTATGTATGCGGTGTTATGGGCCCCACCGTCATGAGTGTTTTTCTGGATTAGGGTCTTGAGGAGAAATTTATATTAGCCGCGCTGGATCAGATTTCTTGGTAGCAGAGTTATGGTTTCTATAGCTTAGTTTGGTGATTATATATTATTGATTTGTTCATGTCTAACACTCTATGTTAAGTTTGTATCACGTTATATGTAAGTCGGAATTTTGAAGCTTCCAGGAAGTAGGAAGTGGACACGTGTGGCAAGAGAAGTCACACGGAATTGTGCATTGTCTGATTTCAAAATTGGTGATAACACAGAACTGTGTTATGATAGGGAAATTTCACGTATGAGTTGTATTTGACAGAAATAGCAACAGGTTTTCTTGTGAAACTTTGGCCTTAATTCTCAGGAGCAGTGTAGTCTCCACATGTGTTTTATCCCCAGAGAAACGGGTTTACCTCTTGCTTGAAAGAAGGGTAAGGTAGAGGGAAGTGCTACACTTATCGAACGAAACAGTATTCTTGTGAGTTAGAATAAAACTATCTCTTTTGTTTAGGGAAACAGACAATGGAAATGTGTTTTACGTTGTAACTAATCGATTTTACAGAAGAAGAAAAGTACCGATAAAATTTTGTAAAGGAGGGGTCAACAGAAACAGGAGTAGAGCTGACGTCAACAAAGACCGCGCTGGTATTGGCCAGTTGTGGAGGAACGAAGAGCTTCTTGATTGGTGCGTTAGTGTGAAGACGCGCTGGGATAGGTCCGAATAGCCGAGCAGTAGAAAGAACAGAATAAGTTGTGTGAATTCGTGTTGGGAAAAGAGCAGTGAAATATGGCTTATTATGAGTATGGTAGAGAGAAACCGTCATGGTTTGCAAAGATTAAGAACTTTTTTAAGAAAGACAAGAAGGTTGTGACTAGGGAAGGAGAAGTGCTTCCTCCACCGAAAACGCCAGCATCTCATATGATGTTCAAATATGGCTATCATACTTCCATATGGTTGGAAAATTGGGCAAAATATACCCAAGGCGATGGAGTATTGGCATTTCCAGAAAATGGTTCGTTTAGCACAGCAGTACTACGAAATTTGAGAGAAAAGATGATGAAACTTGAACCGAGACCTAGACCTACACAGTTCGAAGCATT